>CAWUFW010004824.1:728053-1456107 GCA_963921515.1 Calotriton arnoldi
ACACCAAGGTTAGCCCGTTTAGCGTTTAAGTTGCAAATGTTCTGCTATGAAATTGAGTATATTCCTGGGAAGGAAAATTTGGTTGCGGATGGACTTTCACGGTTGCCTAGCGTGGATGTGTCTGATGTGGTGGAAGGGGTAAACGAGTGTGAGGTTGCTTTTACCTTCAAGGATATCATGTCTGTTGAGCATGGGGAGAAGGTAGACTGTGATGTGGTGTCTGAAGAATCGTGGTTACATGAAATGGATAAGGATGTGGTTTTGAGAGAGGTAGAGAAGTACATTGTGGGCGGTTGGCTGAGGGAATCATCTTTCCGTGGAGAATGTGCTGCTTTTTGGAAGATTAAGGAAGAATTGTGTGTTCCAAATAGTATCTTTTTTAAGAGGGGACAGGATTGTGCCTCCTGTGGGTATGCGTAATAATATCATTGAGAAGAGTCACAAAGGTCATGGTGGCATGTCAAGTACCAAAAGAAGAATAAAAGAGAATTTTTGGTAGCCTGGTGTTGACGCTATGGTTGATCGTTGGGTTAGGACTAGGAGTTGTAAAATGTGTGGTGCTAGTGATAAAGTGGCTAAACCTTTGAGCATCCCTTTGACCATGGTGGAGCTAAGTGAGGGACTGTGGCAAAAAATTGCCATCGATTTTATGGGGCCGTTTTCTGCAGTTTCAGCTAAAGATTGTTACGCTATTGTTTTAATTGATTATTATTCAAAGTGGCCGGAGGTAAGGATAGTCAACAATGTGACCACGGATGTGGTTATTGAATTTTTGGAGAATGTGTGTTCTAGGGAAGGTGTTCCAGAGATCTTGGTCTCGGATAATAGTTCCCAGTTGATATCTGATAAGGTGCAAGAGTTTTTAAAAGGAATGGGTATTAAGCATGTGAGGTCATCGTTATATCATCCTGAAGGGAATGGCCAAGTGGAACGCTTTACCAGAGTAGTTAAGGAGGCAATTCAGTTGGCTTTGAGTGCAAGATTGCCTTGGAGGAAAGCTTTGCAAGAGAGGTTATTGGCTTATCGGGTTACTCCCCATTCTGTAACCGGTAAGACTCCTTTCGAAGTGAAACAGCATCAGGATCGCAGGCCTTCTGGAACGAGTCGAAGGCCCCAGTATGGAACTCTACCTTGAGAAATGGTTCTCTACAACGATCTTGCAAGGCAAACACTCACCCTTCTTTTCGGTGGAACTTGCCCATAGAGTCCCCGGTCGATCCCTCCCCCCAGGAGGCTCACCACATCCGGTGGAGGTCTGTCTCTTTACTATAGAGACAGTGATCATATCCTACAGGTCGCCCAAGCCAGAGGTCCATGGACTGTGGAGAACGCATAGGTCAACATCTTCCCAGATTACACAGTGGATGTGCAACTGCAGCGATCCTCATTTCTATCTGTGAAACGGTGCCTCCGCGAACATATCAAGTATGCTTTGCAATTCCCGGCCACACTCAAAATAATGCAGGGGGATAAAGCCACCTTCTGCAAAACTTCCGATGAGGCATGAAATTGGCTTGAATGCAAAGGAAGAGCCAACCCCTGGTTCTACAGACACCACCACAACTTAAAGAATGCTAGGGCACTGATGCTTCTGAAAAATACAATCTACAGCGGGCCCCTCAAAGGAACAGGCAGCCAAGGAAAGAGCGCAGGTGGTCGCAGAGGTGGAACAAAGAGCGATGACCCTGACCCCAACCGGATTTTTGGAAAGCAACCTAGACGAGGAGGCACAAGACAGTCCATCAGTGCTGGTTGATCAACTGTTTGGAGGGGGCCTGAGTGTCACCCCTCAGACATCAGACAATGTGATATAGCCATAAGTAAAGATGTGACCCCTACTGGATACTGGCCCCCGTGCAGAACGGAGCAAATGAGGGAGATCAAGGTATGGTACATTGCTTATATGGTCGGGGCTGCGGTAGCACAGATCACTGCCACTGGTGCTGCTGTACTGACACTGCCACATGTCTACACACTATCACAGACTATAACTATCTTACATTTTCATTTGTTAGTTGCATCTTGGTGCAGTAGGTTGGGTGCCCATTGACATACTAGCCTGGGAAGGGGGTTCTTGCAATTGAGATGCATTTACGTTACAGGTATATTTTTGAATTCTCGTTCAATGCCAGGAGACGCTGGTATACGGGACACGAGGTGGGGGAATGGATAGCAGTGGCAAGACTAAAGGAAGCGGTGTTACAAGTTTCAAGCTCTGCATAATGACTGTTTCTGAATGGACTTGCATGACATGGGGACTGGAACGCAATACCCTACATTCACCTGGAATGTAAGGGGGCTGGGGAGCTATGCAAAGCGTTATCGGGGGTATACCAATATTTATGCAGGCGCAAAGTTCAAGTTGCACTTATACAAGAGACACATCAGACAGCACCAGACTCAGAGAGCATGCACCTATTCCCGTTATGCCGGGGGCACTTATTTGGGTGGCACCAGGAATTCCACTAGAGATGTCGCACATAAGGGTGGACCCAGAGGGGAGATATGTGGTGTTGGAGGGGTTTTTGAACGGGCTCCCAGTGTCCTTTATTTCTTTATATGCCCCAATACCAATCAGACCTGCTTTTTGCAGTCCCTCACACCAGCCCAGCTCAACAATGCACTGGATCCCAGTTACTGGGGAGGGGACCTTAATTGTGTACCTGACCTTGATAGGGACTGCTCTCATCCACCGATGCTGGGGGCGCACTCAACACTCCTCACCCAACATTTAGCACATTGGGTAACACACACTCAAGTAACAGATGCATGGCGCAGTCTCCATACCCTACAAAGGGAACGCTCTTTCTACTCTGGGCTACATGATTTACACAGCGATACAAAAGGGGATGATGGACGGAACGTTTGAGCCAATCAAACACTCACCCCCAGTCAACTGATCTGGGTTTAATCCATCATCATTCTTTAGCTCACTTCACCACCCCAGTTCAGACATGGCCATATGCAAATCAGTCTGACCCTGTGCCTCATGGGAACAGTCCAGCCCGAACTGCCAAGCCATGTCTTCCCTGGACCGGAAACAAGCATCCTAGGACCGGTTTCTGGCATTTCAGCCGTCATCAGCCAGGCTTGCTTGAATCCAGTGGCAAAGTGAGCAAGGGACCCACGTCTGGGCATACCCCGCCAACTTAGGGTGAACAAAGCGATACAAAAGGGGATGATGGACGGAACGTTTGAGCCAATCAAACACTCACCCCCAGTCAACTGATCTGGGTTTAATCCATCATCATTCTTTAGCTCACTCCACCACCCCAGTTCAGACATGGCCATATGCAAATCAGTCTGACCTTGTGCCTCATGGGAACAGTCCAGCCCGAACTGCCAAGCCATGTCTTCCCTGGACCGGAAACAAGCATCCTAGGACTGGTTTCTGGCATTTCAGCCGTCATCAGCCAGGCTTGCTTGAATCCAGTGGCAAAGTGAGCAAGGGACCCACGTCTGGGCATACCCCCGCCAACTTAGGGCGAACAAAGCGATACAAAAGGGGATGATGGACGGAACGTTTGAGCCAATCAAACACTCACCCCCAGTCAACTGATCTGGGTTTAATCCATCATCATACTTTAGCTCACTCCACCACCCCAGTTCAGACATGGCCATATGCAAATCAGTCTGACCCTGTGCCTCATGGGAACAGTCCAGCCCGAACTGCCAAGCCATGTCTTCCCTGGACCGGAAACAAGCATCCTAGGACCGGTTTCTGGCATTTCAGCCGTCATCAGCCAGGCTTGCTTGAATCCAGTGGCAAAGTGAGCAAGGGACCTACGTCTGGGCATACCCCCGCCAACTTAGGGCGAACAAAGCGATACAAAAGGGGATGATGGACGGAACGTTTGAGCCAATCAAACACTCACCCCCAGTCAACTGATCTGGGTTTAATCCATCATCATTCTTTAGCTCACTCCACCACCCCAGTTCAGACATGGCCATATGCAAATCAGTCTGACCCTGTGCCTCATGGGAACAGTCCAGCCCGAACTGCCAAGCCATGTCTTCCCTGGACCGGAAACAAGCATCCTAGGACCGGTTTCTGGCATTTCAGCCGTCATCAGCCAGGCTTGCTTGAATCCAGTGGCAAAGTGAGCAAGGGACCCACGTCTGGGCATACCCCCACCAACTTAGGGCGAACAAAGCGATACAAAAGCGGATGATGGACGGAACGTTTGAGCCAATCAAACACTCACCCCCAGTCAACTGATCTGGGTTTAATCCATCATCATTCTTTAGCTCACTCCACCACCCCAGTTCAGACATGGCCATATGCAAATCAGTCTGACCCTGTGCCTCATGGGAACAGTCCAGCCCGAACTGCCAAGCCATGTCTTCCCTGGACCGGAAACAAGCATCCTAGGCTCTGTCGTGGTTAGCCTGAACTTGTGACTTTCTCCCAGTCTTGCAAGACAAGATACCCACGAGAGGCACTTTGGGCTTTTTGGTGCAATTTTCACTTAGATCTTTAAAATTGTATATCTCCGGTTCTGCTGATTAGATTTTTGTTGTTGATTTATGTATTAAATGTTGCACTTTTTTAATTTTTCTAAATTGTTGTGGTTTTTTTCTTGTGTTTTCACTTTATTACTGTTTGAAGTGCTGCATAAATACTTTACGCATTGCCTCTATGTTAAGTCTGACTGCTTTGTGCCAAGCTACCCAAGGGTTGAGCAGAGTTTAAATTGGGGTTTGCTTGTGAGTTCACCCTGACAAGAATTGTGGTTGCTGCTTGAGAAGGGTTCCCCCCCACAACCAGTAACCAAATTTCTTGCAATACGTTTTTTATAATTGCCAAATCAAAATGCTGACTGGTTAGCTTTCCAGTGACGGCTTACCACCACTACACTACAAAAAAAAGCAATCCTTAGCATCTCTGCAGTGTCATTTTATTCAGCACAGTAGCAAAGTTGCTTAATGCCATTCTCACTGAAAGACTTTCCTCTCTTCTCCCCTTCCACCATTCCCTGCTTCCCATTAAACACCTTTCAATGTTCTCAATTTTCTGATTACTTGCACTGGTACCAGCAGCCTAGAATAAATACCTTGAGGCAAGAAATCTTGCGTTTGTGCTTTCTGACCCTTGAGCTCCCCCATCTACTGCAATCTGAAAGAAAGAAAGCCATCGACCCCTCCTGCGTAACACTGAAATGCGACAGAATATACGTTCAGATGCAGCGGGGAGAGCGATAATGAACAATAAAGATGGAGTAAGTCGGTTTTATGCAGCCCAGCAAGTGTGTAAGACTCCGGGAAGGGAGGATATCTGAGGGGAGAGGATTAGTGCTAACAAGTGCCGCACTGTGTGAAGAATGGCAGTGCCCACCACAAGGGCGATACACTGGCAACAAGGTGATGCAAGGAATGCTCGAATTAATCTCAGCCACTGGCAATAACTCAGTCCGCTATTCAGTTCCTCATTTTTCTCTCATAATGACATTCTGGGCAGAGACCAGCCATGTGCAAGTGAGTCTTGGTCCTGCTGCAATAGGAAGAGTCCAACACTACCTGCCAGGCCTGGTTCCCTCGAAACAGGAAATCAAAGCACCTCCAGACCGGCTTCTGGGTATTTAGGCCTCATCAGTGAAGCATGCCCACATCTGGATGAAGTCATCGCAAAGATGGTGTGTACTGCAACAAGCAACTAAGTGATGGAAGAATGAATGAATTATTCTCAGGTACTAGTGATTGCTTAGGCTGCATCCCACTGCCCCACTCTAGACACAAAGGGGCATATTTATGTAGGTTTTGCGTCGCCCTTGGGCAACGCACATTGTGCGCCAGTGCTAGGAAATGACAGGAATGTGCCGTATATTGTTAAGTGCTGCATATTCCTGCCCTTTTCCTATCACACAGAGGAGTACAGCACAACAAGGTGGCTTGCTGTGCGATGTCTTAATAAATATGCCCCAAGCTATCCATATGCAAATCAGTGCTGGCTTTTGTCCCAATGAAGCAACCCTGTTATATTCCATATAGGTACCCCAATATAGGCTTGGGTAACATCCCAACCTTCACCTATATTCATCCCTACATTACATACATAACGGGCGGTTAGGACTGACCCTTTACCTAGTTGCAGTACAGAACGTGGGGTCCCTGAACAATAGCCTCATACATTATGCATGAGGATCCTTGGATTCTTGGAAACTCAGCAGGACTACCATCTCCTGCATAATTACTATGTACAAAGTTCATTCCCGACGTCATCCTAAGTCCGACAATGGCACAGCAAGGTAGAACCCGTGGGGATACTTTCGGGTATATAAACATCACATCTTGCTGAGATAGGCAGAGGAGATCACGACTTCCATGCCGACACACTGACGCGAGACGCTGAGATTCCTGCATACAGACACTCCAGCTCGCAGCGGTCTAATCTCCCTTGCGGGGTGTCCAACCCAGACCAAGACGGGGTCCCACAGTCTCACTTCAGGTAATGGGGTTGACTTTATCCTAAAGGGATTCTTGGCTTAAAACCTACACACATGCTAGGTACACTTAGGTACATCTAGTTAGGGTAGCATCGTAGGAGTGCGCATTTTATTGTCATGTATTTTATATACTTGCCTATGATCATGATTATAGCAGAATGGTAGAGATCTACCATCCTTTCACCTTCTTAGTGCTTCTAAACATTTATATCTGTTTCTGTCTAGTGGTTGTTTCAGCACACCTATTTTACACTAGAATGACGAGTGTTCAATAAATGCTTATTGAAAAACATCCATATCGTTTATTCTGTGTATCTCTCTGTGACCAAGTGAGCACGAGTGACTGAGCGAAAAGTATTGCACTGTTTCCACGGTCCTGAGGGATCAGGGTTGTCATGTTCGATAGTTGCCAAGAACTATTCTCTCCTTGGTAAGAGGAGTTTCTAGTGGCACTGTGAGCTAGCTGGTACACAGGCCAACATACCCGGTGGGGGTGTCTGGAAACAGTCTGGACACCAAGCCCGCAGTGTATGTTGTCTAAGATCCTGTATAGGTTTTATAGGAACTACACGACAACCCAGACAGAATTGTTAGGGATACTGACTACCATCAGGCCACACCTACCTAGTCCTGCCAGGGCTTTAACAACGTTCTAAGGGCTTTGTAGGGAAGTCCATTGGTACTGGTCGGCAGATCCTACAGAAGTCACGCCTTTATAGATTAAACAAAACATGCAAATACAAACTTGATCTTGGCCATGGATTAAATAAGTATATTAAGTATAAGTAAATATAAGTATATTGCGTCTGGCCCGTTCTGAGTGCCGGCAAAATACAACAAGCATTGGTAAAGCAAGGTCTGGCCTTGGCAAGGCCCCATTTTTAAATATTAATTATTTACTTGTTTGAACGATATGCAATAGGCAGAAAAAGATTTCGCCATCTAATGATGGTGGGCAATTTTTAACAACAACAAAAAATAGACGGATGGGAAAAAAATGTAAAAAACATCAAATGAAAGCAGAGATTGGCACACCAGCCGTGGCTCTGAAGTGGACACATTTTTATATGGATACACCGATCTGTACGAGCAAAGTGCTATCACTCACAACTCTCAGTGAAGAAAGCTAACCCACTGGCCTATGCTGCTATGTGTGGAAGTAAAATGTGTATGACCCTTGAACAAACCAATGGTTGCAGATAGCTGAGCCAGCGATATCAACAAAGGACAACTCAACATCACCTGCCCATGGGCTGATACTGGACGTAACCAAAAGGTTCCTTTGCATAACTTGCACAAAGGGCGCCGTCTTGGAACAAAAGATTGCCTTGTGCATTTTACCTGTGACACTGACCTTAAAAATAGTGTTCTTTTTTACCATTCATTTAATTTTAAATTATTATACATTTTTAATAATGATGATTATTAGTTGAATATGACAATTGTAGGAAATTAGGTTACTGGTTGAGGGGGGAGAAACTCTATTCAAGAAGCAACAATAATTCTTGTCAGGGTGAAACACAATCAAAGGACATATTAACCTGTGCTTAGCTCTCTGGTAGCTTGGCACAAGCAGTCAGGCTTAACTTAGAGACAATGTGTATAGTATTTATGCAGCAATTCAAGCAGTAATAAAGTGAAAACACAACACAAAGAAAAATTGCAAACCCATTTAGAGAAATAGAGTAAAATATAATCAAATGTATAACAGCAAAACAACAAAAATCCGATCCGTAGAACTGGAGATATGCAATTTAAAAGATTTAGGTGAAAATAGTGCCTAGAAGCACAAAGTCCCAACTGTGGTTATATGGTCACAGGGGACTGGTACAAAGTTGCAAGTTCAGGTCGACCACGATGGAGTAAGGGCCAGATACAGGTACCAAGTTAGGCCCGCTGAAAAAAGTACCTTAAATCCTGGTTGCGGAGCATTGTGAGATCCCACATCAAGGATGCGTCACGCAACAGTGGTTCAGAAGAAGTTGCAGGGCTATGATGCGAGGTCCTGCATCATCATCAAGGATGCCGTCAACAAGGGGCTTGAGATGGGAAGTCTTGCGTCGAGGATGCATTGTGCAGCGGTGGTTCCGAGGAGCTGCAGGCTGCGATGCAAAGTCCTGCTTTGCCGACGAGGATGCAGTAGATGGGGGCTTGCAATGCGATGTCCTGGATCAAGGATGCATTGCGCAGCAGCGGTTCTGAGGAACTGTGGGCTGCAAGGTGATGTCCTACATCAAGGATGCATCACTCAGCTTCAGTTCCGATACAGAGCTGCAAGGAGATGCATCACACTGTAGTGGTTCTGCCCAAAAGATCACAGCTCGGCTGGCAGAGCACCTTAAGGCCCACTATGAAGGATCCAGGACTGGGGTAGTACCACTTGGGCGGCAGGACTCACAGCAAGTCAAAGTCCAGGTGCTGGATTCAAGGTGGTTGGAGCCTTTTCTGTCCCTGAGGTTCTGATCAGGAGGCCAGCCAACTAGCCCTTGGAGTCATTCTGATGGTTCTCGATTCAAGATGCAGGTCTGGTCCTTTTCACTCAAGCAACAGGGCAGCAGCACAGCAGTCCTTCCTGCAGCAGAGCTGCACAGAGGTCCTTCTGAGTCTTCCACAAGTCCAGAGGTGTACTGAAGAGTGGGTCTGAGGGTGCACCATTTAGCCTTGTGCACCATTTAGCCTTTGTGCTAGTTTTGAAGTAGAGACATTTCTAGAGGGTTCAAGCCCCGGAGGTGTTTGGAATTTCCTTCCTCCCTGCCCTGGCACCAGCATGTTTGGGGGCAAAAAAGGGTAGTGTGAAACCTTTTTGTGAATGTGCTGAGGCAGAGCCTTTGTGATGGGCAAGTGTGGTAGGTGACAGCTCCTCCCCTATCAAATCAGAGATGGCCCAACATGCCAACACCTATTCGCCTTTTGTCTTACTGTCTGGTATTACACAAAGACCAACTGCCAGCTACAACTAGTCATGTGACCCAGGATTTAGGGTGCAGGCACCAAATAGTTTGGACAAGATAATACCAACTTTCTAAAAGTGGCATTTTCAGAACTGTGACTTAAAATCAAACTTTATCATTGAAGAGGGTTATAAAATGCAATTCTTTCGACATCAAACTTGGCATTCCTACTTGCTTCCAATTGAAACTCAGCACTTATTAAATGAAATAAGATAACCCAATGTTTTCCTATGGGAGAGGTAGGTCTTGCCATAGTGAAAAACGAATATAAGAGTTTTTCACTACCAGGACATGTAAAAGTTAAAAGTACATATCCCATTTTTTAAATACACTGCACCCTGTCCTATAGACTGTTTAGGTCCTACCCCAGGGATGACTTATAGGTACTAAAAAGGAAAGTTTAGGCCTGGAGTAAGGTTTATTTTGCCTTGTTGAAATAGCAGTTTAAAACTGCACACAGGCTGTGATGGCAGGCCTCGGACATGTTTTAAAAAGCTACTTAAGTAGGTGGCACAATCAGTGCTACAGGCCCACTAGTTGCATTTAATTTACAGGTCCTAGGTTCATGTAGTACCACTTTACTAGGGACGTATACGTAAATGAAATGTGCCAATTGGGTGTAAGCCAATTTGACCATGTTTAAAAGAGTGAGCACAAGACCTTTAGCACTGGTGAGCAGCGGTAAAGTGTGCAGAGTCGTAAAGCCAGCAAAAATGAAGTCAGAAAAAACAGTAGGATAGAGGGCTAAAAGTTTGGAGATGGCTCTGCAGAGAAGGCCAAGTCCAACAACTGTCTTTAGGCCATAAATACATGGATTATGAATAACCATCTAAAGCTAAATACGCAAAGACAGAGCTTATGACCTGTTGGCAGTGACAAAAACACCAGCCTACCACCAAATGGCCTAAGGAACATGAGGTTCCTCCAACAATATCAAGAGAAGACAGAAACCTAGAGGTAACCACAGATTCAGACCTATATTTGACAGGACATGTTAACAAAGTAAAAGAGAGTGCCTTTTACACAATGAAAACACTACGTTGCATCCTTCCATACCTTAAAGATCAACAGAAACTGCAAGCCATCTTCACACTCTTAGTCTACAACCTTGTCTATGGCTAAAAATCATTGACGAAGCCATTAGCTCTCATATTCGAGACCTCTGGGCTTTGCCAATGCTTGTTTTTATCTTGGTCAGTTTTACCTGGGGTTGAAACATTCCGGCAACAAACGAAAACAGCAGAATACAAAGTAACCTTCAGACGCTGAAAATCAATACTGTAGCCTGAAACAAACACCGCAAACAAAACCCATTCTTCTTCGTGCTGTGCTCTTTCGAGGCAGCTCTCTCTTCTGTACTTAGCTTTTATTTCTGAAAAAAATGTGTATAGAAGTAACCAGGCGACAGCCCAGTCCAGGAAACTGAAATTCAGTTGCCCTAATCAAAGCAAAAAAAGAGAGACTCCAGCTGCAAAGCACCACAAACTCGCTGCGGCTACGTTGTGAAAGCATGATGAGCCATGTTGCAAGTGAACTGCAGATTCAATGTCTGTGCAGTTAGCTGCAGATTCATAATTCAGTGCAGTTCCAGGGCTGCAGAATCGATTTCTGGTGCAGTTAATGGAATCTAAAGTACATATTCAGTGAGGATACATTGTAGCTGCAGATTTAATGTCTGTGCAATTAGCTGGAGATTATGGATCCTATTTACCTCTGGTATACGTGCGCTCAATAAATTGTTATAACATAACACAACATATTCACAAACTGCATTTTGTGGTACGTTTAGTAGTAGTACTACACTAGTACTACTTATGTATCATGAAATGCTCACAAACCTCACTGTGGACATCTCTACCTCTCTTATCTTTTCTGTGTGGAGATTTCCACACAGGTGCACGTATGTTTTTGCCGTATATGTGGTAGGGGCAGGGTCGAGTGGCTGGGAAATTGGAGGGGCCAACGGAGGGACAAAGGTCAGTCCACAAAAGAGTAAGCCCATCCCAATTCTTAAACTGCACTTCTAAAGTTACAACAGTCACAAAGCACCCAAAACAGTGCTAAATCTACTCCAGCTCCAGGACCACAAATAGCCAACAGTGTGCACTGCAACATACTCCTATAGAAAATAATGGAGGCAATAAATCACTATAGAATTATACAGGAAAATAAAGGAGCTTTTTGGGATTTCCAAAGAAGTGAATCATTTTATTAAATCTTGTGTAAAGTACTAATTATTTTGTTTGATTTTATCATCCTATACTGTTTTAGCTCAAATTGAAAATATACCTGTTAACATCATTATTTTTTCTTAAAAGCCAATGCTGTTTAATTTTAGAACAAAGTTAATAACTCTTCTATTTAATCTTTTTATTTTTCCTTTAGATTGATAACAAGGACTACTATCCTTGCAACACACCTGATGATGAAAAGAGAGATTGTTCCCAACTCCACTACCCACCTACAGATGAAACACATTTCAACACCTACCAATCACAGCCAGGTTGGCCATATAAGAAATGAACTCACACACCAGACAAACTATGTCAGTGAATGTGTTTATTGCTTTGCCCCTCCTTTGGGAAACTCTTGCTTTGGAGGTGAATAGAGAGGGTTTACAGACAAATATTAACATCTTTGGGATGTTCAGGGAATCAGTCATTGGCAGATACCACTTCTGAGGTTGGAAACTGGGATCAGGAGCTTGATTCACTTACAGCTTGCTCTCAGGCTATCTCTGTCCATGTCAATATACTGGCTTCACTCCATTTCATGGCCACTGGATCTTTCCAGAGGGTCAGCTCTGACAGTGTAGACATCTAACATGCCAACCAGTCTCGATGCTTGCATCAGGTACTGTGATGCAACAATAGAAGAGTGCACTAGTTTATCACCATGCCATAGTCATTGGTGGAAAGGCAAAGTGTGTCAAGGGAATTTTTTGTCTTTGTCCACCTTCCTCATGTCCTTGGTGCCACTGACTGCTCCAACGGGACATTTCAGCCACCTCACCACACAGCACACCTTTTCTGCAACAGATACCACTGGCACTCCATCAACGTGCAAGCTGTTTGCAATGCCACAGGCTGCTTCAGTGATGTGTACGCTGCTTTTTTGGAAGCAGACATGACATCCATATCTTCTGACAGTCACGTGTTGCACGCTGCTTTGCTGCGCCTGATTTCAATGACATGTGCCTCATTGGTAAGTATTACTTAAACTAGGGGTGGGCGGAACTCGCAGTTTCACTCAGTGGAATTCCGCAGAGTTACATAAAACTCCGCAAGGTTTCCGTGGAGTTCTGCGAGTGAACGGAATTCGGCACACTGCATTGCTCATGCTGATTTTTAGTGCCAGGAGCTTGTCCATGCTGTAAAATCAGCACAAACAACACCACGTGGTGCACTAGAGGCCACTGCTTCTTTTTGCTGCTTGAGTAGATTTTCTACTTTAGTGGCAGCTTTCTCAACATGAACATTACGACGTTCTGTGACCACCTGCTTTGAGAATTCTCGCGGGAGGCATTCTAGCACCCAAAAATCACACTAGGAGATGCAAACATTCGCTCGTGCATGCCAACTTAATGTTGATGAGCCGTGCGTGAGAAAAAACTCTACCTCGCAGCAGTTGGCAGAGTTTTGCCGGAACTCCGTGCTCCAACGCCGGATGCGGAACGATGAGTGAGAAACACTTTGTGAACTCTGCTAGGTGGAGCGGACTTTTTTGCCCACCCCTCAACAACACCTCACACTGGGGCTATATGTGCATCTTGGAGTGGCATCTCTCACATACTCAATAATTACCACAACACAATACACACACATTACCTTTCACCCAGTGCATGTTTGTAGGCATGATGTATCATGCTTTAGTAGAAAACTTCTCAATGCAGGATTTCATTCCAGACATCTTTGTGTTAAATATGCTGACTTTGATGCAGTCCACCTTCGTGGACATCATTAGTTCTTCTCAACATAGAACAAGCAAAATAGATAAAACTCTTTGAAGAAAAAAAAAGGGTCAGTCATGGGGTCTTTTATGGAGTAGTTGGTGAGCTTCAGAAATTACTTCTTGGGGTCAAGCAGCTTTTAGAGGCCGACCATGGCAAACTCCAAGCTGCTTATGACTCATTCTGACTTACAAAATTGGCCAAAGATATGGCAAAAAAAACAAACACTTCATCACCTTAATAAATATATTCGATCTACAAGTATGAACCCACCCCCTAAAAGACCTTTAGGGCTTCGTTTACAATATTTTGACGCACTGCAGCGCAGCAAGCCTTCCTGCTGCACTGCTGTGCGTCAAAAGATAAGGGCAGGAATGCGCCATATCTACAAGATACAGCGCATTCCTGTCCTTTTCACCTGCTCTTGCGCAAGATGGGCTGCCATGTGCCAAAACAGGCACCCTTGCGCCATGGTGTAGCGGTATCTGTGTTGTATGGGTGATTATTTTTGTGCAGGAAGGAACACCTTCCTGCACAAAAACAATCACAAAAGGTGTTTTCCTCTTTCACTGTGTGCTGCAGAACCCTGAGGGCCTGAATTACATAGGGCCTTTGCACTCGTGGCGGAGGCCCCGTAGACATGGGGGAGTATCTGCACTAGGGGCCGAATCTTCATAATGAGAATTCTCATTGCGAAGATTCCACCCCGAGTGCGTAGATTCCCCCATGATTGCAGGGCCTTCGCCACAAGTTCGGAGACTCCCCCACGACTGCAGGGCCTTCGCCACGAGTGCGGGGACTCCCCCATGACTGCAGGGCCTTCACCACGATTGCGGAGACTCCCCATGACTGCAGGGCCTCCGCCACGAGTTCCGAGACTCCCCCATGATTGCAGGGCCTTCGCCACGAGTTTGGAGACTCCCTATGACTGCAGGGCCTCCACCACGAGTTCGGAGACTCCCCCATGATTGCCGGGCCTTCGCCACAAGTTCGGAGACTCCCCCATGACTGCGGGCCTTCGCCATGAGTTCGGAGGCCCTTTGTTAACCAGGCCCTGAGTGTTTGTGGTTTGCAGGCTTTGTAATTGCAAAATAACTTTTATAATACAATGAAGGGATGTTGTTTAGGAAGAGGCAACCATTGACTGTGATCAATCATTACAGTCGATTAGAGTATGGCAGGTGCTCTCCAGATCTGTTAGTGGTTTATTTGGGGTAGACTTGTCCTGAGCAGTGACTGGGGTAGAGCTAAGTAAATAAATAAAAGCATTGGCAATGCCACCCTAGCCTGCCTTTACATTCTATTGCTAATGAGAACAAATTGGCATCGCCAATGCTTGTTTATAGTAGTCTTCAATGTCTGTCAATATCAAAATTGTATCTTCCACATTTCTGCTCCAGTTTTTCTAGTGACCACGAGGTGACAGTGAAATGGAGCAAACTGGGGTTGTTTAAATGTGGCTCTGGTTTCTTAGATTCAATGCTACATTTAGAACAGGATGAATAACGAATCTACCCACGGTGAAACCAAAAAGCTCCTGCGTGCAGATCAAATACAGAAAGGGAGGAAAGTGACAAATAGGAGCAAAACAGCTGAGATCGACACAAAACCATCTAATTTCGAGCAAAGATTGGATCTCTGGAGTATTGTATTGTTGGCCAGAAACTAGAACACACACTCATAGAATGGACAGGGTGTCCCACATCCATCAAACTCTAAAATAAGCCTGCAGTTTATGGGAGGGGAGTAAGGGAGTGGTATGGCCCATGGCTAAAGGAAATGTGAAGAAGCTGTGAACATTTTTATGACAGTGTCCATTTGTCATCTTTGAAACAAGTGTTATGTACTGGAGTTTGTTGAGGAGATGCTGGCAGAAGAAAGATGTATTTCTAAGGAAGTGGTGATTTTAGTTTATTGGACATTAGAGAGATGATTATGAGTTAATTTTGAGAGTTGTATCTGTAGGAAGTTTTCCTGGGTGTGGGACTCTTGTTAGGGTTTGTTTTTGCAGGACCAGTGGCCTTTATTCCTGGGCAGACAAGCCCGCTCCGGAGGTGGGAAGCAAAGTGGTACTCTCTGGAGGGCAGTTAGTTGGGGACAAAAATGAAAGGGAGATAGGTCCTACTTCTGAGTGGAATCTGAAGATGTTAAGAAGGGTGGGGCAGACCGTTGATTTAAGTAAGGGTACAGGTACTCTACTTGAAATGGTCCTCTGCTTCAGAAATCCAATGCCTTCATCACAGCATACACATTATCCAGACCTGGATGTCCATTCCCACCAGAAGTTCAACCCAGCCAAGGCAGAATTACTGCTATTTGCCAAGAACAACAAACAAGATACTGTACAAACCTGGCTGAACGACAGGAATCTGGATGGTTTTGAACCCCAACTTTCACCAAATGTCAAATCACTTGGATTCACCCTAGGCGCCAACCTCCCCCTAAAGGAACATATTGTCAAAAAAACAAAGATGGCCTAGTAAAAGCTTTCTCTTCTAAAGAAAGTCAAACTGTTTCTTCCAAAAAACGACTTCAGAGCTGATGTTCAAGCCCTTGTACTCTTGCATTTGGATTATGCCAATGCCCTACTGTTAGACCTGGCATATCTTGGCGTGATTACCCCTGACTTTTTGCCTCTACCTCCTTTGCTTTTAGATGCTTTTGGGTACTTTGCCACTGCTGATCAGTGTCAAAGTACAAGTGTTCCCTGTGTAAAGTGTAATGGTAATTGGTTGGCCATGATTGGTATGTTGCCTTACTAGTAAAGTCCCTAGTGATGTGCACTGTGTGTGCCAGGGCTAGCAATGCAAAGGTGCGCGGAGAAGGGAACTCAGGCCTGCAGTGTAGGGCCTGCGCGCAGTTTGCTAAGTTAGCATGTTGTCCTGACAAGTGCAACCACTTGTTAGGCCTTACTTTCCCTTTTGCATACACAGTGGGCACCCCTGTGGTAGGTTCCGGGTAACCCCTGGGGAGGGTGCAGTGTAAGTAAAAGGCAGGACATATACTGAGGTGTGTGTTATGTCCTGACAGTGAAAAACACTCCATTTCGTTTTTCACTGGTGAAAGGCCATTCTGCCCATAGGACAGGATGGGGGAGGCTGGGTATTGTGTTTGTTAGCCTAGTTTCCCATAAGTTTAAAATGGAGAGGTGAAGTTTAGTATGTATGAACTCACAGCGTCATAACACATCTTTCTATGAAAGTGGTTTTGTCACTGTGTGTTCAGAAACCACTCTTTTAGAAAGTGGCTGAGTTTTGTGCTTTAAGCATTTCTGTGTGTCTCTGCTGAATGTGGATTGACTGTCTGGATCTGAAAGGGGAGAGGAGCTGGGGAGGCCTTGACCCAGGGAGGGGTTGAGATGGCACCGGGCTGACTTGCATCTGGAGAGTAGGCGAGAAAAAGCACCGGGAGGTGAAGAGGCCTGGGTTGCAGCTATAAAACAATTGACCCATCTCCTGCTGAGTGATTAAGGATCCAGACCCCCAGTATCAAAGGGAGAAAGGTGACACTGGGAGGGAGACACCCAGAACTGATTTAGGCAGGGGTCAGGGACCCATGAGCACAACGAACTTCAAAGACATTTAGGGGTATAACTATGAGAGCTGAGACCCCTGAACGTTGGAATAGAAATGGATTGAGACTGAAAAGGCTTGGACCCATTTCGTGGTCAAGAGGAACCTCTGCTAAGGAAGGAACAACCCTTGCTTCGTGATCTGGGGCTGGTCTGCAGTTTGCTGTTTTAACCAAGGAAGAGGCTGTTGGGACTGTGCTTAGTGCGCTGTGTCTCCCTGCTTGAAGAAGACTGTGCTATGTGATGTGTCTTGTTACCCCAAGGGCCCGAGGTGAGCTGGCTCCCTGTTTGGAAACACAGGAACATAAAAGTTTCCGGAGAAGTTTCAAGCGACGCGGTGGGCTCGTGTTGTGGCAGCTTGAGACCCTCGGAAGGTGTGCCCTGTGATCTTGGACACACGGAGGAGAAGTGAGACTCGGACACGCTGGGTGCGTGTCGTGGTGCACAGGAGGCGTTGGTGAAGAGCGCCTGGTCAACGTGCACATCGAAGGTGAAGTGAGTCTCGGATGCCCTGGGTGCGTGTCGTGGTGCACCGCAGGCGTTGGTGAAGAGCGCCTGGTCAGCATGTGCATCGGAGGTGACGTGAGACTCGGACGCGCAGGGTGCATGTCGTGGTGTACCGCAGGCGTTGGTGAAGAGCGCCTGGTCGGCGGGTGCATCAGAGGTGAAGGGAGTCTCGGACGCGCAGGGTGCGTGTCTTGCTGCACAGGAGGCATTGGTGAGGAGCGCCTGGTCAACGTGTGCATCGGAAGTGGAGTGAGTCTCGGATGCGCAGGGTGCGTGTCGGGGTGCACCGGAGGCGCTGGTGAGGAGCGCCTGGTCATCGAGTGCACCGGAGGAGAAGTGAGGCTCGGACACGGTGAGCATGTCTGGGTGCGGCCGAAGGCGTTGGTGAAGAGCGCCTGGATATCGGGGCACCGGAGTTGGAGTAAGTCTCAGTGAAGCAGTGTGCGTGCTTTGGTGCAACCTAGGACTGTGGAGGTGATCGGCTGATCATCGTGTGCACCGGAAGAAAGTGAGTCTCTGCAGCGCGGTGTGCGTCTCTTGGTGCCAACTGAGACCGCAGGTAGGAGTGCCTGGTGAACGTGCACTCGGAGTCGACGTGAAGTCCCATCAGCGTTGTGTGTGTGGCTTTGTGCCAGAGGAGACCCGGAGGGTGCTGTGGTGAACGTGCACCCTGAGTAACGTAAACTCAGGGGCGTGGGGTACGTGTGCCCTGCGGCCGCCTGAGACCTTCCTAACAGTCGCGGCCCAGACCAGCAGCCCCGGAGGAGCTGAGCTGCCAGGCCGAGCCGCTGAGGCCCATTGAGAAAGTTATACACGGAAGGCCCAGTTCACTGAAGGAGGAGAGGAGAGTGGGGTCGCGCCCCCAGGTAACGTGGATCACTGCCTGGGCGGGGTGCGGGCTCGGAGGGACACACTCTCGGCCTCTCAGTCCTTCTGGCAACGTGAGCCTTTGCTTCGG
Organism: Calotriton arnoldi; assembly: GCA_963921515.1. Lineage (NCBI taxonomy): Eukaryota > Metazoa > Chordata > Amphibia > Caudata > Salamandridae > Calotriton > Calotriton arnoldi. The sequence continues at coordinate 746,433 of CAWUFW010004824.1, forward strand.
CTCAGATTGGGGCCCGTACTGTGTTCAGGAGTGGCAGTACTGGGGCCAGAGTGAGAAGCTGTACTTTATGTCATCGTTGATACGTGTGGGGGGCATCTGTTATCGAAGAGGCTGACTGTCGTAATACACATTGCCAATATTGCTGCTAACGAACTGCCGGACTGTCTTATGACGCCTGACATTATTTCTGCATAATGAAGTACACGATTGTAGCGCTGCGCATTGCATTATTTCTCCATTGCAAAGTACAGGATTGTAGCGGTCCGCATTGCATTATTTCTTCATTGCAAAGTACATGATTGTAGCTACGCATTGCATTATTCCTTAATTGCAAAGTACATGATTGTAGCGGTGCGCATTGCATTATTTCTTCATTGCAAAGTACGTGATTGGGGTGTGACGCATTGCATTATTCCTTCATTGCGCAGTACATGATTGTAGCGGTGCGCATTGCATTATTTCTTCATTGCAAAGTACGTGATTGGGGTGTGACGCATTGCATTATTCCTTCATTGCGCAGTACATGATTGTAGCGGTACTCATTGCATTATTTCTCCCATTGCAAGGTACCGGGGTGTATCGTTACGCATTGTATTATTATTCCTTTGCCCAGCACAGGATTTTATCGTTACACAGTGCACTATTGTTTGTCCATTGCAACGTGTGTGATTCTAGCATTACGACCAGCATAGCATTTTGAAAGCGGTGGTTGGGATTTGAACCTACCAACCAGCCGGAACAAATATTACCCTTTATTATATGTTGGCTTATGTATTGTGTGGACTGATCGTATATATTTTTACATAAAGTTTATACTCGTTTTATCAAACTCGTGTGGAGTCCATTTGTGGTGTCACCAGTGGGTTGTTGTGAGTGTGGTTGCACATACTGTACACTCGTGCCTTGGAGATAGGCCTGGCTGCTCGTGCCAAGCTACTAAGGGGGTGAGCAGGGCTATCTCAAACGGTGTCCTTACTTGGCCTAACGTTGAGTGAGGAGTCCCGGGTCTCGCATTTGGTGACAGTGGTGCGGGACTGGGACTCCGGCTTCCAACACCTACTCTATGGCCTCCTAGACCCCACACTGGCACCCCTCAGGGGCATCCTGCATGCCACAACACGTCTCATCCATGGTCTTCTCAGGAATATGATCACATCCTCCCATCCTGACGGGACTTTATGGGCTCTCCTTGCCAGCCTGCAGCATCTTCAAACCCAGCTTCATCATTTACAAATCTATCCCGACCATAACCCCCACTTAGCTTGCATGCAAGCTCACAATTTCTGGTGATTCTCTGCACACCCACAGTCAGGACACCACCAGACTGTAGACTAAGAAGTGTCAAAAGAAAGGCAAGACTACAGGCCTTTTCTATCTATGCACAAGGGATCTGGAAAAGCATCCCTGTGTCAATCAGGACTGCCCCCAATAACGATCCAACTTAGGAAAGAGTTGAAGACTTACCTCTTTAAAGAACACTACATCCATGGGCGTCCGCAGGGAGGGGCAAGGAGGGGCGCTTGCCCCCCCCTGGATCGCCGGTGCGGGTCGTAGTGCCGTGGTGCAGGTGCCATTCTTTTTGTAATGCTGGCACTCCAGCATCCCAGTGACTCACTGGGCTGCTGGAGTGCGAGCGATGTTACAAAAAGAATGGCACCCTTCCACACCACGGCCGTAACTCTCCTTCCGCCTGCAGAGAATGACGCAACTTGTCCCCTTCCAAAGATTCACAACTCTGACATCACCACTGTCTCTCTTCCTTCCAACTCTGAAATCACCACTGTCTCTCTTCCTTCCAACTCTGAAATCACCACTGTCTCTCTTTCTCCCAACTCTGACCCCACCACTGTCTCTCCTCCTTCCGACACCACCACTGTCTCTCTCCCTTCCAACGCCGACAGCTCCACTGCCTCTCTTGGTTCTTGCAGGAAAGTCACCTGTAGTCAGTCCTATGAGGAACGTCTTCACGCTTTATTAAAGATGTTTTGGGCCAGGTATCCTGGGGAGAAAGACGCACGCCCTTCCACCTCAGATAAATGTAAACATTTCTGCTCCCGGTGCAACAAACATCATGCACAGAGTAACCTTAAATTACCGACCACCCAAGTGAGCTTGTCTCAAGCCTTAATTTCCTCCGAGACTACCGCCGTGGAAAATACTAACATTTCTGTGCCAGTCTCGGAGACGGTTGGCATCTGTCCTATCCTCCCAGTAGAAAGTGCCCCAACTGTGCCATCCCTGGAGGAGAAATCCGACAGAGTGCCCATTTCTCCCCCGCCTTTAGTAGAGCCCAAGCGTTTTAATCACCCCGTAGCCAATGCTGACCACTCTGCTGTGCTCTTAAGTGACATGAACCGTAGAACAGGCACCAACCTCACCACTGGGAAGGCTGATGCATCTCCCATTCCATCTGATGCTTTTCCCCGTTCAGAGAGTACGACTGGTTCGCTCACCTCCGCCAAACCATTCCCTCCCTTCCTCTTTTCATCTCTGACTTCACTCTCTCTCCTCCTTCTCCACTATCTGAGCACACCACTCCCTACCTATGTTCTTACTCCAACCTCCCCCTGGCAGATCTGGTCTATCTCTCCTTCAGCCCGCACCTTCTCCCAGTACAGAGAGTACCACCGGTTTGCCAAAGTCTGGCATCACTCCCTCTGTAAGACCTTCTTTCTCTGAAAGCAGCATTTCCTCTCGTTTCTTGCCGTTCACTTGCATCAAGCCACTTGTTTTTCTGCCATGGCGTTAAAAAGCCTTGGAATGTGTTCAGAAGTGTTTACTAAGGCAAGCATATATTCCTAACTCGGACTGCATGATCTAGTGTGTAGCTATTGTATAGCTCTTCAATCCCTGGCGGCACAGCATCCAGGATAATGTGCTGCATGACTAAACACTTGTGAGGTCCTAAAGGCGAGACCTTTTGTAGTGGTGAGCCTCAACAAGGCCTACCAGTGCTTAGGGGTTCTCCCTTCCTTGCACAGAGTCCTCAGACCAATAGGAAGAAGTTGGCACAGAAACTGGAATAGAAAAGACAGAGTTTATTAAACCTCATGAGGTGGAGCTACATTCACACAGCACCCTTCGGTAATGCATGAAGTAGCACACTGAATGGAAGGACCTTGGTCCTTTTATACCCACACAGGGGCTCAAATGAAGGCGGTACAAACACAAATGCTTGTTTTAGGTACATATAAGGTCATACAAGAAATGCACAGTCGACAAGTGGGTGGAGCTAACAGTTTCTACTTCTAGTAGACACATCCTGACATTTATAAACTCGGAACAGCTGCATGGACAGCTGCGAGCTCAACTGAGCATGTGCAAAGCAAAAAGGCTAAATATAACTCGTCTCTAGGCAGATTTCAAGAGAAGTTAAGACAGAGAACATGGCGAGCACATGGCAGCACATGGCAACCAAAATGGCTGCCAGAAATACAAAATGGATTCCACAAAGCGGACAATTTAGCCTCTGAATACAGGATGTCTTCGGCTAATGCTTAACTTAAGTGCTGCCAAATTACAACAGACGACCCTTTCAGCATTAGCTGAAGACATTCGTTTATCTGGGGTAATCTAAATATTCATCCCGTACATCTATTAACATTATTTCGGCCACCTCTTTATTCAACATTTGTTGGGCCTTTGTTTCATCAGCAACGTTCCCTTTGGCAGGTATACAAGCAGAGATGCAAATGGAGCAAAGCATTGGACCACATTGGATACATACACAGCATGTAAAAAGTATCATAATCATTACACACAGGATAGTCAGTAGCTTCCAGCCACAAGCATAAACAAGAGTCCAAAACCATCCAGTAAAAGTCCAAGTACCAGTCTCTGGATGAATTTCTGCAGCAATCTTATGCAGTTCTGATATTGCGCCATATACTGAAGGTGAGTGATCCGGTATGAATACGCAACAGCTGCTACCGATGATGCGACATGCACCACCTCGATCAGCCAAAATCACGTTTAGCACCATCCTATTCTGGAGTGCTACAATCCTTGCAATCTGTAGTTCCTCTGTAATGTTCCCAAGTGCCATAGCTGTCTGATTGGTAACAGCTTCCACAACACGAGTTAATCGCCTGATCTTTCTGCTGTTTAATGCAGCACCCACAAAGAAAAATAAGCCCAAGTTGAAATCAACATATTGTTGTAGGGTAGTGTCGGTTTGGTCAACTTCGTCCAGACTTATTGTCCTCTTATTTCTGTTTTTGGAAATATCATTGTACAGTTTAAAATCACGGTGATATAATGCAGGTGCCAGAAACACAGGGGGCAACAGAAAAGATACATAGCAGATTCCTGACCACCCAACAGGTAATTGATAATATCCGTTATTTCCACACACAAAATACGTATTATGCGAGGCTGTGAAAGTGCTGTCATTGGCCCCTTCAATGGTCAGGATTACAGTACACTCGCTCCTCCCCACTGGAATTCTTCCAACGCTACAAATACACAAATCTGCTTTAGCTTTTGTCACAGAAATCACAAAAGGTCCAATGTTCTTCTTTATTCTCACATTTGTGAAGACATATGGTGTTGAAATATTGTCCGGTTGATACTCTTCCCATTCCCATTTAGTCCCTTTGGCTTGTGGATAACCTTCTTTATTTTGATAACACACTTTATTAAGTTGAAAAATAATCCCACCTACTGAAGGCTTTCCAGATGTAAACAAAAGCACATACCAAGCTTGACAAGAACCATTGTGAGAAAATGGAAGAGGAATAAAAGGTGTTCCTCCTTTCTTTTGATGTGCAGGTATCATCCCACACACCCAACAGTTGGCAGTATTTGTAGCATTGTGAGTATGGTGCAACATCTGGATAAAGGTATTGTTTAGATAGGATTGTCGATGCTTCTGCTCATGGTAGGGAAGAGTGAAGTAGTGGTGTTCCACTGGTACTGGCGTAGTGGCAACAAAAAGCTGTCGAACAGGAGCCACCTTCTCGATGTACCACGTAATTGCTGCCATAGCCACCATAGCAACAACAAACCCTACAGCACAAATGATTCTTTTGTTATTCATTTCAGCAACAGTAATGATTGATCTTTCTAAAACCTTGTTGAAAACAATCGTTGGAGCTCTTCTCCCTGGGCAGCCGTTGATTTCTTCACCATGGGCCAAGGCGGGTGTCACTACACTAATGCAGGGCTGATCCCCCTCAAAAATGGGACGATCAAAGGGGTACATTACTAACAAAAAAAAGAAAGAGTCCTTGGGAAATTGTAGCCGCTGTACAACCAGCCAGAGGGGAGTCTTCTCCCTGTGTCCGTTTGAGCCTCACAGGCAGGCTCTTGTTGTTCCCACGGTGGAGCTGCACAACTCGCAACTCAAGAATCACGGCCCAGTTTGAGAAGAAAAAGTCTTTCAACGATCCTGTCCAGTGTCTCAGGCAGTGCATCAGTTTTCTTCACTTTAATCTAACAGGCACCAAGGGCACAGCACCTGTACCCTAAACTCAAGTCCTTCCTTAACTCCTGTATTGCTCCGCTGGCGCACTGCTCTTTTGTTGGGGCCACAGAGTGTAGCCAGTATGCTCAGGCATCCCTTGATCAACAAACAGAGGCGCAGACTTGCATTCACTTTGGGACCAGGACTCAAGGCCTGAAGCAACCCTTGTTTCAAAGGGGGTCACCTCAAGCAAAGGCCTCCTTGCCGTCCTTATCGGTCTGTGACTCTCTCAGCTGGGCATTAAAAACTGGATCCACAGAAAGATTTCTTCATCCTGATTTGTGACCCCGTCTTTCGCCCAAGACAGTGGCAGGGGTACACACTTCACGTCCCAGTGCTTCCGGCCTTCACTGAGGTCCTAGTTGCCAGCAACGCCTATGCTGGTTCCCTTTATCTTGACTCCAAGCTGGACTGGTGCTGACTCCCAGGCTGGATCTGATGTCCGGGCCCCTCTGGCAATGGTTGTAGGGCAGCAAATATCTATTGGTGGGCAGAACAAAAGGTCTTTAGACAAGGCACAAAAATAATCTATCAACAGAGAGGATAGTCTCAGAATACTTCCTTAGTCTTGGGATGCCCCATTCATTAGCAAGGCACCCAAGAACCACTTCATCTATCTGAGAATAAAAAAAACACCCTAGACCTATTGGCAAGTATAAAAGGAACTTTTTGGTGAACTGACAAGAGTAATACGTCACCCAATCCCAAGCAACCAAGGAAGTCTGTGTTCATTTACTAAATTCTGAGGAAAAAAGAAAAACAATACAGACATACTCCAAATCCTTACATTTGTGCATTCCTATATTATTCATCTGAAGAACCTCAAGAAAAAGGAACTTTTCCTACACTTCTACTTATAAACCTTGCATTACTTGTACAGGACTGCAGACACTTCTAAAATACTTTCTCTTACGTAAAGACACCTACATTTTATGCCTAGGACCATGCTTTCATGTTATAGGCGCAGCGGAAAAATCTAAAACTGCTAATTTAACAGGGATTCTTATTTCATAAATAACTTTTTTTTAAACTCAAGATAGTGGGTACATAAATTTCTCCAGCAGAACATGTTGTGACAAACAAACTCCTATAAAACAATATTTTCCTTCAAAATGTTTGCTAAGGATCACATGGGCGTCTTTCCTGCATTCTACTTTTCACGATCCGGACTATGCAACATCATTTTCAAAAGGAAAAAACCCTATCTCCAGCTCTAATAAGGGCTGTCAGCTCAATTACACAGACTAGCTAATAAAAGACTAGCAATGCCCTTGCAAAACTGTATAGAACATGAGAATAACATAAACAATAATGGTATTGCCACCTGAGATTTTTGAACAGAAACCCCCACTATACAGTTCCCTTTAAAGATCAAATAAGGGAACATCAATCCGTTCTACTCATTCTTTCATACAGGATGGGCAGTAACATAGTATATTTTTCATCATTTTATTAATTCTAACAATTTTAAAACAGTATTACTGAATAGCCAATTAAATGTCTCATGGCCATTTCCTAGACAGCTTAGACAGACTCATGAGAGAGTGAGAAAAAGAAGAGAGAAAACATAAATTTGCCTACCCTTAATTTGCCCAGGAGCTAACCTCCTTCCCCCATTTTGACAGTAGGAAAACCTGAAAACAGGTTTACCTTCTGTCAACACTATTTACCCCTATTTGTGGCAACTGGGCACAAACAAACTTGTAGGAGATATCTTAGAAAGTGGCTATTTTCTTATTCAGCCTAACACAAGCACATTGAGTTAACTTTAGAAAGCGTTAATAACCAATTACCAATTCCTTCAGCAATGGTGCTAGATTAACATGAGGGCGCATGAATGCAAACTAAAATCCATTGCCTCCTTATCTCAGCCCTTGCACAGTAATCTTTAAACTAAAACCATTATTTTTATATACATGGCAGAGCTATGCTCTACTCAGGGCCCACATACGTCACTGCTTTTCCTTCTTTTCATATGACTGCGCAAAACTTGCGTTTGCCAAAAATAGGAAGCAAAGCTTTTCTTCCTCTCTCTGCGCTGTCATCTCTTCTTTCAAAAACTGTTCGGAGGTCGAAATGTCCAAGCAAACCTTCCCCTTAGCCCTGCTAGGTAGCTAAATGCAGAACTCCGACCTTTAACCCTTTCACCAGCTGTCCATTTTTCTGCAAGGCTTTCCATGCGGTCTTTGCAATTCAAAGCAACTCTGGAGAATCACAGCTGAAAGGCAGTCCTGTCCGCCTAATAATTTTAAAGGTAGGATCTAACTTCTGCTGTGTTTTTTTTTTTTTCAATACTTGTCTCTATCTGTGTGCAGTGTATGGTGTGCATTCTAGCAGGTTAGAGGTCAGCTATTTGTGTTATACTTAAATGTGTGCATTTACTGAAGCCTAAGAGCAGTGTGAAAGCTGCTCTGCTTGGCAGAACTACTTTTAAATAGTGAATTTGTCCCAATTTCGACTTTGGTGGTAGGGGCACTTAAAAATGAATAACCTACAATATTGCGGCACATTAGGGATCCCCAGGGTGTCCTCTAGATATCCCAGAGATGGGGGATCAGAAATGTATAAGGTACACCCTTAAAAAAAACGTTTTTATATGCCTGGATAAAGTGACATTTCACATTGCACTCCCCACATCATGGTAAAGTGCTACTTAAATCCAACTTTGATGCTAGGAGCTATATATTATTCACAGTATGATTATCAGACATTACAAAAGATCAAAAACAATTTTAGGGCAATTATTTAATAAACATTTTTTTTTTCTTCATATAATCAAAATTCTCCTTTTTTTTATTTTTAATAATGATCACAAACCCTTTTGATGGTCCACATATGAAAAGCAAGCCTCATTCCTTTCCTATCACCTTTAAATGTAATCTTTTCTCTGTTATCCAAAATAATGAAACTGTCTTTTCTGACTTTTAAAATCAGCAGTTTGTAATGCACGCTTTCAAACCATGTTTGCACTAACTTAAAATCTAGTTGACTCGGCAGTTTCCTTATGGCTTGGGACCAAGAATAGCCATGTGTTGTTGACACAGCTGTGTTCTGACCACAAGGCGTCAACATCTCACGCCTTTCAAGCCAGCACAAATCTATCGTTCTGTAATGTGGTGTTTATTTCAGCAACAACCAATTCACTCAGATGATGTGAATGCCTTTCAATATTAATATATAAGGATAATACTGTAACATTTTTCATTTTAGTCCTAATTGTGTGAAAGCACACAAATTCGTTTTTCCTACCTTTCTATGAGGCCTATTTTATTCCTATTGAATGTAAATTCTGATTTATCTGTACCAGTGTGGCAATTTGCACATATCTATAGTTTCTTACTTTATCAATTTTAATGGTAGCGTGCAGCTATTTAGCATATATTACATTATTCATTCCCTGAATTTAAAAAAATGTAGTTTTTTAAATGACATTTGCATAACAGAATGACAACAAAAACCAAATTTAGCTCATTCCAGACATTTTCAGAAGGGGTCATACACTCATAACACACAACACAGCGCGCTTAAGGCTAGCCATTCTTACACAAAAAACATAGTCTACTTTACTGAAACAAGTACTTTCAAGCATGTCAGTCCAGAACCACATACAACAAAAAAACTATTAACCCACAAATCAACACTTAGGGCAAAAACAAGAGACAGCCTACAGACTGTACGCGAAACCAAACTATTTGTAAATACTAATTGTAAGTCATATTTACAAGAAGAGCTCTCAAAAGTAGTCCAAAAGTCTGCACCAAAACAGCCCAAAAGACTGCTCCATGTTCAAGAAGCCAAAATACACCAAATTCGCCAGTTTTGGCTGGTAGAACACTCAAAAAGCGCTCTGCATATCACCACTTATGAATGTTACTAAGTGCACAGATCAGGATCCGTTTTATGTACATATTTAGTTCCAGGGGGTACTTAGTCACCAAGAAAGAAATATCTTTTTACTATACCTAAACCTATTTAGGTATCCCCTCTGAGGAGAGTCAGCTGAGTACTTACTAAATCCATATTGGTACCTCCAAAACAGCAACACTTTCTACGAAGTGTGCTAGAAGCAGGCATGCCAAAAATATTATAGCATATATAATATTATACTCCAAGTGACACTTAACACAATGTGTGCCGTTCAAGTTTTCAAAGTTAGAGAAAAATCTCCTCATTACCTGCCTATATGTATTGCAATACATATATAATTACAAAACAGATTCCAAAATTGGCCAATCATACAAACAAAGCCACAGTAAGTGTTACTAAACTACCTTACCAATCAAAGGCATCAAACCAACAGCAAGTGCCGCAAAACGGCTCTTACCAATCAAATGGTGTCCAGGTTCCAACTGCCAAGTTCTCAAATCGACCAAATGGTCACTGCACGGCGAATCAACAGAAGAGATCTTAGTCGAGGACCTGCGCCGCCGGGATGGTCAGATCAGAAAGAAAGGAAAAATGCCATGGGTGCCAAGACTCGGGTCTCCTCAGGCAGCGATCGCGTCCAAAAGCGAGATTCCAATCCTTCGTCTCGACCAGTCCTTCGGGCATCCGAGTCGCCGATGAGCCCCACGTTGGAAGCGCCAATTTGTAGTGGTGAGCCTCAACAAGGCCTACCAGTGCTTAGGGGTTCTCCCTTCCTTGCACAGAGTCCTCAGGCCAATAGGAAGAAGTTGGCACAGAAACTGGAATTGAAAAGACAGAGTTTATTAAACCTCATGAGATGGAGCTACATTCACACAGCACCCTTCGGTAATGCATGAAGTAGCACACTGAATGGAAGGACCTTGGTCCTTTTATACCCACACAGGGGCTCAAATGAAGGCGGTACAAACACAAATGCTGGTTTTAGGTACATATAAGGTCATACAAGAAATGCACAGTCGATAAGTGGGTGGAGCTAACAGTTTCTACTTCTAGTAGACACATCCTGACATTTATAAACTCGGAACAGCTGCATGGACAGCTGCGAGCTCAACTGAGCATGTGCAAAGCAAAAAGGCTAAATATAACTCGTCTCTAGGCAGATTTCAAGAGCAGTTAACAGGAAGGTAAGACAGAGCACATGGCGAGCACATGGCAGCACATGGCAACCAAAATGGCTGCCAGAAATACAAAATGGATTCCACAAAGCGGACAATTTAGCCTCTGAATACAGGATGTCTTCGGCTAATGCTTAACTTAAGTGCTGCCAAATTACAACACTATTGGCTATGCCAATGCTTGTTTTTCTTGTGCCCCACCTGGCACACATGTCGGAGGTTGATGACGATGTTAAAATTTTGCCCCCCCCCTGGAAAAATTTCTGTGGACGCCCATGACTGCATCACAGTGCATTATCCATCCACAACTCAACTTCGTCTATTACACACTGAGTTTAAGCTTGCCATTAAACATATATAGGGCTCAGCTGCCTTTTTGCTAGATTTGCGTTATAGAAATAACTTACACATACATACATACAGACTCAATTGTTCATTGGCTTGGAGCCATTAGTCACAAGCAGCATTGGAATATCACCAGAATATTGAGTTTTAAATATTGCCTTTCAAAAGTTTGTGAAAGAACCGATATGTACATAAGAATATATTTACTTTACTTAGCTCCGCATATATGTGCTTTGATGATATGTATCTTCAAGCTACCTAAATGTGGAGTTACGAATAGCAAACCTATAGCCACGTTTATGTACTTCTCGTTACTTTGGCAATGGATATGCTGGCATTGATATCTTTGTACCATGATACTTTTACGTTGGTGATTCTGACGTACAACCACAGGGTGGGGCTTTAAAGGTGGTGCGCTAGCTTATTCTCTGTGTTACTGGGGCAACAACTTTTTGTCTGTCAGGGGAGACATCATGGCCCAGGTTTGCTAATGCTTTGAGTTAGGTTTGCCGGCGCAGAGTGTTGGTGTGGTATTAACCATCCAATGCAAACCAGGATTGCATTGGAAAGTATCCCAACGTAACGCAAAGTTGCGATATCTGATACTTTACGTCAAGAGGGCATTCAATGAGTGATACATGGGCATTCTGTGGTATTTTGCAGCTTCTAGAAGGAAGGACGCACATAACGTTGAGCAAGGATCTTCCTTTGTTAGTCAGCCCCAGGAGTACATGCGTTGGCAGGAATGGCTCCTAACATTGCAGGCCCAATTAAATATATGCAGGGTGAGAGAACAAAGAATGTTGAACACAGTAAATTCTACCTAGTGACACGCATACCAAGAATGCCTTAGAAAACATAATAGAGCAGATACTACACATTTCCATGCAACCACCTATCGGCTTTGACATAAATCCCTATCTACTAGCGTTCATAGGCGGAGATTTGCTCAAAATCCTTATTTATCCAACTTTGCGTGTGTTCTGCATTGTACCAGTGCTTAATTTGTAAAATATTAAGTGCCAGGGCTCTGACCAGGAGGCTACTGCAGCTTGCACCACCCATCGCCCTTGTCATCGCTGCCGAACAACTACTAACCATCTCTCTCGCATGTAAATGCGACAGTTCAGATTATTCCAGGTCCCCAAAGCTAAAGGAATGGCTGGGGAGGCAGGTATTTACAATTTTAATGTATATTGTATTCCTAAACAACCGTTGTTCTGCTCATCTCTAAATTAGATGAGCAGCACCACCATGTAGTAGACTGTTCTATGAATGGTGTTGACAATTAGGTGCTGGTGCCGAGCACCGGAAACCAATTAAGTGCTGGTGCTTAGCACCGGAAAGCCCTGGCTCAAATTAAGCACTGCATTGTACAGAACGCAGGGCTGGTCCTAGAACTTCTGGGGCCCCGGGCGAAAGTCAAGATGTGAGGCCCCTCTAATTTGCATGTAACATCACAAAAAGTGACATCACAGAAAGTGACATTGCATGACTATTGATCTTATTTGTCATCACTGAAGAGACCTAATGTGGATATCAGTAACATGGACAAAAATAAATATACAAATGAAATAATTCCATATATTTTAAAACTGTATTAAATGGATTACATTTTGTCACATTGGATGGAAAATCTAGGTGCAGGTCTCACAAAGATGCATATTGTTTACTCCATGTTAACTGATTGTTTCCAGATGAGTGCATGATAAATATTCCAGTTCTGTCTCATAAAGGGAAGAGATCCTGTTGAGGTAATAAGGGGCGGGATCATTCAAAATATAAAATTAAAAAAGAGAGAACCCCTCACCCCATGGATATAATCGCAAATTTCAAAAGGCTCTGTTATCGTTCCGTGCCATTATTGTGCCACCTTAGGATGACATTAATACTTAGTAATTTGTTTTAACGAAAATCCTCTCACCAGTATCCCACACGCACATGCTAAGAATCGTAGGACAATCTTTTTTGTGTGTGGGCTCTTTACTCGCAAGAATTATGTTAAGTGCAAAAACACAACACATATAATACAAAAATACACGGCACCATTGCAAACAAATAAAGATTGTACATAAATAAAAAAAAGACTTAGAACAACGGAGACCACTACTAAATCATACATTGACTAGAAGGTATGCTGCAGATTCAAGGGGTTTTCAAATCAATGTTTTGGTAGGTAGTGGTAGTGACCGGCTTTAGAGCTGGTGGAGTCCTGTGCGACAATGTTTGTTGGTGCCCCCAATGACCACCTCTGCCACGGATTCCCTCACTACCACTCTTTAACAGTGCCCCTCAAGTCTCCATAACTACACTCTCTCTCAGATGCATTTAATTTGATTTACAGCGCCGCTCATACCAGTGTAGGGAGTCAGAGCACTTTATATTACACACATTACACAGAAACAAGCAATCATACCTGTGTAAATCACTGTATAGGAAATTTTACATAAGACACAGGACTACAATGTGTAGGAGTCACATGACAATCATACTAGTAGGCAGTATAGTTTAATAGTGTTTGGTCTGGAGAAACACAAACTCTGAATTTAGAACGTAATACCATGGTTGGGGGTTCTCTTTAATAACCAGAATTGATTTCTATCTCAAAGAACCCTTTTTGCAACATTAGGATAATCAAAGACTGGGGGGGGAACATAACGCTCTAATTTATACCTTGCAGTTTGCATGCGCCTCTAAGATGACAGCTAATAGCTCACTGTTCTATGTTAGGATTTTGACTTATAAACTGCAAGTAGCAAAAGGATCTCACTGACAAAATCAGTAACCCACTGACCTATTTACATTATATGCACTTTGTGATCTGCATGGTACATGTCCTTTGCAGCAGGCACATTAACCCTCTGCGCTACCTTTTCACGAGTCAAAACATCCACCTGACAAACTCCATCTCTTTCTAGGAAGAACATTAATCACCGGAGTTATAATGACATTTTTATTGAGCCTGAAAATTGTTGGAGGCCAGGAAGGAGGCAACAAGTGCTTTTAAAAACATAATATACTTGCAATCATGACGCCCCCACCCGAAGTCAGAGCTTGGTGCAATCTCACCGGTCGCACCACCCTAGAGCCTCCCTGTTCAAGGGTCCTGTGCCCTCAGTGACAGAGTCACTGTCGCACTAGGGTGTGCTGCTTCGTAGGCCTGCCCACAAGACTGGAGGTGAACTTCAGTATGGATTGTGGTGGACAGACCTTCAAGGTTAATCCACACTTGCCACCGCAAGGGTCCACCTGCTGGTGCTAAGACCCCAGGGCTTCTAAAGTCTTGCGGGGCCTTCTAAGGTGGGAATGTGCTCCCTCAGAAGAGTAGTCAGGTGGGCTGATCCTGATTCCCCAGGCCCAAATTCGTCAGCTCTGACGATGGTGCTACATCCTACTGAGAGAACTCGCACTGCCTTCAAATACAACCCAATTGTGCCCCGCTATAAACACCTGTTTGCGACTCAGTTCAAATTACGCACTAGACAAGAGTAATATGCTGCCTCAAAAAAAAAGTAACAGCATCCTGGAAAAAGCAAACACTCAAGGCAATGCAAGATTAAGTAACGCATGTTAAACGTTAGAAGGAACAACATGGTTACTTTAACGCTTTTGCACTTATTATTCAGAAATCAGTGAGTGCTTTAGCCTAAAAAGTTAAGGACATGCCTACAGGGCCCAGAAGGGACCCGTTTCAATGTCCATTACTTATATCCTTACAAAACGTAAGCAGTATGGTTTAAAAAGACTGCACCTGTGAACACAGAGCCACGGTATGCCTTTTATTTTCCAATCCACCCATCAACCAGGTATTGCAGTACATCCAGGAATGGTGCACTTCCCCACCCAGGGAAATAATGTTGTTCAAAGAAAGACGAGATAACAAAAGTAGCGCTTCACTGGCAACCTCTGTAAAGTGGCGCTAATGTGTTTTGGGTGTAAATAAAATCAATCTGGCCACTTTGCCACCCACTCTGTCTTGCTTTATTTAGTTATTTTTTTTTCTCTCCATCCCTAGGCTGCACTTTGGAATAGAAAAATTTCTACAAAAGACATTTCCAGCAAAAGTGTTTTTCTTTTTTGGATCAATTCCACGGAGGAACTAATAAAGGAAAGAAGAGGAAAGAGGGAGTAATGGCTGCAAGGCCCAGGGAAGGGGGCCCCCAAAACTTGGACCTTGCAGCTTGCTTCAGTGCTTCGAGACCCAGGGAAGGGGGGCCCCTCCCTGGTGGCAGGCAGATCTACATACATTTGAAATGCAGATTCACATGGGTGATGCAAAGGTTAACAAAAGCCAGTTGATCTGGCTGCTACCATTACCCACCTCTCCTTACCTGTGTCCGGCTGGTCCTGGAAAGAAAGGGGCCTTCTGTCACCTAGCAACAAAATGTCTTGAATGGCCGGTACTTACAGAGGCCCCATTCTGTTTGTTCCTTCCTCCCAACCCTGCACCCCCAGGAATGCCACCACGCCCTGACCAGCAAGGTCAAGACATCTTGCATTTGTAATGCGATTGTGTGGGGCAGGGGGCCCTGGAGGAGCAGGTGGGCTTACTGTGAAAGTGTGCCCTTTCACAGTGAAGCGGGCCCCCTGTTTTTTAGCTGAGCGCGAGGCCCTGGGCAGCTGCCCACACTGCCCATGCCTAGCGCCGGCCCTGACAGAACGCATATAAAGTGAAAACAAGGATTCAATGAGAGTTTGTGCACTGGAAAGGGTCCCAGTGCAAACCTGTGCTTTAGAGAACGCACGCACCGGTGCACTATGGCGCCAGGGTGTTTACGTTGGTGCATGTCAGCCAAAAGTACAGCAGCGATGAGGGAAAAAAGTGCAGCATATCTTAGCACACATGTAGCATGTTTTCTCTTTCTCTTTGACACGAGGCAGCGTTGCAGATTTTACTGGTGTGCTGCCTTGGGTCAAACATTGAGGGGCTACAGCCCCTGCGACGCAGGGGGCCCAAACCTTTAGGAGCTCCCCAAGACTTCAGGGGGCCCCCAATCAGCCCAAGACCAAAGAATATTTATGATATATGGAAGACTCAGGGGCCCCTTATCACATTCTGCCTTGGGGGGTTCGCGTGGGCATCATTTTATGTTGCATCACTTTCAGTTTTTTGTGCGTGCACACTTGTTACACGAAACCAAGAAGTGAGTCTGGGGTAACTGCGTCTTCTCTCCTCCTAAACCTGATTTCTCCTGCGTGAGGCCAGCGCTCTTCCCTCAAAGACACGCCCCTTCCGTTATTTCACGCCCGTCCTGGCGCTTCTGCACCGAGGGCCGGTGTCCCGCCTCCTCTGGCCCCCATCACCCTGTATCGGGCAGGGAAAGAATCCCTCGTCTTCTGCTTCTTCCCAATCAGGCACCTGGCGCTCCTCGACAGCTCCTATACTCGAATGTAAAGCGCTATAAAAACACGCGCGTTAATAATACTTCTCTCTTTATTTCTTTTTATCGGAGCCAGCGAGGCGTGTTATGGAAGTCAGTGGAAGTGGGTTATTGTCCATTGATTTTCCGCACGGCGCTGAAGCTTGTCACCGGGTGACTGGGCCTTTGATCGCCAGACGGAGAAGAAATAGATCCCCACTGAGAGTTTCACAGCGGCTTCAGACTTGTACGAGGTTCAAAGGACAGTTCCCCCTCTCCCCCCCCCCCAGAGCACTCAGTAGAGGGAGACTGCTCTCTTGGGTCATAGGGGGAGGAAGGGACTTCTATTTATTCAGACCTGGGACATTTGCCCTTCGTTGATAGAATATAGATGACTGACTCTGTCACAGCCCCGACGGCTTTGTAGCAGCACCAGCCTAACACATGACTGACTTTTCTTCAGCCCCAGGGAAGGCCCTGTCCTTTCTTTTAGAGACGCTGGCTTGGTCAGAAATGCCCTCCTCAACCACCCCCGCCCAGTTGCATAACAAAACTTGAGGGGGGGCCCCCTGCAAAGTACATGGAGGTGGTCGCCTACACCCCCGGACCCAGCCAGGAGCTCTCAGGCCAGGGGTCCGCTGCCCTTGCACAGTGCCGGACAGGGCCCCCTGGAGCTCGGCCCCCCACACCGAGGGGGGGAGGTGTATTGTTACGTCACTGCCCCGCCCTAAACCCAGCCACCTGCTTGCAGGATCACATGTCAGGCAAAGGTGCAGGGAAGTCAGCTTTAACCTGTGACCTGCACTGTGGTAGAGCCAATGCAATGGAATGAGGGGTAGCGCAGGCCCAATAAAGCCCCTCTTTGATAATGTGTGTTTACCTCCACTCGCTGCACTTACCAGATTTCATGGCATTAATTTAATGAACTATGCGGATGTCACTCAGCTGATTATCACTCGGGATCACTCTCAGCCTGAAGGGGTGAACTCATTCCACAATTGCTGAATTGACTTCTCAACTTGGCTAAACAGCGACGCAGTAGAATTTAATGGAGATAAAACTGAGATCCTCCTCTCTGCTTCAGGGAAACCCACCCTTCTCTACCATCTCATTTTTGGCCCCAGTGAGCTGCTGGTAGCGTCAACATCAGTGCACAATTTGTGAGTACAGTTTGACAGTAATCTTTCTCTCACTGCACATGGTATCAAGACTTCTTCCACCAGTTTCGCTTTGCTGCGAATGCTTTAGAAAATGTAACCTTTTTGTCCCTCCCAGCAAGGATGCTGATGGTCCAAAGTCCTAAACGGCATCCCTCTTCACCTCTGGACCTCACCATCTCTGCTGGGATTCAGGAAAGGACTCAGGACCTGGCTGTTCATGAGCCCCCTGCAGCAGCACTCTCAGGGCCTGGATACCCCCATAGGTGATTAGCTGCGCTATACAAATCCTGATTGATTGACTTGACTATTGTAATGCACAACGTCTTGGCTCCCCTGCGTATTTACTTAAACAATTGCTGTGCATTCAAATGGCAGCAGCTAAATTGGCCCTGAACCAGCCCAGATCTTCATCGACACAGGCTCTTGCAAAGCATCACCGGCTTCTCGTTCCAGAGACAATTGTCTTCAAAGCTTTATGCATAACTCTTAGAGCGGTGCATAAGATGGGCCCCATATTCCTGCAAAGAAAATGTATATGCTATTCCCCATCTAGAGTCTTGCGTTCCTCTAAGGTTCATCTCATTGTGTTCCTAAACTTAAGAAAGTTGACAGGGGGCCGGGCCTTTTCTGTCAGGGCTGCACAACTCTGGAACAGCCTCCCGCTCTCTCTGAGAGCATTGCCGGATTTGATGCCATTTAGGAAAGCTTTAAAAACCTGGCTCTTTCTGATCTAGTGGCCATTGGCAGGAATTCCTCAGGTTCAGGTTGCTAGTTACTTATGGTACCAGCGCCAGGATGCCATTGTGGTCTCAGTTGCGCTTTCATTTAATGACTTCACACCAAGTTGTGTGGCGCTAAAGCGCATCATCGGATGGTTGGCATGCCGTACCATAGGGAAGCAAATGAATGGAAGTGACATAAAGCCAATAAGGCCAGATTCCATTTTGAGCAGGCCGAGACTCTATTTTCTGTCTTGTCATTGGCATATCTACCTGTGACGTGGATGCGGTCTGTCCTTATCTTTCTGAGAACCTGTGAAGGTGTCAAGTCATCTACCACCTAAGACACCTAATGTTGCATTAGGTGTGTTAGTCACCTAATGCAACATCAGTCTGGGACAAGCGTCTTGTTATCTGCATTTCAAGGTCAGCTAACAATAATACCATAAACAATATAGTCTGAATTTACATATCTTTACCATATTTGTTTATACAAATGTGTCTAAGACCAGCGTATTGATGCACATAGGCTATGTCAGCAATTGCTTAAAAATTCTGCATCTAAGAAAAGATAGTTGATCAAGGGTATTAAAGACTCATCAAGTGGGCATTAGATCAGAAGTCCTTCGCCCCAGATTATCACACGAGATATTGATAGAAAATCCTGACAGACACTGCCAGTCTGCCATACTACTGTAGCTCCCCATCATACACAGAGAGCTGACACCGAGCCCAGTCTGAGAGGCACTGGCGTAGCAAGGGGGGGGCGGAGGGGGCGGTACGCCCCGGGCGGCACGAGAATTCGGGGCGGCAGGTAAATTTATCGCCAGCACCCCCCCCCCCGGCTCTTAGGCGCTCGGCGGCAAAAGGCAGGGACCGCCACGGGCGGCAGAGTGCCTAGCTACGCCACTGCTGAGAGGAGAGGAGCTGAGCCTGTACTGTAGCTCCCCATCATACACAGAGAGCTGACACCGAGCCCAGTCTGAGAGGAGAGGAGCTGAGCCTGTACTGTAGCTCCCCATCATACACAGAGAGCTGACACCGAGCCCAGTCTGAGAGGAGAGGAGCTGAGCCTGTACTGTAGTTTCCCATCATACACAGAGAGCTGACACCGAGCCCAGTCTGAGAGGAGAGGAGCTGAGCCTGTACTGTAGCTCCCCATCATACACAGAGAGCTGACACCGAGCCCATCTGAGAGGAGAGGAGCTGAGCCTGTACTGTAGCTCCCCATCATACACAGAGAGCTGACACCGAGCCCAGTCTGAGAGGAGAGGAGCTGAGCCTGTACTGTAGCTTCCCATCATACACAGAGAGCTGACACTGAGCCCAGTCTGAGAGGAGAGGAGCTGAGCCTGTACTGTAGCTCCCCATCATACACAGAGAGCTGACACCGAGCCCAGTCTGAGAGGAGAGGAGCTGAGCCTGTACTGTAGCTTCCCATCATACACAGAGAGCTGACACCGAGCCCAGTCTGAGAGGAGAGGAGCTGAGCCTGTACTGTAGCTCCCCATCATACACAGAGAGCTGACACCGAGCCCAGTCTGAGAGGAGAGGAGCTGAGCCTGTACTGTAGCTCCCCATCATACACAGAGAGCTGACACCGAGCCCAGTCTGAGAGGAGAGGAGCTGAGCCTGTACTGTAGCTCCCCATCATACACAGAGAGCTGACACCGAGCCCAGTCTGAGAGGAGAGGAGCTGAGCCCAGCTGATGTTTGTTTTGTCTTCGAGGGAACACTCTCTCCGGCTACTGACTTCTTGCTACACACAGGCATGCAGCAGTGCGTTGTGTACTCACAGGAAACTCTAGATGCAAGTTAAGCTACTCCATGCTCTCATAGTTTAGCGCATAGAAGTAGGCTTTAGGGTGTCAAGTTGCCAAGTGATATTCCCACTATGTTAGAAATGTTCATATTATTTTTGTTGTTAGCAACATGCATTAGTGCTGCTTTAATAATATTCTGTATGGTTATTTTACATGTGCTAGGCAACAGGACGAGACTGTTGAAATAAAACACTTTTAAGCATAAAGTCTCTTTCTTTTAGTGCAGTGTGTCTGAATTATAAAGAATGAAATTACCACTGTGTCTCTGACCTCTTTGTAAGGGACTGTTAGTAACCCAGAAAGCACTGACGCCACATCAGCTATGTATTGCGTGGGGTCAAGTGCCGGGCCAGACTGAGAACCCAAAGCAGCCCTGGCAAATTTTGCCAGACCAGCCCCAATATGGTGCAAAGCGATCGAGCACAGCGAGGGAGCCTGACCACTACAAAGGGGGTTGGGGGGCAGCTCTCCCCTCAAGAAAAGTTGGGGAAAAAAGGCAAAAATGGTGCATTTTACAGCACATTTTCCTTATATACTCAACTGTGTTAGTTTTTTAGGCATAGTAGATGATGATCTTACAGTGCACCATCATACAGCAATCTTTATTAGGACTCAATGATTCCCTCACTATCACCCTCCAGCAGTGCCTCTCATCTCTCCATAGCCCCTCTCTCACATGTATTTCATTTGTTTTATAGCGCCTCTCATACAAGAGCAGGATGTTGGAGAATTTTACATCACAAACACATACAGACACAATTAATCCTACATGTGTAAATCAGTGTATAGAAAATGTACATAATAGAAAGGGGACTACACGGTGTAGGATTCACGTCATGCATGCTGGTAGGCATGTTTTAAGAGTGCCTGGTCTGGTGAAGCACAAACTCAGGATTCAGAACGTACCACAGTGGTTAGGGTTGGCTTTGCTAATAAGAATTTATTTCTACCCAAACAAACCCTTTTTTAGCAAAATTAGGATAATGAAAGACTGGGAGAAAAAACATAGCTTTCTAACCTACAGCCAGTCTGGCCCTGGTTGAGTGGAAGTACAATTACCTGTTCTTTCACACGCAAGCGTTGGACCACTGAACGAAGTTCAGACATCTGTGGGTGTGAAAGCAAACCTTGTAGAAGCTGAGCCAGAGTCACAGTTTGTATTGTATTGTCAGAGTTGTAATAGAGGTGCTCTTGTCTTGGGATGCTGTGCCTAGCAGCATAATGGAGGGAAGAAGTGTGAGAATGAAACACATGCAAGTATAAGTGTAGGTAGCCTGTAGTTATGGTAGGTCCAGAATTATGTTTATGATTGCATCACATCTTTCAATTTATTTGCATCCCGACTGCAGCGTGAGGGTCATTGATTATGAAGGGTCTTCTAAGTCCTGGAAGGGGTTAATAGACGACAACATGAACCGTGTTAGTCATCTCATGTGTGATTATGAAATGTCTGTGTTTGATGAAGGGCAGGAGGGTCCGTGGTACAGTCATCCCATGTGTGTCATGGGATAGTGAAGGTTGATGGAGGGCAGTGTTGACTGTGTTAGTTATCCCATGAAATTATGGGATGCCTAGGCTTGAAGGACGATGGGATGAACTGTGCTACTGTAATCTCATGTGTGATAATATGAGGATTAATGCAAAACAGGATGGACCTCATTAGTCATCTCATGTGTGATTGTGACATATATAGGGTTGGGACATGACAGTATGGATCGCATTAGTCATCTCATGTGTGATTGTGACATCTATAGGGTTGGGACATGACAGTATGGATCGCATTAGTCATCTCATGTGTGATTGTGACATATATAGGGTTGGGACATGACAGTATGGATCGCATTAGTCATCTCATGTGTGATTGTGACATATATAGGGTTGGGACATGACAGTATGGATCGCATTAGTCATCTCATGTGTGATTGTGACATATATAGGGTTGGGACATGACAGTATGGACCTCATTAGTCATCTCATGTGTGATTGTGACATATATAGGGTTGGGACATGACAGTATGGATCGCATTAGTCATCTCATGTGTGATTGTGACATATATAGGGTTGGGACATGACAGTATGGATCGCATTAGTCATCTCATGTGTGATTGTGACATCTATAGGGTTGGGACATGACAGTATGGATCGCATTAGTCATCTCATGTGTGATTGTGACATGTATAGGGTTGAGACATGACAGTATGGATTGCATTAGTCATCTCATATGTGTTTGTGGAATACATAGGGAAGATAGTGGACAGTATGGTCTGTGTTATTCATCTCGACTGATTATGGGCTATATAGGGTTGAGAGATGACAGCATGGACAGTGTTGGTCATTTCATGTATAAATATGAGATATATTGGGTTGATAGACTACAGCATGGACTGCGTTACTCATCTCATGTGTGATTATAGGATGCCTAGGGTTGAGAGACAACAATATGGACTATGCTGGTCATATCATTTGTAATTATGGGCTATATAGGGTTGAGAGGCGACAGTATGGGCTGTGTCAGTCTTTTCATGCATGTTTATGGGATATGTAGAGTTAATAAAGCACATGATGGACTGCATTAGTCATCACATATGTGATCATAGGTTATATGGGTTAGAAAGAGGACAGTATGGACTGTATTAGTCATTTCATGTGTGATTAGGGGATGTATAAGAATGACAGCGGGCCAGATGGACAGTGTTCTATTCATCCTTTGTGACTATTCAGTGTCTATGGCTCATAGAAGGCAATATTGAGATCTGAACCTGCAAGGATAGACTATATTAAAGTCCTCTCAGGTGCCTGCGAGGTGCACCATGTATGTTCAATCATAAGGCGCTCATTCAAGCTCTGGTGCTGAGTTGCTGGTTAAGCTGAACATGCCCAATAGCAGTATTGGATGCCATGAGGTATCTCTTACGGCTGCGAGATTTTATAAGTATTATAGTCTGCACTGAATATAGTTATTTGTGTACCCTGCAGTAGCTATAATACCTTTGCAGATTGTGTATTTCTGTTGTGTACCCTGTGTTAGGTATGATACTGGTAATGCACTGTCACTATTTTTTTAATTTATTTAACAACATGCATATAACCATTATACACTTATATTCAAGTGTGATTTTGTGTTCAGATTGAGCATAGTTTGTGATTCTTATGTTATAGTTGACCAAAGTTAAAGAGTGTTCACGTTAAGTTAACTATGTCTGGAAACTCTTGCTAACATCAATATTGCGCCTTTGGCTGTTAATGTGCTATCTCACTCTTTATTCTTGTTTCAGGAGCCAAGCTAACGCAATAGTTTGAATAATACATTTTTCAGCTGGTTTGATCTGCATGAGAACATGTTGTTTGTTTCACTGTAACAATTTAATGAGTTTCATGCACCTGTGCTAAGGACATTCTGATCGTGAGGCCACGCAGCGGTGATGCTTCGTGTGATGCCTGGGAAGAAGTATGGGGACAGCTTATCATCAAATGCTACATTTTGATTGGTTCCTGCTTCGTGGGAACCATAAGGAGTTGTATTTCTCTTTGAAAATTTTATTTTTAACTATGCTTTCCTGAGTTAGGAAGAGACAGATTACTCCTGTCCACCTTTGAATGCAGATGCCCTTTTCAGTCTTGAGACCCTATGCTAACTCTGTCTTCCTCACAGAGTTAAACTCTTGAGCAAAGTGATTATCCCTTGAGTCAACCTTCATTTGGTTCACCCTCAGATGCGTCATTGTTGACACCTGCTGCTTAAAATGCCCCAACCTCACTTGAAACATTAGCTTAGTAGTAGGGAGCTTCCCTTCAGGGGAACCGAATCTTCCATGATTTTACCTACAAAAATCTTTGAATAACTTGGCTTTATATGTGCTACTCTGACTTTCTTTGGAATATACTAAATCATGCAGTAACCAGGTGATTACTAATTTGTGACTAACTTATTGATTTGAGTTTGTAACTTTGATAATCTGCCAACAAAACCTTAATTGTTTGCAAATCTACCACTCTCTGTCATTCCTGTGGGGCAAAATGTGCTCCATTGTCATTGATGTATTGCAAAACTGTTGATGTTAGGCCTCAATTCAAGACAAAGGTTTTGCATCTTCTGTATTTTGATTGTGTACACTGTGATAGCTATCGTATCTTTGTAGTTTCTGTACTTCGGTTGTGTACCCTTAGGCAGCTATGATACCTTTTCAGTAAGTGGATTACAGATGTGTATCCCTCAGTAGCTATGATACCTTTGCAGTGTGTGTATTTCAGTTTCCCATCATGCTCTGAGTTTCAGTCAGTCTATTGGTCCTAATGCAGCATTTCCTTGTGAAAGCTCTTGTTGATTTTGTATGTGAATGTGTGACCTGGCTGGATTTATGGCATTCAGTTAGCAGAGGGTCTCAGTGCAGCTTACCAAGGTCCTCTTTACGAGTTTGGTGATAAATCAGTGAAATTTACTTCACCAGTGAAAAAACAGTTTTCAACAAATTTTGGATAATATTCAATTACTCCCATGAAGGACCTGAATTATTCGTTGTCCTGAGGTGGCAGAGACAAATTGATGGCTATATCTTCCTTAGGTCTCCCACCTTCATCAGAGATAGTGTGACCCAGGTATTCAATTTCTTTGGCTTAAAATTTGTATTTGTCTTTTTGTAAGGAGATACAAGCAACTGATAGCCTGTCTAATGCCTGGATCAATGCAAATTTGTGTCCCTCCACTGTTGAGTATATCGTCTTGAAAATAAATGATGTTGGTTAATCCTTTGAACACCTCAGACATCACGCGCTGGAAGATGCTAGACCAAAAAGCATCCTTGTAAATTGAAATGTTCCTTCCATAGTGATGACTGTGGTGTAAGCAGATCTGATGGTATGCATTCTACAAATCCAGTTTTAAGAAGCCTTTCCTCCCATTCAGTAGCAGATCATTGATATTCGGCAAGGGGAAGTTGTCAGTGACAATATTCTGATTCACACACTTCAACTCCACACAAAATCTCAAGCAGCCATCTGCATTTACGGCTATAACAACAGGAGACACCCAACTCAACAGGCTCAATAATTCCTCACCATCTCTTCCAGCATTCTCTTGCCCTCACTCCTGACTATCATACGAACTCTTTTATTTTGTGCTTAACAGGAACAGACCCAGACTTAACTCTGATCTTATGGACTTTCTCTTGCAATTGGCTCAGTTCCTCGCTCAACACATTGTTAGCTCCACAAAGTATATAATCTACACTTGTTTCATCCACTACCATCACTTAGCTAGGAGCCCATGGGTTGATGACAATATGTAAATCATATTGATGCATCCAACCCAGTATTGATGACCCTTCCTCTGCAAAGGTGCCTCCAATCCCTTTGGGCATAAACTCTATGTTGGTGATGAAGTATCCTCAATGGCCAGTGGCATATTCAACGCACTTTTATGCAGCAAGCCACCTTGCTGCGTTGCACTGTGTGAAAGGGAAAGGGCAAGAATGCACCGCATTTAACATCATATGGCGCATTCCTGCCCTTTCCTTGCCCTGGTGCACTTCAGGCAGCCTAGCGCCAATGCAGGCACCACTACCTGTGTTACAAGGAGAATTGTTTTTGTGCAGGAAGGTATATCTTCCGGCACAAAAACAATATCTTGAGGCATTCTTCTCTTTCTATGTGTGCTGCAGATTGCAGCACACATAGAAAGAGAAAATAATGAGGAAAAAAAAATTCTCCTCATTATGCCATCCTCTGGGAGTCTTAGCAATTTCACACAATCCTAGGTTTTCAAACCTTCATAAATCTGGGAATGTGTCAAATCCATGGGTGGGTGCATGGGAACCCCCATGTTTCACACACTGAACTCCTCCCAAAATGAAATGCAATGCATTGCAGCACAAGCCGCTAAATATTGGAGGATGGATTATTAGTAGGGGTACGTATGCATCTATCACTAGCAATAATGCCATCAATGAAATATAAGGTCCAGACAGGGCCTCAATGCATTAGCCCATTACTCAAACCTTGGTAGACGGCAATGAGGAGGCAGGCTTAACTTAGGAGATAGGTATATAAAGCATGTAGGAACACCAATGCATTAAATAAGTAAGACACAACACACAATAAAGATCCCACACCAATTTATAAAAATAGGCAATATTTCTATCTTTCAAATGACACCAAAACTACAAAATTCCAATATAGGGAACCAGAGATATCCATTTTTAAAGATTAAACACATTCTAGTGCTTAAAAATATATAGCGACAACTTGGCACATCTGGTCATGTTTGACCGGGACAAAGTCAAAGTTTGAGGCTGACGGCGATGGAACCCTGGTAATACACTAAGCAGGAGGCCCTGGTCAAAATTTTACCTTCACACTTAGAAACGTTTCTGGAGGATTTCTCTGGGCAGCGAGCAAAGCACTTCATCAGGTCAAATTCACAGCGGGTTCGCCAGCTTGGTTCAGAGGGAGCTCCCGGTCAACTCCTGGAAGTCTTGAGCTCCGGAGCTTTCAGCGAGACAAGCCTGAAATCCAGGCCGCGTCGCGGTTGAAGATAGTCGGCTTGACTCTCAACGTCGGGTCAGTACCCATCTGGAGCTTTTTCCACAAGTTGTTCCAAATTTCTCCAAACTTCTGGATCTTCTTCTTGAAATTCTTCTTGAGGGTTCAAAGTGTCCAAACACAAATCCAAGGGTCTAGAAGCTCTGAGATGGTCCTTGGAAAGTTGGAACTACAATTCCCACAATGCACCTGGCCAAATCCTTAAAAGTCCACTGGGCACACTCCAAGCTGGGGACTTCTTGAGGGAGATAGTGCAGGAAAGCTTTGTTAACCTGTCGCTTTCAGGGAGTCCACTCCTTAACCCTTTTTGAAGCAAGGCAAAGCCTTCAGGGCTGTAGTTCCAAGTGTGCAACAGGAGCAGTCCGCCGGGGAGCAATCCTGTATGGTGCAGACAGAGGTTCCAGCAGGGCAGTCCTTCTTCTTGTAGTTTCAAGCAGCAAATCTGAGTTGCTATGCAGCGCTCACATATTTATACAATGATCTAGGGCAACAAGCAGGGGGGTGCCCCTGTCCAATAAGGTGCAGGGTGCCACCCAAAAGCATGACAGCTTCCTCCATAGTGTGGCATATTCTTGTCCCACAAAGCACTGCAATTTAAAATTCAAGATAGATTTTTTTTCTCCTTTGGAGTAAGAGCTAGCTAAACAAACCTATTGTTGTGGCTCATTTCTATTAACACTCCCCCCTCCAGATCTTCTGAGAATTCCAGTCCTGGGTCTGCCATCTGGCTGGGGGTACGGGAAGAGGCGGTAGGCCTGGATGACATTCTTTACTGTCCTTCTCTCTTTGAAGCCCAGTTTGTTCACCTAGCTCCCTTCCTGGCCTGTTCTCTACAGCTGCAGAGCTTCTCCATCAGGATAGCCTGTCTCTGTGCAGGCCACTTATCACCTCATCAAAGCAGCTTGGCTAAGCCTGTTAAGGCTGACCAATCAGGAAAGGCTGCTAGAAGGCTGGATTTTCGCTCAAAGAAAACAAAGTCCTATAACTTCTTTTCTATACTAGTTGTGAAAAAATTCAACAGTTGCAAGTTGTTGGATTTATCATTGCCAATCTTTTAAGCTCTTTAATGATATTTTTTTTACCCCTTCCTAGCAATATTTATACTTAAATAACATGTCCCTATGTTAGCCAAGGGAACTAATAATCTACAAAGGGGGGAAATGAAATTGGCAATTTTTCCCTCACCAGGTCATATAAAACATCTTTTGTAATGTCCCTGCTTATAGTTACATGGAACCACAACCCTCGAGCACTTAGGGGAGACCTCTGGGGTGACCTATGTAAAAATAAGGTAGATTACCACTTTGGAAGTACCTGTAATTCCAAAGACGATTTTGCGTATAATTTACTTTTAAAGACAATCTGCAAAGCCAGGCTGCCTTTAAAAATTACAGTAGGCAACACAGTAGTGCATACTCCAAAGCAGGATATCTACTGGGCCCCTAAACCCCCCTGTCCTATTTTATACTAGGGACTTATAGGTAGTTTGAATCTCCCTTGCCTTATTATATACTTGGGACTTATATGGGTCTGTCATTGCCAATTGTAATAATGCCTGATTACCATATACCCTTTTCATCAGAGCACAGGCCCTGGGCCAGGTTAGCAGAGGCCAAGGCACAGTCAGAGTCAGTCACCATCAGTATCAGTCAAAAAATGGAAGTGAACAGGGCAAAAAGGCTGACTTTCCCACAGCACTGCATTGCGTTACTTTTTTTTTTTTACAAAGCCACGCAGGGTGGCACAAATTGCCCCTTGTGTGGCTTTCTAAATATCTACTAGCATTTTGCATCATGGATGTGCCACAAAATTGGTGCAACCATGACGCAAAATGTTTGTAAATGTGGCCACCATTTTTTTTAAACTTGATGTCTCCCTGGAATAAGACTGCAATATCTCTATTTTTGTATTTGAAAAACTGCTCTTGGTCTACTCTTCCTGCCCG
The DNA here is from genome assembly GCA_963921515.1 of Calotriton arnoldi. Lineage (NCBI taxonomy): Eukaryota > Metazoa > Chordata > Amphibia > Caudata > Salamandridae > Calotriton > Calotriton arnoldi. The sequence goes on from CAWUFW010004824.1 coordinate 774,828, forward strand.
TGCTAGCCTCATCTTCACCTAAGCTCAAGATATGAGCCACTAATTTGTCAACACACAACACTTCAGTAATAGCTATTTTTGACCTATTTTCCCAGCACATATGTGCAAAATGGCATTTACAACCACATTTCCTGCACTCTTTTTTTGAAAGCAAAACAAGACTTTCACTCTCCTCCATTGAAATACTTCCGCACCTCTGACAACAATAATATTCTGTTTAGTATTTCAGCCACCTTTCTGATATTTATTAGAGCTCTAATGGACTAAGCTCACAGCATTTTCTTATATCCATTAACTGTCTGCAGAAGAGACTTTATAATTACTGGCAATTGTTTCCCTCCTTTTTACTTCTTTCATACAAAATTCAGACTCATCCACCACTTTTGCTATAGCAATAGCATCCTTTAATGTTCTGTTCTTTGCTGTCCATAGCCTCCCTTGTATTTTCTTACTCTCACATTGGACAAGTTATTGGTCGCATATACGTTCTTCTGTCCTGTGACTAAACTGGCACTTTACAGAAATTCACACAGCCTTGCCACTAATTTATCTACTGACACCACTTACCTCTGAAGTTGGGTATAGAATTTGGACCTTGTCATCACTACTTCCTTGGGAAATCCACACTACAAAGTCAACTTTGCCTCCTTGTATACATCGGGTAGACTGTGACTATTGTGATCATGTGTTTGTGGAAGGAATTTAAAAATATGTTATGCTTCCTTTTCTAATGTGCTTTGAAATAGTGCTTTTTTCCTTTCTGATCTCAAGTCTTGCCCATCTAGGGCTATAAGATAGGTTTCAAAAATGCCTATCCATTCCTCCCCTTGTATGGGTGGAGAACATTATCGTGCCAATAAACAAGGAGGGAAAATAGTAGTTGTAAATGTCACTGTAAGGAGTACTTAAATTAATTTAGGAGTGTGTTGTTCTGAGACAGAATGCCCAATGTAACTACTGAGGGGCAGATTTACAAGCCCCTTGCGACACATTTGCGCCGCCGTTGCTTCACTTCTGTGACGCAGCGGCATCGTAAACAATGCGCCATGTTGCAACATATTTACAACGTGACGCATCTAGGGAGATGCGTCACGTTGTAAAGCCCTGCGCTACATTATACCTGCTTCAGGTATAATTTATGCAGGGTGGGCGTTCCGTCGCAAGAAAGCCTCGTAAAAGTGACGCAGTGAAATCTACAAGATTTCACTGAGTCACTTTTACGACGCCGCTGCGTCAAAACCTTACGCCTGCTTGAAGCAGGCGTAAGGAGTGACGCAGCATGATAGGAATAGGCCGCCCCTGAGCATTGCTGGAGTTGCGTCGTGCTTGCGACACGACTCCAGCAATGCGCTGCCCTTATGACAGAAGATGCAACACGCATCTGTCTATCCTTGCGCCATGGTGCGCCGCATTGTAAATGCGACGCATCCGTGGTGGCGCAAGGCTATTTTTGCGTGTCGCATCTTGACTGGCGCATCCCTGCTAATAAGCAGAGATGCACCAGTCCTTGTAAATCTGCCCCTGAGTCTTTTTATTGTTTCTGTGTTTTGTTTTAGAAGCTGACTTAAGGGTTTTCCTCTATATCATACATGATGTCACAGGAATCGGCTGGTCAATGGGGGAAGTTGGGACTGTTAGGCAGAGTGCTGGTGAGTCGATCTTTCTACATTTATTTTAGTTCAAACGGTGGTGCAGGCAACATCTGTTAGGTCCTTTATATTTCTACTTCTGTAACCCATGGACGTCATTTAGGGGTCGTCAGGGGTTGCAGCTGCAACCCGTGGCTTGCCCCTTGCAGCCACTGGCACTGCATTTGCAACCCCTGGCCTCAGAGGTGGCAAAATCAGTGCTAAGAACAATGGGCGGTCTCGTATTATCAGAGTTAGGCTCCAACCTTGTTTTCTGCTAATTCTTATTGCATTAATAGTGAATAATGGCCTTTTCTACACTATTAGTGTAATAAATAGTGGAGCAGCAAGATCTGGAACTGGTCCTTCACTGACATTTTAGATAAGAAAATGAAAATGGCTTTACGATTGCATGTGGGTGTGAGAGTAGATCATGTGTATGTGTGAGCATGTATGTTTGTATGTGGGATTGTGTGTGTGTGTATGTTTTGTGAAAGTGAGTGAATAAGTATAAGTGAGTCAGAGCAAGAGTGAGAGAGAGAGTGCAAATAAGTGACAGGGTGAGAGTAAGTGTAAGAGACTGAGTGAAACTGAATGAGTGCAAGTGAGTGCTAATAATTGAATGAGACTGAGTGTGAGTAAGTGAATGGAAGTGAGCATGAGTGAGAATGTGTTGCTATGCTTGCAGATCTGCTTCTTGGCTTATAGAAGCATCATTGCCAAAATGTTGGCACTGGCAAACTGGAGGCAATACTTGCTTATGGGATACCCACGGCAAAATGGTAGAGCAAGCACACTGTAGGCAGGTTTTGATATGGGGCATATAAATCACAAAAAAGAGGGGTAGAAGGATAAAGTCCCACTTCGACCTCCATCAACAACTATGAAACCACTACATAGAAGAGGGACTGTGTAAGAAAAGAATGCTGGTTTAAAAATTATTATTCAGGGAATCACACATAGATGTTAAAACTGCCCTCACACACAGAAATCTGTGTCATGCTTCATCATAGGGCTGCTAACACACCCCCGCGCCAACCAACGCTGGGGGTGGAGCAATAGGGAAGGGGAAGACAATACAACACAAAATGGAATGTGGCAAAAGGACGTAGGGATCAAAAGTGAAAATAAAAGCATAAACAGTGAATTTAAAACTGGCTACAGGGAGTCCCTAATCTCAATTTAATATCGGGTACCCTGTCCAGAAATACATAAACGGTCACACCCGGACCTGTGGATGGTAGTATGGTAAACCTGTGATGAGTTACCATCCCCTCCACTATGCAAAAAATGTCGACATGTTTCAGCCAGAGAAGTCAAATCGCCCGGCTTTCATCAGGACTTCACTATTGAATGACCCCAAAGGTACTCACCCTACCACCATGAGTCAGAGATGGAGGGGAAACCAAATCTGTAGAGTAACTTACTCCGAACACTTTGAGGTAGAGCGTCTTGCTCTCCAAAATGGAACCTACAAGGAACCAAAACAAAAACAAATAAAAACAACACTGTGCTGTGCTCATTGTTCTATACATAGTGCCAACTTTCAATAATATGTGACCCCCCTGTAATAAAATTAAATGTAATAAAAGCATTCAAAATAGGGCGCGAAAAAGCCAGCTCAGAGTCGTAACAATCTGTAAACTGAGCCCAGCCAAGTGCTTTGATATCTGCGTAAAGCCCTGAAAACTGCGCTGAATTCGCATGTAGAAGCTAGTGCCAGGATAGTACTGGTCTAGTTAAAAACAAGCATAAATGCTGGGAGAACAAAAGAACACCATCAAACATTCTGTGAGGCTTACCGAGTTCATATAAAATCTAAACTTGAACTGGCGGGGGAGCGAGAACAGCTCCCTATAGTCACACTCTGTTGGAAATACAAATACATAAGCAGGAGAAGAAACGCTATTAAGCAATATTAAGTGGCGTAATCACCAGGTTAAACACACCACCTTAGAAAGTTCAAGGAGGGTAACAGTAAAAGAAAAAGAGAACGGTTAAAAAACATGAGAGGAAAGGAAAAAATGCGGGCCGCCAGTATCCAGCCAAGCAATTACATTACCCCCTCGTACAGTTAAAGCAATGTTAATGATAGTATCCTGCCCAAATAATAAACTACCAAACAGAACTCCGCCATATAAGAAAGCCCCAACATGCCGGGTGCTCGTGTACACACACAAGTATCCAGCCAGATGATTTATGGCCCCCAAAGAACCTCATCCTCGAGGGTTTGCATATAATCCCCACTCATGGGACTAACGTCTCGTGATGTACCCCTTACTTCATCAAGGTAAGCTGTGACCAATTTGATCGTCTCTCCCTGCGCCGTGTAGGTTGGAGAAAGCGAAACTCCCCGGGCCTCTTACCACAAGCAGCCACGCCCCCAGTGACGTCATCACGGGCGCGCCCACCGTCACGCACTCAAAAAAAAAAAAAAAAGAGAGGACGGATTATGCAAAAGGCTAGAAAGGAAGAAACGACTGCCATATTGGTAATGAGGAACGCGGGGCATTCATTGGTCGAGAGACAACCGCGCCTGCAACAAGAGCGCATATATATATATATGTATGTATGCAACAAAAAGGCAGAAGAAACAATAAAATGTAGCCAAATTCACTTATGAATGACCAGTATATATATATATATAAACATATCTATATATATATATATCACTATGTGTCTTAGCCAAACAAACGGGCAAAAACAGAGGAGCAAAGGGGTCGATCTTCCGAAACCAGTTAATAATGCCTGTAGACAACACCTATAATGTAACATGCACCCTAGATGTTGTCATTTGATATGGGGCACCCATGATAAAACTGCCAGCGCTGGCATACTGCAGGACATTCATGGTGGCGCCTTTGGCGAATTGCTGGTGCTGGCCCATTGGAAGGAATTCTTGGTATATGGGAGGTCAGCCATCAACTTCATGGGGCCATCAATGACAAAATGTTGTCCTTAACATATCAGACATAATCTTTGACATAAATGTCCCCCATAGTACATAGAAAGCAGTATTAGCAAAATTCTGGCACTGCCATTTTGTATGTTGTGTTTGGGTAAAAGGGCCCCCATGGTAAAATGCTGGCCCTAGCAATGGAGGTAAGTGGGCATCCATCGGAATTTGAAAAAGATAATTGGGTCAACGCATGGGGACTGTTAGATTTCATTAGCATGGCACATCAGGAAAGGTCTTGAATATTTAATGAGCGTCTTTTCAGAGCCTATGATTTTAGCACATTTATGTGAGAACTGTACATTAAAATGCAATATTAGAGCCCATTTTTCAAAATGTTCTCAGGGGAGGGAAACCCCCATCCTCCATTCTCCCCTTGAACAATATAGAATCTTATTTATGCAATTAATATGTAACTTCAGCAATGTTAATTATTGAGATATCAGGATTAAGGTAATGTGACATCACTTCTTGGTAAGATTAAGGGTCAAAGGTCATATGATGTCACTTCCTGTGACATAATTAAGGTCAAAGAGTATATGATGTGACTTCCGATACCCCTGGAATTGTGGTGCGTCGATGTCCATGCTGTAGCCATGCAGACTGGGGCTAAAAAGTCACTATGGCTCTAAAAATCAGTGCTACAAGGAAAAAAAGTCTGTACGTGTGGAGTCGCTGGCTCAATAGACAATTATGTCTATAAAAGATTTGGGAAACAAATCAATCGTTTGGCCAAACAGAAAGAAGTCTTAATCCAAGGTTTATTAATTACAGAGTACGGTCGAAGTAGGTCTTTCAGAGTGTTGTCAACAAGAGTTTACGCCTATCTGTGATAAAATCTTGTTTAGATGAGAGCAGAAGACAGATCCTTGAATCACGTTGCAGGCTGCATGTGTTTCTGACTAGCAAATCTTCTCCATAGTGAAGTGAAGAAATACAGCTGACTCCAGAAAGAAGTTGGATTGCAAGTTTATTCATAGCACCATGCCTAAGTGTGACCCCTCTTGCCAGGCAGGAACAAACTGACTTGGCATGGAACCCTGAACTCAGCAATAAACGAGTGAACATCTGAAAAGGAGAGATTCAATGTCATGCCTTAAAGACATATCAGTCCTCTACAAGTTCAGTTTACACCACAGTATTATCATATACAGTGGCGGCCAGAGGCAAAAAAAAGTGGTGAGGCGAATATTTGACCCACTGAGAAGCACTGATAAAAAACAGCAGTGCCTTTAGGCTCAACACCAAAGCTCTCAATCATGATCTGTTATAAACAGTGTTGATAACGTGTCATGATTAAGAGCTCTGGAGTTGAGGCTGAAGGCATTGCAAGTTTCTTACAGTGCCTGTCAGTGAGTTAAATCAAATTGAATACAAAAAGAAATGTACTTACCTGGTGCTCCTCTTGTCAGCATTCTTGGTTCCAGGATAGGCTCCCAGAGCCTCAGCCAGCTCCCCTAGACCAATCCAGACGATGCTATTGTGCTGCACAGGCAGCATGAGAGAAGCACCAGGTTTGGCTGGCGCGAGCTGGTTCGACCCTTCTTTGCATGATCCCCACCCAGGTGTCTAAGACAGCTCGGGTCGGAGTGTTTAAAGTGCGCAGGTCAGGCTGGCAGATGCAAGATAGCCGGCCAAAGTGACATGCGCACTTTAAACTGAAGTGCACACCTCTCCTCTTTGCCTGTGCTTTATTGCCATTTTATTTTTCATGTTTATTGGCATTCCAGCAGAGGGGCGACGCTCCTCCGACCTAATACTGGAACAGCCTGTGATCATATGCAGAGCCAATGACAAGTTCCATATTAGCTCCATCTCACATCTCTCTAGAGGTTGAATCACAGATTAGGCACAAAAAATTATCCACCTGCCAGCGGAGAGTGAGCAAATATTTCACACAGTAGAAGCAGACACTGACCCTTTGGGGCAATCGGAGTCCTGAAGATCTGACTAGTGACCATGCAATGTCAGCAGTAACCCTGGGAGTGAAACTCCGCTCCGCTCGCGGAGTTTGCGGATTTTTGGCAACTCCGCGTTCCGCGTAGAACGTGGAGTTACCAAAAACTCTGCGCTCCGCACCGGAGAAGAGTTTTTTTTGTTTGCACGGTCAAAATGCGTTTTCGCCATGCGGAAGCGACTTACCGGGATGCCTGCGATCGCCAACGAGATTTCCCATCCGTTCGCGAGCGCCACGAAATTTGGTAGCCGGCCGCATGGTCCCACAAGAGTGTGCGATCACAAACACTTCATTCAGGCGCACCATCGGACTTCCGGCAGAAGTTGGTGAAGATCGCGACCCCAAACACGCAGAATTTGCACTCTGGAGAAGAATCTCTCTTGAGCAGCATCAAAACCTTCTCGAAATGATGATTTGGATTAAAAAAACTCCTCAGATTGACATTTGGCTGTACTTTTTTGTGCAAGGAGTCCTTTTTTTACTTTTTTTTTTAAGAGGAAGGAAGTGCCCCAGTGTCTCCAACTTCCTGTTCCTGTCCAGCAGGCTCCTCCCAGTTCTTTGTCCATCTCCTGTTCACTTTTCATTTGGATTTGGAGCTGGAAGGATCCCTCTTTGTGTCTGCTGCATCATATATCATTGGATTTGAGGACTTTTGAATTTGAGTAAGTTGGAAAATTGGTGTTGTTTGTTTCATTGGGGCATTGTACCTACTTTTTTTGTACTTTTAATCATTTTTTTAAATTTATTGTGGTGGGTGGCCTGTAGTTTCAGTAGGGGCCTAGTTGTTTCTTTGTAAGTAATTTTTCTTCTTTTATAAAGGGAACATGTTGCAAAGTTCACTACATTTTCTCCAACTTTTGTAATCAATTTGCAATATTTATTTAATTTACTAGCCCAGTAGTCTGCCAATAGGCTTTTTAGCCAGTAGGCCCAGAGCTACTCATGGGTACATGAAACAACAGTTACTGTGGTGTCTCTTGAATTTAAACATCATTTAGGGCATGGATGGCATTGGATTGAAATGCAAACTTTGTTTTTTGGGGGGTTTTCACTTTTTTTCAAGTGTGTTAAATAAATGCCTTTGTTGGATGTGTGTGGTTGTTGTGTGACTTGCAAACCTTTTTTAGCCCTGTGGATTTTCGTTTTTGGCATTGTTGTATTAAAGCTGTGTTGTTTAGCATGCCTCCTTTGTCTGGCCAGTGTGTGAGTGTGTTTGTAATAGCGGGCCAGCATTTGCCTTGGCTGAGCCTCCCCGTGTGGCCAGAGGCCATTTTGTAAAGTCTGTGTCCATATAGGCCTGCTTGAGTTCATTGTTTTCCAGGCCTCATGCTTGTTGTTGTGAGTGACTGACCATGTGGCTGGCGGCCATTTTGTGAAGGCAGCCAGTGTGCTTTTGCCATAGGCCTGCATTGTCTGTCTTCACTTTCTTGTTGTTGTGGCCTGGCCATGTGGCTGACGGCCATTTTGTGAAGGCAGCCAGTATGCTTTTGCCATAGGCCTGCATTGTCTGTCTTGCCTTTCTTGTTGTTGTGGCCTGGCCATGTGGCTTGAGGTCATTTTGTGAAGGGGTAGCCAGTGTGCTTCTGCATTAGGCCTGCCAGCCTTCTTTGTGGTGGCCATGCCTTCTTGCTTGTTGTTGTTTTGCATGCAATGTTTTCTTCTTTTATCCAGCAGAAAACGAAGCACAGTTCACTACATTTTCTAATAAATTTGCAATATTGATTTGAATTGATTGATTCACTATGTGGCCTAGTCTGCCAATGGGTTTTCCAGCCAATAGGCCAAGAGCTACTCATGGGTGCATGAAACAACTGTTTCTGTGGCGTCTGTTGAATTTAAAACATTATTTAAGGCATGGATGGCATTGGATTGAAATGTAAAAATGTGTCTTTTGGGGGGTTTTCACTTTTTTTCATGTGTGTTAAATAAATGCCTTTGTTGGATGTGTGTGGTTGTTGTGTAACATGCAAAGCTTTTTTAGGCCTGTGGAATTTCGTTTTTGGCATTGTTGTATTTAAGCTGTGTTGTTTAGCATGCCTCCTTTGTCTAGCCAGTGTGTGAGTGTGTTTGTAATAGTGGGCCAGCATTTGCCTTGGCTGAGCCTCCCCGTGTGGTCAGAGGCCATTTTGTAAAGTATGTGTCCATATAGGCCTGCTTGAGTTCATTGTTTTCCAGGCCTCATGCTTGTTGTTGTGAGTGACTAACCATGTGGCTGGCGGCCATTTTGTGAAGGCAGCCAGTGTGCTTTTGCCATAGGCCTGCATTGTCTGTCTTCACTTTCTTGTTGTTGTGGCTTGGCCATGTGGCTGACGGCCATTTTGTGAAGGCAGCCAGTGTGCTTTTGCCATAGGCCTGCATTGTCTGTCTTCACTTTCTTGTTGTTGTGGCCTGGCCATGTGGCTGACGGCCATTTTGTGAAGGCAGCCAGTATGCTTTTGCCATAGGCCTGCATTGTCTGTCTTGCCTTTCTTGTTGTTGTGGCCTGACCATGTGGCTGGAGGTCATTTTGTGAAGGGGCAGCCAGTGTGCTTCTGCATTAGGCCTGCCAGCCTTCTTTGTGGTGGCCATGCCTTCTTGCTTGTTGTTGTTTTGCATGCAATGTTTTCTTCTTTTATCCAGCAGAAAACGAAGCACAGTTCACTACATTTTCTAATAAATTTGCAATATTGATTTGAATTGATTGATTCACTATGTGGCCTATTCTGCCAATGGGTTTTCCAGCCAATAGGCCAAGAGCTACTCATGGGTGCATGAAACAACTGTTTCTGTGGCGTCTGTTGAATTTAAAACATCATTTAAGGCATGGATGGCATTGGATTGAAATGCAAAATGTGTCTTTTGGGGGTTTTCACTTTTTTCATGTGTGTTAAATAAATGCCTTTGTTGGATGTGTGTGGTTGTTGTGTAACATGCAAAGCTTTTTTAGCCCTGTGGAATTTCGTTTTTGGCATTGTTGTATTTAAGCTGTGTTGTTTAGCATGCCTCCTTTGTCTAGCCAGTGTGTGAGTGTGTTTGTAATAGTGGGCCAGCATTTGCCTTGGCTGAGCCTCCCTGTGTGGCCAGAGGCCATTTTGTAAAGTCTGTGTCCATATAGGCCTGCTTGAGTTCATTGTTTTCCAGGCCTCCTGCTTGTTGTTGTGAGTGCCTGACCATGTGGCTGGCGGCCATTTTGTGAAGGCAGCCAGTGTGCTTTTGCCATAGGCCTGCATTGTCTATCTTCCCTTTCTTGTTGTTGTGGCCTGGCCATGTGGCTGACGGCCATTTTGTGAAGGCAGCCAGTGTGCTTTTGCCATAGGCCTGCATTGTCTGTCTTCCCTTTCTTGTTGTTGTGGAGGCCTGGCCATGTGGCTGGCGGCCATTTTGTGAAGGCAGCCAGTGTGCTTCTGCATTAGGCCTGCAAGCCTTCTTTGTGGTGGCCATGCCTTGTTGTTGTTTTGTATGCAATTTTTTCTTCTTTTACCCAGCAAAAAATGCAGCAGACTTCACTACATTTTCTAATACATTTGCAATATTATTGTTTTGAATTGATTCACTATGTGACCTAGTCTGCCAATGGGTTTTCCAACCAATAGGCCCAGAGCTACTCACGGGTGCATGAAGCAACTGTTTCTGTGGTGTCTGCTGAATTTAACATCATTTAGGGCATGGATGGCATTGGATTGAATTGCAAAATGTTTTTTTTTTTAGTATTGCACTTTTTTTTGTGTGCGTTAAATAAATGCCTTTGTTGGATGTGTGTGGTTGTTGTGTAACTTGCAAACTTTTTTTAGCCCTATGGATTTTTGTTTTTGGCATTGTTGCATTAAAGCTGTGTTTAGCATGCCTCCTTTGTCTGGCCAGTGTGTGAGTGTGTTTGTAATAGTGGGCCAGCATTGCCTTGGTTGAGCCTCCCCGTGTGGCCAGGGGCCATTTTGTAAATTCTGTGCCCATATAGACTTGCTTGAATTCATGGTTTTCCAGGCCTCCTGCTTGTTGTGAGTGACCATATGGCTGCTGGCCATTTTGTGGTGGTAGTTAGTGTGCTTTATGCTTTTGCCATAGGCCTGCATGTCTTTTCTTTGTTCCTCTTGGCTTATTGCTTCTATCCATTGTCGGCTGCAGTGTCCTGAATGCTGAATCCCACGTGATGCACAATGCCAAACAGGGTCCATTACATTTGTATTTTTGTTGTTGTTCTTCTTCTTTCCTATCCTTCCTGAGTGTACAGTACACCATGAAAGCCCTTGTTGTCAAAGTCTCACAAATGGCTACACTGTTGTTATGTTTTTTTAATAACTGAGGTAATACATTTAATAATATTAATAATAAGACTAACGAGTGTGACGCCACTCTAAGTTATATATTATATTTGTTTGTTTGTACTAGTAGTAATTGAACCACAACAATGAATACCACGTTTCACTGATGTTCTTCTTGCTTCTTTGCTTTTAGGTGCACAAAAGAGGAGGAGACAACATCACCCATTGTACTGCCAGACAGAAGTTGTGCTGCGCACGACGTCACGTGACATGTGAGCACAGACATCTCTTCAACTTGTGCCACTGCGTGCTGCTGAGATCTTGAAGATGGTCCCAAAGAAAGGTACCAGGTCCAGTAGTACCAAGAAAGTTCCCAGTGAGAAGAAGGCACTGCCACTTATTACCACGAAGACCAGTTTGTTGCCCAAGACCTTTTTTTGGGCAAACAAAAATTGCGCCGGCAACAGCGGCATCCGGGGAGCAAGCTGGGAGCAGCACCACCACATCAACAGACCCACCCCACCAACCTAGGCCCAAGCCTATGTCTGTCGCAGAGGCAGCCAGTCTAATCACGAGTACAACGCCGATGAGCAGTGATGTTGAAATTGTCTTATCGCAAAGTATTACCCAATCAACGCAGGAGACTTAGATAAGTGGGCAACAACAGCCGCAACAACAGCCGCAACCACCGCCGCCAATAGTAGTTGTTCCTCCTTAAGTAGGGGCAGTTCACGAAATCGAGCTTCCTGCAGCGGAAGAAGAGCAAGCCACTCTTTGAGAAGATCCATTGTCTTCCAGATCCCCAGCAAGGAAAAGGAGGGTTAGTCCATCGACTTCTTCTGTAAGCCCCCCTTCTGATGATCTAGATTCCACTTGGAAGCCACCAGCTCGGTCTGAGAGTGAGACATGCCACGAGACAAGGCTAGGGAAAAGGAAGGTTCTAGAAAGCCTTAGAGTTATGGAGGTAGATGTAGAAGAGGAGGATGATGACGAGCCAGTCATCATGGACATTAGTCCCGCCCCAGTTGAGACCGACATTACCCCATCCCAAATTGCTGTGAGGGATGTGGCATGGATACCACCAACACAGATCATACCACCAACACCACCTCCAGCTTCCATATTCCGCCGGCAGCTACCTAAATCCACCACAACCACCTCAGAAGTAGGTACTGCAGAGAGTCAAACTTCACGCCCACCTACCAGTTCATCCGGCATTGCAAATGGCACCAGCAGCGCTAGAAAGTTGACCTCCCCAGTTTGGGACTTCTTTTTGGTTAGCAGGAAAGAGGTGAACATTGCTATATGCTCCATTTGTGGACAAGGTGTTAGTCGGGGTAAACTTGGTACAAACTATGGTACCGGAGGCCAAACAACACATCTGGAAAAACACCACTTGATCCAGTAGGAGGCGCACCTTAGCGGCCAAAAAACTGCACCCATTATTGTTGGTAGGGATGAAGAAGTTGAAGATCCGATTGTGGTGGAAGGTGAACAAGAGGGAGATATTTTCTCTGGTACACAAAGTAGCCCTGTCCCCAGCAGTGCAGTGGTACCGCCCACATCCTCATCAGCAACATCGCAGTGGCACAAGACTAAGAGTTAGGCGGAGACACCAAGGGGTCCCAGGCAAGAGAGTACCGCAACAAAAAAACGTGTGTTGAGCGGAACAACATCTGGTGTCAAGGAGTCACCTGCATCAGTGGCCCCAGAAAAGAAAAAAATCCAGACTACCATTCTCAGCATGTTTAGGTCGGAGGGGCAGTACGAACGTAACCACCCAACAGCACGTTTGTACAACGCGAAGCTGGATAAAATGTTAGCGCTGGACCTCCTCCCTTTTTCTTTTGTGGAAGGGGTGGGTTTTCTTGAATTGGCACTGCTGAGAATTTTAATGCCACTCGGAAACATGCAACTGTAGCCATGTTCGCCATGGAGAAATCTCATACTGCTGCAAACATTTTGGAAGACTTTGACAGCAAGGTCTTTGAATGGCTGCGCCCAAGAGGGCTTAACATTGGTTTTGTTGCCACGGACAATGGCAGTAATATAGTTAAGACCATGTCCGATTGTGGCTATTTCAGGGTCCTGTGTTTGGCGCACTGCATTAATATCATTGTTCAAGACTTTCTGAAAAAAGAACACCGAGTCAGCAACTTACTGACCACCTGCAGAAGAATCTGAACACATTTCAGCCATTCTTTTAAAGCCCGGAAGCAGCTGAGGATCATTCAACGTGAGCATAGAATGCCAGTTAAAGCACTCATCCAGGAGGTACCAACACGTTGGAACTCAACTTATTACATGCTTGAACGTCTGTTTGAGCAGTACAGACCAATCAATGAATATGTCATGCAAAGAGGGGATGCTACTGTGAAAGGCATGATCATTGAGATGGACCAATGGGGCCTGGTTAAATGCCTGACAGAGATGCTACTTCCTTTCAAGCTCATCACACGTGAATTCAGCAAGGAGGACTGTACTATGGGCCAAGCTATCCCATTGTTGCACATGCTACAGGAACAGCTGAAGGGGGTGTCTGCAATGTATGCAGGTGTGGAGGAAAAAAAAGAAGCATATGAGTTGGCGGAGAGCTTAACCCTTCGCTTATCTGAAAATACAAGGGTGCAAAGAGGCATTGTGTCATCCAACCATTACATTTGTGCCACAATTCTGGATCCACGGTACAAACCAGAACTGAACACATTGATTCCTTTTTCAGAAGGGGATGTTGCCAACTACAAAACCTGGAAAGCTGCGGAAGCCAGTCGCTTAGAAAAAGAACGGCCGGGAATTAGAGGCCCGCTAGTCCAGGTCACAACAAGTACTGCAGGGCAGCCGGCGTCAAGTTCAACTTCAGAGCTCCCAAAAAGATACAGCTAAGGAATATTATTTACTTTTATTATTTGTGTGTGTCACTGTCTTTCTTGTTCAAATCACAACAAATTCATCACCACCGTCTTACTCTTTTATTGCCGGATTGGAGTTGCAACTGTGTGCAGTCAGTGAAGAAGTAAGTCCACTTCCCTGATTCCTGCTCCAGTCCTGACTCGCCCTAAATCCATTTCTCTCAAGCCAGACATTGTTTGGAGAATATTACAAGATATGTGAAATGTGTGCCTGCCTCGTCGAGTACCCCCAAAGAACTTGACTATAGCTATCCTCCTTGCAGAGCCTAGAGGGACTGTCCCGTAAGAACAGGTAAATGATGGTATGCATTGGACGCTGACTCTGAGTGATTGGTGTTTTTGTTGTTGTGCATGATGCCTAGTCTACTAGTATTTAATCTACACACAAAAAAGTGACTCAAGTCAATGTTTCCCTTCTTGTTGTTCAATAACAAAATTTTACTACTGCAGACCGATTCATTACATTTTTTATTCTGGGCTCACTCGGTACACTACAGAGTTGGACACCATGATGACCATACCATACTTGCAGTCAGTCAGTAGGATCAGAGATGATTGATGGATTAACTCGGGGCGTTTCATAAAGTGGCCTAAAAGGTAAACAAGTCAACAATAACAATACCAGACCTACATGTCTGTGTAGTGGTGGAGGCGAGTGCAGTGGTATGACTGACAACGGCGCATTGATTTAGTTACTTAATTTGGAAAATGCTGTGTATGTGTGCTCAGTGCTGTCTGGCTCAAAATCTAAGCTAAGTGGAGGTTGGGTGGGCGCCGCGGGCCTGCTCCTGTTGTTGTTATAGATGCTGGAAACAAAGTAGACATGATTTAGCCATGCCACCTGTTATACCCTACTAAGTTCTATTTGCATGTACTCCAGCCCTGCTGCCCCTAGCTGCTCAGCCAGAGTGTGAGTTGGTTATGGAATGTTGGTGGGCTTGTGATGCGTGGAATGCTTGGGTGTCTGAGTGGATGAGTGTGGTCAGTTAGAGATGGGCTGAGCAGCTAGGCAGGCTGCTCCTGGTGGGGCTGGTACCACACCAGTGCTGGCTGGACTCAAGACTTATGTAACTTGGATTTAAGACTAAATAAAGAAGACTTGAAAATACATCCTGGCTCCTGGTGTCTACCTTCACAGATTACAACACCACCTCTAAAAGTTTTCTTGTTACACTCCTCCTTAATTTATGCTGTTTAACTTTACCTTTCTCCTTGATTTTACAATATCCCTTTTATTTTTCCATCTACACTTACAGGCAGGCCTTTACCCTCTGCTATACTGGGAAAAACAACTCACACTTACCTTACAAATCTGCATCCACCTGGCAGGCACCCAAGATTGACGGAGGGAGCGTCCATGGAAGGAAGGACCAAGAGGAATGCTGAATGCCGAGATGCTACTCCCAATTTGACCATAACATAGTTATAGTATCATATTCTTTTCATTTGATTCATGTTTTCTCTTCAATCATCATGACTGTGTGTGTTGTTGTTATTATGTTTGCTTATATTTGACTCCTACAGATATTTTCTTCTACAGAACATAACATGTATGTAACTTGGGTCTCTCTGGGGGCAGACAGGCAAGGCAATTGCATAATAATAATTAATAAAATACTGCTGCCCTTTACTACTACTAGTCTAGTACTACTCATCATCATCAAGTCATCATCATGCATGCATTTCCTTTTTCTCCCTTAACAGATTTATGATGGTTGTCTGCCAAGATTGTGTGTTGTCCATGTGTAGTGTTTGTCTTTGTCAAACCTTTCCCTCAAATACCTCTCCCCAACCATTTATCAAACCCTAACCCTCTTCCCCCGGGCTGTGTGATTTATATTGAGGTGTGACTAAATTATAAATTTACACCAATAATTGCTGGGGCGGATGTGGTGAAGGCAACACTAACTCAAGGCAGGGCGAGGATCTTCTTCTGCTCTAAATATATAGCCCACACTGGCAACATATGGATTAGATTGCCCACCCATGCTCAGTATTCACTATTCAATTTTTTTCCAGAGGAACATAATCCATCATAATTATTAATTGCCGGCATCGATTCATCATCCTTCCAGCACTAAAGGTTACGCTTGTCCACTTCATAGGTCGAGTCAACTTCAGTTTGTAACTTGTACTAGGCTATCCCTGCCACCATTATTTACTTTAGCATTGCTTATCATCATCATGGTTTCTTGTTTGGCAGTCTTATTCTTGTGTACTGTACTTCTACTACTCATTCCCTAGTCTCCCTCAGGTGACTGACTGTCTCATTTTCTTTTTTGCAAATGCAACTGTTGACTACTGCTACCACCGCCCACCATGGCACCTTGGGAAACCAAACCATCACCATGCACCCATCGCTTCGCCTAGACATCAATCACAGGTAAGAGAAGAAGTGTGGGGGAGGCAATAATGTATATACTATGGAAATTAATTAATTCACACATCGACATCCTTCCGAGTACATACTACATAGGGGTTGTAGTTGCAGAATGCATAGACTAGGAGGAGAGACTTGCAGTAGTAGGACAAGTGAGGGCACCGTACCGCATCTGTCTGTTGGTGTGTTACACTATTGGCAGATTTCAAAAACTGGCTGCGGCCCTGCAGCAAAGGAGGAAACAAACAAGGCGACGTAAAAGAGTAACGCCCCCCAGAAAAGATTTACATCATATGTATTGTAAAACTATAAATAATTTATTACCCTCACAAATAAACTAGAAGAACTCACAATACCTGACCCACCTCTCTCCCTAACCCCAACCAATGTCCAGTAGATGTCCATGTCCAAATGTCCATAAAAAAAAGAACACCCACATTTTCCCCAACTCCCAACATTCCCACCCTCTCCCCAACACATCCCACCCACCAAAAAAAAGATTAAAAAAGGGTCAAGGGTCAAGATTAAGACTGAGGTCTAGCAGTGGGCGTGCTGGCTAGTGCGCTCCAGGACCTCCTCCAGCCTGGCCCCTAGGCACGCCATCCGGAGGAGCATGCGGCGCCGAAAGTTCCTGCAGGAACAACAGGGGTGGGCAGCAGTGGTTGAGGACGAGGTGCGGCGGGCGGCTGCCAGAACACGGCGCCGTACCGCCGGAGGCACGGGGGCCTGGCTATTGCCCGGGGCATTAGAAGAACCTGCAGCTGCCGCCTCCTCCTCCGCCAGGACAACCAGCTGGCGATATTCGGCCCGGATGGCCTCCAGCTTGCGTTGCCGTGCCCTTGCTTCTAACTCCTGCCTGTTGGGTTGGGAAGGAGTAGCTATATCAAGAATGAAAAAAGACAATTGTAACCAATACTCTTTCCAAAACAGTAACACAAAAGTATACACATAAAATTATAGTGGCACAGTAGCACTAGCAGTACATAACATTTGTGGTATCCTCCTCACTTCATCGGCCCCTAAGATTTGGATGTGATGATTGATGATTAGACTTTCAGACATTAGGCACTAATGAGTAGACAAGTATTCTTCTTCTCTCTCTTGTTTAGCACAATTAATCTTGTAGGCATGCCACCTCAGCAAGCTTGTGCCCTAGACAGACATACTCGTGTCGCAGACTCACAATACTTTAATACTGTCTACAGGTGGGGCAGCTGTACTAGACACTTTTTATCTATTTTTCCATTACGGCCATACTCTGTTAAATCAATGGCAAATGCTCAATTTCACTTGCACCCTGACTACTACAATAAGACACATGATATATGCTTAATATGAAGGATGATGATATACGACACAACGTCACGTCACTCACGTGATGATGATGATATACTGATTTGTAAGTAGTTAACCATGCAGCCGATAGGCCACCCATGGCTGACATGGTCAAAATGACATGGGTAGGGGCTGGAGCGGAAGTGGGCCTCGGAGTCGGAGGGAGGCGATTGATGATGGGTGGGTAGGGTACATAATACATAGTCATGCACAATATATATGTTGTGCTTGCAAACTAATGTGAGTCAAGGGAGTATTCCATTCTGAAATACAACCTCAAACCTTTGAATCGAAAACCTTGGGAAAAAACAGTCCTTGTTTATTCTTCCCAGGGCTTTTTTCATTTATCATTGCATTGCTCTTCTAGCATTATTTTATTCTTCACCCTTGGCTTTGGTACGCTAGCACAGTTTAATTTTCTTTTACATTCTCTTCATCCAGTCTGACTCTTCACCTACTATGGTACCATCCAGGCATCCATCAATCAAAACATGGCTATCATAAACCTTTCACCGACAACATACATTTGTCATTTAACCACCACCCATGCGTCCTTCCTTGCCTTTGAGTTTGACCCCTCAGACCCCCCGGAGGATTCCTTTCACCCATACGGTTTCACCCACCCACCCAGGCAGGCATCCTTTCTGCTTTCTTTCACCTTTCACCCATCCTTCAACCACCCATACATCCTATCAGCCACCTATATACATCCCAGGGCCCCTTCCTTCACCCACGCATCCCTCTCTGCCAGTAATATATTACATGTCGTCTGACTCTTTGTCTTCGTCATAAAACTTTCTCTGCTGAGTTAAAAAAGATAGAATAGAATAGGCCATTAGTTCCTCAACCCCCGCTAATGCTAATGTTAAGTAAATGGTGTCTTCTTCAACTGTTCAGTGTTCACAACAACTTAGTCTCAGCAGAAGTACAGTGTACTGAGTGAGTGTACACCGGCACCCTTGCAGCGAGTGTATTCATCATTCTGAATAAGTAAGGAATATGACTTACCACCGCCCTCCACTGCTGCTGGCTCACCCCCTGCATTTGCGCTATCCACTCCCTCCGGAGTAGCATGGCCCTCGCCGCTGGCCCCGGCACTGGTGGTCGGTACGCCTGGAAAGAACATTTCACATTTTTTAGATGCCATATAGGCCTCCTCTATTTATTATTTTCATTGGCAAGATTGAAAATACTGTCATACACCACACACTTCGACAGTATGCCCTATCAAAAATAACAAAATATCCGGTTGGGCATTTTGTTGGTGGCAATTTTTGAAAAGCCTCTCAAGAAGAGGACAACCCAAAGGACTGGATTCAGTGACTAGAGCTATTGGTGCATCTCATTTTTTGAAAAGAAGAAAGAGTGGCCAACTGGGCGGACATGAGGTCTATCTTAGTTGGAAAATAATGGTGCCGTTCTCCTCCTCATACTTCCTTCCAGCCATGGTAATTAGTTGTTCAGTGTTCACCATCAACTGCTGCTAATAAAAAAAGTACTAAGCCTGGATTAGAAAAAGTAAAATACACCACTTTGGGGTGTCCAACGTGAGTGACCACCATTTACTGATTGAGCATGAGACAGTAAAAGAAAGCCTTCTCATCTCAACAAACCTGCATATAATACCTTACTTGGACATGCAATCTGCACAGCAGATTAGTGCTACTAGTACTAGTAGTAGTAAATAGTCCTTACTACTACTAGTACTAGTATTAGTATTAGCCTAGGACCAATGGGTTCTCTGAGTCTTACAGTACCACTACTTGGCAATCCACAAAATTTATGAGGGGAGAGGGAAAGCTGAGTGGAAAACCAGAAGAAAGCAAGCTGCAGACAGGTCTAATACAGAGTCAGAGGCAGTTTGATTTGATGTAAAAAAAAATAAAAAAACAGACACTAGAAACAATGTTAGTAGTAGTACTAGTAGGTAATGAAGCAAAAACAAGAATTTAGAAACAGATAGATCGAAGAGGATTTGGGAAAATTTAAATTTGGAAATGGAAATAATAGAGCGGTAAAAGTTAGGGAAATATATATTAATATAACAACACCAGGAGGACTTACTGGGGCCAGCAGAGCCATCTACACCTGAGGCCTCTTCCTGCTGCTCCTGGGAGGCCCCTCCGGCTCCCACACCCGCCTCAGCAGACCCAGTCTTCTTCTTCTTGCCCCTGGATGCTGATCATGTAAGACAGGATTAAAGAGACAAAAAATGATTTGTGTTAAATGAATATATTTAATAATCGCTCTAAAAATATTTTTAGACAGGAAACGGCAAATGCAATAACATTGACCTATCCTAAATCAGATCGACTAGTAGTAGACTAGTATTGCAGACTAGTCGCGCACCATCCTATCTTTATTAATCCACAGTTCCATTCCGATTCCTGAATCCTAAACATACCTAGCCCGCCTATTCCAGACTTTGGAATGAATTGCAAAAAAATAATATTTGCTTCTAAGTTCCGATCTCATTCCCAACCATCTCTCAGTCTCAACTCTAATCCCCTTTGACCCGCCAATTACTAAGTCTGCATTTATTCTTCTTAAATGCATAGATGGACGCATGCATATTGTATACACCAAAGTGGTTGGTTGCTCTCCACTCACTATACAAACTACAAAAGGTTCTACTAGGACTGAAGTCGTGAGAGGACGCGTCACGTAGGCCGCTAAATTACCAAATACTAACTAACTACTACCACTATCTTAGTGACAGGACAGCTTGACAGGACAAAGGAAAGGATTGGAGTCTTTCCTATCTGCATTACCTAACTTAAATTCTCTAACCTCTCTTACAGAACCAGCCCAAGAGAGCGCAAAGTTGCAAACAAGTACGATCAGTTAGTAGCGCCGAGCAGAATAACAATCACATAATATAAGATTTTTAAACATAAGTTACCTGCATGTAAGCAGCTGCAGCATGTTAGCCATTTGTGAAAAAAATTATATTCGCAATAACACAGAACAGAAGAACACAATAGTAATATAATTAATTAGTTACTCACCAAGCCCCGGGACCTCAACACCTAGCAGGTACAGCAGGTCCTGCTCCCGGTCCAGGATGTCGGACCACCGGTGCGTCAGTTGGTTATGGGTGCGCCGGACCCCAGAGCAGCGAAACACTGCCCGGCGCACCCTCTCCCACCGCCAGTGACGCTCCCAGAGCTCGTGGCGCTGGACATAAAAAACCAGTGCGGCCACCTCCACCTCAGAAAACAAGGCCCGGGCTTGCACCCCTTCCGGGCGACGCCTTCCGCAAGGAAAGTGGTTGCGGCTCTCGCTCCTCCCCCTCTTCCCCTGGCCCTCACTCTTCTTCAGATTCTTCACCATGGTTTGGGGGGGGGGGGCGGAAAAGAAAATGTAGAAAGTAAGAAAGGAAGTCAAAAAAATTAAAAAAGCAAGTAATAGATAAAAAGTGAAAAACGCACTAAAAAACACACAAAAAGCAAAAAAAAAAAAAAAATTTACAATCAGGAATAGAGAGGGATAGATAATAAATAAAAGATATAGGGAGGATAGAAAAACAGGCCCAGAACCATAGCAAACATGAAAAACAAAATGGCCGTGCCCATCGGCGACCGCGTGGTGAAGTTCGCCGCTATTTCCCCCCCGAGCACGCAATACGCGTTCCCGAACACGCAATATGCGTTCCCGAACGTCAAAAACGCATCGCGAAAGGGCGGATCAAGCAACTCCGCACGCTTGCGGAACTCCGCGTAGCTCGCGGAGTTTTTTGCAACTTCGCAGAATTTTGCATAGCGCGGCTACGTGAGCTCCGCCCAGGGTTAGTCAGCAGAGCTGGCCTTAAATCGGACTGACCGGGACAGCGTACTGGGAGGAAAGAAAATCTGATGTTTGTTATGGGGGTGAGGGTTCATTACGGTGTGACAGCAGAAGCTGTGAGAAAGATGGAAGGAGGGCAGGGGGTTGATGGGGTGTTAACAATTACTCTGAGATACACTAAGGGCTAATTACAATGTCTTTAACATGACCCAATTGAGATCAAATGAGATGGAAGAGCTGCTGTTTGCATAACATTGTCAGGCAGTTCCCTGCTGCGGCCCTCAGAGTATTGGCGACCCGGGCCTAGGCCCAACTCGCCCATGCCCAAGGCTGGCCCTGAATAGTAGCAATCTCTGAAGAAGAAGATATATAAAAAATATATATATCACACCAGAAGGACGAGGAACCTAAAGAAAGGGCAGGATAGATTAATAATAGATACAAAAACACGTTGAAAGTTTGCCATCAATACTACAAATATGATCCTCCCTAGGGAGGGGAGAGGAATCTTTGAAAGAAGACAGGGAACACCACTTCTGCATTTAAATTGACAGATGGCCGAGTGTCAAACAAACATCAATGCATCATTTCATACACCTGGAAGATGGCTGGGAAGGCAGGATGTGGCCCGGTGTCAGATGACACATTTCACATGCAGGGGCGATACCACTCCATCTCCTGTGATAGACAAGCATCAATGCACCATTTCATACACCTGGAAGATGGCTGGGGAGGCAGGAGATGGCCCTGTCTCAGATGACACATGTCACAGGCAGGGACATTACCACTCCATCTCCTGCAACAGAGCACCATCAATGCATCATTTCAAACACCTGGAAGATTGCTGGAGAGGCAGGAGATGGTCCTGTCTCAGATGACACACTTCACAGGCAGGGACGGTACCACTCCATCTCCTGTGACAGACAAGCATCAATGCATCATTTCATACACCTGGAAGATGGCTGGGGAGGCAGGAGATGGTCCCGTCTCAGATAACACACTCCACAGGCAGGTGCAGTACCACTCCATCTCCTGCAACAGAGCACCATCAATGCATCATTTCACACACCTGGAAGATTGCTGGAGAGGCAGGAGCTGGTTCTGCCTCAGATAACACATTTCACAGGCAGGGACAGTACCACTCCATCTTCTGTGACAGACAAGCATTGAGGCATCATTTCATACACCTGGAAGATGGCTGGGGAGGCAGGAGATGGTCCCGTCTCAGATGACACACTCCACAGGCAGGTGCAGTACCACTCCATATCCTGTGACAGACAAGCATTGAGGCATCATTTCATACACCTGGAAGATGGCTGGGGAGGCAGGAGATGGTCCCGTCTCAGATGACACACTCCACAGGCAGGTGCAGTACCACTCCATCTCCTGTGACAGACAAGCATTGATGCATCATTTCATAAACATGGAAGATGGCTTGGGGGTGGGGGGACAGGAGATGGACCTGTCTCAGATGACACGTCACAGGCAGGGACAGTACCACTCAATCTCCTGTGACAGGCATCGATGCATCATTTCACACACCTGGAAGATGGCTGGGGAGGCAGGAGATGGTCCCGTCTCAGACGACACACTGCACAGGCAGGGACAGTATCACTCCATCTACTGCCATTGCAGCATTGTGATTGGCCTAGGGGAGGGGAGGGAGGCTGCCTGTTTCCTGTTCCTGCCGGAGGCAGGAGAGCAGGAAAGCAGGAGCCAGGAAAATGTGGGACCCGGCAGGCGCACAGGTATGTTTTTCTAATATTAAATTTACCCACCCCCCCGTGCGACCCTCCCTTGCGACCCCCGCCCTCCCACCCGCAATTAATGCCGGCCGAGATTGATGAGATGGTCCTGTCTCAGATGACCCACTTCACATGCAGGGGCGATACCACTCCATCTCCTGTGATAGACAAGCATCAATGCATTATTCCATTCACCTGGAAGATGGCTGGGGAGGCAGTAGATGGTCCTGTCTCACACGACACTCTGCACAAGCAGGGGCAGTACCACTCCATCTCCTGTGACAAATATGCATCAATGCACCATTTTACACACTTGGAGATTGCTGGGGAGGGATGAGATGGTCCTGTCTGAGATGACCCACTTCACAGGAAGGGACAGCGCCACTCCACCTCCTGTATTATCACCACCGGCCTCACATGCTTCTCACGATTCTGATTTCACAATACGATTAATCTCTTATAATCACACTGTATCATTAACTGATTTTTGCTTTCTTGCATAATGTAGAAATTGAGTGCTTTAAGACAGAAACATATTTTGTTTTATTCTGGAAAAAAAGCAGTTGTTCCCGCTGCCTCATGTTATCTGTGTTTATGTTATTGATGCAGCACACTGGCCAGAGTAGTTAGTATGTTACATAAAACAATTATGCACCACTCTTTGACTGGTGCATACTCTAGGCTGCCTCCATGACGATGCAAGCCTATAAATCTTGATTTAAGCACACCCAGGAGCATATGTACAAGGAGTTAACGCCGCCATAGTGTCACATTTTTGACGTTATGGCAGCTTTTTTTATCGTCGTATTTACAAGTTGCCGCTAACCTCAGTTAGCGGCAGTATTCTGGCGAAAAAGTGAATTTTTAAGATCGCCACTTCTGTTTGCTGGAGTTAACGAAAATGAGATGCAAGGTAGGCGTTCCTGTGCAAAAACTGCCGCTAACCCCACTTTGCGATATTTACAAGGCATTCCTTGTATGCTGCAAAACCAAAAAAACTGCCTCTAACTGTAGTTAGAGGCAGTTTTTTAAGACCAGAAAATAGCTGGTCTTAAAAATGGTGCAAACACTTGGGGCCTCATTTCAGAAGGTTTTGGTGCTGGACAGCGCTGCAAGGAATGTTGCTGCGCTGCCCTGCGACAAAACTACAGGGCAGGAATGCGCACCATCAATAAGATAGGGCGCATTCCTGGGCTTCATTCAGGAAAAGTGTTGCATCGCTGCGACAAAACAGCGTTGCAACACTTTTCACTATGCCCTTCTTGCGACACCATGGATGCGCTGTTATCACTGTATAGCGCTCCAAGTCGCAATTAATGACAGATACATCTGGAATCCTGACGTATCTGTCAGCGTTAAATTCACGCATTGCTGCAGTTGTGTCAGAAGCATGACACAACTCCAGCAATGCATGGGGCCAGCCTATCCCTGTGGCACTGCGTCACCCTTACGCCTGCGTAAGGTACTGCCGCAGTGGCATCCTACAATTATTGCAGTGAAATCTGAAGGATTTCACTGCGCCACTCCTATGAGGCTTTGTTGCGTGGGCACGCCCACCCTGCATACATCATACCTGATGCAGGTATAATGTGGCACAGGGCTTCACAAGGTCACGCATAAGCCTAGATGCTTCACTTTGCAAATACGGCGCAACATGGTGCAAGAATCACGCTACATCAAGAACATCAAGAAAATGACGCACTGGTAGGGTGAAACTGTCAGAAGAGGCTCATGAATAAGCCCCCCTGTCTTTTTCCCCTACGCTGGCGCACAATGGCTGCCATGCAACAACACAGGCATTGTGCCATGGTGCAAGGGTGACTGTGTTGCGGAGTTGATTAATGTTGTGGCTCCCTCACTTCTCGAGACGTCTGCAGGTGCGTCTGGACTAGTGGAGGATCGGGAGTGAACCAGTTGGCCTTCTTGGAGTGTTGTTTGCCTGGCATTTTCTTGAGGGGTGCCAGGGTGTCGGCGCAGTTGGAGATCCATAGGTGGAGGTTGCGGTGGTGCTGAGGGAGTTGCCGAGAAGCTCTTCAGTGGCCTAGATCCAGCTGCGAGGGGGGGGCGATGATGTTGGTGGTGTATGGAAGCATGGTGAAGATGTGATGTATACAATGATGGTCAGTCCAGGAGAGTCCTGTGGTGTGGCTGTAGTTCAACTTCCCGCTGGCGGAGAAGACGTGCTCAAGCGTGTGTCTGGCTATGTGGGTTGCTGCGGTGACTAGCTGCTTGAGTCCAATGTTGGTGAGGTTCCCCAGGAGGGGAGTGGTGATCTGGTCACTGGGGTTGTCCAGGCGGAACTTGAGGTCTCCGAGTAGGATGTAGTCGGTGGATGGGAGAGCCTGGGGTGCATGAGGTCTACAATGGCATCAGTGAATGGGGATCCATGGCCCGGGGGGCCTGTAGATGAGGGTGCCGCAGAGGATGGTGTTGGGGTTGGTCCGGATCTGGAAGTGGAGGTGTTCCATGGTCACTGTTGGGTCATTAGAGTGCGTGGTCAGTCAGAGTGTGCTTTTGTAGACAATGGCAATGGCTCCTCTTGGACGGTCGGGTGGTCCTTGGGTGATTTAGTAGCCGTCAGGGATGGCGATGTCCGGTCTGGAGCAGAGATTGGTCCAGGTTTCCGTGAAGAAGGCGAAGTCTGAAGAGGTGGCGTTGAGGAGGTTCCAGATGTCTGTGGCGTATTTGTGGAGGGACCGCACATTGGGGAGGATGGAGTTGAGCCGGTCGGGTGCGCTGTTGGTCGGCTGGGCGGCAAGAGGTGCTGGTGTGCTGATGTGGCAGAAGGTTCGCCTGCAGTTTCGGCAGGCGCAAGGTGCAAGGGTATTCTTCAGTGATGCTAGATGGCAGGCCGCGTGGCATCCAGGGTTGAGGGCGAGGAGGGTGCTGGTGTCGTAGCGGTGGAGTGTCTGAGAGGCAGGGTCCCTAGTGCTGGGCACGGTACAGGGCCGGACGGACACAGAAGGTCTTGCCTTTAGCTTCCCTTAGGCACACCAGTGGCATGCCCGCTGTGCATGGCCGCACAGCGTCCGCCATTAAGTAGTGCTGCAGGGGGGCTGGACAGCTGTGAGGCGGGAGACACGGGAAAGGACACTGGAGGGGCGGGTACGCGGGTGATCGCAGCAGCAACGAGGGAGAGAATATGAAAAAAGGAACTGCAAAAAAGCAGAGGAAAAACAAAGCTAAACACAGCAAAGATTAACAAATAAAGTAAAAGGTAGGAAAGCAATGGAGAAGAGCAGAAAGATAAACAGGAACAGCAGACGAGAGGGACAGGAGGGCAGTCAAGCTGTAGAGCAGTGACGCTCTACCAGTGGACCACCAGGGATGAGGGGCAGGCAGGAGCCTGCGGGTGGAGGAGGGACTCAAACACCTGACCTCTGTGTCAGAGGAACCAGCAGCAACAGATGGGGACAGCAGCAGCAGCAGCAACCAGACGGCACAGCACTGTGCAAAGAGGAAGTCCACTAAGGGTTAGACCCCCGTACACCAAAATGCAAACTTACAGGGGGCAAGGAAAGGCAGCAGCACCGGGTTGCCTCTTCCGATCTGACAGTGGCGATCAGATTCTGTTTTCCCCAGTTCCCCAGCGAGTAACAGCGGATCAAGCTGCATACCCAAGGGCCTGGGCCAGAACAGGCCCCGTGCCCCTGGCACCCACTGCCACCAATGGCCGTTCTCAGCGAATTGAGCGAGTTAGTGAAGTCCCCCACCAGTCCTGTGCGGTGCCCTCGGTGATGTAGGTCAGCCGCAGCGCAAGGATTGCTCAGGGCACGGTGTGAGTCACCCACAGGCGCTAGGCCTGGGCCCAACTCGCCCCCGGGCCTCCTCCGCTACGCGTCCCACCTTCTCCTCACCAGGACATTGACACCGGGGCTCAATGCACTGCACTCTCTCCAAATCTGTGACTCAGCCAGCAGGAGCCTCAGGCAGGTGGGATTTCACAAGCCTGGGTACAGCAGTCGCCGCCAGGTCCGCTGGGGAACCTCCCGATGCAGGTGTGGCAACAGGGCCCCCTTAGGCGCAAAGTTGCAGCGCTCCCACCACATAAGTTTGGTACAGTTCAGGGGCCTCACCCTCCACAGCGTCCAGCCAGCATAACATCCTACGGCCTCTGATGCAGAGAGGCACGGCACACCATTGATGATCTCCTCCGTGGACCTCGGGGTAGTGGTGGATCGTAGTATGTGATGCAGACCTCCCTTCATTGGTGCGCAGGAGGGCCTCTACCTTTCACAGCTCCAAGGGGCACCAGGCGGTCTTCTCACACAGGTCAGCAACATGTCTCCATTAACCCTGGGCATAATACTTCGCTACACTCACGGAGCATGCAAAGTTTGTGCTACTACGCAAATTGCACGTAGCAGAGTGAATAACTGTGTTAATTGACGTAGCGTAGCAGCAGTAAAATAAACACCTTCAAATGCTTTGATAAAGCAATTTTCTATGCTAAAAAGCATACACAACCAATTCACAAAAATGAATTTTGACAATAAAATATCAAGCAATGAGAGAGGTGATGATTTTGAGTCCCCTAACCTAGGGGAGGACCAAGCAGATGCCTTGAACACAAAAAGCATATCATGTGAACGATTCAATGGTGGTCCCTTCCTCCTAGGACCACCCCAAGCACTGTTATGGGCAAAAATACAATCCCAACCAAAGGCCCTGCAAAGCATTATGGGACAAGATTAGCAGTGGGCAGTGAATATTATAGTTTCCAATATCAAAATAATTCTACAAAGAGCTGCAGTTCAACTAGTCGTTACTAGGTGTCCCTCACGAGTCAAATGTAAAAGCATTGAAATTATTAATACATCAAGCTGCAGTTCCACTGGTCGTTACAAGATGTCCCTCACGAGTCAAATGCAAAAGTATTGAAAATCTTTCATGAGGCTTTTGCATTTGACTCGTGAGGGACATCTAGTAACGACTAGTGGAACTGCAGCTCTTTGTAGAATTATTTTGATATTAGATACTATAATATTCACTGCCCACTGCTAATCTCGTCCCATAATGCTTTGCAGGGCCTTTGGTTGGGATTGTATTTTTGCCAATAACTGTGCTTGGGGTGGTCCTAAGAGGATGGGACCACCACTGAATGGTTCAAAAGATGTGTTTTTGTTTTCAAGGCATCTGCTTGGTTTTCCCCTAGGTTAGGGAGGATCCTAAAATCATCACCTCTCTCACTGCTTATTAACTTATCGTTTTCACTTTTCTGTAGTAACTATATGCATTTTTAGCATATAAAGACAGAGATATTTATTTTATCTTAACTTGCACTGTACAAGGTGATTTTGGCAATTATTGTACAGTGCAGTCAAGCACACAGCTACGCAATGTGCATAGCTACGTGTAGTTAAAAATGTACTTCACGTAGCTACGTGAAGTGCTGCTACGCAAACTACGCCCAGGCTTAGTCTCCATGCGACCTGCCAGATGTCACCACCAGGTAATTGCGATCGCCGCACCTCAATGTCTACCGCCGTGGCCCAGAGACTCCACAGCACCTCCGCATCCCACTCCGGGCCCAAGACGCAGCCCCAGCGAGGTCTCTGGGACCCGGGGACTGTCCGCGCTTTCAAGGTTTTGGATGCCATGGTGTTGCAAGGAGTGTGCAATGAAAAGTGATGCATCACTGGTTTAGGACAGCGATGCGCCTCTTTTCATAGAGGTAGCCCTGAATTTCCTCTTCAAATGGGACTCTGGCTGGTCATCCTGGCTGTTGGGGGGCTTAGGAGGTTGTTTATCTGTGCTGCACTTGGCCCTGGCTGCTCCATTCTGCATTCCATTGGTTTTATTTCCTATTTTTCATTGGTCGGTGGACTTATAGGCTATTTTTGCCTCTAGAGACAAAAACAAGTCACGTTGGGCTGACTAACGTGAGTTTTTTTGCCGCTAATGGGCCTTTCGTCAGTTTTCGCCCGCTAACGTCAGAATTTGTATCGTCTTCACGCTAGTGTTACCAGCAGTTTTCACCGCAGCTACTTGAAACTATCGCCATGTAGCGACGTATGTAAATTCATCACTAACAGGGCGATAGCTTTTGGTGATAGGCCACGTTAAGGAAACTGTTGCTAACTAGTTAGCTGCAGTTCTTGTACATATGCCCCCCAGTGCCTGCTCTTTTGTGTTGCTGCTCCTAATGTGGCCCTATTTGCAGGACTTTCCTTGCCCTGTTGATGGGTCTTTGACATGTGCCATTGGCCACTGCCTCAGGAGGTAGCCAGCATCACCTGCACAAATTGCATTGGCTTTTGTTAATTTGGATATGCTTTCTGTAGTAGGTAATGGAATTCATGCATTTAGTAGAGACTGAAGAATTGTAGACATTCATTTAAAATTTAAAATAATTTTTGCTGAAACAGCTAAATATGTGTGCATGTAAGGGTTGTGTATAGTTGTCATTTCTAATTTAATTATTTTCATTCAGCATAGTTGTATAAATATTTAACAATTTTTAAACAGTGACATATGTTTTTGACACCAGACTAAAATAATTACACTGCATCTGGTTGTTTCATAATTTATATTAAATACATATTTCAGTTTTATACATTTATGAAGGTGAATAATTCACATTTATGGAAGTTAATAAACACTGTATGCATCACACAACGGCTCACACATATTAATAACAAGAGATAGGGGGCTTATTTATGAGACCCCTGCATCACTTTTTCACCACGTAAGGTGGTACATGCATGATGCAGGGGCCTAATCCGATTGAAGAAGCCCCGCACAGCCACCCTGCGTGGCTTTGAGTGGCTTCATAAATTTTGAGCAAGGAAATGCAGCACAAATTGCTGCGTCACCTTTCTCTGTGCCCGAGAGGTGTTCCATGGGTGTTGTGATGGGTTTTCCAACACAAAATCCATGGATTTTGATGCTGCCCCAGATTTACAAAATCATGTAAACCTGGGGAAACGCCAAATCCGTACACCTCCCGAGATGAGGCATAAGGAGGAGAAATATGTTTACTTCTCCTCGTTTTTTTCCTCTTTCTATGTATGCTGCATTTTGTAGCACACATAGAAGTAGGAAAACGCCTTTATGGAGTGTTTCTGTGCAGGAAGGTGTCCCTTCCTGCACAAAAACAATCCTGGCTACAACACAGGCACCCTTGCTCCATGGTGCAAGGGTACCTACGTTGGTGCTATGCTGCTGATACGGCACCAGTGCAGGGAGAAAGGACAGGAATGCACTGTATTGCATAAATACAGTGCATTCCTGCCCTTTCACTTTGGCGTAGGCAGCACAGCAAGCTGCCTCGCTGCGCTGCCCTATGCTAAAATCCCATAAATGAAGGCCTAGATGTGTGATACATCTACCAAACCAGGTAGGATGTATATGGTCGCTCTCCGAGGTGCAGGAAAGGTTGCTTCTACACAGGATCTTGCCATCTTGAGTTGAGACTGGGTACTTGGTGCAAAAGTGCCTGAAATATAAATCTGTGTCACACACCATCTGAACATTTATTCAGTTACTGATCCTCGAGCTGGGGTGATATTTGGGGAAGATGTCCCTGTGGAACAGCTTCACCTCTGGGAATCCGGTTAGGTGGGCACAGGGGGAACATACTGCCTGCTTTCCCAGTTGTCTTTCGAACATGTCAACATTTAGGGGCCGATTACGATATAGCCCGTAAAGGCTCCACAGGGCTGCATCGCAATGGGCCGCTTGGTTTACTTTCCGACCGCCTAATTATGAACTAGGAGATCGGAAAGTAAACTGTCCGGTCATTCTGGCAGGCTTCTGATGGGCTCGAAAAGCCGATCGGCCAGTTGGACGCCAGCCAGTAATCTCAAGGATGGGCCTTTCCGCCCTGGAGATTACGATGCACGGTTTCAGCATGGTTTCCATGCCCGCCTGTCCGTCATGGAAACCATGTCAGAAAGCATGCTTGGGGGCCCCCAGCAGGGCCCCCTTGTGCTTGCGGCCTCTGGTTGGGGGCCGAGGGGGTACCTATGTTGCCTGCCTGTTGATCCCTGCACCCCGTGGCAGGCACCTCAAGGTGCCTGCCACGGGGTGCAGGGATTAACTGCACCTCCCTTTTCTCAATGGGAGCTTGTGTTACGGCCGGTTTACGGCCATAACACGAGCTCCCATTGAGAAAAGGGAGCATGCGACCGAACAGTGTTCGGTCACATTGTAATGGGCTGGTTGGGACCATCGACTGAGTGTCAGTCGGTCCCAGGACCGAGTCAGTGTCGCCCGACATCGTAATCGCCCCCTTCGATTTTTACAAAAAAGACAGACGTACCTTAAAAAAATGTTGAGCTGCTTGGAAGGCAAACTCAGGGTTTCCAGGATTACTGTCACCATTCCTACGTTTGCAGCTTTTCATAGAGTGTTGCAAAATGTGACGCGCCTTCTTAATATTCATGAGACAGGTGGTATTGACAGCTTCTTTTGGAAGTGACTAACTAATACATTGGTTACATTGAAAAATGAAGGGTAGTAAGCAAACCAGGTTAGCAAACTGCTGGTATTACGTCAAACCCAGAATCCTTGAAGGATTTCCCTGGGCAATTGTCCATATGTCATGACACCTGAGTATCAACAGATTATCCACCCCTTCCATTAGTCTTAGATCTCTTGTGCATCTTCCCCCTGCAAACCCTCTACTTCTTTCCTTGCGAATACTTTCAAAACCCTCTAAAACCCGGAGTTTCTGGAAAAGATTGCAACCAAACATAGTTTAAAAGCTAGCTCATAACAAGTAACATAAAGCATTTGTATTCCAATCTAAATAAAATAACATTCCACATTCTCCTACCATATCCCCCAAGAGTTCAGGCGTCACTGGCCTTCCAGACTGCTCCCTTTCTCCTGCCGAAACCTGGAGCATTCTGGCCTCCATTTCCCCCATCCTGGGCTGATAAGGGCAGACTGTGCCTGGTAGCTTACCTGTGATCGTCAATGGATACAAACCCCTGCCAAACAATAAACTTTACAACATCCTCCATCCTCTGCTCAGTTCTAACAACTGCCCAAACTTAGGAGGAAAACCTCAGCTGTACATTTCCAGATATTTTTAGTGAAATGGGCCCACAAATTGCAACCGGCAGGACCGGACAAAGAATGTAATTCCAAAGAAAAATTAGGATTATTCAGGCGTGGGCTACCGTTAAGGGCGGAGGGCCTGACAGACACTCTTCTTGTTTGGGTCACGCAACCAGGCGCTATACATGCACTAAATGCTCATGCACCTGTCTCCTAAACCGACTTTGCTGGCCTGAAGATTTCACAGCCCTGGTGGGCATGACCTCCCCAAAGAGCTGTGACGAAATCCACCTCATGATGAAGGGACGCGTCACTGAGAGACACAGACCTGGACGCTTCCGTTTTAAGTCCTGAAGTGCCCAGGCTGAGTGTCCATCTGTGATGCTCGTCACAGAGCAGGGTACGGTCAATAAGTCCCACTCTGCGACAAGTAACAAAAGGTCCTCCTCTCATTGACTGACCCGTGACAAGGTCAACCAATGAGATGAGGCGGCAGGATCTTTCTGTTATCCTATCCCTCAAGCCTCAAGGAACCACCAACGATCCCTCCCGCCCACGAGATCACCGCCAGCCCAGGAAGGGCTTTTTTAAGGTTAGGTGTGTGATTGCATGTGTGTATGTAGAATTGTTTGTGTATCTGTGCGCGTGTACTGTGAATGGGTGTATGCATGTGTATGTGCATGTGAATGGTGGGTATATGTGTGCACGCTTTTAAATATAAAATTGCTAAATAAATAAATACGAAACTCGATTACATATCTCACTGTCCTGAGCGCATTTGAAGACAAACTGTTATATAATTAACTATATTTTATTTGACCACAGAACATCGGGGTCAGCTGCCGATTGCCCCTGTGGGATTCTCTGTCTACAGTACAAAATAAGTTTGTATTAGGAAAGAGAGTCCCCGATTTCACAAGTATAATTGCAGATGTATTTTTTTTTTTTTTTAAACTTTATTTGTCATTTTGCATTATAACAACCAAAGTGGAAGACATTTCAGTACACATCACATTTCCAACGCATTGCACAATAATATATCAGCAACCAATGTTACAACTGATAGGTGTCCTTTCCATAACAGTGTTCTATTGTTACCATTGCATCTTTAAATCAAACAACAGCCTAGATACATCCGTTTTCTTTTAGCTCTCGGTTAGCAGTTTCCGCTATATCTACAACAGCCTACAACTTCATCCCACACCCATCCTAACATCTGCAGGTACCCTCTCATGATCCACCATTTCCAAAAGGTACACTCTGTATGGACCCCATATATCTTTAGGTGCGCATTTTATAGGCATTAGTTCGTTAAATGCTTCTGATTGTGTGGAGCAGTAAGCCATGTCCTTTTCCCAGTCCGCCAAAGTAGGTAGTGGACCCTGCATCCATCTCATAGCCACACGCCTTTTGGCGAGCATCAGTCCAATGGCAGCTAATTTCCGCACACTCTTAGGTATTACCTTGTCATAGCCCAACACTGCGGTTAAGGATGTCTCAGGGATAACACAGCCCAGCATTGTTGTTAAGATACTGATTACCTTGCTCCAGAAAATTTGCATACCAGGGCACTCCCAAGCCAAATGCGTGAAGTGTGCGTTTGGAGCCTTACACCTAATACAATTATCACTGTCTCTAAGACCATATCTGTGTAGCCTAGCAGGGGTATAGTAGATTCTATGGATATACTTAAAGTGCAGCAACCTATGTCTGCGTTCAAGGAAATTGTTTTAACGTTACGAAAGCACCAGGTCCATTGATCTGCAGATATATCGATCCCCAACTCTGCCTCCCAGTCTATTTGGAACTTCTCTTTTACTAGTTCACCTTGTGGCCTAAAAAGCGAGTACAACAGGGTTATACAGCGTTGTGGGATTTGCGCTTGCAATAAATAAGTGAGGGCAGGCATAGCGTCCGGCTCTACCATATCGGTACCTATCACCCCCCTCAAGGCATCCCGGAACCTATAATAATGGAAGGTATCCAATGGAGAAGTCCCCTCTGTCTGCGCCGTAACCTGATCCCAAGATTTGACCACTCCGTCCTGAAACAGATCACCGAGACATTCTAGCTTGAGCTTTATCAGAGTGCGTATCACATCTTTATCATTGTGAAAAGGCAGCCAGTTGCACCAGATTATAGGTAACTTTGGGGAGTATATCACAGGCAGTTTATGCTTGTTGGCAATCTTTACTATCTGTTGCCCAGTATTATGTACCGGGTTAATTGTTCGCTGCGTGCGATGTGCGGCGCCTGTTAAAAAGGTAGGCAGCAATGTGGGGGCTACACTATGCGTTTCTATCAATAAATGTGGTAAGTTTTGAGGCCCATGTATCCAGCTGTGTGCGTGCATCGTTTGCGCTGCTCTATAATAGCGTTCCATATCTGGAGCATTTAACCCTCCCTCAGAGAATGGCTTTGTCAGCGTATTCCACATAACCCTGGGCTGCTTTCCTGCCCACACCAACCTTAACAATAAAGTGCGCAATGTATTAAAAAACGATTGTGGTAATCCAATAGGCACATTAACAAATAAAAACAAAAAACGTGGGAGGACCACCATCTTAATCAATGCTATACGTCCTAACAACGAGGGCGGTAACCTAATCCATCTGTCTATAGCCTCTGTCAGTTTTTGTATCGCACAGCCATAGTTCTCGGACATGACCAGCTCAGGATCCGTATGAATTTTTATCCCCAAATATCGGACTGGGTCGGTAGTCCACTCTAATGGGTAAACTGTCTGTATCTGCATAGTAGCAGCTGTCAACGGAAAAACCACAGATTTATGCCAATTAATACGAAGGCCCGAGTGAGTACCAAACCGCGCCACTTCTTGTAACATAGGGACTAGATT
Source organism: Calotriton arnoldi (assembly GCA_963921515.1). Classification (NCBI taxonomy): domain Eukaryota; kingdom Metazoa; phylum Chordata; class Amphibia; order Caudata; family Salamandridae; genus Calotriton; species Calotriton arnoldi. Next base: position 809,625 of record CAWUFW010004824.1, read on the forward strand.
TCGCTCTGGGTCACGTATGTATAATACTGTATCGTCAGCGTAAGCCGCTATGGTTAAATTATAACGCGGAGAACGTACGCCCCGATGGTCGTGGTATTCTCTCATTGCGCTAAGTAGTGGCTCTGCAACTAGGGCATACAATAATGGGGAGAGGGGGCATCCCTGTCTGGTACCCCTCGTTATTGCTATGGTCCGCGAAAGTGCCCCATTAATTCGCACTCTGGCTATGGGTTGTGTGTATAACACCTTTACCAGTTGTATGTATATATCCCCCACACCCACCTTGCGCAGTACCGCATACAGGAAACGCCATTCCACTGAGTTGAAGGCTTTCTCTATATCAATAAAGAGGGCCGCTGCCTTGACCTCTGGTTGGATATTCGTTATCGTGCCAAATAAGGTTCGGAGATTACTCGAGAGAGATCTGCCAGGTACGAATCCCGTTTGCTCCGGGCCCACCATCCTCGGCAATACTAGTGACAGTCTATTCGCCAAAATCTTCGCGAAGAGTTTTGTGTCTGTGTTCAATAACGACAGTGGCCGGTATGAAGAGCAATGATCGGACGGCTTTCCAGGCTTTAAAAGCGTAATTATGGTAGCCTCCCTCATCGAGGGGGGCATCCGTCCCTCAGTGGCTATTTCCTCAAACAGATTCACTAGGTGTGGTATTAGCTTATCTTGAAACGCCTTATAAAAGGCCACCGTCAGTCCGTCTGCCCCAGGGGCCTTCCCATTTGGCATTCCCTTCAGGGCTGCTACAATTTCTGTTGGTCTAAGTGGTCCTATTAAGTGTACCCTTTCGTCATTCGTGAGCCAGGTCATAGTGATATATGTTAGGTATGCCTCGTCTGTCTCTGGGCATGTCTCTTCTTTAGTAGTATAGAGATCTTGATAATAATCCACTAGGTCTCCGCCTCCGTTAAGCACACTCATGACATGATTTTCGCCTTTCGGAGGTTTGACGGTATTTGCTAATGTCGAACTGGGTCTATCCCCCTCTGCATATCTCCGAGCCGTGGCGTACTTTCCTAGGTGTTTCACTTCGCTGTCAGCCAAATCATTAAATTCAGTTATGTGTGTCCTAATCTGTGCAAGGAGGCCAGGTTCGTTCGAGCTTTGATGTTGACTCTCTAGATCTTTAAGCTTGTTTTCAATGTGTTGCATGCGATTACGGATGGATTTCAGGACCCCTGCATGTTTAGAAATGGTGACACCTCTAATATATAGTTTAAGGGCTTCCCAGACAGAGGACATGGTGGATACACTACCTATATTTGTCAAAAAATATCATCGATTGCCGTATCCAATTCAGCGCGGAACACTGCATCCAACAAGGAATACTGCGGGAACCGCCAGGATTGTCTATATAGGTCGCTGTCACCCAGCACTAAGCTAAAGAAAACCGGTGAGTGATCCGATAATGTTCGCGCCATATGTTTAAAATCATGCAGCGAGGGGAACAGGGTGCAAGAAGCAAACCAGTAATCAATCCTCGTATATGTATCATGGGCCGCTGAATAATGTGTGTATTCTCTACCTTGCGGGGCTATGTACCTCCAAACATCCCGCAGACCTTCTATTTTTGCAACATCTGCCACCGTCCGTGCTGCACGCGCAGGGAGCCTAGCATTTCCCCGTGACCTATCTAACTCTGGGTCCTGCACACAATTAAAATCTCCAACCCACAGTATTGGGAGATGGGCGTATTTAAACAAATTTCTGATGCAGGGTCCGATAGAAGTTGGGATCATCATAATTAGGCCCATAGACCCCCACCAACAATAACGTGCTGTGTTCCTGTCGACATTTAGCGATTATATATCGTCCTTCGCCATCAACTTCTACTGCTTGTATCTGTATCCCCGAGTTACGTCTCACCCATATAAGAACACCCCTAGCATGTGAGGTGAACCCCGTTGCAATACAAGTGCCCCTCATTCTTCTGCCGGATAACAGCCCCGTTGTGGGTGTTAAATGCATTTCCTGTAGTATGGCTACATCTACTTCATGTCTGCATAGATATGCCACCACCCTCCGTATCTTCCTACAATTGTTCAAGCCCCTCACGTTCCAGGACATGAAGTTAATAGTGTTGGCTACCTTAACTCGTGTAGTCATTGTACCAGAGAGTAATCCTAAAGACAACCGATGGATCGTCAGAGTGATTTCTCCATCTGTGCGCGCGCATCATTACCATTTTGTGTTCTGTGTCTGAAATGTACTCCAAAACTTCCCTCCTGCCCCCCACCCACACCATATCAAAATAAGTAGATATGGTAAAGGAACAATTCCCTCCCCGTCCAACCCACAATTGTGCCCATCCCCAACTGCACATTACCCGTTTTAAATTAACATGTGGCATACACGTGGGAGCTATGGCGGCCTAACCCAAAGTTGAAACCGGGAAGGGAAAGACCTAGACCGCCCTCTGCTTGAACACCAATAGGGCTAGCTTAAACAATATGTAATCCATTACCAGCTACTCAGCAATTGTGACCAGTCATCTCTATCGTAACATACTTATTGCAGAATGAGCATGTATATAACCAGCAAAGCATTAACTTATCATCACAGTATACAAGTCGGTGCATTTCTTTCTTATCTTGGTTATTCAGTCTCTGGCGAATTGCGCGATGCGCTGCTTTCCAACGTGGGCTCACTTTCCGACGCCGCCGAGGCCACCTTCTCAGCTCTAGTCGTTCCATACTTCTTGAGGTCCTTTTGGAGTTGGCCCGGATCCAAATAAAAGCGCGGTTTATCGTCAAAGTTGACCTTAAGTCTGGCTGGGTACAGCATAGCATAGTCAAGTTGCAGGTCCCTCAGCTTCCGTTTAACTGGGCCAAATTTTTTACGTGCCTCTTGTACCTGCAGCGTGAAGTCAGGGAAAAGCAAAAGTTCAGATCCCTCATATCGAAGCGTTTTCAGATCTCGTGCTCTGCGCAATGCGGCATCCCTGTCCCTGTAGTTTAGTAGTCGTGCGATCACTGGGCGTGGGGGTGCCCCCGGGGGGGGCCGCACTGACAAAGTTCTGTGCGCCCTTTCCACTACAAAGACGTCGGAGAAGGTCTCCCTGCCCAACAGCTGGACCAGTAGCTTTTCAATAAAGAGTTCCATAGAGCCGGTGGCTGTGATTTCCGCCAGTCCAAGGATGCAGACATTATTGCGCCTCGAGCGCGCTTCTATGTCTTCAGCTTTGTCTTTCAGCACCGCCACCATCTTTTCCATTTGTTTCTGAGTGGTACCCATTTCATTTTGCGAGTCCTCCATATCCGAAATTCTGCGCTCCGCCAGATCGATTCGTTCTGCGTGCTTATCCACACGTTCGGACATTCTGTCCATTCTATACGACAGGGAGTCCATCTTAGCGTCAATAGATGAGAGACTACGCTGCATTGCCACCAGTATCTGTCGTATATCCCCCTCAGGGGCAGAGGCCTCTTCCGACATTAAGGCTGGTGATGCATCCAGGTCATCATCCCGTAGCCTGGAAGATTGCTGCTGGCTAAACTGTATTTTGGTTTGCGTTTTATCGCTTTTACCCATGATGAGGAACCTGTTTGATATCGGTCTTGGAAGCCGATGCGACCTCCGCAGCGCCTATAACCCAAGGGAGTCACTGAACTCAACTGTGGTGCCGCACGGCCCCCTCCAACCACACCAGACTTGCTGCTGCCTTGTCGACTTGATAGTATATCCTTCCACAGTACCAGCCACGCCTCACAGGCCAATCATTCACCCCAATGCCAGGCTGGGCTTCTTCGATGTACCACCACACTATAGTTTACCTCTAGTGTCACGAGGCACAGGACACTCCACTTCCTCTCCGCTTAGCTGCTGAACACTGCTGTACTTCGCCGATATCGTTTGTCTCCCCCGGGGAGCAGAGGCCCAGTCGTGCCACGTGTCAGGCCCACCGCAGGCAGCTCTTCCGAGCGACGCACACCCAGGCGGTTACCCACCACGAGGGGCGTCGTCACCACCTCCTTGGTCGCCGAATGGCTGCCGCCCCGCAGTGCGCCACTCTCCGGCGCCAGGCTCAGCGGCAGACGGCAGCACCCACCGCAGGTCAGGAAAGATCACCGGCCGTGCCGCCCACCTCCACGCCGTATCCAAGCAGCCGCGGCAATTCGCAGCTGTACTCAGCGCGTATGCGGCAGCCCCCGGCTCGAAGTTCGGCAGTGTCTCAGGCCAGCGCGTCGTCCCGTGAGCTCCGCCGGTTCTCCCCGATCGTAGCTGCTGCCGCACATCCACCACTGCGCCTCGGTGTCAGGTAGGGAAGCAGTCCAAAATGGCGGGCGCCCGCTCTCGTCAGCACCTCTCAGCATCCACCGTTCGTTACTCGGCCAGCCAGCTGTTAAAGTCACTGAAACTTAGCTCACATGCTCGCGTTGGTCTCCGCTGCCACTTCCACCGAGCCAAACAGTTAGGTATGCCCTATTAGCGCAGGATAATGAAGGATCAATTCCGGCGGTCGCCGGAGCTCGCTCAAGCAGCGGCCATTTCCCAGTCAGGCAAGCCACGCCCCCCATTGCAGATGTATTTAAATGGTGAATTGATTCTAGAACTGACTTTGAATTTGTCAAAGAGAAAGGAAGTAACTTGTTGAAGCCTACAATTTTGCTCATCATGTGCATTTTCGAAAATCAGTTCAATGCATTCAGTTTGTAATTTAAAAAATTTGAATAAACGACTCAGGTGCGCTCAGATCTACAGTAGATTTCGGTGAGGTTACTGAGTGCAGGTTATTTTTTCAGTTCAGTTCGTGAAGTGGGAGAGAAAAATGAAACTGTCAAAGCTTCATGCATTTTTCTGTCAACTTAAGTTCTTCATGGTATAATGCGTTGCTTCACTTTAGAAAAAAACCACACAAGTATATAATATAACAATCCTATAATTATTGCTAGTGCTGTATGTCCATGTAATATGCAACATCTTTTTCCACATTATTCAAATCCAGAGACTGTGTTGAATGTGTTTTACACGAGACAGGTTAATTAATGAAGAATCCTAATTCTGAATGTGTGGTTGAGGTCATAGAAGTGGATATCTGATTAAAAGGGTGTAATAATTCCTGTTTAGTTGCAATAAAATTCGAATTTCTAGTGATTGGTTTTCATTGACCTGGAGAGTTGAGTATTCATCTCAAAAGGTTGTGAGTTCGTGGACAGGATATTAGCAATCCTCGTGAACTCTAGTAAGAATTAAAATTGAATAAATATATAATGTATATATGTACATATAAGCTGAGGAATTTATTGGTTACTGATGGAAATTGGGTTGCTGGTTGGGGGGGGGGAACCCTACTCAAGCAGCAACTACTATCCCTGTCAGGGTGAAACACAAGCAAACTTCAAATTAACCTGTGCTTAACCCTCTGGTAGCTTGGAACAAAAGCAGTCAGGCTTAATTTAGAGGCTATGAGTAAAGAATGTATGCAGTACACAAATAGTATTAAACGTGAAAACACAACACAAGAAAAATCCCACCCCAATTTAGAAAAAAAGAGTAAACTTAAGTCAACTATTTGAGACCAAAATGACAAAAATCCAATCAGTAGAACCGGAGATAAGCAATTTTAAAGATTTCAGTAAGTAAAGCATCTAAAAGCTCAACGCGTCACTCTTGGGTATTTGGTCGTACGAGCTGGGTGAAAGTCAAAAGTTCAGGCCAACTGCGAAGGAGCGCGGCCTGGGTACAGGGACCAGGTTAGTCCTGCAGAAAGAGTTACATTCAAGAGTCCAGCGCGAAGAGTCCTATTCGCAGTAGAGGGGGCCGGGAGGAGCATGTAGACCATGCGGATGGTCGTCAATGTTGCGGGAAGAGCCTGAGCATCGCAGATGGTCGTTGCTGTAGCACGAAGATCCTGTCAAGCTTCCCGGGCTGTTGATACTGTAGCACGAAATTCAGACCTTTTCTTGTGGGGTGTTGCTGACAGTCACTGTGGCATGAAGAGTCAGCTTCACCGGAACTTCGCGTTGGGAGGTAGTGCAGTCGGCAAGATCCCTGTATGAACAAGCCCGTTCATGGTCGCAAAGAATCTAAAACTTAAAAATGTCTCCTTTTCTTTCAGGAGGAGCACCAATGATGCCACTCCAAGGGTACAAGACCTAAGGGGCACCTCTTGGGGAGCAGGAATTCAGTCCAGCAGAAGCCAGCAGGGCTCAGGCAGGTCCAGTTGCAAGTCCAAGCTGGAGGATACAGGACACCTCTGGAGCTTATTAGATCCCTGTAGCTAACAAAAGGAGGTTACTCAGCTCAAATTTGGAGTCACCTCAGCCTGGGATTAAGGGTTCAGGTCCAGTCTTCCTTCTCAGCAAGTAGAGTGGCTGGCAGCAGGGCAGTAGAGTAGTAGGGCAGCAGTCCTTCTGGCACCAGAGCAGCACAGCGGTCCTTCTTCTGCAGTATCCACAGGTTCAGAGGTGTACTGAAGATTTGGGCCTGAGGGTCCATTATATTCCTGGTGCCCACTTTAAAGAAGGAGAAGTTTCTAGAGGCTTTCCCCTCAGAGATGCTTGAAATTTCCTGCCTCCCTACCCTTGCCCCAGCTTGTCTGCGGACACAAAAAACTACTGTCAAAGCCTTTGTGAGTGGGCTCAGGCAGAGCCTTTATAATGTGCAAGTGTGGTAGGTACAGTTCCGCCCCCCTGTCGAATCAGAGATGGCACATCCTGACAACACCTATTCCCCCTATGTCTCACTGTCTGGCAGCAATACACAAAGACCAATTGCCAGCTACACCTAGTCATGCGACCCAGGATACAGGCACCAAATGGTTGGGACAAGAAAATTACATCATTCTAAAAGTGTAATTTTGAGAATTGTGGCTTAAAATCCGACCTTACCACCATTAAAGGGGGTTTTAAATTACAATTCTTTATACACCAAAGTAGACAATTCTATCTCCTCCCAATTGAAAGTTACCACTTATTAAATGTATTAAAGGAACCCAATGTTATCTATAGGAGAGCTAGGCCTTACAGTAGTGAAAAACGAATTTAGGAGTTTTTCACTACCAGGGCATCTAAAACTTAAGAGTACATGTCCAACTTATTAAATACAACAGGACCCTAGAGGTGACTTATATGTATTAAAAAGGGAGGTTTGGGTCTGGCAAGCGGTCTATCTTGCCAAGTCGAAATGTCAGATTAAACTGCACACACAGGCTGCAATGGAAGGCTTGAGACATGTTTAAAGGGCTACTTAGGTGGGTGGTCCAATAAGTGGTGCAGGCCCACTAGAAGTATTTAATTTACAGGACCTGGGTACAAGTAGTACCACTTCACTAGGGACTTACAAGTAATTTAAAAGTGCCAATTGGGTGCAAGCCAAATTCACCATGTTGAAAAAGAGAGAGCAGAGCACAAGCACTTTAGCACTGGTTAGCACTGGTAAAGTGCTCAGAGTACTAAGGCCAACAAAATCAAGATCAGAAAAATGTGGAGGAGAAAGGCAAAACGTTTGGGGGAAGGCCATCCTAAAGCTGACAGGTCTAACAGTTACAGTATCAGAAATGTCCTGGTAAGCATTGTTGATAAAAGTTCTACGTAGGGACCCCTAATGCTGGACTGGCCTTGTGTAAATTACCCTTTGGACTTACACGTTTTCTGGACACTTGATAATATTCAGGCAGATTTCCTAACATTCAAATCCCAGTGCCAGCAATGCGTGCCAATGCCTCTCGGTGATTCTGTGCCCATCTAGGCACAACTGGAGCTAACTGCAAGTCTGTGTGGCTTCCTCTAACCTCCTACACTGCATGGGCACTACTACAACAGAATCCTCCTGTCCTGGTGTCTAGCAACAGGTAGACTTGGCACAGTAAGCACACAGCTTGCCCACTAAGGGAGGGACAACACAGGAAGCTCTCTTTCCTAAATCCTATAGGCAAGGTCACTTCCAAGGAGGATGTTGGTGTAAGTGAGATTGTCCCCTCTAGTTCTTGTTCAGGTACTCAAGGGTCATCCATCAACAATATCACCAATACTGATACAATTGGGATGAACTTCAACTTTATACTGTGAATATGAATAGTGTTATGACATGTTGGAATAGTAATGTACTCATCATCCTGGTTCTTCATCCAGGTATTCTCTGTGACTCTGAAACAGTAGGATATCTCTGCATATGTGTGATAGTCTATGTCCCGGACATGGGCTGAGTTAGTCTCCTGATAGGGAACTTAAAAAAGAAAGGCATGGGGACAGATAAAATTCAGCCACACCCCTAAACAAACTGCCTGCATATGATTTTATTTGATAAGTTGTTGTAGGTTAACATTGTTAATGTCTGCGAATGAACATGAAATGTAATGTCATAAAATGAAATTGGGATCCGAAATGATAATCTGTCTAACAGTAATTGCTAGGGTTTCAAGAGATCTCAGTGGTTACAGATAGTGCAATTGCCTTTCACGCATCCCTTTATTTCAGGGTCACACTGGGTAAATTTTGTTAGTCCCCAGATGTATGTGCCTTGGCCCTCATGGAGAAAAAGAAAACAAACAGGTACTTCCCACCCCTCATTTGGGCTACCCCGATAGGAATAATGTGTTTTTAGGAATCAAAAAGACTGCCAAAGAACCTGTTGAAGGCCACAAACGAGAAGCTGTACCACACACAAGCCATGGTACAACAATTATTGTTTGTTATATGCTAATTGAATCCATATCAAATGTAAAGGATGTTCCCACTATATTAGACCCTCAGTGATAAAATGAATAGAGCATAAACTCCCAAAATTGTTTACCACACATCCCTAATCAATGAGTTTCATTGAGTTTAAGCAGCTCCCTGTTCGCCTTGCGACCTCATGCTATTCTGCACCTTGTTGCCGAAACGTGTAGTATACCTTCATACCTGCTCCAGACCCGATGGCCTTTGTTATTTTGGCCCGAAAGCCACAATGTCCCCTCCATCTGGCTTCTCACACCCCCCCTCCCCCAGTCAAGAAGAAGTGTGCTTGCATTCTCTTCTCTGTAGTATCTCTACGAAGGCGGTTGGGTAACTCTCGCTTGGAACTCCATGCAGGTGAAGTAGCAATACTTAGCTAAAAACCATGTCTTCATTCAAAGCATTCAGAAAGACTCTACATGTTACTTTCAGAGCCCTCTTAGTGCAGAATCCGGAACTTTAGCAAGTCGAGCTACAGGAAAATTCACCTCCTTGATGCTATTAATGTCCAACACCAAAAGTGGAAATTTCCCCTTAAAGGTAAGCAATGGCCTGGGTAAGAGATTGTCAAACACTCATTGTTTGGCCTCATTCTAGGACCTAATACAGACTTATGCCAAGTGAAAGCATTGAAGAACACAAGCAAAGACTATTCAAACATATGTCAATTCTTCTAACTTGGACTAACCTCTTGATCACAACACATGTAGGAGCTGACTGCATCTCTATTGCCAATGTATATATTTATGAGACATCTATGGAAGAAACCTAGCTACGCAGCAATGGAGTGCTGCACAAGAGAGAGGTACAGCATAGACAGGTGAGGGGGTGTTGGAATCACTGGGGGGCAGATGAGATGGGAGGGATCAGGTAGAACATGGAGAGGGGTGCCCTGTAGGCTTGGGAGAAAGGCATAGGGGATTGATGGTAATTGGCAGAGCGGGACATGGTGCGGGTCGCGTGCTGGTGTCAACGTGCTAGAAGCCAGGAGATCCAATGAGGGTTTAGCAGAGGGATCTTTATACTTCAACAAGGTGTCGCTTGAAAAGATAAGTCTCCAGATTCTTCTGGAGGTGGAGAAGGGCTGTTCCTTGTGCGGGTTGTACTGCGATGATGAGCAGGAAAAGGCTTTGGGGCATATTATCTAGATCTTGCGATAATTATCGCAAAGCGCGTTTAGCACCTTTTTTTATTATCGGTGGATTGCATCGCCGTGTTAGCGGCGTATTAGCAACGCTTTGCTAACAGGCGAAATACAATCCAGCGATAGACAGCGATAATGATCATTAGCGTGTGAAATCCAACGATGATTTCACAGCGCTAATGAAAAGCTTGGTAACAGGGGAGTGTGGACTTAACCATACAATCCACCTCCCATAGGCAATAATGCTAAGTCAGGTTTTATTCAGGCGTTAGGTCCTTGCGATAATGGGGGCTTAGAGCGCCTTTTCTCATCGCTTCGCTGCTCAGGGGCAGCGTTGGTAATAGCACGATGTTGGTTTAGCGAGCTTTTCACATGTTGTCCTAGGAGGCAACGCCTACTTTGCATCTCATTAGCGATGTATATCGCTAAGATGCGTGGTGTTAGGAATTCGGCTGCTTACATGCGCTAATGCATGTTAGTGCCGCCTTCCTAATAGGGCGATAGGAATATCGCCGCTTTAGCGGCAAAAAGTGCCGCTAAAGCGGCGATACTGCCCTTGATAATATGCCCCAGTGATTCTTGTCTCATTCCTTACTCCTGATCTGACGATTCTACCGCTGTATCATGTGCCTGGCGAAAGTTTCGATCTCGGTCTCCAGGTGTGGTTGGGAGTCGGTGTTAGCTGCCTTGTGAACGGTGCATCAGATCTTGGAAGTGATGGGTTCAGGTGATGGGAGCTGGTTGAGTCCTCTGGATGTTGTGGTTTCAAGGGCTCAAATGAGCTGGGCTGCAAGATGTAGAACACTCAATTTCAAAAAAATATCTTGGACAAGTAAATATGAAACCTGATTAAGGGCAGAAATAAAAAAATAACGCAGCAAAATGTCTTATGATAACAGCAATGAAAAAGTATATTTAATCGATGAGGAACAGTGTAGCTGTGTCTAAAAGTTAAATAATTAACAATGAAAATAAGTACAAATGATAAATGTCATACATTACAACCAACAGACATACTCACACTCATGCATACATACATCCATTCCTCATGCTACTATATATGTAATCAGAGAACAGACTAATCATTTATAGTACAAAATTGAATCAAATGTTTCAATGTATTAATGATAGCGGATGGTGTACATTTTGAGAACAAAGTGACGCAAGGCAATGATATTCTCTACGCGCGTTTCGGCATGTTGCCTTCATCAGGAAGCCGCAGAATGAATCAAAGTAATGTCTGTGGACAACAAAAAACTGTATATCCTTAGTTTTAATGTGTGCCCTTAATACTCTTAAATTCTAAGCTATAAATAGGGAGATTTAAAAAGTGGGTTAAAATCAGTTTCTGTACTCAGAGAGCTTGCGATTTCATTCATGTTGCACTGTATACCAGTAACACTGAATAGATGTGAAGTGAGTAGAAAATTGCTAATTTACCCATTGGGTGGCAGTTTAGCTCTAAAATTCAGAAATCGCTTGTGAACATGCGCATGCTTAGATGATAGGAAGGAACCCATGCTAAGATTGGGGGATGGTATTGCGTTTTGCTGTGAGAAGGCAGGGGCATATTATCAAGGGCTTTATCGCCGATTTAGCGGCACTTTTTGCCGCTAAATCGGCGATATTTTTAACGCCCTATTAGCAAGCTGTCGCTAACAGGCGTTAGCGACAGCTTTCAGGCGTTAGAGGCCGGGAATTACATCGCCTTGCATGTCAGCGATATTTATCGCTAATGACATGCAAGGTAGGCGTTCCCCACTAAAAGCGACTGTAAACAGTCGCTAACACCACTAACCCCTATTATCAAGGCAGGCGAAGCGATAACATAAATCGCGCTAAGCGCGTTTATCGCTAGATTTTAACACCTGCTACTGACTATGACTTACCTGTTTAAGGTATAGGAGGTGGATTCTAATGCTGAATCCACCTTAGCGTTAATGCAAGAATATCGCTGGTTTTCCAGCGATATTCTGCATTTGCCGCTATCGCTGGAAATATTATCGCTATGGAGATAAACCTTACTAATAGGGTGTTATCTCAGCGATATTTTCCAGCGATAGGCGGCGTTAACAGGATTCGCGCTAAGCGTGTTTAGCGATAAATATCGCTATTCCTTGCTAATATGCCCCTTAGTTTGAGAGGTGCCGCTGTACAGAGAGACTCGCAGCTGTATCAGGAAATAGTGTTCCATATGCACTGTACAGTATATCGATGGATTTAGGAAAATAGTCCACATCAATCCTGTGTGAAAAGGGAGAACGATGTAAAAGACCAGCCTTCAAAGCACATCTAGGGGTGTATATTGTGAATGGATAAGAGGCTTACGGAAAAATACTGGTGGTTCAAACGAACCGATGTGAGGTCAGGAATAGACCGTTTCATTATCTTGTATGAACTGGGCATGGAAGGAGCTGTATCTGGGAATAAGGGGGAAAGAAGAAAACCAAGAAAGGAACATTCTCAGTGATAGTTCAACTGATGAAGAACTGTAAGGGTAAAGTATAAAAGTAAACAATGTTGTTTCCAAATGAAAGCAGAATACGGGCTTCCCGAGTGGTTGCGAATGAGAAAACTTGTCGTGAGTGGATGGTCGAGATTTCTCGGAAGCGTCTGTGGTTATTCCCAAAACAGAAAAAAATTTCTGGAATTTTAGTGCACTGGCTGAAAATAGGTGTGAATATTGGAGCACTCACTCACTGAGCCACGCTGATCTGGTCCTCGCTGGTAGTCAGTCGCAGTCTTGAATCGCCGTGGCACCTGACGTACTCCTATAAGGACCCTCGGCTCACCTCTCGACACCGTATCTGTGCGGTCACCAAATCTGCACAGTAACTATGAGGAATGTTCTTGCCCACCCAGCAGCCTCAGTTAGTTAGTTCTCCATTATTCACACGTATTTTCAGCCAGTGCACTAAAATCTCTTACCCAGCCCATTGCTTACTTTAGAGGGGAACTTGTCCAAGATATTTTTGAAATGTATTGTTACATTCCCTGCTCTTGGCAAGCCCACTTGCTGCAGGGGGCCCCTACTTTTTACATGCATGTAGAACACTCTTCAGCACAGCAAGTAGCACTAAGGGACACCAGCCGACAGGGTCTTTATTGAACCAGCCCCTGCCCTGCCATTCTGAAATCAGTTTCTGGTAGGAAGGGCGCCGCCTTATTGAACGGGTGCCATGCTGTTTCTTTGTGTGATCTTGGTCTCAACAGTGGGTTTGATGTGGAAGCCCTGGGACTTTGCCCTGTATGTGAGTTGTGAACTGAAACCTTCCAGATTCATCTTGTAAAAACATTCGTGCTCCTCTTTCTGTCTGCAGTTTCTGTCTTGGTCAAACTATTCATTGGGAAGCGACCTGTGGCTGCTTCTCCAGTAAACAAAGGGAAACTAATTAAGGCACTTCATACTTTAGGGGGCATTTCTTCATGCCATATAAGCCCAGGAGCCTTCTGAAGGACCTGTTAACCAATGGGTCAAGTCAGAGGAATGCAAATTTCTAAGTGACACGTCCAAAGAAGAACTTTTAGAAACACGTTTCACAAGAACATGTGAGAAGTTTTGGCTTTTTATATTCATACCTATGTACCTTACAAACATTTCACCAGGGACACTGAATATATTTAGTGGTAACTAACTCTCTAACCTATAGACTTCGTGTGGATCATGTGCTTTTAGACTACACAGCACAAAGGCATGTCAAGACCAATGGAGGGAAAGAAACATCTTTCTCGGCATACTTCAAAGGATGGGTGCTGCCTGGTATGGCTTTTTCTGCCCCTGCCTACCTAAACAAGGACATGCAGGGGGAGAGGTCATAATAATACCATATCAACAGCTTAAATGATTTATTTAACAGTTTTATGTAGCGCTTAGCACCGAAAGATATGAGAGCGTCTCGTTCTCACGAATCTTTCTTGTGCAAGGTTACACCAGTGTTGCCAATTTGGCTGTAACGTGGTTGAAAATGTATTCCAGTACACAGAAGAAGATGGGGGCGGGGCTGAGACAAACATGGAGGCCTTAGACCTCTATGTGTACGTCAGAACAAGGCGGAAGCAAAAAGACTGCGTGAGAGCAAGCCCGCCTGAGAACACTGGGGCATGCACTAAGCAGACAGGAACGCTTGCGTCATGAGGCGGATGCTAGTGCACCAAGGGGAATATTTACAAAAAATTGGCGTAGGGCAGCGCCAAAAGTCTTTTTGATGTGCTGCCCTATGTCAATTTTAAAGGTCAGGAATACACTGTACTTACGAGATACGGTGCATTCCTGTCTTTTCAGCCAGCACTCAGTTTGGTGCCAGGCGCCAACGCAGACCCCAAGGGTGCCTGCGTTGTTGGCAAGATTGTTTTTGTGCAGGAAGAGGCACCTTCCTGAAAAAAAAACAATCCTGGGAGGCTTTTTCCTCTTTTTAATACAGGACACATGGAAAGAGGAAAAAACGAGGAGAAATTAAAAAAAAATCGTAAAAACGTAAGGTTTTGGCGCTGCCCCAGGTTTACGTGATTTTGTAAATCCGGGCAGCGTCAAAATCCATGGGTGTTGCGTGGGAGCACCCACTGCAACGCCCATGGAACGCCCCTTCCACGCAGACTAAGGCAATGCAGTGCTTTCTGCTGCCTTGCCTTACTCCATATCTATGAGGCCATGCAAAGCAACGCAGGGTGGCTTTACGCAGCCTCACAGATATGATTATAAGGCTTGCGCTGCCGGAGCGTAAACAAAAGTGACGCCCCAGCGGCGCAGGCCTCTTGTGAATAATCCGCCAAGTTAGCATGTTGCCTGCGTCTCTCTCGTTGCAGCACCTCTCTTCCACATTGAGGAATAAACCCCTGCTGTGTTGTCTTTTCTTTCCAAATGTAAAAGTTGTCTTTGTTTCCCTGCAGCATTCAGCCTCTCATGTGCTGGATCCACAGATAGAGAGAGCGTCTTGGAGGGGGGTCTGAAAGCAGAGAGACCCTGTAAATAATGCTGCCCCCTGGGGAGAGGGCCACCTCGCACAGCAGGGCCCTGCAGGTTTCTGCACCAGCATCACTCTCTTTATTGTTTAGATGTTGTCACTTGCCAGACAGCAGAGACTGGAAGCAGCAATGACAGCACCGACAGATGGGAGAGTACCTGGGGGGCGGGAGGAATGGGCCCAGCATCTGCCCACCCCCTCCAGGCTCTGAGCAGCCTTTTCTGCTTAATGTTCCTTAATGTTTTCATCTTTTGTTCATAAACAATTACCCATTTCATTTTCAGAGATACTGACATCAGAAATGGTCCATCGCACCCACCTTGTCAGCTCATATCTCTGGCTGCTGAAATATGGCCGCCTCTTTGCTCTCACATGGGATCACTTTGCTGTCCGCTGAACACTTGATTTTTCTTCTGTTTGCAGCATGATGACCCTGTATAGCATAGCAAAACCAAAGGGGATGATGGACGGAGTGTTGAACATTGCAAGCACTCACCCCCAGTCAACTGATCTGGGTTTAATCCATCATCATTCTTTAGCTCACTCCGCCACCCCAGTTCAGACATGGCCATATGCAAATCAGTCTGACCCTGTGCCTCATGGGAACAGTCCAGCCCGAACTGCCAAGCCATGTCTTCCCTGGACCGGAAACAAGCATCCTGGGACCGGTTTCTGGCTTACAGCCGTCATCAGCCAGGCTATCTTGAAACCAGTGGCAAAGTGAGCAAGGGACCCACGTCTGGGCATACCCTGCCAACTTAGGGCGAACATAGCAAAACCAAAGGGGATGATGGACGGAGTGTTGAACATTGCAAGCACTCACCCCCAGTCAACTGATCTGGGTTTAATCCATCATCATTCTTTAGCTCACTCCGCCACCCCAGTTCAGACATGGCCATATGCAAATCAGTCTGACCCTGTGCCTCATGGGAACAGTCCAGCCCGAACTGCCAAGCCATGTCTTCCCTGGACCGGAAACAAGCATCCTGGGACCAGTTTCTGGCTTACAGCCGTCATCAGCCAGGCTATCTTGAAACCAGTGGCAAAGTGAGCAAGGGACCCACGTCTGGGCATACCCTGCCAACTTAGGGCGAACGTAGCAAAACCAAAGGGAATGATGGACGGAGTGTTGAACATTGCAAGCACTCACCCCCAGTCAACTGATCTGGGTTTAATCCATCATCATTCTTTAGCTCACTCCGCCACCCCAGTTCAGACAAGGCCATATGCAAATCAGTCTGACCCTGTGCCTCATGGGAACAGTCCAGCCCGAACTGCCAAGCCATGTCTTCCCTGGACCGGAAACAAGCATCCTGGGACCGGTTTCTGGCTTACAGCCATCATCAGCCAGGCTATCTTGAAACCAGTGGCAAAGTGAGCAAGGGACCCACGTCTGGGCATACCCTGCCAACTGGGGTGAATGTATGACATTGTTCTGCATTCTGTCCATCAACTGTTGTTTTTTGCATTTGTCACCCCGAGTGGGACGGGTATGCCCAGACGTGGGTCCCGTGCTCTCCATGCCACTGGAATCAAGCTATCCTGGCTGAAGAGGGGTGAAACCCCGAAACCGGTCCTAGGATGCTTGTTTCCAGTCCAGGGAGGACCTGGCTTGGCAGTTCGGGCTGGACTGTTCCCATGAGGCACAGGGTCAAGACTGATTTGCATATGGCTGGGTTCAAACTGGAATGGCATGGTGAGCAAAAGAACGATGGATTTAGGCCCAGATCTCAGTACTGGGGTGAATGTATGACATTGTTCTGCATTCTGTCCATCAACTGTTGTTTTTTGCATTTGTCACCCCGAGTGGGACGGGTATGCCCAGACGTGGGTCCCGTGCTCTCCATGCCACTGGAATCAAGCTATCCTGGCTGAAGAGGGTGAAACCCCGAAACCGGTCCTAGGATGCTTGTTTCCAGTCCAGGGAGGACCTGGCTTGGCAGTTCGGGCTGGACTGTTCCCATGAGGCACAGGGTCAAGACTGATTTGCATATGGCTGGGTTCAAACTGGAATGGCATGGTGAGCAAAAAAACGATGGATTTAGGCCCAGATCTCTGTACTGGGGTGAATGTATGACATTGTTCTGCATTCTGTCCATCAACTGTTGTTTTTTGCATTTGCGACCCTGTATAGCAGCCTGCCGCTCTAGCTAATGTGTTTGCATGCAGACACACATACATACATATGTACATACCAGTGGTGGCTGCTGACCTTTGAAAGTGGTGAGGCATAATACTACCTCCCTGGAGTCCACCCCATGTTTTTATTCAAAATTTGCCATGACACTTCCCCATACCTTAATTAAGAATTGCCTTCGTTTTGCCAGTGCCAGCATTTTGTCGGGTACTCCATTATGCCAACAATTACACACAATATTCCAGTACCAGAATTTAGCCATTGAGACTGCCTGTATACCATGAGTGGGTCGTATTTCAAACATTACCTCCGGTATTTTAGAGTCAGCATTTGATCGTGGTTTGCTTCCCCCAATCCGCCCCTCAGCCCCAATATGCCATGGCTAACCTCTTTGAGGCAAAGAATTATCCCTAGTAAGCCAACACCAGCCTTTTGCCATAGGCGTTCCCTTATTTCAAGTATTTCAGGGTGTGTATTTTGCCTTCGATGTCCTCCCTTATGCCAAGAATTTCTTCTAATGTCCTAGTGCCAGTATTTTGCCACAAATGCCCCCATGCCAAGAATTTCCTCCAATACACAAGTGTCAGCATTTGTCCAAGAATTCCTTCTAGTATGTCAGGGCCTGCGTTTTGCCATGTGTGCCCTTCCTTAAGCCAATAATTATTTCCAGTATGCCAGTGGCAGCTTGTTACCTTGGGTGCTGTATGAAAGCCTAGATTTACATTGAGCGTGCCATGGTCAGCGGCAGACTCACAATCATAAAGTATGCAAAAAACACATCCTCACTCACTCACACACGCACTCATTCTCCCTCGCATATTTCCTCACTTTCCCCTCACTCACTCTAACTCACAATCACTCACTTGCTCATTCACACTCACACTCGCTACCACTAACTGTGACTCATACACAAATATACTCATTCTCATTCTTCTCACTGTCACTTACACACACACACACACTCGCCTTTTCACACCCACTGACTCTGGGCCCTGGGGCACCTTTGATAGCTCTGCCCCCCTGACTCATTTTCACACCCTGTTACAATCTCCAATCACTCACTCCTTCAAACACACTCACACTCCTTCATTCACTCCCTCACACTCACTTTCACTTATTCATACACAGTATAACCCAGATTCCCAACAAGAAGCTAAACATAGCAGCAAGGTCAAAGTTGAAAAGGGGAAGGTTCACCTCAATCCCTCTCCCAGCTTCCTGATTGGACTGGAAGCACCGCCCTTTGGGTAGCTGGAACAGTGCAGGGGATCCCTCCCCTAAAGCTCTGTGTGGCTTCTCATTGGCTTCAGAGATGCACTGATGCGTGCCCTGGCAGAGACAGTGTAGCAGATATACTGTGCTGATGGAGGCACGTGCACTATGTCTGCTAGATAAGCATGCACAGTATGTCTGCTAAATGGGTTGTGCCCGTGTGAGGGGATCGTGTTTGAAGTACGCCCCTCACATGCACAATAGAGACATCCGCCTGCACAGTGCTGTGCTTTTGAACAATACTCTGCAGATGGGTCGTCACTCAGCCCCCCTCAGTCCCTTCCTCCTCCTCCAGTGATCAGGACCTGGACATGGACATGAAACTGAGAGAAAGGGCTGACCTGTGCACTGACAGTGTGCATGAACACACAAAAGTCATGTTTTCATGAACACTTCTGAATTAAATAATGTGCAGTTTCCAGAGAAGCAAGGGGCAGAATGTGGGACCTCACAGAGGGAAGGACTATCCCCCTGAAGCCCCTGATAATGAGCTGCCACTGGTACCTACGTACTACTGCTAGACGATGGGTTGAAGTAGTATCCATCCTTTTAGGAGGTCCAGGATAGGTAAACGTCTTGTGGTCTCAATTATTCCCAATCTTCTGCTCTCTAGTTACACCCTCATGGGAAATTGACTTTGGAAATTGCTTATCAACGCTGTCAAGTTCACGCTTCAACAAGCAGATGTATGTTTCTGAGCATGCTCCAGTTACCATGTGTGATCTTGTGCATCTCCCAAGTTCCCATCTCATGAAGACTTGTTTATGGTAGAGATCTGTAGGAAGAAGGAAAGAAGAAGATGAGGATGTTTATAAATTAAGAGAGGCCCAATCACTGTCCATTACACCGGATGCTATCCTAAATTTAGATCATGGGAACCAGCTACAGAGCAGTTATAAGAGGAAAAAGAGGTCAGTAGTGAAAAAACAAACAGGCTTATGGTCCAACTCTGCAGTAAATAAGAGGCAGCGTGGACCTAACAATGCTTGCAGAGGCTGAGGGGACTTCCATGTGTCTGTCCTGCATGTGTTTCTCTTCTTCTGGATCATGATTGCCTGAAACCAAATATACTGGTTGATTTAGCACAAAGATCAGCTTAAAATGCACAGCAGAGCAGCAGAGCACGATGCAGGCAGGTACAATCAGGAAACAGAGACTCGATAACAGTCTCAGCCCCTTCTGAGTCCTCGCAGGTGGCAGAGACGGATGCATAATGTTCATCGCTATCCTTGGAAGGTACAACTTGAAGGTTTAGCTGCATCCAAGGTGAGCAGCATCTCATCAGCAAGATGAATGTGTAAAATTGGAAGAAAAGGCGGGAAGAAAAATATCCTGGTTCGGAAGGTTCGAGTGTGAACGAGAGCTGGGTATGACATATGGGAATGTGAAGTTTTGGAAGCTCATTTTAATCAACTTTCCGAAGTTTTGTTTAATTTTTCATTATATTCATGAACATGGTGATGCATACAAATTAGAGCAAAATAGGATATGAAGAAGAAAAACGTCCTAAGATCTGCTGTTTTGTGGAATGATTTAACCATAAAACCGTTTTTGAAGGAAAATGAATCCTTCTGGTGATGCATGTAAAGTGCAGAAGCAAAACAGACAGGCACTTGCTAACCAGCTGGGCCATGGAACTGACTACCAGCAAAAATGGACATTTATGTTTGCAGCTCTCAGTATAAGGAAATCATGATCTTCAGGGATTTTTGTATTAATCAAGGAAGTGTCTTATACTGAAAGGAGCATATGTCGGAAGCTTAAAAGCTGTGCAGCTTATTTACAAACCCCTTGCGCCGCCGGTATGTCACTATTTCCCATATTAAAAGTGACGCACCAGCGGCGCAACGGGCTTGTAAATAATCCCCTGTGATTACAAGCCACAATAGTAAGGGGAGACGCTCACTGCATTCTGTATTGATACCCAAACTCTGATAGATATACTTAAATGACTTCTTTTTTTTTTTAAGTTGAAAAAGAAGTTTATTGAGGAATTTAAAGTAACAATACAAAGGACAATAGAACAACATATAATCACATAAGTCAAACTAAAAACGTAAGAATCAAAGTAATTGGATGCATGAGTCAGTTTAGCATAGCTTGAAAGAGAAAATGACAGGGGTATGAAAATTGATCGGTGTAAATAAACGGAGGTTAAAATTCATGTAAAAATCTTAATACAAAATGCAAAATAACCAGTTAATATAATATCAACATGAGGAAAGTCAAGGAGGTTTAGAGGCTTCTTGTTGCACTGGAGTCAGGGAGAAGGCGCGTCTAGCACTAGCATCAATGAACAATGTGATAGGTAACCATAAATTCGAGCGTTTCTTTGCCATGTGAATAGGGTATACAAAAGTTGCATCTAATCTATGGTTATAACAAACAGCGTACCACCATGCTTGATAGGATAGTTTGGTAAAATCTTTTCAATTTTTGGTTATTTGTTAAAAAACGACTGCTAACAATAAGTCAATTATCTTTGTGTTAGAATCACAATCTGCCCAGATAGGGGATAAGCTTCCCAAAAACACACGAGAAGTAGAAAAAGGGCATCTGGAATCAAAAATTGAATTAATTTGAGACCATTCATTTTTCCAAAAATTATGAACAGGCGGGCATGTAAAAAGTAAGTGGTATAAATCTGCATGTGGAGAGGAACATGTCCAACAGGCATCTGAGAGCTCAGCGTGTCTTGCATTTAAAGTAACCGGGGATAGCAGAAGTCTATTGTATGTAAAGAAAAGTGTCTGTGTGGTGTTCGCTGCTCTAGAGGATTTTCTAATTTTAGTCCATATTTTGTTCCATACCGTCGTGGACCAACAAACCTCTAAATCTTTTTCCCAAGAGTATGTAATTTGTTAACCGGAGAGGAGGCAGGATCAGTGGCAGGGTTTGGGAGTATGTATTGGGCATGAGCGTTTAAAATGGCTTGTTTCAGAAGGAGATATCTAGGTTGGAAAGATGTAGGTAGGCCAAAAAGTCTACTAGCTTGCGAGAAAGACATAATCTCATCTTGTACATACAGTTGATGTATCCAGATTAAACCTCTTTGCCTCCAGGGTTTCCAATATAAAGGCCTGTCACGTATCAATATCATGTTATTGTGCCATATTGTAGATCTGGAGAAAGAAGTCCAATCCATAGAATCTAGCGGAGAATTAGGCTTCAAAATTTTTGATGTGTGTTTAAGTACAAGAGTAGATAAAGATTGTGGTTTGCGAGAGAAAGATAAATATTCTTGAAATGAGAAAGGAGAGATAAAAGATCGTTCAAGTTCAGCCCAAAGAAGACAATCCACGAGAGACTCGGAGAGCCATCTCAATGCTTGACGAAGTAAAAAAGATTTTTGGTCTGTAGGGAAATCAGGGAAATTAACACCACCTTCTGACTTTGGACAAATCAATTTTGATAAAGACATACGTGATTTTTTATTACTCCATAGAAAGGAGGACAATATAGAATTAATTTTCTTTAAAAATTTCAAAGAAATAGATACTGGGATATTGGAAATTGTATAGAGAATTATAGGGGACAACATCATCTTTATGGTATCTAAACGGCCCCACCAAGATAGGTATAGAGGTGCCATCCAGTTGTCAAAGAGGATATTCTCTGTATACAATTTTCCATACAACATGAAATTGTAACTGGAATAGAAGGGGTAAACTGTAAGCCTAAATACCTAATATGTTGAGGGCTCCATGTGAAATTTGAGATAGCGAAATCGTCTTTGAACGTATACTTTGTTAAAGGTAAGATTTTGCATTTACCTTTAATTTATATCCCGAGACTGCTGCAAAGGAATCAACTTCTTGTAGGAATGCGGGGAGAGAGGTCTGAGGTTGTGAGATAAATAATAATACATCATCAGCGTAAGCCGCCAATTTGATTTGAGTATCTTTAAAGTCAAATCCATGGATATCCTTATTTTGACGGATTCTTGATAAAAAAGGCTGTTCTAAGGCTGAGTTGAAAAGGAACGGGGACAATGGACAGCCTTGTCGAACACCTCTACCTAAATTAAAGTAAGAAGATGTACCACCATTTGCACACACTGCCGCTCGTGGATTAGAGTATAAAATTGATATTAAAGAAATAATTTTAGGACCAAAGCCAAACCACTTAAGTGTGTGAAAAAGGTAAGGCCATTCCACTCTATCAAACGCTTTTTCTGCGTATAAGGCTATTGCTGCCTTAGGAATGTGTGACATGGGAGGATTTGGACAGGATATCAAAAAATAAACGAGTATTGTCTGTAATAAGGCGACTCTTAACAAAACCAAATTGTTCCATTCCTAATAAGTCAGGCAGATAGCATTCTAGGCGTATGGACAAAGACTTTGAAAAATTTTGTAGTCGATTTTAACTAGGGAAATATGCCAATAGTTCTTACAATGCCTCAAGTCTTTACCTTCCTTAGGAATAAGACAGATTAGGGCGTCCGAAAAGGAGCCAAAGGATTCACCTGAGAGTAGAAAAGAATCTAAAAGATTATGCAATTTGGGGAGTAGCAAATGTGCGAAGTGTGTAAAAAACTCAACAGTGAAACCATCTGGTCCTGGGGCTTTATCTTTTTTGAGCGTCTGTAATGCGGTAAGGAGTTCCTTTTGTGATAAGTCAGATTCCAAGAGTGTGAAATCTGATCGAATATCAGAAGGTTGTTGAATATCAGATAAAAATTGAGAAATGTGATGTTCTGAGGGAGGAATTTCTGATGTGTATAGTGTCTTATAAAATTGGAGAAATTCATTTAAAATATCATTATCTTTAAATTTCAATGTTTGATGCTCATCCATAATGGACTCTATGTTAAGTTTGTTATGTTTAACTTTCAAATAATTGGCTAGTACTTTCCCGGCTTTATTCTGACCTCCATAAAATTTAACACTAGATTTTAATAAATATGTTGAAGCATTGTTTGTCGATTCCTTATTAAACTGAAATTTGACATTTATAAGTTCTGATAAACACTCTTTTGACTTGGAAGAGTAATAGGAATGCTCCAATCTCTTTATCTTGGCAAGGAGGGTTTTGGTGAGCTCTTTGGACTTTTTACGTTTTTAGAAACATAACCATTAATAAAATCTCTAGTTGCTGCTTTGAAAGCATCCCACACCACATGAAAGGGTAAAGTATCAGATTGATTAAAGAAAAAATATTCATTGGAAAAGGAAACAAAAGATGAAGTAAATGTTGAATCTAAAAGTAGAGCTTTATTGAAACGCCATTTCCGAGGTGTGCTAGGTTTCTGTAGAACATCAAGCTGAATGGTAGTGGGAGCATGATCGGATATTAGAATAGATCCAATGTCCGCCACCACCAATGACTGAGAAATATTGTGTGATATAAAAAAATAATCTATTCGTGATTGGGTATGATAAGCCGGAGAATAATACGTGTATTCCCTTAAAGTAGGGTTACAGAGTCTCCAAGCATCTATAAGCTTGTATTGTTTAATAGTTTGTATGAAGAGTTTATGTGCTTTATGAGGGACGAAGGAGACTGCTGAATTGCGATCTAAAAAGGATCAAAAACTTGATTGCAATCACCTGTAAGGATAAAATTATCATCAATACAGTGTGTAATTTGTTGAGCCAAGGATGTCCAAAAAGAGAAGTCCCCAGCGGTGGGCGCGTATATATTAAGTAAAGAGACTGGAGCATTCCCCATCAGCAATTTAGTAAACAACCATCTACCATTTTCATCAGAACATTGTGAGAGCAATTTAACAGGAAGTGATTTGCGGCAAAGAGTTAATTCCCCATTACGTTTACCATTCCATGGTGAATAAAAGACCTCCCCTACCCAACCTCTCCTTAATTTTATTGATCCCTCTGCCGTTAAGTAAGATTCCTGTAAACAGGCTATATCCGCCCCCAGTTTAGCTAAATGTGTTAACACCCTTTGCCTTTTAATGGGCGAATGTAAACCTCTGACATTCCAACAGACAAGTTTTAAGAACATAAGACGGGCATGAAAATAAATAAAGGACACCAATCAAAGCAGATCATCAAACAACAGAAAGCATACCAAAGAACAAACCAACTATATACAAAGTGAATCAAACAGACTGGGAAGAAATAGAAAGAAAAATAAAGATGTACGTGTAAATGCTCCATTCGAGAGACGAGGAAACAACAAGAAAAAATGAGCATATGAATGAGAAAAGAATAAAGTAAAGATGAGGGATAGAAAAATAAAGAAATAAGTAAGGGAAAAATACAAAAGTACAAGAGATGAAACATACCTAGAAACTTACAAATAATCCAAGACATAGAAAAAGTGGGAGGAGATGAGGCCACATGGAACAATGACGTATCCAGACTCCATGCGGGAAGGCGGGAAGGAAAGCGGAACCGACGAGGAGTACAACACAAGGGAAATACAACGAGGAGATATGACCTGTAAGGGAAAAAAGGAGGTTAATAGACAATCAAAAATATTGAAAAAACAGTGTCATCAACTATTTGTAAACGAAGAAAGTTGTTAACATTCTGAAACAGGTGTCAAAAGACAGAGGCATGACAAAAACAAAGGCATCTACTTATTATGTGATGAGGATGTGTCCATAGAATCTGCTTGATAAGAATTGAGAAAGCTTTTCAGTTTTATGGGATCTTCATATGTGGTAGTCTTATTGTTGATGGTCACCTTGAACAGGCATGGGTGAAAGAGGCTGTAACGCACACCAATAGAACGAAAATGCAGTCTCATTGCCAGGAACTCTCTGCGTCTATCTGCAGTGGGTTTTGAATAATCCTGAGAGAAAAACAGAGGATTACCTGACCAGGTAATACAATTGATTGCTCTGGCAGCTGATAGAATCTTGATCAAGTCAGTGTATTCCAAAAAATATAAGATTATCCCTCTCGGTTTCCTCACGGTAAATGAAGACATTGCAGATGCAGGGCCCAGTCGGTGGGCCCTCTGGATGTTGAGACGGGTATCCTCTGGTAGATTAAGGATTTTTGGAATAAAAGATTTGAAAAAAGTGATTGGGTCTGAGCCCTCCGAGCCTTCCGGTAATCCATATATGCGAAGATTGTTTCTTCTATTCCTATTTTCGAGATTTTCGACCTGTTTTTGAAGCGCCGACACTTGAGAATGAAGAGCTTCTACCTTGATGTTAGAAGAACTTAGAGATTCAATATTTTGTTGCATTGTGGTAACTCTGTCTTCCAAACTTGACCATCTGTCCGTTAGAACTTGCAGTTTAAAGTTAGTTTCCTCAACAAATGGGCGTAGAGCTCTGATTTCCTCTAATAATAGGTCCAACGAGACTGAAGAGGGTTGTTTAGGAGGAGAGGGAGGATCCTTCTTCAGACGCTTAGTTGACGCTTTATTAGTACCAGAGGGTATAGTAATGGCAGATGACGAGGTGCCTTTGGGCGAAACATTTGTTGAGTCCTCCATTGAGAAGCAATGAGAGTTCGAGCGAGTTGAAAGTTTGCGTGCCAAGGGCGTTGATTGAGACAAAACTTTAATTAGTTTGCCCATGCACCTGAGCAAGGGTGTAACAAGTATAACAACTTCAGTAAAAAGAAAGTTCTGTCCTTGACGTACCCTTCACCTACGCTGAAGTGACACCTCAGTAATGTGAAAATGAGTAAGCACTTGGAATAAAGATGCAGATTAACAAACTCTTACTGATGTGACAAGGAAGGGTAAACAATTTCCTGTCATGCCAAACAGCCTCTTATAAATGTAACTCCTTGTGTGTTTTTTGTTTGCTTTTGTATGGCATCACAAAATGTAAAAATAATGGAATGAAGGCTTTTAATCCCTATTCAGACACAAGAGAAAGGCTGGTGCAAGTTATGTGAGGCATGCCCTACCAATGAGAGAAAAGAAAAAATAGAACTTGTAAAATGACCCTTTCCTGTTAAGGATCAAAGTGTTGATGAGCATTTAGTATTGAGAGCACCAACCATGGTATGTCTGATGAAAAAAAAAGGGATATAGCTATATTATATCACAACTATTGCAGCTCACAGCAAAAACTGAACAAAGTTGCTTTGATTGCCTGCATGTACGCGCTTCCTGAGGGCACTACGCATGAAATCTCCTCACGCGCAATTCAAGATGGCGGCCGTTCAAAAGACGGAGCTGCTCCGTAGAGCAACAATTAAAATGTGCTTCTTACAGGATGCCACTGAGTGCGAGGTTCGTCACAATCGACACTGCTCTGCTTCTAGAAGCCAGACCTTCATTTTGGCATCTGTGCATGCGGCAGGTGCTGCGCCGGGTCCGCCACCATAGCCGCCGTCACGGGAGAGTCAGGGACCAGCCGCCATCTTCCTTGGGCCTTAACCCACCTCAAGGAACAATCACAACCCTTGCTAGGGTAGGAATGGATTGATTTTGACGAGGGTCTCTGTACCTTCTCTGTTCCTACTGGCACCCTACCTTTTTGTGATTTGCCTGTTTTCAGAAAACAAGACACTAGCCCTCGCAAAAAAGGAAAGTCCTCCCTTTCTGTCGGGCCATTCTGCATTTTCCCTACCTGGGTCTGCTATGCCTTGCATGGCGGTCCCAGGTAGGGAAAACACGTGATAGTCACCCAGCCGTTTAAAGGGTGGAGAGACTCTCATTATGACATGATGGGTGTGCATTGATCAAGCTGTCAGGTCAAGGGTTTACACTGGAAGAACTTGCAAATGTAGATTGCTTAAGGAAACAGCAACTCCCCCAGTAGGCACGGTACCATCCAGCACAGAGTAGTATATGTGGCAAGTACCTCCTTAAGACGTTCCCAAATAGGAGGCAAAACCCACAAAGAGGAAAAACCTCCTGGCAATCGTAGGAATCCTGATTGAAGATGAAGATTATCGTTTATGAAAATGGCAAACATCAAACTCCTTCTGAAGGAACAGGGAGGATACGTGAGTCAGAAAAAAATCCAGCAGAAGAATCCATTAGGTAAACCCTTAAAGTTGCTTAAATAACCTGGGCTCAACCCCTGGCAGCTATGGCACAGAGTAGAAAAGGCTTAACTTAGGGCAATGTAAAGTATTTATGAAGTGCCAGAACAGTTATAAAGTTGAAATGCAACACCGTAAAAACCCCAAACTGAATTAGAACAATAGAGTTACATTTAGAAAAAAAAATGACACTAACATGACAAAAATTCAATAAGGGGAACCGGAGCTATGAATTTTTAAAGATTTGAGTAGGATTGGCACCATGAAGCATAAAGTGCTGTTGACAGTTAATGGTTGTGGTAGACGGAAACTAGATGCAATTTGATCTTAGATGGAGCATGGTTTAGATACACCAATCAGGTTTGTCCAGGTCAAAGATTTTACCTTCTGAATTTAGCCCTTTACATCCTAATCTACCATAGGAGTACACTTCTAAAGCCCCCGCCATAACCCCAGGCGACGCACTTAGAAACTGACCAGGTATTACATATTTGCACAGAGGCCTCTTAGCAGGGTCCATTTCAGGTCCAGTTGACACTGATCAGCTGGGCAGTTGCAGCAAAGGCCTCTTGTAGCTTGTTGTATCCCTGCAGCTTGAACAGGAGGTCGGTCTTATGACACTCGGAGTCCACGTCTTTGTCCTAGATACAAGAGAAATCAGGTCCAGTCCCTTAGGGATCTTCTCAGGTCACAGACAGCAGAGTCAGTCCTCTTCTGATGTTCCTAAGGTCCAAGTGTATTCTGAAGTGGGTGACTGGAGGTGCCACATTTATGCCTGGCACGAAATACGGGGTGGGAATCACTCCTGGGCACGCACTAACCAATAGGGGAAAAGCTCCCAGGGCAAAACCCTACCCACTTTGGGCATTTTCAGGTTGGCCGAAATCTTCGACCACACAAAACTTGGGCTATGAGCCCTCAGGTTGTGTGTTGTGTGAGTGTACTAAGGTAATCCTAGTGCCCTTGCACATATAACACTAAAATCCAGTTTGGGGCAGTCACTGTACACCCAATTATTCTTGAGACAGAAGTCTGATAGAACAAAGCAGGGTTTTCCAGCAACCAGACAGTGCATATACTAAGTCTGGGCGGTGAACTCCGCTCCGCTCGCGTAGTTTGTGGAGTTTTCCGCACGCCGTGTTACGCGGAGCTCGCTGAGTTCCGAAAAACTCCACTTCGCATAGCGGAGCGGAATTTTTTTCCTTGCTCACATTCGTCAACGTCAAGTTGGCGAGCGCAAACGAGGAAAATACACCTCCGAGGCGAGATTTTTCCTCGTTCGCGATCGTCAACATCAAGTTGGCGAGCGCGAGCGTGGAAAATCACCCTCCCGGCTAGATTTCTCAACGCGGGCCGTCAGATTTCTCATTGCGAATGGTCACGTATGCTCATGACCGCTCGTGTTGGGAAACCGTCCGTTCGCGTTGAGAAAGCTTCCGCACAAGTAAAAATGTACTCGAGCGGCAGAAAGGAAGCAGCGCCCGCTTGTGCTGTGCATGGTGCCATTCGCGATGATTGCACCGTGCGGACAAGCACCTGGCACTGAAGATCACCCCGAACGGCATTTATCTAATGCACTCCGCTGCTCGCGGAGATCCACGTAGAGCAGTGGAGTTTTTTTTGTACTTTGTGGAGTTCCACGTAGCGGAACTCCGCGAACTTCGCCCAGGCTTAGCATATACAAGAATTTTTTTGGCATCCCGTTTTCACCCTTTGAAGTGTACCCCAAGTGTTATATGTAAAACTCTGTCAGAACTGTCAAGCAGGATTTGACATTCAAGCAGGATCTGGCACTGCAATGTCTAAAATGTTGCTCACAGCCCACCCTGCATATTCTGTTAAGGTTCATTTGTGCCCATTCAGGTCAGCTTATTGTTTGCTCGTGAAAAGCATTTTACACCTTTCACACCTATTAGACTCTGCCCTGGTAGTGCCATCTTGCCAGGGTGGGGAGAGATTGCCGATGATGAAGCATGACACTAGTATGTGTGTGAGGCATCCTCTTCCATTACGGATGGCCTTCCCACTTTAAATGGTCCCACACTGCATACAGTAGGAGTTGATTGATTCTGACTAGGGTCTCTGTACCTTCTCTTTTCCTACTGGCACCCTACTTTTTTGTGAATTGCCTATTTTCAGAAAACAAGACACTAGCCCTGACAACAAAGGAATGGCCTCCCTTTATGTCAGGCCATTCTGCATTTTCCCTACCTGGGTCTGCTATGCCTTGCATGGCGGTCCCAGGTAGGGAAAACACGTGATGGTCACCCAGCCGTTTAAAGGGTGGAGCGACTGTCATTATGACATGATCGGCCTGCATTGATCAAACCGTCAGGTCAAGGGTTTATACTGGAAAAGCTTGCAAATGTAGATTGCTTAAGGAAAAAGCAACTCCCCCAGTAGGCACGGTACCATCCAGCACAGAGTAGTATATGTGGCAAGTACCTCCTTAAGACGGCCCCAAATAGGAGGAAAAACCCACAAAGAGGAAAAACCTCCTGGCAATCGTAGGAATCCTGATTGAAGATGAAGATTATCGTTTATGAAAATGGCAAACATCAAACTCCTTCTGAAGGAACAGGGAGGATACGTGAGTCAGAAAAAAATCCAGCAGAAGAATCCATTAGGTAAACCCTTAAAGTTGCTTAAATAACCTGGGCTCAACCCCTGGCAGCTATGGCACAGAGTAGAAAAGGCTTAACTTAGGGCAATGTAAAGTATTTATGCAGTGCCAGAACAGTTATAAAGTTGAAATGCAACACAGTAAAAACCCCAAACTGAATTAGAACAATAGAGTTACATTTAGAAAAAAAAATGACACTAACATGACAAAAATTCAATAAGGGGAACCGGAGCTATGAATTTTTAAAGATTTGAGTAGGATTGGCACCATGAAGCATAAAGTGCTGTTGACAGGTAATGGTTGTGGTAGATGGAAACTAGATGCAATTTGATCTTAGATGGAGCATGGTTTAGATACACCAATCAGGTTTGTCCAGGTCAAAGATTTTAACTTCTGAATTTAGCCCTTTACATCCTAATCTACCATAGGAGTACACTTCTAAAGCCCCCGCCATAACCCCAGGCGACGCACTTAGAAACTGACCAGGTATTACATATTTGCACAGAGGCCTCTTAGCAGGGTCCATTTCAGGTCCAGTTGACACTGATCAGCTGGGCAGTTGCAGCAAAGGCCTCTTGTAGCTTGTTGTATCCCTGAAGCTTGAACAGGAGGTCGGTCTTATGACACTTGGAGTCCACGTCTTTGTCCTAGATACAAGAGAAATCAGGTCCAGTCCCTTAGGGATCTTCTCAGGTCACAGACAGCAGAGTCAGTCCTCTTCTGATGTTCCTAAGGTCCAAGTGTATTCTGAAGTGGGTGACTGGAGGTGCCACATTTATGCCTGGCACGAAATACGGGGTGGGAATGACTCCTGGGTACGCACTAACCAATAGGGGAAAAGCTCCCAGGGCAACACCTTACCCACTTTGGGCATTTTCAAGTTGGCCGAAGTCTTCGACCACACAAAACTTGGGCTATGAGCCCTCAGGTTGTGCGTTGTGTGAGTGTACTAAGGTAATCCTAGTGCCCTTGCACATATAACACTAAAATCCAGTTTGGGGCAGTCACTGTACACCCAATTATTCTTGAGACAGAAGTCTGATAGAACAAAGCAGAGTTTTCCAGCAACCAGACAGTGCATATACTAAGTCTGGGCGGTGAACTCCGCTCCGCTCGCGTAGTTTGTGGAGTTTTCCGCACGCCGCGTTACGCGGAGCTCGCGGAGTTCCGAAAAACTCCACTTCGCATAGCGGAGCGGAATTTTTTTCCTTGCTCACGTTCGTCAACGTCAAGTTGGCGAGCGCAAACGAGGAAAATCCACCTCCGAGGCGAGATTTTTCCTCGTTCGCGATCGTCAACATCAAGTTGGCGAGCGCGAGCGTGGAAAATCACCCTCCCGGTGAGATTTCTCAACGCGGGACGTCAGATTTCTCATTGCGAATGGTCACGTATGCTCACGACCGCTCGTGTTGAGAAACCGTCCGTTCGCGTTGAGAAAGCTGCCGCACAAGTAAAAATGTACTCGAGCGGCAGAAAGGAAGCAGCGCCCGCTTGTGCTGTGCATGGTGCCATTCACGATGATTGCACCGTGCGGACAAGCACCTGGCACTGAAAATCACCCCAAACGGCATTTATCTAATGCACTCCGCTGCTCGCGGAGATTCACGTAGAGCAGTGGAGTTTTTTTTGCACTTTGTGGAGTTCCACGTAGCGGAACTCCGCAAACTTCGCCCAGGCTTAGCATATACAAGAATTTTTTTGGCATCCCGTTTTCACCCTTTGAAGTGTACCCCAAGTGTTATATGTAAAACTCTGTCAGAACTGTCAAGCAGGATTTGACATTCAAGCAGGATCTGGCACTGCAATGTCTAAAATGTTGCTCACAGCCTACCCTGCATATTCTGTTAAGGTTCATTTGTGCCCATTCAGGTCAGCTTATTGTTTGCTCGTGAAAAGCATTTTACACCTTTCACACCTATTAGACTCTGCCCTGGTAGTGCCATCTTGCCAGGGTGGGGAGAGATTGCCGATGATGAAGCATGACACTAGTATGTGTGTGAGGCATCCTCTTCCATTACGGATGGCCTTCCCACTTTAAATGGTCCCACACTGCATACAGTAGGAGTTGATTGATTCTGACTAGGGTCTCTGTACCTTCTCTTTTCCTACTGGCACCCTACTTTTTTGTGAATTGCCTATTTTCAGAAAACAAGACACTAGCCCTGACAACAAAGGAATGTCCTCCCTTTATGTCAGGCCATTCTACATTTTCCCTACCTGGGTCTGCTATGCCTTGCATGGCGGTCCCAGGTAGGGAAAACACGTGATGGTCACCCAGCCGTTTAAAGGGTGGAGCGACTGTCATTA
Organism: Calotriton arnoldi; assembly: GCA_963921515.1. Lineage (NCBI taxonomy): Eukaryota > Metazoa > Chordata > Amphibia > Caudata > Salamandridae > Calotriton > Calotriton arnoldi. The sequence continues at coordinate 841,662 of CAWUFW010004824.1, forward strand.
TGACATGATCGGCCTGCATTGATCAAACCGTCAGGTCAAGGGTTTATACTGGAAAAGCTTGCAAATGTAGATTGCTTAAGGAAAAAGCAACTCCCCCAGTAGGCATGGTACCATCCAGCACAGAGTAGTATATGTGTCAAGTACCGCCTTAAGAGAGTCCCAAATAGGAGGACAAACCCACAAAGGGGGAAAACCTCCTGGCAATCTTATGAATCTTGATTGAAGATGAAGGTTATCATTTATGAAAATGGCAAACATCAAACTCCTTCTGAAGGAACAGGGAGGATACGTGAGTTTGAAAAAAATCCAGCAGAAGAATGCATTAGAGGTTGTGGGAAAGGAGCAAAAATCTGGAATAAAAACGGAAGCAAGGTTAAGAACAACATGCCAAAGAAAAGGGAATTTATGTTTTGCAGAACATCCCTCACTTGGAACTGCATCATTAATCATGGTCTAACAGTAACTGACATCACAGGAAAAAGATCTTACTTCATCTTGGATTGGGATCCTCAAACAACTTCCTGAGGACTCTTTAAAACACAAGGGGGAGGGAGCACACTGCCTCTCATCCCAGAACAGTTCACCCCATTGCATTCTGTTAAATGCCAAACGCTTACTTCAAAGTTGCTGTTTTTCACCAAAGTTGGTGCAGGTATTGCTGTTATCTCTAGACACGTGTTTCTGGGTCCAGCCCTTCATCAGCAGAGAGCAGAAGTAGTAGAGCGCAGAGAAAAGTAATCTGGGGATGCTTAAATGCTGCCCAAGTCTTCACAGGTCACAGTACCACACCACAGGCACACAGGTGCATCACTGGAGAGCTAGTCAGCTTGTTGGCTCAAGGGAGCCTTTTAAACACAAGGGGAGGGAGTGCACTGCCCCTTTCCCAGAACAGTTCACCCCATTGCATTCTGGTACACTTACATCAAAGTTGCTGTAGTTTTTCACCAAAGTTGGTGCAGGTAGTGCTGTTATCTCTAGACACCTGTTTCCGGGTTTAGCACTTCATCAGTAGAGAGCAGAAGCAATAGAGAGCAGACAAAAGTCAACTGGGTCGCAGGTCACAGTACCACTCCACTCCTATGGACTGATAAACATTTTAAAAGAGCCTGTGTTAAGGCTTGATCACACCCTAATTCTGGAAAATCATGTTGTTCATTTGTGCAACAAAAAAGAAACTAGAGGTGGGGAAAATATTCAGTTCTGTCGGCATGATTGGCAGAATTTTGGTAACTTTGTATTACTCTTGTAACACGGAGTTCCGTCTGAATTCAGCCAATCGCTGAGTGGCGGGAAATGTTCTTGCACGCGGCTCCAGGATGGTAAGTTGTTGAGCACAAGTGAGATTTGGCACCCCCTCGTGCAATTTCCAATCGCTGGGAGGACATCTAGCGAGATTTTTGTAATGTGGGCAGTTGTGACCGTTCACGTCAGAAGTAGAAAATCTACTTGAGTGGCAGCAAGATCTTCTCAAGTAGCTGTGCCCTCTGGCACAGCGCGTTGTGCCATTCGCGCTAATTGTTCAGCATTGAACACACTCTTGGTGCTAAATCACAGCGTGAGCAGCACGACATGCCTACTTCCTATTTTTTATGTAACTCCACAGAATTCTGCAGAGTCAAATTCAGCGAGTTCTACCCATCCCTAAAAGAAACCCAGCACTGCATTCTTGGATTCTGCTGCCGCCATTTGCATCCTAAACTCCAAACAACTTTGAGAAACCAGCTTGATTGGCTGTTAATATGACGACTCGTGGGCGCTTCTGGCAGTGCAGGCGTTCAGCTAAACGATGCTCCTGTAAATAGATGGTGGCAATACACGCCACGGTTACAATAATTAGTCTATGTTTGATGCATTAGCACAGCTCACCCTGATATTCAGTAAGGATTTTGAATACTGTATGTAGGTCTGAAATGTACAATCCATCCATAATGGAATTACTGGAATTACTGGAATTTGCTAATGCATTGGAAAAAACTATGAAGATGGCTTAATGCGAAGCCGCCTGAGAGCTCCGACAGCGTTGATTTTAGATCGAACCATGGCTGAGGGAGTCGTGTGTCTATATCCACCTTCCAGAGCTCTTTTGTTGGTCTCCTGGAACCTCAGGTCCCCCACAGCAGTTAAGTCCACTCTTGAAACTGTGCTCGCCGTGGAGTGTAGACTGGGAATCTCTATCTCAGGGACTTTGCTGAGATTTGTTGCCAGGAGTCACTGCAGGGAAGTCAGAATCTTTCATGTAACATCTTAAATTAACTACTGCACAATCAAGGACTTTCTGCCCCTTTGTTGGGCACATATTCACGTAAATCGGTGCCCCAAGTTTATGTGGGTACTTGCTCCGTTAATTCGGGGCAAGCATTATGCCCCACTATTTTTGAAGATCATTAGCCGCCACTGCTGTGTGGGGTGGGGATGTGCTGACCTGACATACCTAACAATGCTTAAGACTGGTCCAGGCTGAATATCTGTAAGTAAGTCCGTTTTTATATAGCGCAGCTACTCACCCTTACGGGTCTCAAGGCGCTGGGGGCCGGAGTGGAAATTAAGTGAGCTATTGCCCAGAGTCACATGGTGCTGAGCTGAGCTGCCGCCGGAGCCGGGGATCGAACCGTGAACCCTGTGCTCCGGAGTCAGCTGCCCTGGCCGCTGCACCACACCTCTCCACTGTCTCTGGCCCTGCCCTAGTCCCATGGGGACTTGCATACCAATGTAGGGCCAGGTCAGCTCCCCATTCACTTCCTCTTTCTCTACCTCTATGATATAGAAAAAGAAATACTTCCAAATGTAGGAAAGCTAAGCATGTACATAAAATCTAAAATGGAGCTTTTCTGCATGAACTTTTTTCTGGAGTTCACAAATATGAAAATGTGTCTGCACATCTCTGCACATGTCTCTCTGAGAAGACTTTTAACCTAAGAGCAATTTCTGTGGGATCTCCGAAATCTCTTTGTTTTGCTAATCTAGGTAATGACTGTCATTGAGGTGTTTAGCCACTCCTACCACACAGTTTTTCTTGCTAAGTTAGGGGTGGGGTGGCAGTGACAGTAACATAAACTAGAGTCCCCCCTTCCTTTACACTTAAGGTTTCATTTATTTTGGAAATACCTCTTGTGTCAGATTAATTTCTAGGTAATATTTCTGATTCAATTTTTTTTTTATTTCTGAAAGAGCTGAACACAAATCATTGCCCTTTAATATTAAACAGGTGTGGGAAGGCTGAATTTCAAATTGTGTCTCCAGGAAACCTGAGTTCAAAACCCCTCTTTTCTATTTGATTCACTTGTGTGATGATAGGCACTTTAATGCATTGTGCCTCATTTTTCTTTATCATGAACTTTGAGAGCACTTTTAAGTAATTCATTGTGGCACGTGCGCTATAGAAAACCCTCACTTGTACATGTTTTAATATAGAATAATGTTGTTCCATACATAATAATAATATTGGATATACCATGAGCATGACAGAAATGAGTTGTGTAGGAACTTTTTTAGGAGTCCCTGGGCAGTCAGCAGTTACTGGGCTCAGAACTGGTCATCATGTTCCACTCTTTAGCACTTGGCTTGCAGGGTAGTGACTTTGAGCAATACAACATTTGGACAGTGGACCAATTGTCTACAGAAGGCACCACCCACTGGAAGTCACCAGACTTATATGTACCGTCACCAAAATCTATGTGCTAACTTTGATAATGCCCTCTGTCCAAGAGCACCACCCTTGACATCAAGGTAAATAAAACTTTTATGAAATCAAAGTTGCACCAAATGTCCAAAATATGATCCATTTAGATCATTTCAAATAATGTCCAATCCATTCAGTAAGGCATAATCACGTTTCTTTATTGGTTTCTTTAAAAGGCCACAGCCAACGCGTTTCGTTCTGAAAACAGAACTTCTTCAGGGCGAAAGTATTGTTGTACGTCAAGATATTAGTTGGTAAATACGTCAGGCAATATTTATTGGATCAGAATATTCATTTAGAGATGGTACTCATAACTCTGATTAAGATCTCAAAGTTGCTATATTGATTGAAGATGGCGTATTATGCTCATATATTCACCGCAATAAGTGTGCGTCAAGTATATTTTCCTCGAGATGATGAATTGCTTGTTATGACATGATAATCATTCAAATGGTTCCTGTGGCGATATGTTTTAGACACAGTACCAACGAACCTTATTCTTAGGCCATTAGGCTTCGGTCATTATCCGACGTTCCAGTTCCCGCCCGTGGTTCGAACCACGGGCGGGAACTGGAACGTCGGATAATGACCGAAGCTTATGAGTACCATCTCTAAATGAATATTCTGATCCAATAAATATTGCCTGACGTATTTACCAACTAATATCTTGACGTACAACAATACTTTCGCCCTGAAGAAGTTCTGTTTAGTGACTTTGAGCAGTACACAGCTTACTTAGGGAGGTTGTGTAGGGTTAGGCACTCAGCAACAGTCATCGGGTGACAAGTAGTAACTAGGGGTCATATTTATGAGGAGGACCTTGCGTCATGATTGCACCACGCAATGTGGTACATGCATGACGCAAAGCCCCAAGTCCTATTTATGAAGCCACTCAAAGCCACTTTATGTGGCTTTGAATGGCTTCATGAATATGGAGTAATGCAATGCAGCGTAAATCGCTGCGCTGCATCACTCTGCTCAAGGGAGGCGTTCCATGGGCGTTGCGGTGGGTGTTCCTATGCAATTCCCATGGTTTTTTACTCATTTCCAGATTTGCAAGGACTTGTAAACCTGGGAATGCGTCAAAATCTTACGCCTCCCCAGGTGAGGCGTCACAAGGAGAAATATATTTATCTCTCCTTATTTTTTTTCTCTTTCTATGTGTGCTGCACATATAGAAAGAGGAATACACCATTGTGAATTGTTTTTGTGCAGGAAGGTTCCCTTTCCGGCACAAAAACAATGCTGCCTGTAATGCAGGGACCCTTGCACAATGTTGCAAGGGTGCCTGCGTTGGCGCTAGGCTGCTGAAACGGCGTCAGCGCAGGGGGATAGGACAGGAATGCACTGAGTTGGATAAATACGGTGCTTTACTGCCCTTTCCCTGTGACGCAGCGCAACAAGGTGACTTGCTGTGCTGCCCTGGGCCACCATTCTACTAACTATGCCCCTAGGTGTGGGCAAAATTTCAATTACACCGAAGTAATCAGAGTAATTCAATAATTTTACATTACTCTTGTGATGCAAAATTACTGAAAATTATGCGATTTTTGCCAGTTAGTGTAACTTAGAATAATTTAGGGCAAAATGCCTACTGCAAGAGCAAAGGAACAGAGAGCAAGCAGCTGCTGCTGTTCATGTTCTGCTGAATTTAGCACTATTCTTTTAGCGCAAGATGCATCCTTGGTTCCATTTTGGATGCAAGGGTACAGTCTGTGCTAAGAATATAGCGCTGAATGCAGGGTTACGATGCTTGCATAATGCTGCAAAATACTGCATACATTTGTTGTAATTTCTTGCAATTACGCTACAACAAATTACGTGAGTTACGTCCATCCATAGTAATAATTTGCTGTCCAGGCAGTTCTCTGAGTTGTAGAAAAGAGAATAGTCATCTTATCACACACAATAAAGGAAAAGGATCACTGTACATAGTTTAGCAGAGGGCGTTTAATCTGGGATCACCCTCCCTATGTTATGGGACAGTCTTTTCTGGTGCAGTAAATCGGCCCTTGGCCGTGTGCGGGGAAAGTGTTATGGTGCCTGAATGAAGATAATGCCTGGTGCTCCTGTTACTCTCAGCCACAGTCAAATCTCTCAGTAGCCCCCAATGAAGCACATGCATCTCTCCCCTCAGGAAACAAGACACAGGACCTTTCTTTGTCCCAGTAGTTAAGTTTGAAAAAGCCACTCACTCCAGTGGTGTGAACTTGTCATGGCCCACCAAGTGAGGCTACTTCTACTGGGGGGTCTCAGCTCAGCTCATCTGGCGGACATCATGCTTTACGTCACATTGCCCGTAACCAAAGGTAGGTCACGACAGCACCAGCACAAGCTTGATGGAGCTGCATGGGTGGCAGAAGAGCTCGGGTCTTGAGTAACCCTGGGTGGAGTTCGCGGAGTTCGGGAGTTGCGCTACGTGAAACTCCGCGAAGTGGAAAAAAATTCCGCCACGCTACGCAGAGCTCCGCAAGCTGCGGAGTGCGATAGAAAAATGCCGTTCGCTGTGATTTTCAGTGCCGGATGCTTGTCCTCACTGTGCAATCATTGCGAACGGCACCATGCACAGCGCAAGCGAGCGCTGCTTTCCTTTCTGCCGCTCAAGTAGATTTTTACTCGAGCAGCAGCTTTCTCAACGCAAACGGGCAGTTTCTCAATGCGAGCGGTCGCGAGCATACGCGACCACTCGCAATGAGAAACCCGACCCCCCGCGTTGAGAAATCTCGCCTGGAGGTTCATTTTCCACGCTCGTGCGCGCCAACTTGATATTGACGATCGCGAACGAGGAAAAATCTCGCCGGGAGGTGGATTTTCCTCGCTTGCGCTCGCCAACTTGACGTTGGTGAAAGCGAGCGAGGAAAAAAACTCCGCTCCGCTGCGAGTTTTTCGGAACTCATCGAGCTCCGCGTAACTCGGAGTGTGGAAAACTCTGCAAACTCCGCGAGCAGAGCGGAGTTCACCGCCCAGGGTTAGTCTTGAGACTTCTCTGGACCATTCTCCAACTCACCTCCCAAGCGTCCACTTTAGGACATTTTTAAGGGAAGTGTCAACTTAATGAGTGAAAATAGATAAGCGATTGCTTCAAGACTTTGGAGATTCTTCAGCAATCTCTGCATACCTTAATTTAAGTTTAAACACAGAGCAGGTATGTGTGTTTTCTCATTATTTCATAATATGCAAACTATAAAGTGTTTATAAATCCTTTCATTAATTTCTAAAAGTAGGTTTGTGTAGGACCATAAAACTCACTGCTTTACTTTCAGATGATAGGTAGGTGCACATTAATTTGTGATTTATATCTGTATACATACATTGTATACACATATGTGCATTCCTATATCCTACACAGCAATATTGTATCACAGCTTTGAAAGTATAATGGGTCCATGCTATATAAAGTGAGAGATATGGTCGACCTGTGACATCTCTCTCTGTGACATCACTCCATGATGGCGTTGTGCATTAACTATGCTAATTAGCCCCTCCACTATTTCTCAAGACTTATGCCTGGGGCTGTCTGTAGACTGGGGACAGACATCCACCATCAAGGACCCTTAAGCTACTCATTGCTGTTGAGAAGCCTCCAGACACTCAGGGCCTCATTTACGAGGAGTTGGCATTGGGCAGCACTGCAAGTCTTTGGGAAGCAGTTGGAACACCGCGGTCTAAACCACAAGTGTTCCGACTCCGCAAGCCCTATCACGCATGCATTAACCACGCAGAGTCCTTAACCACACATATGCGTGGTTAAGGCAATGCGTGATCTAGTTGTGGGCTGCTGCAGATGGAAGCAGGAAGACCTCGCAGGAAGCGGTGAGGTAGGTGGGGCTGGGTGTAGTTCTTGGCTGGGGGGTGGGTTTGGGGTTGTTTTCTGGGCTTGGGGGGGTCGGGTAGTTTTCTAGGCTGGGGGGTGGGTTGGGGGTTGTTTTCTGAGCTTGGGGGAGGTCGGGCATTTTTCTGGGCTGGGGTGAGTCGGGATTGTTTAGTGGGCTGGGGGTGAGTCAGGGGTTCTTTTGTGGGCAGGGGGTGGACTTGGGGGGTCGGGTAGTTTTCTGGGCTGGAGGGTGGGTCGGGGATTGTTTTGTGGGCTGGGGGTGGGTTGTTTTGTGGGCTGGGGTGGGTCGGGTTGTTTTGTGCGCTGGGAGTGGGTCAGGGGTTGTTTTGTGGGCTGGGGTGGGTTGTTTTGTGGGCTGGGGTGGGTCGGGTTGTTTTGTGCACTGGGAGTGGGTCGGGGTAGTTTTGTGCGCTGGGGGTGGGTCGGCGGTAGTTTTGTGGTCTGGGGGTGGGTCGGGGTAGGTTTGTGGTCTGGGGGTGGAGGTAGTGTGCAGGGCTGGGGGGGTTTGGGACTAGTTTTCAGGGGTAAGGGGGTTGGTAGTCGTTTTCAGGACTGGGGGGTTCAGGGCTAGTATTCAGAGCTGGGGGGTCGGGGGTAGTTTTCAGGGCTGGGAGGTTGGGGGAAGTTTGTAGGGGTGGGTGGTCAGGGGTAGTTTTCAGGGCTGGGGGGTCGGGGTAGTGTTTAGGGCTGGGGAGTCTGGGGTAGTTTTCAGGGCTGGGGAGGTCGGGGTAGTTTTTAGGGCTGGGTCAGGGTAATTTTGAGGGGGTAGGAGTACTTGGACCTCAGGGTGGGGAGGGGCAGAGGCAGTTTGTAGCTTAGGGTGGGGGGTGAGGTGGGTCACGACCTTAGCCACACATGCCCCTTTACCATTTATGCCTTTAGCACGAAATTACGTGGTAAAGGCATGCATTGTAAAGGAATGCTTGGTTAAGACGCATTCGTTGTTTAGGTTGCGTGGTAGAGGCACGCGTGGTTTATCTACTCATGGCTCTAGCATACAACCGAAGTCTTCTTGCTGTGCTGCCCTGTGAAATGGCAGGAATGCACCGTATTTATGAAATACGGTGCATTCCTTTCCATTCCCCCTGTTCTGGCTCACAATTTGCTGCCTGGCCCCAATGTATGCACCCTTGTACCCTTGCAAGGGTGCTTTCATTGCAGGCAAGATTGTTTTTGTGCAGGAAGGGGCACTTTTCTGCATAAAAACAATCATGAGAGGTGTTTTCCTCATTCTATGTCTGCTGCAGAACGCAGCACGCATAGAAAGAGGAAAAAACAAGGAGAAATACAAATATTTCTCCTCGTTAGGCCTGCTCTGGGTAGGCGTAAGGTTCTGGTGATGGGCCAGGTTTATGTGATTAAGTATATCTGGGGTAGCATCAAAATCCATGAGTGCTGCGTGGGAAAACCCACCATAGCGGCCATGGAACGCCTCCTTGATGCAGAGTAAGGTAACGCAGCAACATGCGCTGCTTTGTCTTACTCCATATCTAAGAGGTCAATGAAAGCCACGGAAACTGGCTTTGCGTCAGCACATAGATTTGATTGAGAAAAAAAGTGATGCTCTGACGGCGCAAGACTCTCATAAATAAGCCCCTTGGTCATGAAGTGGCAGGACTACACTCTAATATGCATGTGATAACGGGGACTGCACTTAAATTTCAGAACAGTCCCAGTGTGTTCATGCGCCATGAACCACAAGCCCTTTCCCTAAGCACATCAACAGAGATGTATTTACATCAACGGACTAATGCCACCCTCAATAAGGACCCAAACAAATTTTGGGCTTCAGAAGAAGCTGTTCCATGTCACCTAGAGTTTACAAAGGAAGACATATACAAGGCCATACTAAGTCAAAAACCCTTGAACGTCCCAGCCCACAGGCCCACACAGAATATCATCAGATAACTATTGGAACAGTCCATCACAATGGGCCCCTGCCCTAACAACATTATACAAAGCCAGCTGCCTACATGAGGATGTGCGTGCCTCCTGGAAGTCAGCCAGGAGGCTGCATAAGAAAGGCTCCACAATGACACTGCGTACTACCATCCAGGTCCCTTGCTTGGTGGAGCCAGTAATATCGACAGCACATTGCTCTTAACCCAACTGAAGGCCTGGACAGAAGATACTCAGATCCTAACAACCTCTAAGCAAGCTTCATGAAGGGCCAAGGTTACATCAATCAAGCGATGAGGCTGCACTTCAGATGTTCACAATACACCCTCATCAAGAAGGCATCAATGATGGTATTTATAGATCTGAAGACAGCCTTTGATTCTGTTGACGTAATAACTCTTTGGGCTATGCTGAAGGAAGAGGGTCCCCCGGATAAACTATATGTCTTGCAACAGGTCCATCGCGATACCATGACTACTGCGTGATATGGCCCTCGAGGAGAATGCACACCTGAGTTTGCACCAACTACTGGAGTTAGGCGATGCTGTGTCTTTGGACCGACCTTGTGAAGCATATTCACAAATGATGTAGGAAGGAGCTATCGGCCCTGAATCTGGGTCTCCCTGCCATTGGTGGTGACAAAATACCCATCTTACTGTTTGCCGATGACGCTATTTTACTAGCCCACAAAAAGGTAGAAATGCACTGACTACCTAAAGGCTTTAAAATCTTCTGTATTCTTAAAAGTCTAACTATTAACATAAAAAAGACAAAATTCATGATACGCAACCCAAGGTCAAACCTAAAGTCGACATTCAACATCCACAGCACTTGGCTGAGTTCATTACTAGGACTACCTGGGTCCGATTCAAGGACATATTCTCTTGGGTAGAGCAGGTTGTGAAAAGCGAATCCATCCTAAGCCAGTGTGCCGGAGCAGTCCTGCATTTCTCCTACAAATGCAGTCGTAGATCAACAGAGCGCGTCTTAAATCATATCAAATGAAAGCGGTGGCTGCCAGCTCAGACGGCGCGAGATCTGGGGGCACAGAAGGACACCAGGGATGCAAACTGGAGAGAATTGTTTCCTGCGGCACCTGGTTCCGCTGGTCCCAGAAAACACCAAGAGCAGAGTTGAGTTTCTAAAAATGGAAGCCCTAGCCACCCTGCAACCCATTTGTGGGCCAGTCCATAGCTGGTAGTCTACCAAAAAGCTCTTCTTGACCTGCATTCCAGCAAAATTCACTTGACGTTTTCTGGTTCAACCGTATCGCAAAAATATATATTGGAATAGGTTGTGCCAGCTACTGGACAAACATGAGCCAAGGACCAGATCGAAACTGCAAAAAAATCAAGAGCCGTTCTGTCTTTTTTCCAGATGAAGGACTCTGAGCAAGACCTCAAACTAATGCCACAGCTCTTAACAATAAGAAAGGGAGTTTCTTATGAAACATACCTGGGCAATGTATTCAAGGAGGCTGGAAGAGTGGTTGTGCTGTCAATAATGTTACAGAAAAAGATGATGGACGGAATGCTGAACACGCAAACATTCGCCTCCAGTCATGGATCTGGGTTAAATCCATCGTTTTTTTGCTCACCATGGTATCTCAGTTTAGCCCCAGCCATATGCAAATCAGTCTTCTACCCTGTTTCCCAGGGGAACAGTCCAGCTTGAACTGCCAGGCCCTCCCTGGACCAGAAAACAAGCATCCTGGGACCGGTTTTGGGGTATCACACCTCATTAGCCTGCATAGCTTGAATCAAGTGGCATGGTGAGCACGGGACCCACATCTGGGCATACCTGGCGCACTTAGGATAACTATAGCAACATGAACAGATGATGGACATTGTCAAACAATCACCCTCAGTCAAAGATCTGGGTTAAATCCATTGTTTTTTGTTCACTACAGAACCCAAATTTGGACCCAGCCATATGCAAATTAGTATTGACCCTGCTCCCCATGGGAACAGCCCAGTCTGTGCTGCCAGACCAGGTTCTCTCTGGACTGGAAAACAAGCATTCTGGGACAAGTTTTGGGGTATCACCCCTCATCACCCAGGATAGCTTGAATCCAGTGGCATAGCGATCACGGGACCCACGGCTGGGCATACCCTTCCCACTTAGGGTGACTGAACATTGTCAAACATTCACCCCCAGTCACATACCAGGGTTAAATCCATCGTTTTTTTGCTCATCATACCACCCCAGTTTGGACCCAGCCATATGCAAATAAGTCTTGAACCTGCTCCTCATGGGAACAGTCCAGCCTGAACTGCCAGGCCAGGACCCCCCCTGGACCGGAAAACAAGCCTCCTGGGACCAGTTTCGGGGTGTCAACTGTCATCATTCAGGCTAACTTGAGTCCAGTGGCATAGCGAGCACAGGAGCCACGTCTGGACATACTCTTCACACTTAATACAACTATAGCAACACAAAAACATGATGGACGGAATGCTGAACATTGTCATTGGCCTCTTCTGGACTATGGAATTTGCTAAATGTGCCCACTCTTGTGCTGTTGAATGTCGTTCCCTCATTTTCACGCATGCATGAGCAAGGCCAGCATGTCTCCAGGGACATGCTGAATGTGTGCCTCCCAGAAACTGATGCTCCACTGTACAACATGATACCTGGTCTGTCGTTAATCAGCCACGAGTGGGGAAATCAACCCAGCACCACCGGTCGAAGAGGGCAGGATCTATGTCCATGCTTTTTTCATTTGACAAAAACTGTTTTACTACTTTTTGTTAATAAAACAACCATCCTGAACAGTTAATGCTAACTTTGAGGTGCCTGCAGATGAAAGGAATTGGGCGGGAGGGGTATACTGCTAAAAATAAATAAGCCTTCTCACGTGGATGCCTGCTACCTAAAACACATGCAAATGTGTGTAATTGATGAATCAGCAAATGAAAAGGCTGCTTGGGAGCCAGGACAGGATTTAATTGATGGAGTCAATGGAAGCTGCATGGTGACAAAGATGTATTTATTTTTTCGAGGTAAGGATAGCGTTTTACCATTGAGTTTTGGAGTGTGTCGTTTTAATGGACACAAAACAAATTGTACTAGTTTCAGTGTGATTGGGTATTACTAAAATATATATTTAAAAAGTCAGATGTGTGAAGCCATTTTGTCATCACAAACCACATGATTTAAACATTTAGAGGGCTTATGACTGCAAATTGGCTTTTTGCTTGTCACTGAACCCAGTTTGTGAATCAGTAAAGGCTTACTTAATGGCAAAATGCATTTAGAAATGGATACTAAATCACAGTTTGGAAGAGACGTGTTTAGGGAATACGTTCCGAATCGTGATTTGGTATCGGATGTATCAAAGGTTTGCTAGTGCAATTCCAGTCCCAAACCACTGAAAAGCTGCCAACGCCTCAAAGGAGGTGGTAACTCATTTGCAAAAGGGAAAGGGTCCCCCTTGGAACCACTTACCCTTTGTGAATGTTAAAAAAAAGTGTGTTACTCTTTTTAAATGCAGCCCCATTCCCTTTAAGAAAACAACCTGCATTTAAAACAAGCATAGGCAAAGCCAATAGGTCGCGCCTATGCGAAAGCTATTGGTTTTGGCGATGTATTATGGCCATGTTGTACACCAGTGTGGCTGCTATTCAGCATGGCTAAAAGTTAGTGGTGTGGGGATAGGGCGGGGTAGATTGGAGTGTGGTAGATTGGAGTAGAGTGGAATAGGGTAGATTGCGGTAGAGTGGAGTGGGGTAGATTGACGTAGAGTGAAGTGAGGGTAGAGTGGGGTGGATTGGAGTAGAGTGGAGTGGGGTAGATTGGAGTGGGGTAGATTGGAGTAGGATATATAGGGGTAGACTGGAGTGGAGTGGAGTAGATTGTGGAAGAGTGGAGTGCAATGGATTGGGGTAGACTGGAGTGGGGTAGATTGAAGGAGTGGGTAGATTGGAGTGGTGTGGGGTAGATTAGGATGGGTAGTTTGGAGTGGAGTGTGGTAGATTGGAGTGAAGTGGGGTAGATTGGAGTAGGATGGATTGGGGTAGATTGGAGTGGGGTAGATTGAGGAAGAGTGGAGTGCAGTGGATTGTGGTAGACAGGAGTGGGGTAGATTGGAGTGGAGAGAAGTAAAGTGGAGTGGGGTAGGGTAGAGCGGAGTGGGGTAGATTGGAGTGGGATAGATTGGGTGGATTATGGAAGGATAGATTGTAGTGAAGTGGGGTAGATTGGAGTGGAGTGGGGTAGATTGGAGTGAGATAAATAGGAGTAGGTTAGTTATGAGTGGGGTAGATTGGAGTAAAGTGGAGTGGGCTGGATTAGAGTGGAGCAGGTTGAAGTGGAGTTGGCTAGAGTGGTGTAGGGTAGATTGCGTTTGGGTGGGGTAAATTGGGGCAAGGTAGATTGGAGAGGGATGGACTGGACAGGTAAATTAGAATGGAGTGGGGTTGATTGGGGCGCAGTAGATTGAAGAGGGATGATTGGAGTGGGTTAGTTTGGAGTGGGGTAGATTGGAGTGGAGTGTAGTTGATTGGAGTGGGGTAGAGTGGGGTCTAATTCTGCTCAGGGTATATCTATATAATTCGCTGCATGATTACCCTTCATGTTTTCACTAACTTGCACGCACTCTTTTTTACCCTCTACATAGAACCCACTCCCCACACACCCACATGCACCATCCGGTGGTTCTTAAAAGATCTCCGTCAAAGTGACCCTTCGGGGGCCCGTAGGGAATTGCAGCACCGGCCCTACGAGGAGCAACCGCCCGATGATGAAGCATGACACCCTTCGGGGTGTGTGAGGGCAACAGAGGACATAGAGTGGTCTTCTACTTACCGGAGTGGGTCTCCAAACTAGGAATTCTTTCACTCTCTAATTCTCTTTTTTAAGGGCACGGGTGACTTTTTGCACCTGCCCATAGGAACTTTGTCCTCCTGGTGATACATATTCAGTCTAGGGAGCATGGACACTGGACCTTTTTTAGCTCCCAGATCCCCCCTCTCTTTTGTGTTTTATATATTTAGTACGGCGGTGTAGCCGTGGGATCATTAATCTTTAGTTCCTTTTCTTGGGGTACACAAGCCTTTACTACCATGACACGGATAGTGTATGAGTGCTCCAACGATAAGGATATGGCACAACCTTTCCAACTAACCACTTACTTAGTTTCATATGGCATAGCGTACCTGATGGGTCTTGGCCTTAAGGGGCATTTGAAATTACAACAACCCACATTCTTCACGTTATTCCTCACCCCCGTTCCATTGGTTTGAAACGATTGTGTATTCTAACCTTGCATGTTTAGTGCTGGCTGATAACCACTATTATGCATTGTAAGTATAAGAAACATGCCCTGGGATAATTTTTAAACATACAGGTTTTAACATTTGTTGCGCGTGGGAGACATGATGATCACGCTAATTTTGGTACTGTGATTGAGTAACGAGAGTTTAGATATTAACGGCATGCCCGTATTGGGGCAGAGGGGATTAGTTTACCTGACCCACGCACGCGCACTACCAATAATGCCTTACGCATGCGCAGCTGAATTTGCTGTGAACCGGAAAAGGAAACAATCCCGATACGAGTACCCGTGACCTATTAAAGTGGCGTGTGCTGTCGCTGGGAGTTTATTACTGGCAGTCGCAAGGACGGGGTCGGTATACCGGTGTGACTACCCGGGCTGAATTCCCGATAATATGGGGGTGGTCCATACGCCTAGCTGATGGAGCACGTATCTTCAACCAGTTAGGTAAGATCCTATCAAAACCAATTACCCTGCCATTGGAGCTTCTAGTATGGTTATTAGGGATGAGGTTTCCCTATTGGTGCAAGGGTTTAGATGTATTGGGTGAGATTATTTTGCCTTGGCCCAATATATGGGAACTCAGATACCATTTTTGATATGCCATTATGCGGCACGGGTGACTTTTTGCACCTGCCCATAGGAACTTTGTCCTCCTGGTGATACATATAGAGTGGGGTGGGGCAGATTGCAGCGGTGTGGGGTGGAGTGGGGTAGATTGGGGTAAAGTGGAGTACATTGGAGTGGAGTAGATAGGTGTGCATTGGACTGTGATAGATTGGGAGGGGTAGATTGGGGTGGGGTAGATTAGAGTAGGGTAGATTGGAGTGGAGTGGGGTGGATTGGGGTGGGTTAGACTGGAGTGTAGAGGGGAAGATTTGAGTGGAGTGGGGTAGAATGGAGTGAAGTAGAGTGGGGTAGATTTGGGTAAAGTGGAGTGAAGTGGAGTGTGGTATAGTGGAGTGGGGCATATTGGAGTGATGTGGGGCAGCTTGGGATGAGGTGGGGTGGATTGGAGTGGGGAAGAGTGGGGTAGATTTAGGTAGAGTGGGGTAGATTGGCATGGAGTGGGGTAGCGTGGGATACATTGAGTGGAGTAGATTGAATGCAGTAGATTGGGTGGGGTGGATTGGAGTGAGATAGACTGGAGTGGGGTAGATTAGAGTGGGGGAGGTGAGTAGATTGAATTGGGGTAGATTGGGGTGGAGTGGGGAAGATTGGGGTGGAGTGGGGTAGATCTGGATAGATTGGAGTGGAGTGGGATACATTGAGGAATAGTAGAGTGCAGTGGATTGGGGTAGATGGGAGTGGAGCGGGGTGGATTGGAGTGGAGTAGATTGAAATGGAATGGGGCAGATTAGGGTGGAGTGGGGTAGAGTGGGATATATTGGGTAGATTATGGTAGCGTAGATTGGAGTGAAGTGGGGTAGATTGGAGTAGAGGGGGATAGTTTGGAGTGGGGTAGATTGAGGTAGACTGGAGTAGAGTGGGGTAGATTGGAGTGGAGTAGGTTGGAGTGGTTTGGATAGAGTGGTTTGGGGTAGATTTGGGTTAGGGTGGGGCAGATTGGAATGGAGTGGAGTAGATTGGAATGGAGTAGATTGGGGCGGATTGGGGTGGGGTAGATTGGAGTGGGCGGATAGGATAGAGTAGATTGGAGTAAGTTAGTTTGGGGTGGAGTGGGGTAGGGTAGATTGGATTGGGGTGGAGTCGAGTGGGTTAGATTGGACTGGAGTGGGGTTGATTTGAGTGGAATGCAATGTAGTAGATTGGGTTAGAGTGGAGTGGGGTAGATTGGAGTGGAGTGGTGTGGAGGAGAGTTGAATTTATTGGAGTAGAGATTGGAGTGTAGTGAGATAGATTTGGGAAGAGTGGAGTGGGGCAGATTAGGGTGGAGTGGGTAGACTGGAGTGGGGTAGTTTGAAGAGGGATTATTGGAGTGGGCTAGTTTGGATTTGTGTAGATTGGAGTGGGGTAGAGTGGAGTGGGATGGATTGGAGTTGGTTAGAGTGGGTGGGGCAGATTGCAGTAGGGTGGGGTGGTGTGTGGTGGTGTGGAGTATATTGGGGTGAAGTGGGGTAGACTGGAGTAGAGTTGAATAGATTGGAGTGGGGTAGTTGGGGTAGATTGGGTTGGGGTAGATTGGGGTGAGGTAGATTGGAGTAGGGTAGATTGGAATAGGGTAGATTGGAGTGGAGAGGTGTAGCTTTGAGTGGAGTGGGGTAGATTTGGGTGGAGGAGAGTGGGGTAGATTGGAGTGGAGTGGTTTTGATTGGGTGGATGAAGTGTGGTAGATTGGAGTTGAGTGGGGTAGATTATGGTAGAGTGGAGTGGGGTATATTGTGGTAGATTAGAGTGGGGTAGGTTGTGGTAGATTGGAGTAGGGTAGATAGGAGTGGAATGGGGTGGGGTGGATTAGGGTGGAGAAGTGTTGGATAGATTACAGTGGAGTGTGAAGTGGAGTGGGGTAAATTGGAATGGGGTTGATCAAATTGGACTGGGGTAGCCTGAGTGGAGTAGAGTGGAGTAGGGTAGATTGGAGTTTAGTCAAGTAGATTAGAGTGGAGTGGGTTGGATTGGGGCACATTGGAGTGAGGTAGATTGGAGTGGATTGGGGTAGAGTGGGATAGATTGGAGCACAGTGGAGTAGATTGGAGCAGAGTGGGGTAATTTGAGTGGAGAGCGGGTGATTGGGGTAGAGTGGGGTAGATAGGAGTGGGTGGAGTTTATTGGGTTTGATTGTAGTGGAGTGGGGTAGATTGGATCGTAGTGGAGTGGATTGGGGTAGATTGGGTTAAAGTGGGGTAGGTTAGAGTGGGGTAGACTGAAGTGGGGTAGATTGAAGTGGGGTAGATTGGGTGGGGTGGAGTGGGTGCGTAGTTTGGTGTGGGGTAGATTGGAGTGGAGTGGGATAGATTGGAGTGAAGTGGGTAGACTGGGTGGAGTAGGGTAGATTGGAGTGGAGCAGATTGTGGAATATTGTAGCGAAGTGGGGTGGGGTAGAATGGGGTACATTGGTGTGGAGTGGGATCAATTGGAATGTGGTGGAGTACATTGTAGCGAGAAAGAGTGGAGTGGGGTAAGTGGTGTGGAGTGGATTGGATGGGTGTAGAGTGGAGTGGTGTGTTATGTCATGTCATGAAGTGATTGGCGTAGATTGGTGTGGCGTGGAGTCGAGTGGCATGGAGAGGCGGGGCGTGTTGCAGAGTGTTGTAGGGTGGAGTGGCATGTCATAGAGTGGGGTAGAGTGGCGTAGAATGGAGTGGCGTGGCATAGAGTGGAAGGGCATGGAGTTGAGTGGCGTAGTGTGGAGTATGCATTGTGTGTTAGCGCACTGCCATAACAGACAACACATTTTCAATTGAAATGGCCAATTCATTGCACCGAAATACGATTTTACTGCACAGAAAGCATAATGTGTGCAAATGCCTTCATCTCCTGTATTAATGTGTTTTGATGGTATTCAAATATCTGTTTCCACCACACTTTAGAATTACAAAAAAAATGTGCTTCGTTTGTACTAATTCTGATATATTCTGAAACATCAGCACACTTCATTTTATTTTCTGTTGTGTGCTACGAAAAAAAAAAAATCTTACACCCTCTCCTCTTACTTCGACATGAAGCAGGATTGTCACATAAATTCTCTCACTTTGAAGTCAGAGAAAGAAAAATAAACACAAAGCTTGCTGGAAGAGAAAAACTGACATGTGACCTCTGTCTTTGAATGCACAGCAAATGTGACAATATAAGAACACGATTTAAAGGCCTGTTTACAGAAAGCGAGTTTGTGGAAGAATACAGTAAAGAAGGGTTGGACAACGGGAGGGTTGAACTCAATGAGGACAGCATAAAGCAAATCAAGCCAATAAATAAAAAAACAGAAAATGTGAGTTACAAACCAGAAAGCCAATGGTAAGCACTGGGTGGAAAGCATTCCTAGGTCAGCTTTCTGAATGTCCCTAAGATGTCTATAGAAAACCAGACATCTGCGTTGTCTGGTAAATGTTGACCAAAAAAGCCTTACGAAATTTAAAGGTGTTCAAATGAACATGGAGGTTTGCGACCCACTCTGAATGCAATTTTTGCGAACCAACCTATTAGTACGTAGGTTTGTTGGAAAAACCAGAACTGATTTGCAAAAAGTTGGTGCTCAATTTGTGACTGCTTTTTGACAATCAATTCTTGGTACAACTGGCCCTAAATATTTTTTTGCATTTTTTGAGGTAGCATCTCATAGGCAATAATGACTTACATGTTCACAGTGCTTATTGTCATAGACTGAGACCTTGTCGCCCTATAGCTACACCAGTCCCTATTCCACACTGCTTCAACCAGGATTCAGTTCTGTAAGTCCCTGGTTACACACACACAGACCTCTGCAGAGATGAGATTAGCCAACTGAGGTTACATAACGAAAAAGAGTGGATTTCCCCCAATTACTTTATTTTTCATTTAATCTGTGTGTATTATTCTATGGACCAGCTACTCAAAGGTAAAAAAACAGCAAAATAGGTAGAGAATATTTTGTTATTTTTTAGGCACATCATTGCTCCACCACCACTGATCCCCCATTTGCTCTCAGGGTGACAGATCACATACTTTGTTTATGCCCATAAGCCGCTGCCCAACACCCGCGCACAGAGAAGGCTCATTCACCAGGGATGAAACCTCTCCTCCCCCCCTCCACCGCCGAGAAAGTCCAGCCTGCAATATCTGTGCAGAGTCAATGCTGCCCTTTGAGACACAGTGATGATACATGCAGCCATGCGCGTAATAAAAACAGGGAGGGGAGCAGGGGGGCTGCAGAAGGTGTAATTCACACACAGCAGTTTGTTTTCTGCCTGCTGCTGTGCCCATAAATCCCCTCCTGAAAACCATGCCTGCTGCTTCTCGAGCGGAGGCTCTGCCGGGGCCAAGGCAGGCCCGGGAACACCTCAGATAAATGTCAGTACTTAAGGAACAGCAAAGCCTCATCACTCAAAGAAGCAGCAGGGGGCGGGGGTCTGTCGGTACCCAGAGTGCAGGGGGAGGAAGAGGAGTGCCGAGTGGCGGGGCTGTTGCAGGACCTGCTGTGCAGGAGGTGTGAAGGCAGAGAGGTGGAGCTGTGTCAGGGACCCGTGTTGAGGGAGAGGAAGAGGAGGGCAGTGGCGGCTGGCATGTACTGAGAGTGGTAAGAAAAATAATAATAATAAATGAAATCGACTTACCTTTCTTGCTTGCAGGGCGACGTCCTCCTCCCTAGGGTGTCTTATCCGTACCAGGAAACTGCACTACCCAATCCTGGTGCTGCTCTCGCAGCATGAGAGCAGCAACATGATTGGAGGGAGCGGCATCACTCAGCGCTCTCAAGAGCACTGGAGGCCTCCGCTTTCTCTAACCCAGCTGTCTAAGACAGCTAGGTTAGAGAAGTTTAAAATGTGCATGTCTGGCTGGCCATCACAAGACGGCTGGCCAAAGAGACATGTGCATTTCAAACTTTAGCGCACAGCTCCTTGCTGCCACACAGCAGCACTGGCCTGCCCCGTCCTGTCACTCAGTTTGGGACGGGTCGGTGGCTGAAAAATAAAATTGTAATAAATAAACTTTATTGCCATTTTATTTTGCAGCTCTGGGGCTTGTAGGGTGATGATCCTCCACTCAAATGGAGGAACTGCTCTGGAGGAGGACAGAGGGACAGGGCTGTGTCAGTGGTGGGAGAGGGAGAGGGAGGCAGTGGGATGGAACTGTTCAGGCCTGTGTGCAGGGGAAGGGGCGAGGGCAGAGGGGCCGAGTTGTTTCAGTGTGTGGAAGAGAAGGGCAGAGGAGGAAGGTGAACAGAGGGATGGAGCTGTGTCAGAGCCCAGAGTACAGAGGGAGGAAGGGGAGGGCAGAGGGGCCGAGTTGTTTCAGTGTGTGGAAGAGAAGGGCAGAGGAGGGCTGTGACAGTGTGCAGAGGAGGAAGGTGAACAGAGGGATGGAGCTGTGTCAGAGCCCAGAGTGCAGAGGGAGGAGTGAGGGCGGAGGGATGGAGCTTTGTCAGAGCCCAGAGTGCAGAGGGAGGAGTGAGGGCGGGGGATGGAGCTTTGTCAGAGCCCAGAGTGCATAGGGATGAAGGGGAGGGCAGAGGGGCTGAGTTGTGCCAGTGGTAGGAGAGGAAGAGAAGGGCAGAGGGATGGGGCTGTGTCACAGTGGAGATGGTGGAAGAGGATGGCAGAGGGAGGGACCTGTGTCAGGGCCCCTGTGCAGAGGGAGGAGTGAGGGCAGAGGGAGGGACCTGTGTCAGGAACCGTGTGCAGAGGGAGGAGGGAGAGCAGAGGGAGGGACCTGTGTCAGGACCCGTGTGCAGAGGGAGGAGTGAGGGCAGAGGGAGGGACCTGTGTCATGGCACCTGTGCAGAGGGAGGAGTGAGGGCAGAGGGATGGACCAGTGTCAGGACCCCTGTGCAGAGGGAGGAGTGAGGGCAGAGGGAGGGACCTGTGTCAGGACCCGTGTGCAGAGGGAGGAGTGAGCGATACAAAAGGGGATGATGGACGGAACGTTTGAGCCAATCAAACACTCACCCCCAGTCAACTGATCTGGGTTTAATCCATCATCATTCTTTAGCTCACTCCACCACCCCAGTTCAGACATGGCCATATGCAAATCAGTCTGACCCTGTGCCTCATGGGAACAGTCCAGCCCGAACTGCCAAGCCATGTCTTCCCTGGAACGGAAACAAGCATCCTAGGACCGGTTTCTGGCATTCCAGCCGTCATCAGCCAGGCTTGCTTGAATCCAGTGGCAAAGTGAGCAAGGGACCCACGTCTGGGCATACCCCCGCCAACTTAGGGCGAACAAAGCGATACAAAAGGGGATGATGGACGGAACGTTTGAGCCAATCAAACACTCACCCCCAGTCAACTGATCTGGGTTTAATCCATCATCATTCTTTAGCTCACTCCACCACCCCAGTTCAGACATGGCCATATGCAAATCAGTCTGACCCTGTGCCTCATGGGAACAGTCCAGCCCGAACTGCCAAGCCATGTCTTCCCTGGACTGGAAACAAGCATCCTAGGACCGGTTTCTGGCATTCCAGCCGTCATCAGCCAGGCTTGCTTGAATCCAGTGGCAAAGTGAGCAAGGGACCCACGTCTGGGCATACCCCCGCCAACTTAGGGGCGAACAAAGCGATACAAAAGGGGATGATGGACGGAACGTTTGAGCCAATCAAACACTCACCCCCAGTCAAATGATCTGGGTTTAATCCATCATCATTCTTTAGCTCACTCCACCACCCCAGTTCAGACATGGCCATATGCAAATCAGTCTGACCCTGTGCCTCATGGGAACAGTCCAGCCCGAACTGCCAAGCCATGTCTTCCTGGACCGGAAACAAGCATCCTAGGACCGGTTTCTGGCATTCCAGCCGTCATCAGCCAGGCTTGCTTGAATCCAGTGGCAAAGTGAGCAAGGGACCCACGTCTGGGCATATCCCGCCAACTTAGGGCGAACAAAGCGATACAAAAGGGGATGATGGACGGAACGTTTGAGCCAATCAAACACTCACCCCCAGTCAACTGATCTGGGTTTAATCCATCATCATTCTTTAGCTCACTCCACCACCCCAGTTCAGACATGGCCATATGCAAATCAGTCTGACCCTGTGCCTCATGGGAACAGTCCAGCCCGAACTGCCAAGCCATGTCTTCCCTGGACCGGAAACAAGCATCCTAGGACCGGTTTCTGGCATTCCAGCCGTCATCAGCCAGGCTTGCTTGAATCCAGTGGCAAAGTGAGCAAGGGACCCACGTCTGGGCATGCCCCCGCCAACTTAGGGCGAACAAAGCGATACAAAAGGGGATGATGGACGGAACGTTTGAGCCAATCAAACACTCACCCCCAGTCAACTGATCTGGGTTTAATCCATCATCATTCTTTAGCTCACTCCACCACCCCAGTTCAGACATGGCCATATGCAAATCAGTCTGACCCTGTGCCTCATGGGAACAGTCCAGCCCGAACTGCCAAGCCATGTCTTCCCTGGACCGGAAACAAGCATCCTAGGACCGGTTTCTGGCATTCCAGCCGTCATCAGCCAGGCTTGCTTGAATCCAGTGGCAAAGTGAGCAAGGGACCCACGTCTGGGCATACCCCCGCCAACTTAGGGCGAACAAAGCGATACAAAAGGGGATGATGGACGGAACGTTTGAGCCAATCAAACACTCACCCCCAGTCAACTGATCTGGGTTTAATCCATCATCATTCTTTAGCTCACTCCACCACCCCAGTTCAGACATGGCCATATGCAAATCAGTCTGACCCTGTGCCTCATGGGAACAGTCCAGCCCGAACTGCCAAGCCATGTCTTCCCTGGACCGGAAACAAGCATCCTAGAACCGGTTTCTGGCATTCCAGCCGTCATCAGCCAGGCTTGCTTGAATCCAGTGGCAAAGTGAGCAAGGGACCCACGTCTGGGCATACCCCCGCCAACTTAGGGCGAACAAAGCGATACAAAAGGGGATGATGGACGGAACGTTTGAGCCAATCAAACACTCACCCCCAGTCAACTGATCTGGGTTTAATCCATCATCATTCTTTAGCTTACTCCACCACCCCAGTTGAGACATGGCCATATGCAAATCAGTCTGACCCTGTGCCTCATGGGAACAGTCCAGCCCGAACTGCCAAGCCATGTCTTCCCTGAACCGGAAACAAGCATCCTAGGACCGGTTTCTGGCATTCCAGCCGTCATCAGCCAGGCTTGCTTGAATCCAGTGACAAAGTGAGCAAGGGACCCACGTCTGGGCATACCCCCGCCAACTTAGGGCGAACAAAGCGATACAAAAGGGGATGATGGACGGAACGTTTGAGCCAATCAAACACTCACCCCCAGTCAACTGATCTGGGTTTAATCCATCATCATTCTTTAGCTCACTCCACCACCCCAGTTCAGACATGGCCACATGCAAATCAGTCTGACCCTGTGCCTCATGGGAACAGTCCAGCCCGAACTGCCAAGCCATGTCTTCCCTGGACCGGAAACAAGCATCCTAGGACCGGTTTCTGGCATTCCAGCCGTCATCAGCCAGGCTTGCTTGAATCCAGTGGCAAAGTGAGCAAGGGACCCACGTCTGGGCATACCCCCGCCAACTTAGGGGCGAACAAAGCGATACAAAAGGGGATGATGGACGGAACGTTTGAGCCAATCAAACACTCACCCCCAGTCAACTGATCTGGGTTTAATCCATCATCATTCTTTAGCTCACTCCACCACCCCAGTTCAGACATGGCCATATGCAAATCAGTCTGACCCTGTGCCTCATGGGAACAGTCCAGCCCGAACTGCCAAGCCATGTCTTCCCTGGACCGGAAACAAGCATCCTAGGACCGGTTTCTGGCATTCCAGCCGTCATCAGCCAGGCTTGCTTGAATCCAGTGGCAAAGTGAGCAAGGGACCCACGTCTGGGCATACCCCGCCAACTTAGGGCGAACAAAGCGATACAAAAGGGGATGATGGACGGAACGTTTGAGCCAATCAAACACTCACCCCCAGTCAACTGATCTGGGTTTAATCCATCATCATTCTTTAGCTCACTCCACCACCCCAGTTCAGACATGGCCATATGCAAATCAGTCTGACCCTGTGCCTCATGGGAACAGTCCAGCCCGAACTGCCAAGCCATGTCTTCCCTGGACCGGAAACAAGCATCCTAGAACCGGTTTCTGGCATTCCAGCCGTCATCAGCCAGGCTTGCTTGAATCCAGTGGCAAAGTGAGCAAGGGACCCACGTCTGGGCATACCCCCGCCAACTTAGGGCGAACAAAGCGATACAAAAGGGGATGATGGACGGAACGTTTGAGCCAATCAAACACTCACCCCCAGTCAACTGATCTGGGTTTAATCCATCATCATTCTTTAGCTTACTCCACCACCCCAGTTGAGACATGGCCATATGCAAATCAGTCTGACCCTGTGCCTCATGGGAACAGTCCAGCCCGAACTGCCAAGCCATGTCTTCCCTGGACCGGAAACAAGCATCCTAGGACCGGTTTCTGGCATTCCAGCCGTCATCAGCCAGGCTTGCTTGAATCCAGTGGCAAAGTGAGCAAGGGACCCACGTCTGGGCATACCCCCGCCAACTTAGGGCGAACAAAGCGATACAAAAGGGGATGATGGACGGAACGTTTGAGCCAATCAAACACTCACCCCCAGTCAACTGATCTGGGTTTAATCCATCATCATTCTTTAGCTCACTCCACCACCCCAGTTCAGACATGGCCACATGCAAATCAGTCTGACCCTGTGCCTCATGGGAACAGTCCAGCCCGAACTGCCAAGCCATGTCTTCCCTGGACCGGAAACAAGCATCCTAGGACCGGTTTCTGGCATTCCAGCCGTCATCAGCCAGGCTTGCTTGAATCCAGTGGCAAAGTGAGCAAGGGACCCACGTCTGGGCATACCCCCGCCAACTTAGGGCGAACAAAGCGATACAAAAGGGGATGATGGACGGAACGTTTGAGCCAATCAAACACTCACCCCCAGTCAACTGATCTGGGTTTAATCCATCATCATTCTTTAGCTCACTCCACCACCCCAGTTCAGACATGGCCATATGCAAATCAGTCTGACCCTGTGCCTCATGGGAACAGTCCAGCCCGAACTGCCAAGCCATGTCTTCCCTGGACCGGAAACAAGCATCCTAGGACCGGTTTCAGGCATTCCAGCCGTCATCAGCCAGGCTTGTTTGAATCCAGTGGCAAAGTGAGCAAGGAACCCACGTCTGGGCATACCCCGCCAACTTAGGGCGAACAAAGCGATACAAAAGGGGATGATGGACGGAACGTTTGAGCCAATCAAACACTCACCCCCAGTCAACTGATCTGGGTTTAATCCATCATCATTCTTTAGCTCACTCCACCACCCCAGTTCAGACATGGCCATATGCAAATCAGTCTGACCCTGTGCCTCATGAGGAACAGTCCAGCCCGAACTGCCAAGCCATGTCTTCCCTGGACCGGAAACAAGCATCCTAGGACCGGTTTCTGGCATTCCAGCCATCATCAGCCAGGCTTGCTTGAATCCAGTGGCAAAGTGAGCAAGGGACCCACGTCTGGGCATACCCCGCCAACTTAGGGCTGAACAAAGCGATACAAAAGGGGATGATGGACGGAACGTTTGAGCCAATCAAACACTCACCCCCAGTCAACTGATCTGGGTTTAATCCATCATCATTCTTTAGCTCACTCCACCACCCCAGTTCAGACATGGCCATATGCAAATCAGTCTGACCCTTTGCCTCATGGGAACAGTCCAGCCCGAACTGCCAAGCCATGTCTTCCCTGGACCGGAAACAAGCATCCTAGGACCGGTTTCTGGCATTCCAGCCGTCATCAGCCAGGCTTGCTTGAATCCAGTGGCAAAGTGAGCAAGGGACCCACGTCTGGGCATACCCCCGCCAACTTAGGGCGAACAAAGCGATACAAAAGGGGATGACTGTGCAGAGGGAGGAGTGAGGGCAGAGGGAGGGACCTGTGTCACGGCCCCTGTGCAGAGGGAGGAGTGAGTGCAGAGGAAGGGACCTGTCTCAGGAACCGTGTGCAGAGGGAGGAGTGGGGGCAGAGGGAGGGACCTGTATCAGGACCCGTGTGCAGAGGGAGGAGTGAGAGCAGAGGGAGGGACCTGTGTCAGGGCCCCTGTGCAGAGGGAGGAGTGAAGGCAGAGGGAGGGACCTGTGTCAGGGCCCCTGTGCAGAGGGAGGAGTGAGGGCAGAGGGAGGTGTGAGGGCAGAGGGATGGACATGTGTCAGGGCCCCTGTGCAGAGGGAGGAGTGAGGGCAGAGGGAGGGACCTGTGTCAGGGCCCCTGTACAGATGGAGGAGTGAGGGCAGAGGGAGGAGTGAGGGAAGAGGGATGGACATGTGTCAGGGCCCCTGTGCAGAGGGAGGAGTGAGGGCAGAGGGAGGGACCTGTGGCAGGACCCGTGTGCAGAGGGAGGAGTGCGGGCAGAGGGAGGAGTGAGGGCAGAGGGGGGACCTGTGTCAGGGCCTGTGTGCAGAGGGAGGAGTGAGGGCAGAGGGATGGACATGTGTCATGGCACCTGTGCAGAGGGAGGAGTGAGGGCAGAGGAAGGGACCTGTGTCAGGACCCGTGTGCAGAGGGAGGAGTGAGGGCGGAGGGAGGGACCTGTGTTTAGAGGGAGGAGTGAGGGCAGAGGGAGGGACCTGTGTCAGGAGCCGTGTGCAGAGGGAGGAGTGAGGGCAGAGGGAGGGACCTGTGTCAGGGGAGGGAGGAGTGAGGGCAGAGGGATGAACCTGTGTCAGGGCCCCTGTGCAGAGGGAGGAGTGAGGGCAGAGGGAGGGACCTGTGTCAGGACCCGTGTGCAGAGGGAGGAGTGAGGGCAGAGGGAGGAGTGAGGGCAGAGGGATTGACATGTGTCATGGCACCTGTGCAGAGGGAGGAGTGAGGGCAGAGGGAGGGACCTGTGTCAGCACCCGTGGGTAGAGGAAGGAGTGAGGGCAGAGGGATGAACCTGTGTCAGGGCCCATGTGCAGAGGGCAGGGCCGGACTGGCCGTAGCGGGCACCGGGCAATCCCCCGGTGCGCCGCACGGGTGGGGGCCGGTTTTGGGCCCCTGGGGGCCGTTTTTGTTATAGGGCCGTTTTTGCAGCATAGCTGCAAAATCGGCCCTGTAACAAAATTGGCCGAAAACCTGCCGTGGCAAAGAGCTCGGCCGCACCCCCAACCCCACGGGTGGGGGGCCGGCCGAGCACTTTGTCAGGGCCGGTTTTGGTTCCCAGTCCGGCCCTGGCAGAGGGAGGAGTGAGGGCAGAGGGATTGACCTGTGTCAGGATCCGTGTGCAGAGGGAGGAGTGAGGGCAGAGGGATGAACCTGTGTCAGGGCCCCTGTGCAGAGGGAGGAGTGAGGGCAGAGGGAGGGACCTGTGTCAGGACCCGTGTGCAGAGGGAGGAGTGAGGGCAGAGGGAGGGACCTGTGTCAGGGCCCCTGTGCAGAGGGAGGAGTGAGGACAGAGGGATGGACATGTGTCATGGCCCGTGTGCAAAGGGAAGAGTGAGGGCAGAGGGAGGGACCTGTGTCAAGACCCGTGTGCAGAGGGAGGAGTGAGGGCAGAGGGAGGAGTGAGGGCAGAGGGCAGAGGGAGGGACCTGTGTCAGGGCCCCTGTGCAGAGGGAGGAGTGAGGGCAGAGGGATGGACATGTGTCATGGCCCGTGTGCAGAGGGAGGAGTGAGGGCAGAGGGAGGAGTGAGGGCAGAGGGAGGGACCTGTGTCAGGGCCCCTGTGCAGAGGGAGGAGTGAGGGCAGAGGGATGGACATGTGTCATGGCCCGTGTGCAGAGGGAGGAGTGAGGGCAGAGGGAGGAGTGAGGGCAGAGGGATGGACATGTGTCATGGCACCTGTGCAGAGGGAGGAGTGAGGGCGGACGTAGGGACCAGTATCAGGACCAGTGTGCAGATGGAGGAGTGAGGGCGGAGGGATGGAGCTTTGTCAGAGCCCAAAGTGCAGAGGGAGGAGTGAGGGCAGAGGGAAGAGTGAGGGCAGAGGGATGAACATGTGTCATGGCACCTGTGCAGAGGGAGGAGTGAGGGCAGAGGGAGGGACCTGTGTCAGGGCCCCTGTGCAGAGGGAGGAATGAGGGCAGAGGGATGGACCTGTGTCAGGATCCGTGTGCAGGGGGAGGAGTGAGGGCAGTGGGATGAACCTGTGTCAGGGCCCCTGTGCAGAGGGAGGAGTGAGGGCAGAGGGAGGGACCTGTGTCTGGACCCGTGTGCAGAGGGATGAGTGAGGGCAGAGGGATGGACATGTGTCATGGCACCTGTGCAGAGGGAGGAGTGAGGGCAGAGGGATGGACATGTGTCATGGCCCGTGTGCAGAGGGAGGAGTGAGGGCAGAGGGAGGAGTGAGGGCAGAGGGATGGACATGTGTCATGGCACCTGTGCAGAGGGAGGAGTGAGGGCGGACGTAGGGACCAGTATCAGGACCAGTGTGCAGATGGAGGAGTGAGGGCGGAGGGATGGAGCTTTGTCAGAGCCCAAAGTGCAGAGGGAGGAGTGAGGGCAGAGGGAGGAGTGAGGGCAGAGGGATGGACATGTGTCATGGCACCTGTGCAGAGGGAGGAGTGAGGGCAGAGGGAGGGACCTGTGTCAGGGCTCCTGTGCAGAGGGAGGAGTGAGGGCAGAGGGATGGACCTGTGTCAGGATCCGTGTGTAGGGGGAGGAGTGAGGGCAGTGGGATGAACCTGTGTCAGGGCCCCTGTGCAGAGGGAGGAGTGAGGGCAGAGGGAGGGACCTGTGTCTGGACACGTGTGCAGAGGGATGAGTGAGGGCAGAGGGATGGACATGTGTCATGGCACCTGTGCAGAGAGAGGAGTGAGGGCAGAGGAATGAACCTGTGTCAAGACCAGTGTGCAGAGGGAGGAGTGAGGGCAGAGCGAGGGACCTATGTCAGGGCCTGTGTGCAGATGGAGGAGTGAGGGCAGAGGGAGGAGTGAGGGCAGAGGGAAGGACCTGTGTAAGGGCCCCTGTGCAGAGGAAGGAGTGAGGGTAGAGGGAGGAACCTGTGCAGGACCCATGTGCAGAGGGAGGAGTGAGGGCAGAGGGAGGAGTGAGGGCAGAGGGAGGAGTGCGGACAGAGGGAGGGACCTGTGTCAGGGCCCGTGTGCAGAGGGAGGAGTGACGGCAGAGGGATGGACATGTGTCATGGCACCTGTGCAGAGGGAGGAGTGAGGGCGGAGGGAGGGACCTGTGTCAGGACCAGTGTGCAGAGGGAGGAGTGAGGGCAGAGGGAGGAGTGAGGGCAGAGGGAGGAGTGAGGGCAGAGGGATGGGGCTGTGTCAAAGTGGAGATGGTGGAAGAGAATGGCAGAGGGAGGGACCTGTGTCAGGACCAGTATGCAGAAGGAGGAGTGAGGGCGGAGGGATGGAGCTTTGTCAGAGCCCAGAGTGCAGAGGGAGGAGTGAGGGCAGAGGGATGGAGCTTTGTCAGAGCCCAGAGTGCAGAGGGAGGAGTGAGGGCAGAGGGATGCACCTGTGTCAGGACCCCTGTGCAGAGGGAGGAGTGAGGGCAGAGGAAGGGACCTGTTTTAGGACCTCTGTGCAGAGGGAGGAGTGAGGGCAGAGGGAGGGACCTGTGTCAGGGCCCCTGTGCATAGGGAGGAGTGAGGGCAGAGGGATGAACCTGTGTCAGGGCCCCTGTGCAGAGGGAGGAGTGAAGGCAGAGGGAGGGACCTGTGTCAGGACCCGTGTGCAGAGGGAGGAGTGAGGACAGAGGGATGAACCTGTGTCAGGGCCCCTGTGCAGAGGGAGGAGTGAGGGCAGAGGGAGGGACCTGTGTCAGGACCCGTGTGCAGAGGGAGGAGTGAGGGCAGAGGGAGGAGTGAGGGCAGAGGGAGGGACCTTTGTCAGGGCCCCTGTGCAGAGGGAGGAGTGAGGGCAGAGGGATGGACATGTGTCATGGCCCATGTGCAGAGGGAGGAGTGACGGCAGAGGGAGGCGTGAGGGCAGAGGGATGGACATGTGTCATGGCACCTGTGCAGAGGGAGGAGTGAGGGCGGACGGAGGGACCAGTGTCAGAACCAGTGTGCAGATGGAGGAGTGAGGGCGGAGGGATGGAGCTTTGTCAGAGCCCAAAGTGCAGAGTGAGGGCAGAGGGAGGAGTGAGGGCAGAGGGATGGACGTGTCATGGCACCTGTGCAGAGGGAGGAATGAGGGCAGAGGGAGGGACCTGTGTCAGGGCCCCTGTGCAGAGGGAGGAGTGAGGGCAGAGGGATGGACCTGTGTCAGGATCCGTGTGCAGGGGGAGGAGTGAGAGCAGAGGGATGAACCTGTGTCAGGGCCCCTGTGCAGAGGTAGGAGTGAGGGCAGAGGGAAGGACCTATGTCAGGGCCTGTGTGCAGAGGGAGGAGTGAGGGCAGAGGGAGGGACCTGTGTCTGGTCCCGTGTGCAGAGGTAGGAGTGAGGCAGAGGGAGGAGTGAGGGCAGAGGGAGGAGTGAGGGCAGAGGGATGGACATGTGTCATGGCACCTGTGCAGAGGGAGGAGTGAGGGCAGAGGGATGAACCTGTGTCAGGGCCCCTGTGCAGAGGGAGGAGTGAGGGCGGAGGGAGGAACCTGTGTCAGGACCAGTGTGCAGAGGGAGGAGTGAGGGCAGAGCGAGGGACCTATGTCAGGGCCTGTGTGCAGAGGGAGGAGTGAGGGCAGAGGGAGGAGTGAGGGCAGAGGGAGGGACCTGTGTCAGGGCACCTGTGCAGAGGGAGGAGTGAGGGCAGAGGGAGGGACCTGTGCCAGGACCCGTGTGCAGAGGGAGGAGTGAGGGCAGAGGGAGGAGTGAGGGCAGAGGGGGGGACCTGTGTCAGGGCCCGTGTGCAGAGGGAGGAGTGAGGGCAGAGGGATGGACATGTGTCATGGCACCTGTGCAGAGGGAGGAGTGAGGGCGGAGGGAGGGACCTGTGTCAGGACCAGTGTGCAGAGGGAGGAGTGAGGGCAGAGGGAGGAGTGAGGGCAGAGGGAGGGACCTGTGTCAGGACCCATGTGCAGAGGGAGGAGTGAGGGCAGAGGGAGGAGTGAGGGCAGAGGGATGGGGCTGTGTCAAAGTGGAGATGGTGGAAGAGGATGGCAGAGGGAGGGGTGAGGGCGGAGGGATGGAGCTTTGTCAGAGCCCAGAATGCAGAGGGAGGAGTGAGGGCAGAGGGATGGAGCTTTGTCAGAGCCCAGAGTGCAGAGGGAGGAGTGAGGGCAGAGGGATGGACCTGTGTCAGGACCCGTGTGCAGAGGGAGGAGTGAGGGCAGAGGGAGGAGTGAGGGCAGAGGGGGGACCTGTGGCAGGGCCCGTGTGCAGAGGGAGGAGTGAGGGCAGAGGGATGGACATGTGTCATGGCACCTGTGCAGAGGGAGGAGTGAGGGCGGAGGGAGGGACCTGTGTCAGGACCAGTGTGCAGAGGGAGGAGTGAGGGCAGAGGGAGGAGTGAGGGCAGAGGGGGGGGGGCCTGTGGCAGGGCCTGTGTGCAGAGGGAGGAGTGAGGGCAGAGGGATGGACATGTGTCATGGCACCTGTGCAGAGGGAGGAGTGAGGGCGGAGGGAGGGACCTGTGTCAGGACCAGTGTTCAGAGGGAGGAGTGAGGGCAGAGGGAGGAGTGAGGGCAGAGGGAGGGACCTGTGTCAGGACCCATGTGCAGAGGGAGGAGTGAGGGCAGAGGGATGGGGCTGTGTCAAAGTGGAGATGGTGGAAGAGGATGGCAGAGGGAGGGGTGAGGGCGGAGGGATGGAGCTTTGTCAGAGCCCAGAATGCAGAGGGAGGAGTGAGGGCAGAGGGATGGAGCTTTGTCAGAGCCCAGAGTGCAGAGGGAGGAGTGAGGGCAGAGGGATGGACCTGTGTCAGGACCCCTGTGCAGAGGGAGGAGTGAGGGCAGAGGAAGGGACCTGTTTTAGGACCTCTGTGCAGAGGGAGGAGTGAGGGCAGAGGGATGAACCTGTGTCAGGGCCCCTGTGCAGAGGGAGGAGTGAGGGCAGAGGGAGGGACCTGTGTCAGGGCCCCTGTGCAGAGGGAGGAGTGAGGGCAGGGGATGGACCGATGTCAGGGCCCCTGTGCAGAGGGAGGAGTGAGGGCAGACAGAGGGACCTGTGTCAGGAACAGTGTGCAGAGGGAGGAGTGAGGGCAGAGGGATGAACCTGTGTCAGGGCCCCTGTGCAGAGGGAGGAGTGAGGGCAGAGGGAGGGACCTGTGTCAGGAACCGTGTGCAGAGGGAGGAGTGAGGGCAGAGGGATGGACCGGTGTCAGGACCCCTGTGCAGGGGGAGGAGTGAAGGGCAAAGACACAGAGCTGAGTCAGGGCAACAGTGGCGTAACGAAACTTAAGGGGGGCCCTCTACAAAGTACCTGGAGGGGCCCCCCACGCTCCGGACCCAGTGCTCTCAGTGCCAAATAGTGCTGGAGGGACCCCCTGCACCTCGGGGCCTCCCCTGCACCTCGGCAGCTGAGGGGGCTATTGTTACGCCACTGTAGGGCCATTGTGGAGAGGAAGGAAGGGGCTGATGAAGCTAGCCCTGGGCACAAACAGGACTTAGAGGGCATATGGGCAACTGAGAGAAGGCATAAAGAAGAGGGTCCAGAGGAAGGCAAAGACCCCTTTACTCAAACTGGCAGCAGAGGGGCAGAGGTGTGTCAGGGCCAAGTAACCAGAGGAAGGAAGAGGCTGATGAAGCCAGACCTGGGCACAAACAGAACTTAGAGGGCATATGGGCAACTGAGAGAAGGCATAAAGATGAGGGAGCAGAGGAAGGCAAAGCCCTCATCTATCAAAGAGGCAGTAGAGAGATGGTGCTGTGCCAGCCCCAGTATGCATGGGACTATGGCAGGAATAGGATAGAGCTAGCACATGGGACATGTAGCGTCCTCCGGAGCCCGGGTACTCATCAATGACTGCGCCACTCACAGAGGGTAGTATTACACGCCTTTATTCATTAGCGTGTAAAATGCGAACTCAGCACTCTAGACCTGCATTCACTTCACTACGCCCTAACACTTATGTCACAGTTCTACAGAGTCCATCAGGAGCCAAAAGGGTTCCGTCATTTCTAACTCAAATGACACTACAGGACGTTGACAGCCGGAAGGTATATTATGGGTTTGAGGACGGCAGGGTAAGGCAGTAGCGTATCAGATGGGAGACTGGCAGAAGCTGGAGAATGAGGCGTCCGAGAAGGGCATGAAGTTATCCACTCCCTGTGATGTGAGCATGGTTCAGAGTGGTGTTGATGGGCCAATTGTGAGGGTGATCAGTATCTGTGACTACAACTCCCATCATGCTGTTGCCTACACCCCCCTTCCCAGCATGCCTGTACTTCCTTCCTTTTGACTCTGCTTCCCTGTGGGGTAGTGTGCCTGTGCTGACAGGACGGCTGACAGTGTTGTCCTTGCGTTTGTTTGGCTACAAGTCCCAAGAGTGTCCCTGTGCTTCACACAGCATTACCCAGTGTGGTGGTTCTTTGTGGGATCTTCATTTGGTATGTGAGGCATTGCATTCTCCCAGGTGGGTTTTGTGGAGTTTGTGTTGAGGGTGTGTGTGAGGTGAGCTGCTTGTAACTATGGTCAGTGCTGTGAGTCCTCCTTCCCACCCAGCCAGATATCCCGCCATGCAAGGTGCTTGCATTGCAGGGAGTGCAAGTTGGCTTTCAGGATGTCAGGCAGTGGTGTACTGCTGTTTGTTGGTGCCCAGTTCCCAGCAGGGCCTTGTGCTCCCCACAGCAGTACCCAGTGTCAGCCATCTTGTCAGTCCTTGTCCACTCCCTGTGATGTGAGCATGGTTCAGAGTGGTGTTGATGGTCCAAATGTGAGCTGCCCATTATCTGTTGCTACGTGTCCCATCATGCTCTTGGTTACACTGACTTCACCAGCATACACAGGATTCCTTCCTTTCTGTGAGCTTCCCTGTGAGGTGGTGTTCTAGTGGTGGCTAAATATCTGACAGTGTTTGTTGGTTCGATTTGTGCCACTGCCTACCTCAATTTGGTATTGGATTTGTACATGTCATGACACAGTTACATATCACTATGACATGGCATGTATTGTGTTTATCTGACTAACATACACTTCTTGGGATAATTATCTTTTGGCTGCTGTTGATTTGCTAGGGGTGCATGGTTTGACTGTCCCCTTGACAGTGATGTGTGTGTATTGCCACGCAATATTGGGTATATTAGTTGTGTACTCACCAGGCTCTGGGATGTTTGTTAGTCCATATACGCTCACTGGTGGTAGGATGGCTCCCACCTTCTCCTCCCAGGGCCTGAGGTATACTGGTTTGGCAGGAGGGCCACTGCCGGTGTGCTGGCTCAGGAGGTAATCCTTCTTCAGTAGGTCCCTGACCCTCCTGCGTACATCATACCACCTGTTCTGGATGTCTTCCTTTGTGCGCAGACATGGTGATTGTGCGTTCACCCTGTCGACAATCCTCGCCCACATCTTGGATTTCTGCGACATGGGGGTCTGTTGGACCAATGTACCAAACAACTGTGGCTCTACCCTCAGGATCTCGTCTACCATGACTTCCAATTCACTATCTAGGAACTTTGGATTCTTCTTTAGGGGCATGGTGATGGGTGGTGGTGGTGATTGATGTGTGTGTGTGTGTGCAGGTGAGGGTGTGTGAGTGTGGGTTTTGCTGGGTGTGTGTGAGGGTGCTATTTGTTGAGGTGCTAATGGTGTGTGGCTTTTGTGTTGGATGAGCTGTGTGTGTGTCTGTGTTTGCTGTGTGATGGTGTTCTCTGCTGGCAGGTCAGTGGAATTTGCAAAGGATCATGGTAGGGATTTGTGGCCTTTATGTAGGTGGAGGTGGGGGTATGTCCTTGTTCCATTTTTTTCACCCCCTGTATTTATTGGCTTTGTCATTTCTTGTTTGGCCCTTTTTTTTTGTATTTTTTCATTTGTGATTATTGTGCATGTAGGAGTCGTTCTTCTGACCGAGTAGGACGTTGCAGTTGTCTCGTGCGCGCCTCTCCGAGTCGTTCCAGCTGTGTTTCAGCTCAGTTTCATATGCGGCGTACGCGTCGATCGCGGAGTGTTGTGTTGGTTCGGCTGGCTTTAGTATGCGTGTCGGTCGTACGGCTTGGGCTCCGTGCGAATCGGTCTGAATTTGCACCCGTTGCATCGTACTGCGCGGGTCGGAGTTCGCGGGTACGTTTCGTTCAGGTTCTTTCCTGGTGCGTGTCGGTCGGTTCGATTCACGTGGTTTCCCAGCCAGATAGTAATCCTGGGCATAATACTTCGCTACGCTCACGGAGCATGCAAAGTTTGTGTTAATACGCACTACGCAAATTGCACGTAGCAGAGTGAAAAACTGTGCTAATTGACGTAGCGTAGCAGCAGTATAATAAACACCTACAAATGCTTTGATAAAGCAATTTTCTACGCTAAAATGCACATAACCAATTCACAAAAGTGAACTTTGACAATAAAATATCAAGCAATGAGAGAGGTGAGGATTTTGGGGTCCCCTAACCTAGGGGAGGACCAAGCAGATGCCTTGAACACAAAAAGCATATCATGTGAACGATTCAGTGGTGGTCCCTTCCTCCTAGGACCACCCCAAGCACAGCTATGGGCAAAATACAATCCCAACCAAAGGCCCTGCAAAGCATTATGGGACGAGATTAGCAGTGGGCAGTGAATATTATAGTGTCCAATATCAAAATAATTCTACAAAGAGCTGCAGTTCAACTAGTCGTTACTAGATGTCTCTCACGAGTCAAATGCAAAAGCATTGAAAAAATTAATACATCAAGCTGCAGTTCCACTAGTTGTTACTAGATGTCCCTCACGAGTCAAATGCAAAAGCATTGAAACCCTTTCATGAAGCTTTTGCATTTGACTCGTGAGGGACATCTAGTAACAACTAGTGGAACTGCAGCTCTTTGTAGAATTATTTTGATATAGGATACTATAATATTCACTGCCCACTGCTAATCTCGTCCCATAATGCTTTGCAGGGCCTTTGGTTGGGATTGTATTTTTGCCAATAACTGTAGCTTGGGGTGGTCCTAAGAGGATGGGACCACCACTGAATCGTTCAAAAGATGTGCTTTTTGTTTTCAAGGCATCTGCTTGGTTCTCTCCCTAGGTTAGGGAGGATCCCAAAATCATCACCTCTCTCACTGCTTATTAATTTATCCTTTTCACTTTTGTGAAATGACTATATGCATTTTTAGCATATAAAGACAGAGATATTTATTTTATCTTAACTTGCACTGTGCAAGATGCCTTTGGCAATTATTGTACAGTGCAGTCAAGCACACAGCTATGCAATTTGCATAATTATGTGTAGTTCAAAATGTACTTCATGTAGCTACGGGAAGTGCTACTATGCAAACTACGCCCAGGCTTACCAGATAGCTTGTTTCCGTCCGGGTCGGTTGTCGCCTTGAGTTCCGTATGAGTCGGTTGTGTTTCCAATGCATTTCATCGTACTACCCGGGTCGGACGGCGCCGGTCCGTGTCGGTCGGACTAAATTCCTGTACCGAGTAGGACGGTAAGTTTTCTGGCCTGAATCGGAATTGGCCCCTTTGCGTGTTAGGGGCGTGACATGGGTGTTGCTGTGGGTGTTCCCACGCAACACCCATGTCCACTGATGCATTTCCAGATTTATGAGAAATCGTAAATCTGGGAATGCGTCAGAATGCTACGCCACTCCTAGTGGCGTAGCGATGTGCAACGAGGAGAAATGTTTTCATTTCTCCTCGTTTTTTTCCTCTTTCAATTCGTGCTGCATTCTACAGCATGCATTGGAAGAGGAAATTACCTCAATTGATTGTTTTTGTGCAGGAAGGTGCCCCTTCCTACACAAAAACAATCTCCCCACGACACAGGCATCCTTGCACCATGGTGCAAGGGTGCCTGCGCCGGCGCATGGCAGCAGTTTGTGCGCCAGCGCAGGGGGATGCACAGAGATGTGACATATTGTTGTAAATATGTCGCATCGCTGTGCTTTCCAAACTAACGCAGCAAGGCGCAGCAAAATGACTAGCTGCACCGTGCTGCGTTAGTTTCTTGTAGATCTGCCCCTAAATCTTCTTGCAAGTTTGCCTTTTGCTCCCTATCTGACCTGGACAAAGTTATCAGTATGCAGTTGCCTAACTAGGTCATAGGCCCACAGCGATTCTCAGCTCTCACAAAATGATCCAAAGCTCTCGCCATTGTTGTTTTCTCTTGGGACCAAGTCAAATGCAGCATGGAGATCTACAAAAGCTACAAAAAGACTACGGGACAGATGCATGAAGAAACCGTTTTGCGATTTCCTAATTGCGAATCCTAGCGATATGCAATTAGTAAATCGCAAAACGGCATGCATGAAAGTGTGTTGAACACTTTTTGCGATTCCTAGGGGATCGCAAATGACCTACCTCATGAATATTAATGAGGTAGGTCACAATTTGCGACTCCCTAGGAATCTCAAAAATCACAGGGATGGTGGCCTGCTGGCGTCAGCAGATCACCATGTCTGTGATTGCATTTAAATAAGGCATTTTTTTTAATACAGCCCGTTTTCCTTAAAAGA
Source organism: Calotriton arnoldi (assembly GCA_963921515.1). Classification (NCBI taxonomy): domain Eukaryota; kingdom Metazoa; phylum Chordata; class Amphibia; order Caudata; family Salamandridae; genus Calotriton; species Calotriton arnoldi. The sequence goes on from CAWUFW010004824.1 coordinate 879,373, forward strand.
AAACAAGATGCGTTTCTAAAAAAAAAATGAAAAGTTTTCTTTTCATTTTTTAAGAGTAGGCAGTGGTCCGTGGGAGCACTGTCTGCTCTTAAAAAACGCTGTAACAAACATTCACAAAGGGGAAGGGGTCCCTTGGGGACCCCTTCCCATTTGCGAATGGGTTACACCCTACTTAAAGTAGGTGGTACAATGCGAATGCTTTGCGACTGCATTTCGGTCACAAAACATTCCTACATACCAATGCGATTCGGTATTAGGAACGGACGCCCTAAACACGCCCCTTCCTAATATCGAATTGCAAACCCATTTTGCGATTTGGTAACATCGCAAAATAGGGTTTTCTGCAACTGAAAAAAAAAAATTCGTTCACAAACGGGCTGATTCGTTTCCGAAGACAAAAATGCTTGATGCATGTGCCCCTACATCCGCTAAGGTCAACCGCCTTCCACTTAATCAAAAGTCATCGGAGACTTGGCCATCCGTACGCATTCCCTTTGTAAAGCCAGCCTGGAACCGACTAAAAATGTCATGATCTCTTATCCAGGTTGTGAGTTTATCCTGTACTTGTCTGCAGAATATTTTCTGTAGGCTATCACTTAGACTGACATCAAAAGATAACAGTGAACATCATGTTCATCCAGCTGGAACTTTGCATTGTGTAAACAGTGATCTGTAGAAAATTCGTCAATGCAGCGTTTTGGTGGTGTTGATCTATATCCGCCACTTTTCTCAGGGCTAGTGATTTTCATAGATTAATGAAGACAAAACTCCAATGGCATTTCCCTTGCATGATTTGCAAGAGCTGAAAGGGATAAGCATGCTGCTATCAACAGAATAAACGTTCCTGTAGTTGCTTCACCTTCCCAAAACATACTTCACAGATCCTAGTCTAAACCAGAGAATCTTCAAACATCATTGTAACTTACATAGACTCCAGGCATAGCAAAACGCCCATCATGTATAATCAATTCTTCAGGCTGTTTGTAAATTCTTCAAATTAAATCAGGACACCACTTCATTCTAACCAAGTACTTACTGTGTGCCCTGGAGTATGTACGAATGAATCAAAAACCATAACCTCAGACTAATGGTACCCTCAAGCACATTATCCTGGTATTATCCTGGTTGCACAGACAGAATATCGAGTTTTAAATCTCGACATACACAAATATCGAGTTGTAAATATCGTGATGCAGAAATATCGACAGCAAGAATATCGTGGTCAAGAATATCGACTTGGAGGTAAGAAATATCGTTTTTGAAAATATCGAAGTCATTAATATCGTTTGCAAAAATATAGTTGTTTAAAATATCGATGTTTTAATTAGTGTTATGTATTTTAGTATCTATTTTAAAAGTATGTGAACTATTTTTTTGTATAAGTATTGCTTTTGTTTTTTAATATATGTGTTACATTTTTAGTAGTTATTAATTTTATTTTAATTAAATTTTGCATTTTTTAGTTCTGTAGCGGGTTGTGGGTTTATAGGGGAATAGGGTGGGAAGTAATTTAATTATAATAAATTAATTATTATTTTTTATTTATTAGTATTTATTTAATTTAGATTTTATAGTTTTAATTGTGGGAATTAATGTATTATTAAGTAATTATTAATTTGTTGTTAATTATTAATTAATTAATTGGCAATTATGTTAATTGTGTCATTTTTTTAGTAGCGGGTTGTGGGTTTATAGGGGAATAGGATGGGAAGTAATTTAATCATAATAAATGTATTAATATTTTTTATTTATAATATTTATTTAATTTACATTTTAAAGTGTTAATTGTGTGAATTAATTTATTATTAATTATTTATTAATTGGTTAATTATTATTAATTAATTATTTGGTAATTATTTTAATTGTGTCATTATTTTAGGAGCAGGTTGTGGATTTATAGGGGAATAGGGTGGGAAGTAATTTAATTATAATAAATGTATTAATATTTTTATTTTTTAATATTTATTTAATTTATATTTTATAGTGTTAATTGTGGGAATTCATTTATTATTAATTATTTATTAATTGCTAGTTAATTATTATTAATTATTTAAATGGTAATTAATTATGTTAATTGTGGGGTTTTTTTTTAGGAGCAGGTGGTGGGGTTTATAGGGAATAGGGTGGGAAGTAATTTATTTATAATTAATTAATAATTATTTGTTAATTAATGCTAATTAATTAATTAAATTTAAATATGGCAATTGTGTAATTAATTTTAGATGTGAATTGTGGGGTTTATAGTGGTAAAGGGTGGGAAGTAAAATCTTTTAAATTAATTAATAAGTTGTTAATTGATATAAATTTATTAATGCAAAATTAGTTATGGAAATTGTGTAATGATTTTTAGGTGTGGGTTGTGGTGTTTACTGGGGTAGAGGGTGGAAAGTAATTTATGTTTAATTAATTAATAAGTAGTTGATCATTAATATTAATTTATCAATTCATGAATATTTATGGTAATTGTATATTTTTATTTTGTGTTTTGGTTTCGGTTTTATAGGGGTAATGTTTGGAGAGTAAATAAATTTGTATCTGTTTTAATTTGTTTTTTAATTAATTATAATTCTTTAATTGATAATGAATTATGTTAATTATAGAGGTACATTTTTTTAAATTTAGATGTGTGTTGTGAATTGTGTGGTGTTATAGGGTAGGAAATAAAAATATTAAATTCATGTAATAATTAATGTTTTTGATTATAAATAATTTCTATTAAAAATAGTTATCTGTAAATTATTTTAAATATTTTTTTTTTTTTTAAATTCTAGGTATTTGTTAGATGTTTTTAACATTATAATATGTTTTTATCTTTTGCAAATTTGTAATATTTTTGTATATTTTTGCTTTTTTTGTTTTTTAAAATCTTTTGTGTTGTAGTTGATATTTTGTTTGTTTTTAATTTTAAACTGACTCCAATGGGAATATAAATTTTTACCCCTCTGCTATCCAACACTTTCCCTACTGTTGCACTCACTGGAGTGGGAATAGTAATTTTTACCTCTCCGCTATCCAACACTTTCCCTACTGTTGCATTCTCTGGAGAGGGAATAGTAATTTTTACCCCTCCACTATCCAACACTTTCCCTACTGTTGCACTCACTGGAGTGGGAATATTAAGTTTTACCCCTCCGCTATCCAACACTTTCCCTACTGTTGCACTCAATGGAGTGGGAATAGTAATTTTTACCCCTCCGTTAACCAACACTTTCCCTACTGTTGCACTCACTGGAGTGGGAATAGTAATTTTTACCCCTCCTCTATCCAACACTTTCTCTACTGCTGCACTCACTGGAGTGGGAATAGTAATTTTTACCCCTCCGCTATCCAACACTTTCCCTACTATTGGACTCACTGGAGTGGGAATAGTAATTTTCACCCCTCCGCTATCCAACACTTTCCCTACTGTTGCATTCTCTGGAGAGGGAATAGTAATTTTTACCCCTCCACTATGCAACACTTTCCCTACTGTTGCACTCACTGGAGTGGGAATAGTAATTTTTACCTCTCTGCTACCCAACACTTTCCCTACTGTTGCATTCTCTGGAGAGGGAATAGTAATTTTTACCCCTCCACTATCCAACACTTTCCCTACTGTTGCACTCACTGGAGTGGGAATACTAAGTTTTACCTCTCCGCTATCCAACACTTTCACTACTGATGGACTCACTGGAGTGGGAATAGTAATTTTTACCCCTCCACTATCCAACATTTTCCCTACTGTTGCACTCACTGGAGTGGGAATATTAAGTTTTACCCCTCCGCTATCTAACACTTTCCCTACTGTTGCACTCAATGGAGTGGGAATAGTAATTTTTACCCCTTCGCTATCCAACATTTTCCCTACTGTTGCACTCACTGGAGTGGGAATAGTAAGTTTTACCCCTCCGTTAACCAACACTTTCCCTACTGTTGCACTCAATGGAGTGCAAAATTTAAGTTTAAAGACTATTAAATATTTTGATGTTTTAATTTATAATATAATGTTTTTTTATTAGATTTTATGTTATAGGTGTATGTATATATATATATATTTATTTGCACATTTTTATATCTTTATAATATTTAAAAATAAATGAATATTAATAGTTTATTAATTGTTTTAAAGTAAATATATAGACATAACATTTTACACATGTATGTTTACATTTTTTAAATTTAATTTGTTAAAATGTATATTAAATCCAAATAAATTTAATATATTTAACATTATTTTTTCCATATATAAAAAAATCGATATTTTGTACATCTATATTTTTAACTTCGATATTTTTTCTCTATATTTTTATACTTAACATTATAAATATAGGATGTCGATATTTTTGACATCGATATTTATAACTCGATATTTATCTATAGGGATATTTTGGGCATCGATATTCCATCAGTGAACCATTATCCTGAGTCCAATGGTACCCATAACCAGAATACCAGCTTTCACTCCCCCAGTCTAATGGCACCCATAAACCCAGTACCAGGATCAATGGTGACATACCCACAGCTCAGGTATCATCCTGAGACCAATGATAGACACAACCACAATAGCACCTATCAACATCAGACCATTCAATCAATCAGAACTTGTTAAGCACGACTACTCACCCATGATGGTGTCAAGGTGCAGGGGGTAGGTTGGGGGCTGCAGGTCTGGCTGGGCACAGCAGTTCAGGTCTTGAGATCCTTCCTGAATTGGGTCAGTGATGGGGATAGCCTGAGGTGGAGAGGCGGGGTATTTCAGGTTTTGGCAGCAAGGTAGGAAAAGGATCTTCCTCCAGTCCTGGTCTTGCGGATCCGAGGGACGGTGGTAAGAGCCAGTTGGGCAGAGCGGAGGTGTCTGGTGGGTATGTAAAATGAGAGGCAGTGGTTCAGGTATGCTGGTCCGGCGTCGTGGAGGGCTTTGTAGACATGTGTGAAGTTTTGTTGACTGGAAGCCAGTGGAGTTCTCGAAGGTGTTCGGAGATGTGGCTGCAGCGGGGGATGTTGAGGACCATCCTGGCTGCGGCGTTTTGAACGTTCTGTAGTTTTCGGAGGAGTTTCTGCTTGAAGCCTGCGTAGAGTGCATTTCCGTAGTCAAGTCTGCTGCTGATGAGTGTGTGGGTGACTGTCTTTCTGGCCTCAGTGGTGATCCATCCGAAGGTCTTTCAAAGCAGGCGAAGAGTGTGGAAGCATGATGAGGAGACGGCGTTGATCTGGTGGTTCATAGTGAGCGAGGAGTCCAATATGCTGCCAAGGTTTCGTGTGTGGTCTGTGGATGTGGGGGGGGGTTTCTAATGCGGTAGGCCACCAGAAGTCTTCCCAAGCAGAGGTGTCGGGTCCCAGGATGAGGACTTCGATCTTGTCCGAATTTAGCTTGAGGCAACTGTCTCTCATCCAGGTGGCAACGGCCTTCATCCCATCATGGAAGTTGTTTCTGGTGATTGTGGTCTCGTGGTGATGTCGAGGATCATCTGGGTATCGTTGGCGTAGAAGACGGTGTTGACTCCGTGGTTCCTGAGTATGGCAGCGAGCCGGTCCATGTCGATGTTGAAGAGTGTGGGGCTCAGGGAAGAGCCCTGGGGGACTCCGCAGCTGATCTCCTTGGGTTCTGAGAGGAACAGTGGTAGTCTGACTCACTGTGTTCTACTGGTGAAGAAGGGACGGATCCAGTCCAGGGCTTTGTCGTGGATGCCGGTGTTGTGGAGTCTCGTGCTTAGGGTGCGGTAGGAAACGGTGTTGAAGGCGGGCAAGATATCCAGGAGGATGAGGGCTGCTGTTCCTCCCTGGTCAAGGAGGGAGCGGATGTCATTGGTGGCAGAGAGGAGGGTGGTCTTGGTGCTGTGGTTGCTTCGGAAGCCAGATTGAGAGGAGTCCAGGACATGGTTGGCTTAGATGAACTCAGAGAGTTGGGCGTTGATTGCCTTCTCAATGACCTTGGCTGGGAAGGGAACCAATAACTACATTTTCAGGTATCATCCTCAAACCAATGATATCCATAACCACAATAGAACTTATCACCGTCAGACTAACGATACCTATAACCAGAGATCCAAGTAATTACCCTGAGGCCACAATACCAGGTTTCGCCCCAGGCGAATGATACTCAAAACCCCCCACCAGCTACACCTGTGAGACCAATGATGCCATAACCACAATACCAGATGTGACCCTGGACCAACGATAACCTTAACCATAATATCAAGTATCACCCTGAGACCAATAACACCCAAAACCACAACAGCACCTTTCACCTTCAGAGTTCAGACCAATTGTATCCATAATAACAGTACCAGCTGAGACCCTGGACCAACGCTAACCATAACCACAATACCAGGTGTCATCCTTAGACCAATGATACCCTAAACTAACCCTGGGCATAATACTTTGCTACGCTCACGGAGCATGCAAAGTTTGTGTTACTATGCACTACGCAAATTGCACGTAGCAGAGTAAAAACTCTGCTAATCGACGTAGCATAGCAGCAGTATATTAAACACATACAAATGCTTTGTTAAAGCAATTTTCTATGCTAAAAGCATATAACAAATTCACAAAAGTGAACTTTGACAATGAAAATATCAAGCAATGAGAGAGGTGATGATTTTGGGTTCCCCCTAACCTAGGGGAGGACCAAGCAGATGCCTTGAACACAAAAAGCATATCATGTGAACGATTCAGTGGTGGTCCCTTCCTCCTAGGACCACCCCAAGCACAGTTATGGGCAAAAATACAATCCCAACCAAAGGCCCTGCAAAGCATTATGGGACGAGATTAGCAGTGGGCAGTGAATATTATAGTGTCCAATATCAAAATAATTCTACAAAGAGCTGCAGTTCAACTTGTCGTTACTAGATGTCCCTCACGAGTCAAATGCAAAAGCATTGAAATTATTAATACATCAAGCTGCAGTTCCACTAGTCGTTACTAGATGTCCCTCACGCAGTCAAATGCAAAAGCATTGAAAACCCTTTCATGAAGCTTTTGCATTTGATTCGTGAGGGACATCTAGTAACGACTAGTGGAACTGCAGCTCTTTGTAGAATTATTTTGATATTGGATACTATAATATTCACTGCCCACTGCTAATCTCGTCCCATAATGCTTTGCAGGGCCTTTGGTTGGGATTGTATTTTTGCCAATAACTGTGCTTGGGGTGGTCCTAAGAGGATGGGACCACCACTGAATCGTTCAAAAGATGTGCTTTTTGTTTTCAAGGCATCTGCTTGGTTCTCTCTCTAGGTTAGGGAGGATACCAAAATCATCACCTCTCTCACTGCGTGTTATTTTATTGATTTCACTTTTGTGAAATGCTATATGCATTTTAGCATATAAAGATAGAGCTACTTATTTTATCTTAACTTGCACTGTGCAAGATGCCTCTGGCAATTATTGTACAGTGCAGTCAAGCACACAGCTATGCACTATGCAATTTGCATAGCTACGTGTAGTTCAAAATGTACTTCACGTAGCTACGTGAAGTGCTACTATGCAAACTACTCCCAGGGTTACCCAAAACACAATAGCACCTACCACCATCAGACTAATGATACCCATAACCACAATACCAAATATCACCCTGAGACTAATGATATCCAAAACCACAATGACACCTATCATCATTAGACCAATAATACCCATAACCAAAGTTCCAGGTATTACTCTGAGGCCAGTGATACTCGTAATCACAGCACCAGATTTCACCACCAGGTGAATCATACCCATAACCCCAGTACTAGTTATACCTGTGAGACCAATTATGCCATAAGCACAGTACCAGCTGTCACCCTGAGACCAATGATACCCAAAATCACAATAGCACCTATCATCCTCAGTCCAGTGGTACCCATAACAACAGTACCAGCTGTGACCCTGAGACCAATAATACCCAAAATCACAATAGCACCTATCATCCTCAGTCCAGTGGTACCCATAACAACAGTACCAACTGTGACCCTGGACCAACAATACCCTTAACCACAAAATCATGTATCAACATGAGACCAATGACGCCCAAAACCACAGTAACAGCTGTCACCCTGAGACCAATGATACCCAAAGCCACAATAGCACCTACCACCTTCAGACCAGTGATGCAATAACCAGTATCACCCTGAGACCAATGATAGACAAAACCACAATAGCACCTACTACCCTCAGACCAATGATATCATAACCACAGTACCAGGTATTACCCTGAGATCTACCATGGCTCTCATCATACCTGAATGAAAGATCTAACCTAATCAAAATAAACAAGTTCACATCAACATTAACATCAGTCACCCACGGAATCCCCTAAGGATCTATCCTATCCCCCACACTCTTCAGCCTCTACATGGAACCTCTTGCACAGATCCTGAAACGAGCCAGAATTGCCTACCATCTATATGTGGATGACACCCAAATCTTTATCAAAATCACCTCACTCAGAGACATCCAACAGCTCAACAACACTCTCTCCCTGGTACACACCTGGCTAAACAATAACCATCTGAAATTAAACCCCAATAAAACTGAACTCCTCTGCATCCAGCCTACAAACAATCCCAACCCATCCTCCACTGGCTCGACAATATAACTGCACTAAACTGTAAAGTATCTACATCTGACTCCGTCAAATCACTTTGAATTAGTCTCGACAAAAGCTTGAATATGAAAGAACATATCAACACCTCTGCAAAAAGTGCCTTCTACACCTTAAAACATACAAAGAATACCATTTATCCCTTCTGAAGACTTGAAGACCATAATCCAAACCCTTGTCCTATTCAAGCTGGACAATGGCAATGCAGCGATTGCAGGCACTCCAGAAACCCACCTTCTGGCAATGAAGTCCACTCTCAACGCAGCGGCTAGACTGATCTCTAGAGAGAGATGATTCAACCACATTACTCCCACTCTAAAGAAACTCAACTGGTTACCAATTGAAGCCAGGAGTATATTCAAAACAGCCAGTATAACACACAAAGTTCTCGACTCCGGAAACCCCACCTACCTTGCTAACAAACTCACTAAAGCAGGCCAAAAAAGACCTTTACGAAGCTCCAACACCTTTCTCCTAAACCATCCCAAATTCAAGAAAACCAAATCCCTCACCCAATCCTTCTCAAGAAATGCCCTCCCGAAAGAACTGTATGATAACCAATCCTACCTTCACGTGTGGAAAAACTTAAATCTGTCTCTTCTCAACAAATTCCTAAACTAATCCACTCCAACTACATTGCTTGACCCACCTAGCACCCTGACCAATTAACTCACTGATCACTCTGACCTCTATCCCAACCCCCTCTGAACACCCCTCCCCCACCATATACTATATTAATATTTGTTCCTTTCCTGTATCCATCTCCTGTAAATGAGCCCTGTGTACCTGCTTCCTGCCCTATATTGTATGACTTTTCTCTCCCACTTCTGATGTGCCGACTGTAAATGTTGTAAATGATGCACATGTAACTCTTGTAAAGCCTTGTCCTATGGTTATAGCTCCTGTAATCGATTTATATGTAATTCTTGTAAAGAGCTCTGATGGTCTTGGGTCTAGTTCGCATTTTAAATAACTAAAAATAACAAAATAAATAAATAAACCACAATAGCAGCTATCACCCTCGGACCAATGACACCTATAACCAAAGATACAAATATTACCCTGAGGTCAATCATACCCATAACCACAGTACCAGGTATTACACCAAGACCAGTGACACCAATAAGCACAGTTCTGGGTATTACACCCAGAGGAATGGTACCCATAACCGCAGTATCAGGTATTACCGCAAGACCAGTTACACCAATAACCACCAGTTCCAGGTATTATACCCAGATGAGTGGTAACCATAACCTCAGTGCCAGCTGTACGTGTGAGACCAATAATGCCATAACCACAATACCAGGTTCCACCCTCAGACCAATGATAGACATAACTATATTATTACCTATCACCCTTAGGCTAATGGTACCCACACCCAGAAGAGTGGTACCCATAACCTCAGTATCAGTTATTATCCCAAGCCCAGTTACCCCAATAACCACAGTTCGGGTATTACACCCAGACGAGTGGTACCCATAACCATAGTATCAGGAATTACCCAGGGACAAATGACACCAATAACCACTTTTCTGGGTATTACACTTAGACGAATGGTACCCATAACCCCAGTATCAAGTATTATCCCGAGACCAATGACACTAATAATCATAGTTACGGGTATTACACCCAAACGAATGGTACCCATATCCCCAGTACCAGGTTTCACTCCGTGATGATTGGTACCCATAATCTCAGTACCAGTTTTACCTGTGAGACCAACGATGCCATAACCACAGTACCAGCTATACCTGTGAGGCCAATGATGCCATTATCTCAGTACCAGCTATACCTGTGACGCCAATGATGCCATAATCTCAGTACCAGCTTTACCTGTGAGACCAACGATGCCATAATCTCAGTACCAGTTTTACCTGTGAGGCCAATGATGCCATAATCTCAGTACCAGCTTTACCTGTGAGGCCAATGATGCCATAATCTCAGTACCAGCTTTACCTGTGGGACCAACGATGCCATAATCTCAGTACCAGCTTTACCTGTGAGGCCAATGATGCCATAATCTCAGTACCAGCTTTACCTGTGGGACCAACAAGGCCATAATCTCAGTACCAGCTTTACCTGTGGGACCAACGATGCCATAATCTCAGTACCAGCTTTACCTGTGAGGCCAATGATGCCATAATCTCAGTACCAGCTTTACCTGTGAGACCAACGATGCCATAATCCCATTACAAGGTATCACCCTGAGACCAATGATTGGTGCTAAAGGTTACACTGGAAAAACAGAGTGTTCGAGAAGTACTTCAGAGCAGCTCCATGCCTGCTCTAAAATGACAGCAACGTCCTCTAGATTTATCTTGGGTGACATTGGTTTTCATTAAGCATACTTAGTGGCTCATTTACAAGGAGCTCGCTCCACTGTTGTGTCATTTATTTTGACGCACCAGCGGCACATTCTTTGTTCCATATTTACAAGTTGACCCATGTAGGCAGGTGCGTCACTTTTCGTCGGCCTGCGTCGATTTTTACCTTTGTAGGAATCAGCTGCGTCATGTTAGAATTAATATATGCAAGGTAGGCGTTCACACCTAAAATCTCCTGTAAAACTGACACAGTGGTATTTATGACTTTTTGGAAAAGTGACACATCATCAGGAAGCGGGCCGCTGCGCTTGCAATGCGTCACAATTCCTATGCCTCTAAAACCCAGGCATAGAAATGACGCATTGGCTGTGGCATAGGAATCTGACCTGCTGAAGTCACTTCCAACAATGTAATCCACAAGGAAATCACGTCCTATCAACAGGTAAGTGCACACATAAGGTAAGTAGCACAGTAAATGTCACATTACACAACATTAATGACTTGTATCCGCACACATAGTAGTCTCACACAATATGTCACACATATGTATGTATAGTGGTACAAAGAAGTACACTTCGCCCACTTGTATGCGAGACACACATGACCAATGTAATAGGGTCCAAGGTGAGTTTTTCACCTTTTCACACTCTATTACATTGGTCCCCATACAGTAGGCTACTTGCGTCAGCCGATACTGACGCATCGCCTCTGTTTTTTTGACTCATTGCTTTACTTGCGTCAGTGTTATGTCCAAGTACAGCAATGCACCACTTTTGGGCCTGATGCCTTGCGGCATCCTTCCCACAGATCCGTCAGTATTTCTGGTGCATTCGTGGCCTGTTGCACCGTGGAGCCCTGTATTGTAATACGACGCGTCCATGGTGTCGTAAGGACTTTTGGCGCAGGCGCAAGTAATTTTGACGCATCGATGCGTCATTTCTTGTAAATAAGGCCCTTAGTGTTGTCTCAATGATCTTGCGATTACTGACCTGCCTCCCGTTCATGAAGTTTTCTGAGTTTCCTTATCATACACTTGGGTTGTTTTCTCGCACGGTTGACAGCTTTGTGCAGGTAGCTCTCATATATTTTATATGCAAGTGAATTACTCGCTTGGCTTTTTTTGTCTTGTGAATACTCTAAAACCGTGTTGCTATGGTAACTAAGTAGTTTTTATTTTACGAATGCATACTTTGATTAGCTTTTTCCCTTGAGTACTCTAAACCATTTTACGGCACTAACACACGAGAAACTGTTGCACGTGGGCGCAGACCTTGCTTAGCTTTCCCCCCAAATGACTCAACAAACCACACGCAAATCACTAGTTAAAGTGGCTATTTTGGTGTGGAAGATCTTCCCATGCCGGGCTATGGGTACTTGACATAGTTTTCAGAACATTGTTTTTCACAACATTGTGGCTCCATTGTCGGAACGTTTTACCCTTTTCCTGACTTTTCATTTCTTAGCAGCAGGGCCTTCCAGAGTGGTGTCCTCCTGAGGACCAGGCCGGCCCTCTCACACTCACTTGCATCCAGAAAAGTGAACAGACAAGCAATAAATCAGAGGCAGATGAGACCCTAGAACTGGGTGTCATCAGACCATTCTGTGCCATTTTCAGCACTTGTAAATGTGCCCTGAAGGAAGTTGGGGTGGATTAATGAAGGGGTGCATCTGTCCAGCTCCTGGAATTGACCAGGTGTCTCAGAGAACAAGGGAGAACCACACAGTGTATTTATGGAGAATGTTCGTCAGTCTGATAACGAACACAGGGGCATATTTACAAGCCCTTTGCGCCACCAGAGCGTCACTTTTTTGATACTCGGGTGGAGCAGTGTGCTGGCCCAAATTTACAAGGTCACTCAAAGCCACCCTGCGTGGCGTTTCATGGCCTTGTAAATATGGCCCCCTTTCACGCATTACTCTGCGTAAAAGGGGTTTTTCCATGCTTGTTGCTGTGGGTGTTCCCACACAACATCTATGGATTCTGACGCATTCACAGGTAACGCCTCCCCAGGCGAGGCGTAGGAGTGGTGCAACGAGGAGAAATGTCTTTATTTCTCCTCGTTTTTTTCCTCTATGTGTGCTGCATTCTGCACCACACATAAAAGGATTAATATGGCATCAATAATTGTTTTTGATCGGGCAGGTGTCCCTTCCTGCACAAAAACAATAATTCCTGCAACGTGGGCACCCTTGCACCATGGTGCAAGGGTGCCTGCGTTGGTGCTAGGCATCCTATTGCGCCAGTGCAGTGGAAAGCACAGGGATGCGCCTTATTGTAAATACGACACATCCCTGCACTTTCCTGATGACACCGCTCGGTGCTGCAAGATGGCTTGCAGCGCTGCGCTGCGTCATTATCTTGTAAATATGCCCCTCAAGCTTTTGATTGTCACAGCTCTTACCTTAATTCTGGAGTAGCACTCCCTGCCCATGGGCTGCTCAGTTATAAGGTTCAGGGTGTCACTCTTCACTGCAGGATACAGTCTTCTTAGATCACATTTGTGTCCTCATGCCTGCAGGAGTCCAGTGCGCAGGGAACCAGCTGCCATCTTTTCAGTCGGCTTAGATGAACTGGTTAGCCATTTGTGGTACAACTCTCTGATTCCTTGATCAGAGGAAGGAGCATGCTTCAAGGAACTAACAGGGTATGCTGTTGTTCCCCTGGTTTTTATTCAGTCCTTTATAAAGGGGCCCCCCTTCCCTACTCTATCCTGATTCTGATTGGGTTTGACATTTTAGATGATGTGATGTAATGTCTTTTATTTCCTGTGATTGGAAAACATTGTTGGCCTGGCTTTCAAGGAACCGCCCTCTTTAAACATCAATTCCACTTTCTCCTGCTGTCTACGTGTCAGCATGGCATCCTGAGGTGCTTCTGTTGACATTCTGGGGAGGTGTTTTTTGTCTGTCCTCACAGGACAAGAGGTGTTAGACTGGCTCCCTGCCGAACATGCAGCAATCATCCTGCCACCCTCTGGATTCAGCAAAAAAGTGCTACTCCTGGGTTCTTGGGGTGCAGGGCATGCATGACTCAGAGGATTGTACTGGGATGCCTTTGCAGGCTTGGCTCCCTCCTAGGTTGTCAAGGTATGTGTGTGCCATACTCCTCTCTAAATGTTGTTACATAAGAGTCCATGACCAGATGCCTTGACTAACATAACGTGTGTATTTATAAAGCACATATTCACCCAGAAGGTATCTTGGCGCTGAATAACAGATGTGTATTGTTACCTAACTCAATAGTACTCATTTTATCAACCTCAGAAGGATGAATGGACCCGCCGGGATCTGAACCTGTGACCATGAGGTCGAACACATGCCCCTACAGTGGATGCATTACTCCACTAAACCACCAGACCCACCTAACACATGGGGACTCATTTATGAGGTTTTACCGTAGGGCAGCGTTGCAGGCCTCCCGGCTGCGCTGCCCTACGGTAAAAGAAAAGGGCAGGAATGCGCTGTATCTATGAGATACGGCGCATTTCTGTCCTTTTCCTCTGCGCCGGTGCACAATGGGCTGCTGTGCGCCAACGCAGGCACCCTTGCACCATGGTGCAAGGGCGTCTGCGTTGAGGGGATGATTGTTTGTGCAGCACACATAGAAAAAGGAAAAACAAGGAGAAATAAAGATATTTCTCCTCGTTGTGCCTCCCTTACGCCTCCCCTGTGAAAGCGTAAGTTTTTGGCGCTGCCTCAGATTTACGATTTCTCGTAAATCTGGGGCAGTGTCAAAAAGCCATGGATGTTGCTGGGAACGCCCCCAGCAACACCCACTGCACGCTCCTTTAATGCAGAAAACTGTGTTAAAGGGGACAATATTTACGAGGCAGCATTAAGCCCAAAAAAGTGGCTTAGTGCTGCCTCGTAAATACGGAGCAGGCTCCTGCGCCACGGAACGTCACAAAAAGTGACGTTCCGACTGCGCATGATGCTCAATAGGTGCTCATTCTGCGGTATCCCAGCCTGACACCCCATGAGACGGGGGTTGTGCACCCAGTTTCCAAAAACAAACCACTATGGTAACTTTCAGAGACAGTGCATGTGCTGCAGATAGAACAGCAGAGAACATAGAGGAGTGGTTTAGTCACTGCTTCATATCTCTCTGAGGGTGGGCTGGGGGCCCTGAAGCCCCTAACAAGGTGGTGCTGCAACAAACTGCACTTACCATGATGGAGACCTTCAGTGTCATCTGAGGGTGTGGGGGTGCACTGTGCCCCTGCACAGATG
This sequence comes from Calotriton arnoldi, assembly GCA_963921515.1. Classification (NCBI taxonomy): domain Eukaryota; kingdom Metazoa; phylum Chordata; class Amphibia; order Caudata; family Salamandridae; genus Calotriton; species Calotriton arnoldi. The sequence goes on from CAWUFW010004824.1 coordinate 894,487, forward strand.
CTGTATTCAAGGCCAGTGCTGCACTCTCAATGTCTGTGCAGGGGCAGAGCTTCTTAGGTAACAACAGACCCACCCATGGGGAGACTGCTGGAGGGCCTCCCTGATCATCTGTGTCCCCTCCAAGGAGTGCCTTTGTGGGACAATTTTTATTAGAAGGACTTTGGACTCAGAGGTTCTTCTCAGACTAGCACAACGTCTCAGTGAGTGCTCGTCCTCCTATTAGCACAACTGATGGACGTCTGGGCCTGCTCTGAAAATCATCAACCGGTACCTGCCCAATGCATCTCTCCACATTCACTGTCCTACGGATGATATGAAAACCCTTAGGAATCTTCATGAACTGAATATAAAAGTTTCTAGTCTAAGACTATACCAATCAGATCAGCTCAGATGGAGTTTTGAATTTGGCCTCAGAGTGCAGTCACAAGAAGCTGATGGGTTATGATGCTACCCCGAGAGATTGCCAGTGGTGAGACAAATTGCAAGCATTCCTCCCATCACCTTTTCTGTGTTTGATGTACCGCCCTAAGTGGCAATGGTATGCCCAGACGTGGGACCCATGCTCATGATGCCACTGGAATCAAGCTATACCTGGCTGATGAGCCCAAAACTGGTCAAAGGTTGCTTGTGTTCTGGTTCGGTGAGGACCTGGCCTGGCAGTTCGGGCTGGACTGTTCCCATGAGGAGCAGGGTCAAGACTGATTTGCATATGGCTGGGTCCAAACGGAGGTGACGTGGTGACCAAAAGAGCAATGGATTGGGATGCTATCCGAGCAATTGCCAGTAGTTAGACAAATTGGAAGCATTCTTACCATCAACTTTTGTGTGTTTGTGAAGAAGCCATTTTACAGTAGCTGCATATAGTTGTGGTCCTGGCCAAAGATTCAAACTTTATAGTTGATGAGTTGCCTTCTGTTGGGACCAAGTGTCCCCTACTTGGCTCTGGAGATCTGTAGTTCCCTGCCTGTATTTCTGTTGTTTTCCCCCAGTGAGCCCAACAATCACACAAGTTCACTGAGGGTTCACACTGTTTGCTGGCGTGAAAGCCCATAAATATGCAGGAGTTCAAGGAGGGTCCTAGATTCATCCTCATTTTAGAGAGCAGCTACTGCCCTCGCTACCCAGCTATGCAAGAATGGTATTATTGGCAGCATGATTGATAATGAAGGGTGTGGGTGATGTACCTGTCCACCCAGTTGTACTTCAGCTGTGTTGTTGTCCTTAATCTGTGTCTTTTGTGGGCTATATGTGAAGGGTGAATGTGTACAATTTCATATGTTTGTGGCTTAATGTGAGGTCTGTGTTCATGTGTGATTGAGGGTACGATGTATGACCATTTGATTCCCATTGTGAGTGAAGTAAAATAAAATGGTGGCTGGGTTTATGTGAGGCTGCCTATGTCTCTTTTGCCTTCGCCCTATGCACCTGGTACAACTGTTCCTGTGGACAGGCGTATCAGGCCATCAGCCAGGGGCGTAGCTTCAGGAGGGGTGTTTGGGGTGTTAAACCCCCACCAATAAATGTATTTTCTGATGAATAGTTTGGTACAGACGCTTTCAGTTGGGTATGGTCAGGTGTCTGTCGAATTTCACCTTGGACTTTTACATACATACACTGACAAAAACACACACATTCACTCTCATCTCTGTTTTGAAAGTCCTAAAATGTTTTGGTTATTTTACAAAATATTGTGTCTCTCACTTAGTACTTCTACCAATCTGCATTCCTCTCCCTTTCCACTGCCCTTTAGCCCCTCTCATGCACCCTGCTTGTTCATAATATATTTTAACATTATATGCCAAAGTGATTGTTGGGAAATCTAAAGCTCACACCTCCCCCCCCCAATCTTACTGATCAAGCCACACCCCTGCCATCAGCTCTTTATGGGTGCTGCAGGGTCTGTGCCATAGAGTTCCCTGCACCGCCCCTTCTTCCTGCCTCAGTCTCCAAGATGGGGTCTGATGTCTGGGGGTCATTTAACATTTTTACTTTGGCTAGTTAGAACCAGCTCAGGTTATTCTTCAGACCCGTTTGGACACTCCGCCACAGGACTTTCAGGTCATAGTGACGGTAGCCTGCCCTATTTAGTGTGGGCAATCATCGCAAGATTTCCTTTCCTGGCATGCAAATCTCTCAATCGCTTAAAGGCACCCATGAGCATGGAGAAAACGTTTGTCTTTACAAGTACAAACTCTGACTTTGAGACTTTGGGGCATATTAGCAAGACCCACGTTAGAATTATCGCCGTTTTAGCGGCAGGAAACTGCCGCTAAAACGGCGATAATGGGCTTGCTAATATGCGTTATAGAATTCCAATAGAAGCCCAGGTTAGATGTCCTGCACATCTAACCTGGGCTTCTATTGGAATTCTATAACGCATATTAGCAAGCCCATTATCGCCGTTTTAGCGGCAGTTTCCTGCCGCTAAAACAGCGATAATTTTAACGTGGGTCTTGCTAATATGCCCCTTTATTCTTGAAATATAAAAATAACCTTTGCTGAGAGGGCACATCAAACTTGGTATCCACTTAGCAAACCTTCCCTGTCTTCAATGGAGCGGTGATTTCACCAAAAGCAAGGACTCCCACCTGCCTGACTGGGATCTCTAAATGTGGGGGGTGGGCTTCCATCAGGTTAGGGATTTAATGACCTCCTCAGGCCTTGAGGACCACCTGCCATAGTCTAAATCAGTGATTCTAAACCTGTGTTCCAGTCCGCAATGCCTATTCAGGGGTCTCCAACTGTTTATAAAATGAAATCAAAATTAGATTAATTAAGTACATATGAATATGAAAGCAAAGTTGAAAATTAAACGTTTTAAAACACTCCTTAAATATGTAGCAACTTTAAAGTGGATTCTAAAAATTAAGTTGGTATCCTTGTCTTGATTTGTGGGGCAGTTCAAGTGCAGCAAACAGAATCTATCATGGACATTGGTGGCCTCAACAAGGAGCTGGAATGTGCTGACAAAAGGACAGTGTGCTCTAAGAACAAAAAAGATATTAATATGCTAAAGTCTATCATATCACTTTGTCTTTTAGAAATAAAACTAAAATTTGAAAAACCATCAACATTTAAATTTTCACGTTTTGTTTGTGAACTAAATAAAATACGCCATAATTTGTGTATTTATTTGAAGTATAACTGTTTACGTATTTTTGTGTAAGATTTTGAGGTTCAAATCATAGAAACCCCTAATGTTGGGCTCTCTAGCTTGTAGTAGTGATTCACTCAGGGTCCACAGAACTCAAAGAACTCTCTTGAAGGCCCATTACGATACCCGGCGGAAAAAAATCCGCCACGCATGAAAGCGGCAAAAATCCGCCCGCACACACCGTCTGAACACCGACCATGCCATTACGATGACACAAACCGAAAACCGCCATCGGCGGAAAAATCACACAAGATACCGTCCGCCCTCGTCCGAGTCGGAGTCAAACCGCCCGCCACGGACGGAAACACGCACGACAACACAAAACCGCCCGCCCTCACGGCCGACACACCACACGTGAAATTACGATCGCACCGCCATGAGCGCGGGAAAACTACAAATATACCGCCCGCCAGCGCAAACAACGCCGATGAAAACTGACACGGCAGAAGCCATGGCGGCCACGTCCCTGCACAGAAACCATCCGCTGACAAAAACAATCGCACACAACATGGCCAACAAGTCCACACAGCAAGGCACGCACAAATACACAAGCACAGTACACATCCCGAAAACACACCCCCTGGACAAACAAAAACCACAAAGGCCAGAACACCAGACACAACACACCTGAAAACAACAGACCATGAGGACACACCCACATAGGTAAGTACAAAAGCAGCACTCCCACAGACCACAACCCCTTGCAACATTGCAAACCAGAGAGGAGAGGAGAGGACACAGTGACACAGCAAGGACAGCAGCACACCACAGAAACGCACACATCACAACCACCACCACCACCACCACCACCAAACACCGGCACCACAAACCCCCTGCAAATTACACAACACACACCGCACCAGCACCACAAACACCATGGCACCACAAAGAATGCCCAAGTTCACGCCCATTGAGCTGACGGTCATGGTCGACGAGATCATCAAGGTGCACCCACAAATCTATGGAAACCTGGTCCAGCACACACCACTAGCCACCAGAAACAGAATGTGGAACCGGATCGTAGACCAGGTCAATGCAGTCGGGACCCTGCCCAGGAACAGAGGAGAAATCAACAAACGGTGGAATGACGTCAAAAGCCTGGTCAAGAAGAAGGAGAACAAAAACAGAGAGCTGGCTGCCGTCACTGGCGGAGGGAATCCCGCGCTTTTCAAGACCTTCAAAGCGTGGGAGGAGAAGGTGCGAGTCATCATTCACCCGGAGATCCTCACCGGATTAGCAGGGGGAGTGGAGGCTGGTAAGTACAAACTAATGTATACCAGCACACCGCTATGTACTCACATGCACTACCACCATGCCACAGCTCCCAGGGACAAACACCCCCATGTCCAGCACACAATACACAACACATCACACACACATGCAACAGACACCACCACACACAGCCCAAACCTAACAACTGAAAGATACGTGGGGGCATGTGTACACTCAGCCAGCCACGTAACCACCAACAGGTCCCCAAGTATGCCAGAAGCGCCACAACGAGCACCCACCACACCCATGTGTCCGCCATAGCTGCACTAACCGACAAGTAACAGGTAAGTGGCAGGAACACAAAGTGCAGTGGGTGGGAGGGTGGACAGCTCAAGTACAACACACACCAGGCCCCTAGTCCCACAGCACAGCAAGGAGGAGCATCCCCCACACCCCACAGCCACGTGTCAGCCACCGCAGTGCACACCGACAGCCGAAAGGTAGACATCACGGTCCACAACAATCGGTGTCAGTGGGTGTCCAGCCATCACCACGACCCACAACACCGCCCCCACCCCCACAGACCTGCAACATGGAGCACCCCCGCTTAGAACCATGTGGCATCCAGTACAGTGCACGCCCGAACAACCTGCAGGTGGGAAACTGGACAGGGCTGGATTACTGGAGGCATGAGGACCGTAACACGACCAACACATGGGACATGTCACGTAGCAGACGAACACGCAGCACCGCCCACTGTCACGAACAAGTGAACAATGTGCACACGGACATGAACCACAGACTCACACCCCACATGACCCATCACAGACACAGCAACACCCAAGGAGCCACGTCTGCATGCACAAGCCACACTGAATATAGTGCCACACGGCAGCCACTGTGCAACCCATCACACACAACCGAAACACCATTGAAGTCCTGTCCATGTAGCCCCTACTGCCTGTCAACCACACACCCCACAACTACGCCTATGTAAGACAAACAACACTAGACGCAACAGAGCGGAACAACATAAATGCACACGAACACCACTGAACCCATCAAACACACAGACACACCATGCACATACAACATCCCATCCATCCCATCCGTCAGCCCCAGTCTCATGAAAGGCATGTCATCCGAACAGCTGCCACACATACAGCAGTCACGCTAAGATACATGCCCATGACCAACCATGTGCCAGAAGTCAATGAAGCGCACGCCACACTGTGAGCAACAACACACAACATGGGCCACACCCCCCGAGCACTGCAGTGATGCACATGGCACAGGGCAGCACGCACACCAAGGAGATGGGACAACTGCAATACGTCGGGTGGCACACAACCATCACACACTCATAACGATGCGTCCAATGCCATGTCCAGTAATCACAACAGACAGCAAATATGCAGGGCATGTCAGGCATGCACACACCTCAGACCATGCACTGTCATGCTGCCACAACACATGTCACGTTCGGCACCCATGGCTCACAGCATGTAGCCCAAAAGCATATTCCATCCCAAATGCGTTTCTGGGGCATGGCCCCCATGTTGCCATATGCGTTCCTAAGCGTCCCATTTGAACCCCAAAAGCAAAGTACAAACCAGACCCAGGATGGGCCAGGAGCCCGCATACACCAGAGTCACAATAAGTAGGAGCACAGCAACACACCCATCGGCATGGCCAATCCGTCCCATGCCACATGTGCACAGCACACAGTCCCATTGCCAAGCACACACAACTACAAATGGTACAGCCACACACACGCCTCCGGGAAACCCATGTACGAGATTGCACGAACTGTGAATGTCAGACGACAAATACATACTTCGCCAGGTGCAACACATTAACAAATCTCATTCTCCCCACAGGTGACGAAGTGATGGATGCTGGGGATGGAGACAGCAGCCAGCACAGCCAGCCTGCAAGCCCCCAACAAGGACACACGGATGTGGAGGATCTGTCCTCCTCCTCGGACACGGACCACCCAGCAGGCCCATCCGGTGTGGCAGGGCCCAGCCGCTCCCCAGGCCCCCACCTACCCACCAACCCATCATCCAGGGCTGTTGTACATTCACAGCCCCCTGCAGCCACGGTCATTGCGGACACACCCACGGTCATTGCGGCCACACCCACGGTCATTGCGGCCACACCCACGGTCATTGCGGCCACTACCACTGCCGCAACCGCTACCACGTCTTCGCTGGCCCCAGCACCAGCGCAGGTGGTGGCCCGGCCCACTGGATCCACCCTGGGAGCCAGGGCGAGGACCGTGGTGAGCAATGTGGATAGTGGGCAGGCCGGTGGCAGCAGGACTGGTAGGAGGAGCAGGGTCAGGGAAACGCCAGTCTCCCTGGGAACCATGCCCTGCCTCAAATTGCCAGGGTCCTTGGGGCCTATGAAGAGGCCCAAGGACAATGGGCCAGGTCTGCTACAGACACGCGTGAGGTGCTGGGGGTGCTGAGGTCCATGGACGCCCGTATGGGCCAACTCGTGGACCTCATGGGCCAGCTGGTGGTGGCGGTGAGGTCACAGCCAGGGACAGCAGCTCCCCCTCCGCCACCACCTGCCGGGGCGCAGGCTCGAGCAGCAGTGTCCAGTTCCCCTGCGTCCACAGCCAGTGAGCACACCTCAACCACCAGCAGGTCGCAAGCAGGCACCCCCCTCGCAAACGTGGAAGGGGCCGTCCGAAGTGGAAACAGATCTCCCGGGAGGACTTCGCACGCTCCAGACGCAAGTGAGGCAGCCAGCCAGCCTTCCTTGACCACCCACTGCATTGACTTGGACTACGATCCCACTCCACACAGCCATCTGGATGGCATGTGTGTGTTGGACTATGGACATAGAACCAGTGGGTACACCCTGAGCATCACGCAGCCATGACCGACAGCTCATTGTCACTGCACGCACCACTTTTGTCATCACCTTACACACAATCACATGTCACAGTTTGAAATAAATGCACCTCATCCACAAACTGCTGTCTGTGCCCTGTGTTTTAATTGTACGGAATACAACGGCCACCTTGAGCGGAACGGCACCTGATGCGTGGCATGGCAATGGAACCGGAGGGCCTGTAGGGACCTAGGGGTGGGAGACAGAACAGGAGCACATTCAATGAGTGTGTCACACACCCATCACACAGTACATGTCAACAACTACAAGCAATGTACACACATCGCACAGAGCAATAGGGCACAATGCCACAGCCACCATCAGTGGCATACTAACCTGGGCATGGAGCGTTGACACACAGCACGCAGTGAACAAAAGGCCACCCTGACACAGCACACACACACCTGCACAAATACAGACACATCAGCCGTCGTACATGGACACTCACCGTCAAGTGAAGTAGCGGGCGATGAGCTGCTGGCGCACATTCCCAGCTTCCTCCTCTCCGCTGTCCTCCTCACTCGAGCTGTCCTGGTCTGCGGGCTGGGGCCCTGGTTGATCTCCGTCATCCACAATGAGGGGGATCTGCTTCCGAATGGCCAGATTGTGCAGCATGCAGCACGCCACCACTATCTGGCACACCTTCTGTGGGGAGTACGCCAGCGCACCCCCTGTGCGGTCCAGGCACCTGTACCTGGACTTGAGGAGGCCAAAGGTACGCTCGACCACACGTCTGGTCCTCCCATGTGCCTCATTGTAGCGAACGTCTGCTGGGGTGCGAGGATTTCTCAATGGACTGAGCAGCCATGCCCCATTCGGGTACGCAGAGTCACCTGGGTGTGAGGGACACAGAGAACCGTTGCTATTCCAACTGGACAGGGGACAGCATCGCACAGCCAGCACGCTACACCACTCCACATACTCACCGACAATACAGCCACGATCCTGTTGCAGATTGGACATCAGTCGTGGCAAGATGCTGTTGCGCATTATGTGTGCGTCATGGGCCGAGCCTGGGAACTTTGCACACACGTGGGTTATCACCATGTCCGCAAGGCACACCACTTGCACATTCAGGGAGTGCGTGTGCTTCCTGTTGCGGTACAGGTGCTCAGTGGCCTGTGGTGGAACAAGGCCAACATGTGTGCAATCAATGGCACCAACGACGTGTGGGATCCTGCCAAGGGCATAGAATGCACCCTTCACTGCCGCCAATTCACGAGCCCTGGGGAATCTGAAGTACCTGTTTCGGTACAGCATCATGGCTGCCAGTACATCCCTCAGCACCTTGCTGAACATGGGCTGGGACATCCCTCCTCCACTGCCCACTGTGTGCTGGAATGACCCAGTGGCGAAGAAATGCATGGCGGCCATCACCTTAGCCGTGGGGGTGAATGCTGTCGGATACACCCTGCGGGGACGGAGATGGGGTTCCAACATGGCACACAGTCGATGCAGGGTTGGCCTGTCCAGCCGAAACTTCCTTATGACCTCAGTATCGTCCATGTCCGCCAGCAATTGGTATGGGCGGTCAATGTTCGGTCTCCGCCTAGGGAAGATGGCAGTGGACACATGTCAAAGCAACACAACACATAGCAATTTCGCATTCACATCACTGACATGACTGAGCAAGCACATGAGTCACAGCCCAGCTGTCAAGCAGGGACGGCACGGCCACAATACACTTACACAGGTCTCCCGCCAATGGCAATGGCTAGTGATACAAACCACTGCCATGAGCATGCACATGGGGATCTAGGCCCCAATGACTTGCGGGGCGTGCTGATGGCGACTGACTGCATATTCGTCAAGCGGCAACGCCACGGCAACATGAATGTCTGCTGAGCATGGCACTGCTTCCGAGGCTGGATGAGTATGGCACACAACGACGACGATGTGGGCACAGGCTGAGCGGCCAAAACAAGTGGGACCTGTGGCACGAGGGGATATGAGACAGTAGTAGGTGTCAGCACTGCACCCTATGTACAGCACTGTACGGATCACACCTCCCGAAACATTGACAGGTGTCCACATTGACAGCCCCATGCCAAAACGGCTGTGTGCTTGCAGACACACGTCACAGGTGAGAGGTTACATTGCACGTGCCAGGTGGCAGACGTACGTAGTGGGAGCTGGCATGTGTGTGCATGTATCTCCTGTTCAGGATCCACCAGATGGGCGCTGACTCTGTACTGACCATTGGACACAGCATGTTTCGTGGAAGGCTTGTGTGTGTGGGATGGTGGCACTGGATGTGCCTCCGTTGGGTGGGGGGCCATGCACAGGGCGGGTACGTCGATAATTGTGCATTGTTGGTCACGGTGGGTGCACCAACTCAGATGTGTTGCCCTGTGTTCAATTCCTATGTCCGCATGATGATGGACTGTAGATGTGGGCAGACTACACATTGGTCGATGTGCTGTCTATATGCATGTGCCTTCACACCAGGCACAGCTGCCCCTGCACATGTGACCCCTGCTGGACTCGCTGCTGGGTCTGTGGAGCTGATGCACCTTCTGTGCGTGGGGCGGACAGCTCTCCTCACTTCCCTCATTGCGCATGTCATGACTTTGCCGCAGGTGACATGGATCATGGAGGGCCCACATGTACGCGTGGGTAGGCTACACATGATTGTTCACTGGTCGCCACCCCCAGTCAGTGTTTCGAATGGGAAGGTTGTTGTGCTGGTGGTATATTCGATGTGGCGGATGGCGGGCCTGGGGCGGCCTAGGTGCGGGCTTACATTCCGGACATGGGGGGGTAGTTGGATTGGCGACTAGTTGCAGTACACACGGGACACGTCTCTTCCTGTCCACATCTGGCTCATCCCTTGTACTCACTGACAGTGATACAGTCATCTTCGCCCCAGCCCTCATGTCCTCCCCTCGCTCCCCCAATATGCATGTGCACCTGCGAGGCTAGCGCTTGCACAGGCAGCCCCAAGCTCGCACCAGAGAGGGCAAGGAGTGTATGTGTGGGTCCAGTTGCACGAGTGGGCTGTCTCAGGGTATGATGTGTGGCGGGACGCCGTCCACCTGCGTGGTGCCCCAAATGGAGACCCGGCCTGCATGGACTATGCATCACAGTCTTCGCCTTCCGGATCCGCCACCTGCGACACCCAGAGGCTGTGGCTGCCCTTGCGGCCAGGCCGCGTCCGTCTGTAGCTGATGGCCCACACATTCACTCTTTGGCCTCTCTGGGGAGGGCTCGGGGGTGGTGGCGCACGCGCTTGCACTTTGTCGCAATGGCATGTGGCGTGGTTGGAATAATGGGCAATGGATGGGATGGTGCGAGCCACCTCCCGTGACGTCAGTGCTGCTCGTGCTGTGGTGCGTCCCCCCTACACTTCCATTTGACTTGTGCCATGCTACACGTTGAGGTTCTATTGCCTGCGTGATATGACCAGGAGGAGCGCGAGGAGACCTCTCACACACCATGCTCCACTGCCATCCCGTGCCCTGTATCGCCTGTGCGGATTGACTATGTTGGGGTTACACCTGGTCGACTGGGGCTGTGTGTGCCTTGTCAAGGGGCATGGCGGGCGCACAACAGGATCCAGCTTGTCCACAGAGGGTGGGCTGACGTGTGCGCCTGGTACCGCATTGTTCGTGTGCCCGGCTGCTGTGCACACACGTGTTCACTTCCCCCCCGACAGGTGTCCTCTCACAATGCCCAGGGAAGTGGTGGTGTACTGTTCATGACCCCTCCCAACACGGCGTGCTCCAACTTGGCATGTGCGCATCTACCCGTCACACCCACCCACCTGTGCACTGCGTCCATACGACTTCACACGACACATGTGTGTCTTCCACAGTTGTGCTACTCATTTGCGTTGACATCCAATGCCAGTGGACTACATGGTCATGTCACGACTGCCGTGTACTTCACATACTCTCATCCTCTCTCATTCGTACTTGTGAATTGAATCAGCGGAGACAGTTTTGGTTTCAAACATTATATTGAGTCTTCTGTCCTCTGTGATGCAGTATAGTGGACACTACTGGCAGCGGAATACATGTTGAGGATATACTGAGCATGATTACAAATGGGATAGGGTGTAGGGTTACATGTGATTAGCTGTTGCATGTGGGATGTGGGCTTCAGAGTTACATCTGCTTGGCCAAGGCTGTGCTAATGTACATTTACGTATAGCTGCGGAGCTGCGGACTTTGACACAGACGGTATACAAGTAGCCTACCAGACCGCTTGGCATCATGGGCACAGTCCATCTCAGTTCCATGTGACAGGTTTGCTGCGGTTGTTCCTCATGCACGCGTGCATGTGAGATGACATCAGGGCATGGGCTTGCGTGCATGCAGCGGCGTGCCACTTGTTGTTGCAATGTGGTGGTTACTGGACATGTCACAGTCACTGGGGTCGTGTTGTTGTTGTATGCACTTGTCGTCCATGCAAAGGTCCTGGTATGGGATTCCCGGGGCGGGGGTGGGAGGGGTGCAGCACCCACAGACTCCAGGCGACCTATTCATGTCCACTGAGCGGTGTGTGTGTCCATGGGCGCTGGATCCATGTCGTGTCCTGGTTGTTCGTGCAGTTCCGTCCATGTGGGTGCGATACACAGACCCCATGCCACTGCCTTCCACGATGCATGCGGTGTTCCTGGATGTGATGGGGAACAGTGTGCATGTCCCGGTCATATCCGATGTCATGGCGATGTCGTTGATGGTGTGGTAACAGTTGCCGGTCGTTTGGCATGGCTGTTGTGGTGGTGACTGGCCAGTCCGTGCGGAAGCTAAGCATGGGTGCGGGGTTGGACATCATAGGTCAATTGGGGGACTTGCGTCGGGGTCCGACGAATTGACAGGTTGTCAGGTATGCGATGCCGTCCAGCAGGGCTTCCATGTCATTGGTGGTATACATGTTTGCCAGCCAATGTAGCGGATGGTGGCTGTCAAGGTGTTGTTCGTAAGTTGTCCCTTGGAGGAGCATGATGGGGCATGCTGGGTGACATTCGATGTAGCTGTGCTCGATGATCCGTCGTGTGGAGGCACAGTGGTCCCATTTTAGTGCGGGTGCGATGTTGGCCACATACGCCATGCCCCCATAGGCAGAGCAGGCCCTGTCGTGTGCGTCCAGAGGGAGGAATAGTTGTAGCAGGTCCGCCTTTAGACATGCCGGGTTGGAGAGACACAACTCCACAGGATGCTGGTAGGGACACCTCCGACAGTAGAAGACGGGTATGACGCAGCTGAACAATGTGATGCGGTAAGTCAGTCGGTAACTTACGTTCAGCAGGGACAGGGGTTCGCATCCCAATATCTGTGTCAGGTTGTGTTTGTACAGCTTGACCTGTCCGGCGTAGTTGGGTAGGTGTGTTGAGAGTGCCATTTTGCAGCGGTGCGTTGTGGTGGCGTGCTCCGGCTGTGTGTGCAGTCTGCAATGTGCACGCTCCGAGGTTGCTGTGAGCTCTGTGTAGTCGTAGGGAGACAGGACTTGTGTTCTGTTGGCTTGTGCGGAGGACACGGGCCCTCATCCCACATGCTTCTCAGACTGTTCAAGGTCAGTGATGTGTGACTCCTTCCAGATAACTTGCATGGGGCCGACATGGGGGAGTGTTTTCTTTTTTCTTTCCCGTCCGTAGTGTTCTTCGGTGATATGCGCTATCTGCCCTGTGGTCGGTCTCCTCTGCATGCCTGTGTTGGTCTTTTTTTGGACAATGGCTGTATTCACCGGCTTCTTTCGTAGGGCTGTGGTTTCGGAGTTGGAATGGAAGGTCATTCAGTGCTGTCTGCTCTCCCTTGTGTGGGCGGCAGGCTGCCTTTCCACTCTGCGTTGGGCCTTGTGTGTGGATGTTATTCTTGGGCCACCTGTTGTCGGTCCCCGGGCTCTTTGGTGTTCCGTTTTGTATGTCTTGTTCATGTGTGCAGGGTGGTATGGGTGTTTCTGTGTGGTACTGGCGTTCCTCTTCCCGAGGGGGCCCTGCTTCTCCTGGTTGGTGTTGCCGCCGCTGTGTGCTTCGCCATGTTTGTTACACTGGGGTGTGTCCTGCTGTTGCGTGACTTCACTGACATGTGTGCGTCGGTTGTGTGACGTTGGGTGTTGACCGTGAATTGGGCGTTGGGGACATGTCTGTGGCAGGCCTGTCACGTGTCATGTGCGTTCGGGGTGGGGCTGGTGTGTGTGCTGCTTGGTTGTGTCCCTGTGTCTGTGTGCGACGCATGCATGGCGCTGCGGTTGGCCTCTGCGTTGTGCGCATGTGTGGCAGCGTCATCGCCGCTTTGGGGCCGTGACGGGGTCGTTGGTTCCTAGTCCCAGGTGGTGTGTACACATGTGTTACGAGATGTTACAATTTGGCCTGTGTGTCATATGTGGATGCAATGGTGGATGTGTCGTGTACACGCGGGGGTGGGGGGTTGTCCGCTTTTTCCGCCCTTGCACTGTGTGCGCTGTTTGCGTGCACTTGTTGTGTGTGTGCCTACCTGCGTCTTCGCGGTACGTTGCGTCCTTGGTGGTGCATCAGATAGAGCATAGGGAGGGCCTGCAGTGCTGGATTCATGCTCGGGGGAGCCGCTTCTTCGGTGTCCGTGCTCGGCGTTCGTGTTACCGCTTCGGTTTGACGTACGGTATCTCTTAGCCGTGGGATCCGTTGGTTTGCGTCATCGTAATTTGTACGCCGGGCGGTACGTGTTTCGTCGGACGGTGTGTGTCAATTGGGCTGCGCCGCTACGTGTACGGGCGCACTTTGATGGCGGACGGTGTCGCTGGCTTGCCGGCGGTGTTTGGCTGACTTTTCGCATCGTAATCGGGCGGGCGTGTGGACTGCTGCGTGCGGACGGTAACTGGTGGTTTTTGCATCCGCCAGCACGGCGGTAGTGCTTCCGCCAGACATCGTAATGGGCCCCTAGGTCTTCATCTCACATAGGGCCATATGTAGGTGGGCTAATACCGGTCGGTAACGGCCGAAAATCGGTAAATTTCCCGTTACCGACCGGTATTTAGCCCTTTGCGATGTTGGAGGCCGGATTTAAGGAATCGGTAATTTACCGATTCGTTATTTTAAGGAATCGGTAAATTACCGATTCCTTAAATCCTATGTAGGGAGCACTCAAGTGAGTGCATTTTTGGTTTAAGGATTCGTTATTTACCACCAACTAGAAGTTGGTGGTAAATACCGAATACCTTTTAAAAAGCAATTTTGTGCTTTTTTAAAAGTGCCATGTGGCAGACATACATGCCCTTAGGGCATGTATGTGCGCCACATGTGCACACATGCACGATTCAGGGGGCAACAGGGTGTCAATTTGACACCCTGCCACCCTTGAATATGCTCCCCTATTACCGATTCGGTATTTACCGAATCGGTAATAGTGAATGGCTTTCCATTCATTCCTATGGGCCTCCAGGCCCATAGGAATGAATGGGAAGGTATTCCTTATTACCGATTCGGTAAATACCGAATCGGTAATAACGAATATTACCGAATCGGTAAAATGTACCGAATGTTTACCTACATTCTATTTACCGATTCTTAAATACCGAATCGGTAAAATTCTGTATTTAGGAATCGGTAAATAGAAATTACCTACATATGGCCCATAGTCTTGTGAACAGCATTTTCCCTGGACCCCTATGTTAAAGTTCATTATAACACTTAGCACATAAGCTCTTTATAGTGCGTGTGGTTATATTTCTATCTAGGAACTATAGACTAATCCTTTTATAAATATGATTTCTTATACCGTATTATATCTTATAAAATCGAAATATTTTTATAAAGTAAAGCACTGACAGACCATTGATATTTTAAGGGGTAATGCTATGTTCTCTGAGCTCAGATTGTCTAGCCCACATCACTTTTTTTTTGGGGGGGGGGGGGTTTATAGGGCAAACTTGACCCGAAGGTATCAGAGCGCTTTACATGAGCACCAGTTGCATTACCAATGGACACATTATTGTTTTTGTTAGTCACAGGGAGATTAAGTGATTTGCCCAGAATTACAGGATGTTGAGCGTCCCTTGTCGAGACTCGAACCTGATTCCCCAGCTTCGAGGTTGACTGCTCTAGCTGTTGGGCTACATCATCTCCCCATCCTCCTCCTTATGAAAGCCTTGCAGTGCTCTGCTTTGCTACCCTGAGAGAGTCAAGTGCTAAAGAGATAACACATAGTACCATGGCTGAGATCATCAATGGTAACTGACTCCATGTTTTACACCTGGAGCCCAGTTACATGTGACTTCCCAAGGACTTCAAGAACAAGATCTGACATCTCTGAAAAATTGTCCAAGACCTAGTTTGCTAGTTGAGTCTCTGACAGACACACTGGCGAGCCCATAGCTAATGTTGTTAGTTTGAACATGGGCTGTAATTGATCATTTGAAAGGCTGACGAAGGCACCTTGTGCTGTACCTATTGTGTCTTGTTGTGCTGACACTGCAAGGCTAAACATTGTGTGAAAAGATGGCTCCCCAGTTGGGACAGAGGAGACGTTGAGCCAGATCAGTGCTGCTGGGCCGAACACCGAAGCTCAATCCTTAAGAGCAGAACTATGGTACTATGAAGTGAGGATGTTTCTCTTTGTCAGATGATGGAGTCTTAACTGTATTAGATGAAATAAACCAGCCTGCAAGACTCACAGACGGGGGCTGTACGCTGCTATCCCAGATCCTTTACAGTGAGGCAGGGGTTTGTGGGTGCTGCTTCCTGTTAGTTAGAGATGTAATATTGTCTAAAGAGATGAGTCTACAGCTTCTTTCTGAAATGCAAGAAGAGTGAGGAAGTTTACATCCTTGTAGCCCATGCTCTACTCCAGGCGGCCTGTGGGTGCAAAGGACACAATCGTGAAAGCCAAAGAGCAGCATCACACCTTTGGACCTCAGGTTTTGTAGAGGGTTGAGGTTTGAGTCTGAGGCAGATGGGTGGAGTGATTATGGGAGTCCTTTAGAGACAGCGTTTAGAAGTCAGTCAGACACAAGGGAGACCTTGGCTATGAAGGAGGTTGCAAGGTTTCAGGCATATGCCAATGAGGCCTTGCCAGATAGTTAATTGTTTATATAGTTGGATAGGAAAAGTGTCTGCTTACTTTGCAAGAGTGACAGAAAGTCGTGGTGCTTAGAGAGGGAGGCTTGGCTTTGAGGCAGTGTGGAGCTGAAAAGAGCAGATACTTGAGAAATGACATGCTACAGAACATGTGTGTCCAAATGGGCAACCACTGTAGCTGACACACACATAAAGCATCATGGGCCCTTCAGAGCCTCATAGCTGTCTTTTCCAGGAAAGTTGCTGTGGGTTCAGGAGGTTATTTTGCAGACTGACAACGAGTGCACTAATTCATACCAGCATCTCTACCTGCCCATGAAGAGCTCATCCAGATGGTCTGTGTCTGGTGGTTGACAAGGGGTGCAAGGTCAGAGTCTACCCAGAGCCTGCTCCATAATTTGACCTCTCACACTGTAAAGAATCATTGTCTTCCACTGGAGCTGCAGACTGTGGCCCTATGTAACTGGATATAGGGGTGAGGAGTCAGGGGTTTGCCACCAGGGATCACTGGTGCAGCCCCAGAGAGTGCTTGCCTTACAGGGGTGACATTTTATTTATCACTGATGTACACAAAAGAGCATTGAAAACAGCAGGGTTTCCCTCTGTTATGTAGTTCTGTACCCTGAAAAGGAGTGCCCCAGGTGCATGTTTACTGGCTCACGATGAAGAATGAGGCTTCTCCTACCACCTACATCTTACAGTAACAGCTGTGTGAGGCCTGGGTCATGTCTGAGCCATACCTGGCTAGCAGCACATCATCTGCTGGTAATTAGCTGTGCTTATCAGGCTCTTGCTGGCAGCGGGAGTCCTAATTAATATTCATACTTTGCACGAATGTGGCTATACACCTCTCCTCCATGGAGGCGTGTGCCGACAGAAGCTATTTCAAGGAGAGAGGCATTCATGTAACCAAGAGGTGTGGCAGTATTGGACACTGATTCTCCTAAATGCAAGGTGTAGGAAGTTTGGCTATAGGTTGTGTGGCCCTTACTGGGAACCATGCACCCCATTGGAACGCTTGACTGTCTCAGGGTAGCGAAGCAGAACAGTCCAAGGTCTACTCAAGGGGAGGTGGTGGGGGGCTAGTAATCACCATTCACTGGCACACAATACTAACAATCAATAAATGATTGTCCAGTCAGTGCTCTTTCTTTAGAGAAAAGGAGAAATGTATTTATTACACGCTCACTATTAAATACTACACCTTAATTTACAAATATATACATTAGGTAGTTTGAAAATACCATAGATGACATTGAGAAATCACTTTTGACTCCCCCCCTCCTTCAAAGTGTCAAACAAACATATAAGGTATGTTGATTGGCTTGACAAAGGTTCAAGATCAACAAAGCAAAAGTTTAAAACTAGGGGTGGGTGGAACTCTTGGAGTTACATGAAAACTCAGCGAGATTCTGCGGAGTTCTGCAAATGGACGAAAATCGGCACATTGCGCTGCTCATGCTGATTTTTAGCACCGGGAGCTTGTTCCACACTGAAAAATCAGCATGAACGGCACTACAAGGCGCACCAGAGGGTGCTGCTTCTTTCTGCCGCTCGAGTAGATTTTATACTGGAGCGGCAGCTTTCTCACTATGAATGGTCACAACCGCCATTGACTGCCCGCGTTGGGAAACTTTTGCCAGGTGCCCTCCTAGAGCCCTAAAATCACGCTAGGGAATGCCAATTCTTGCTCGCCAATTTACCGTTGGTGACCTGCACATGAGAAAAAATGACGCCACGTGGCAGTTGTCGCAATTGGTCTGGAACTCTGCGTTACATGAGTAACAGCGGAATGTATCACCCACCCCTTTAAAAATACCACCGTTTTGTGCTTAAGTGCAATAATCCATTTTTACCCTGTGTAAATGGACTTTCTACTTTTAATAAAGCATATTCACTTTGATCAATAATCACTGTCAGAATTATTATGTCAACGAAGCATTTTAAAATGAGCAAAACATGTCTGTGTGTTTTTTGTTAACTTTCAGCCATATAGAATACAATCTTAACAACAGTCCCTAGAGGACATTTTTACTGATCACATAAAATGCAACTACAGCTTCAGCCCCTCGAGAGCACTTCATTACATGTATCTTCCTTATATACCTTTAGGTCACATTAAATGCAACCTTAGAGCCAGCCCCTAGAGAGCGCTGCACTCCCAGCCGTAGATCAAAAGCTCCAAACATGGGAGTGCTTTGAAAATGTATGTGAAAATTGCAAAGGGATCATGATTTTCTGGACCTCACAAACGTAGGGTTAGTTCCCAAATATTACTCCTGGGGGGCTGCTGTCACTCCGACAGCCCCCCACAACAGGTCACCGATTTTCGAGATGCCATAACTCGGGCCCCGTTAGGGCAATTTGGGTGATGTTTTGCTTGTTTTACTCCTCGTGGCAAGCTCTAGTCACCAGCAGTAGTTTCAGCAGACATCCTCACCTCCAAAGTAGTGTGATCTACAGGGAGCTGGTTCTTCTGGTTTCCTGCACCAGCCTTTCTCCTTGTCTTTATCTCTGTGCTCAGAAGTCCTGGGCTTTCCCTCAACTGGTCATCAAGGGGAATAAAGGGTATAAGGGGTTTACTGGCCCTTTGGGAGATCCACTGGTCCTGGGTCAGCTGGGACAGAGGCCCTAGTCCTGTTTGGCATCAGGGGGTGCCTTCTTTCAGTTGCCCGTGGCAGCACCAGGGTCCAGCAGCAAAGAGAGCAAAAACAACAACCAAGAGAGAGCCTCCCCCTTGTGCAAGAGTTTTTAAAGGGGGGGTGGAAGGTTCTAGTAGCCAGACACCCCTAACTAATCCTAAGGTGCCATGTCACCTCCCACCCATGTCCCAACCCTCCTGCACTGCATGCTGGGATAGTTCAAGATGGCATCACCCAGGAGTCACTGATCACATCTGCTCCTGGGGTCTCAGCTCTGCCCCTCACTGACATCACTGCCATGACCTTTCCCACCAAAAGTTCAAAGAGCAGACCCCTCCTGTGTTGTCTCCAGTTGTCTGGGCTGCCTACTTTTTTCAGTGGGCCTGGGCTGTTCCCCAGCCCTGTTGCAGTCTGACAGGTAATTCACAGATGCAGATTTTTATGCCCACACTTCCCTCCTCAGGAGTTGAGGGAAGCATTGTTAATTACTCCTGTTGTGTGGGTTGGCCTTTGTTCCTGACGCTGGAGAGAAATGTAATTAACTTGGCATAGCAGGGTGACAAAAGGCCTGGGCTCTGATCCTGAGCTGAACCAGAAAAATATGACAGTTCTGGATGAACCATAAGTTGTACAGATATCCTCTTGGAACCTGCAGATTTGTTTTCGTCACACAGGTTCCATCCCATTTTGATATGTCACTGGACTTTGTAGGCCAAAGGGAAGCAAAACTGCGCCCTAAGGCAGCCCCCCCCTATGGGCCCGATTCACAAAGGTAAACTTAGACCAAAAGTCTAAGTTTACGACTTTCGTGTTTTCATAAAAGTAACCTTAGACCAAATGTCTAAGTCTACGACTTGCAGTATTCACAAAGGTAAGTTATGAGTAGTATTTTTATGTCCACACTCGGGCTGGAATCTCCGCCCCAAGTGCGGAGATTCCAGTCCGCACCTGGAGTGTATTCTCTGCACTCATTAACTATTCCATTTACACCATGACAGCTTCCTCCACCATCTCCACTTGTCAACACATTCACAACAACATCCTTCCCCCAAAGATAACCACTACCATCACTGATGTCCCCCATAGAAACATCCCAAGTCATAGTACTACTTCTCTTTGTACCACATAAACTCACTCATCGAAAATTCCACACTTTTCCATCCTCCAATTTTATAGCACTACCCAACTCTTTTATAACTTCAATGGTTCAGACCTATTAGCTGCACCCTTCTTAACAAACATGGGTTTCCTTACATGCACATATTGCCCAACTTCCACCACAGGCCATTTAGTATTAATGTTCCATTGCAGTTTGGTGCGCTCTCATCAAGTTTCTACTCTCCTTCTCATGTTTTGATCTCGTTCCACAATACTTAAATTCTCATTCTTCCTCTTTAACCACCAGAGCACCAAATTAGTGGATGGTTTCCTTCCCCTTAATAATTCAAATAGTATTTTATCTGTCACAGAATGAGGAGTAACTGTAAGATAACAATCTCTCCTGTAACGATTTTTTCCATGGCAACCCAGATGTAAGGGCTAACTGGATGGCCTCCTTTACCACTCTATTAAAATGTTCAACCTGACCATTTCGTCCTGGGTGATATAATGTTGTTTTCACATGTTTAATACCAGAGTTCATCAAAAATCTTTGCATTTTGCTAGATGTAACTTTCACTCCATTATCCAAAACCAACACTTCCAGAATGCCTTCCCGTGAAAATACATATTCCTGAAATTCACTCACCACAGCCATAGTTACCCTATTCACCATCCTCACCTCTGCCCATTTCGAATATTAGTCAATAAGTACTATGGCATAGCTTACTTTAGAAACCAATGTAGAAAAAGGGCCATAAAATCAATGGCCAGTATCTGCCATGGACCTTCCGGTAATTCTACCATTGTTAGAGGTATGTTCAAAGGTTTAACCATTTTGTCACTTGCGCTACAAGCCCTCTAATTCCTCACCCAACAGTCCACCATAGCATCCAATCCTGGCCACCAAACCTTTTCCTAAATTCTTCTTTTCGTACTTGACTTACCACCATGCCCCTTATGTCCAGTTTTTATCATACAATCACGTTGTCCTTCTAGACAAGTTACAATCCTGTCCCCTCTCAAAATTATTCCCCTGCACACAGAATATTTATCCCTGATCTTCCAAAATGCACTACAATCACCTTGCAATTGCCCTTCTCTGGGCCAACCACCAAAATATTACCCTTTCACTGTCTCCACAATGACATCTCTTCCTATTTCTCGTATCCACATACCTTCTGTCAAATCCTGCTTTCCTCCACTGGCACTATCTCCACATCCCACAATATCCTCATAAGTAAATGCCACCTCACACTCATCATCATTCATTACACATTCTCCCAAACGGTCCCTAGGTAACCCTCATAAGCCATCCTCAATTGTATTGATTTTACCAGGTACATATAGAATCTCATAATGGAACATTTGCATTTCAGACACTAGGCTTGCCAGCTTTGGTGTCAAATTTTTCCCCCTTCAGATTTTAAAATATTGACCAAAGGCTTGTGAACAGTACATATCTTGAATTTTTTCCCCCTACACATACATCCGAAAGCATTCCGCTGCCCATGCAGCTGCAATTAGCTCTTTCTCAATGACTGAGTCATTGCGCACAGTTTGTGTTGAGATGAGCATATGCTACAATCCATGTAGTACTCTCATTCTTCTGTGAAAAAACAGCACCAACACCATAACTACTCACATCCACAGATAATATACATTCAGCCCCCTTATAAAAGATTTCAAAATGGGTGCCACTGAAATTTCTTCTTTAATCACATTAAAGCACTTAGTCTGTTCTCCCAGACAAATTTAGCATTCTGTTTTTAACAAGATCCATAAGAGTTCCAGCTTGGATGCATGGTTTTCCACAAAACACCTATAAAATTTCATAAGGCCCAAGAGTGACATCAGCTGATCCTTATTCTTTGGCTCTGGTGCTTTTAAAATAGCTTCCACATGACTAATCTTAGGTTGAAACCCCTCTTTAGAAATTATGTGGACTAGATATTCTACCTCCTGCTTCCCAAAAACACATTTTTATTTTTCACAGTCAGCCCTTTATCTCTGAGTGCCAACATGACCAATTGTAAGGCTTTATCATGAAAACACTTTTCTTGACCAAAAATGAAAATGTTGTCCTGGAATACTTTAGCTCCTTGAATTCCTAATAAAATTCTGGTCAGTTCCTTTTGGGAAACTGACAATGTACTCACAAGCCCAAAAGGCATACTAGGATATTGACATATGCCTTAAGGGGTTATGAAGGCTGTGCAATTTCTTGACTCTTCTTCTAACTCAATTTGATGGCATGCACTTGTAAGGTCACATTTAGAAAACATAGTGGCATTCCCAATTGACAAAGTTAGTTCTTGCAAAATAGGAAGTGGGAATGTATGTATCTACCCATATTGCATCATTTTTACACCTCAAGTCCACACACAGACGTAACTCCCCATTAGCTTTAAGGGAAATTACCACCGGTGAAACCCAATCAGAACTTTCCACCAACTCAATAACTCAATTCTCACATAGATCCTGCAAAATGCCCTTCAATTAGTCCCTGTAGTTTAATGGCACATTCCTCAGTTTTTGTCTGATAGAAGGAGCATCGCCAAGTAAAATTATTTTATGCTTGAGTACTTGCCACCTACCCAATTGATCACAGAATATATCAGGGTAATCTTTTTTAAACTTTCATATTCACATTCAGTGTCACAATTGTTTCTACTTCCAATCTGCTTCATATGCACAAAATATACTGGAGGATTAACACACTGATACATTTTTATCCCCAGTTCCGTTATATGTGGCCACCCTAGAATCATGGCTCCCTTATTAGCTACATATGCATGACATTTGTTGGAACCAAATTCAATATCAGCCCACATAAATCCTTACATAGGAATCTTGTGACCAGAATAGCTACCTGGATTTGCATCAGGTTCACACAGCATCCTGCCAGGCCACAATCTGTTAAATATATTTTTCCACAGAAGGGGGATGGGAGCACACTGCCTCATCATATCACAGTTCAGTTCGCCCCTTAGAATTATGGTAAATGCAGTACAATGTTTGTGCTTACTTGAATATTAGCTGCAGTTTTTCACCAGAGTTGGTGCAGATAGTGCTGTCCATCTCTAGACACATGTATTTCTGGATTTTATCCTTCATCAGTAGAGATCAGAAAAACAAATTACATCAGGGGTTGCTGATAATGCTGCCACAGTCCTCTCAGGTCTCAGTGCCTCTCACTGGTGCACAGGTGCATCTCCAAAAGCTTGTCAGCTCACTGGCTCAAGGAAGCCTTTTTAAACAGAAGGGGGATGGGAGCACACTGCACAGTTCGCCGCTTAGCATTATGGTAAATGCAGTACAATGTTTGTGCTTTCTTGAATATTAGTTGTAGTTTTCCACCAGAGTTGGTGCAGAAACATATTTTTCCCCATGATGGTATACCATGCACACTAATCTACCATAGTCTCAATGTGTTCACCATCAATACATACTACATAACTAGGTAATTTCATAAACTTCTTACTTTCACATGCTTGTTCACCTTACACACTGAGTACCACACCCTGTAAGCTCTCGTCCTCATCCATAACATCTTCCACAATTGGATTTACCTTTTTGCCCATATTCTTGCATACTCTGCTAAAATGCCCTTTTTTCTTGCATGTGCAACATCCTTTTTTGAAAGCTTGGCAAATGTTATAATTAGCCAAATGGCTACACGAACCTCATTTGAAACTCAACAACCCTTTACCAGGTATACGTCCCTCTTCATTTGGCTTCTCCTCTCCAGCTTTATTCTTGTATCCCCCTTCATTTGTCTTCACCTCTCCAGCTTTATTCTTGTATCTGGTATCCTTCCCTGCACCAATGGCACTTACTTGTGTATTGCTGCCACTCTCACTTCTTATTGTTTCAATGCATTTCTCAGATACCTCAATGCTTCTTGCCGCACCAACTGCTGCCTTCAGTGTTATCTCCCCACATGACCATCACTTTTCTTAAATTTGTTTTAGATTGGGTTTCATGAGAATTTGGTCCCGCCAACACCTGGTCATACGACATATGCTCAAAATCACTGGTTAACACTAAACCTCTTAGAGCAGCCAAAAACTGATAAATAGTGTCATCTTCTGTGCCCTCAAATTGAACTTAAACCATTCCATAACCACATTAATTTTCCTGCCAAATCTCTCCTGCATTTGTTTAATTGCATACTGGTAAACACCTATATCACCTGCATTCTTTATCGGGGGTACATTTTCGAACTCTCTCAGCCATATAGCACCTAACCTGTGTTTTGATAATGATAAATGTCTTTCCTCCGAACATTCATCCTTCTCTAGTACTTGCACATATGCTTCAAACATGTCTAACCATAAACCCCATGGTATCGGTGGTTCTCCAGGCTCTGCCAAAAAAAAACGGAAGAGGCTGAATGCTTGAATACAAGAACGTATAGAATGTTAATAATAATTATGTATGGCAATAATACACAGAAAATGTCCACCTACATTAAAAAATGGAAAATGTTTAACTAGAAATTGCTTAAATTGATAAAACACAAGTCACCTGACTCTTTTTGGAACCAGGATACAGTTATAGTTATTAGCCAGAAGAGGCTAACAGTTATTGTAGTTGGCCAGCGGTGTGCCAATAAGCAGAGTAATGTCTCACAACCTATACAATGAAAACAGTTTACATAATAGGCAAACGGTTTGCCATTCACCAGAGTAGTGTCTCAACTATAATACCTCCAGTCCGTGTACATTTACTTGCCGTGGAGCACAAAGTATAAACTCAGCTGTGACATACAACGCACATAATGCCCCGGTTACTTACCGGTAATCTTCATTACTCCGAGTCCTAGTCTTCCTAGTATTACCAATGAGCATTCTGCTCCCACAGAAACTCCAAGCAAAAGTTAACATACTAGTATCCTTATCCCTCCAATATGGCCCCCAGTGGCAACCACCAATCACATAAAAGGATACAAGACCCACATCACGACCTGGAAACCAAAGCTGTATTCATGAAGCCACAACAGAGGGCCGGGAGGGAAGGGAACCTATACTGTGGTGAGGAAGACTAGGATTCAGAGTAATGAAGATTACCAGTAAGTAACCAGGGCATTACCTCCTCGTCCGTCTTCCTCGCCACAGTAAGCATGATGCAGATACCAAAGCAACATCAGCTTCATGTATAGTAAACACAGCCCAAACACGGAAGCCAGCACAAAAAAAACTCTATTGACAACAATGGAGAGAGACACACATCTCAAGAAACCACAGAGTCAGAACCGAAGAGGCAAAGGCAACAGAAGCACCACCCCCAATCTCAAGCCGGTAATGAGACATGAAGGTATGAGGGGAAGACCAAGTGGCTGCCCTGCAAATATCCTCCATGGAAACACCGTAGGCGACCCAAGAAACAGCAACAGAATGAGTAGAATGTCCCAGAATCGGATAAGAGGGAACCACAGACTGGACAGCATACGCCAAAAGGATAGCCTCCTTAATCCACCGACTGAGAGTGGAAAGAGACGGCTTCAGGCCCTGCCGGGCCAGACCAAAAGTGACAAACAAATCGTCCACCTTACAAAAAGAAGCTGTGCGAGACAAATAATTCACCAAAGCACGCCTCAAAACCAAAAGGTGCTTCTGAGACTCCTCTGCCAATGAAGGAACAGGAAAGAAAACAGGGAGCACCACCTCCGCCGACCGACGAAAGAAAGAGTCCACCTGAGGCACAAAAGTAGGATGAGTCCGCAAGATCACCCTAACCTCCAAAAACCACAAAAAAAGGAGCAGACCGCAGGAAAGCCCCTAACTCCCCAACACGTCTGGCAGAGGCAATAGCCACCAAAAACACCACTTTCAACGTCAAAAACTGCAAGTCCACCGACTCTAACGGCTCAAAGGGAACCCCCTGCAATGCCCACAACACCAACGGAAGGTCCCACGGGGGAGGACACAACACAGGACGAGGGCGTTGAAATGCCAGAGACGTGAAAAGACGAGCCACCAAGGGCTCCACAGACACAAAAGGGAGACCATGAAAAGCTCTAATGGCTGCCCACTGAGCACGGAGGATAGAAAGGGCCAAGCCCAAATCAAAACCTTCCTTCAAAAAATCCAGGACCCGAGCAGGATCCAAACCCACAACAGACCAACCATGGCGCAGACACCAACTAGCAAAGTTGTCCCAATGCTTAGCGTAAGATTTCAAAGTAGAGGGGCGCCTGGACTGCCGGATAAGACCCGCAACCTCAATTGAACAACCACTCTGAATCAGGGAACACCTCTCAAGAGCCAAGCCTGAAGACCCATGGACCAGAACACCGGAAGAGGAACCAGAGGGCCCATCAATGGATACGGATGGAACGGCAACGTCCAACCCGGATGCACCGCCAACTCCAACAACAGAGGAAACCACGGGCGGCGCCGCCAACCCGGAACCACCAGAAGCACCAATGCCCCCTCCCTCCTGATCCACCGCAAAACCGCCGGAATCAGGGGAACCGGAGGAAGGCATACAACAGGCCCCTTGGCCACCAGAAGGACATCGCATCCACCCTCCAAGCCTTTGGACAAGGCATAATTGCGCAGAAACAACGGATCTTGGCATTGTCCGGAGACGCAAACAAGTCCACCACTGGACACCCAAACTTCCTCTGCAACGTCCGGAACATCACCCGGGACAGAGATAAAGACCCCATGGAGGGAAAGACCCTGCTCAGACAGTCTGCCACCACATTCTCCCGGCCCAGGAGAGAAACCGCAGATAGGGAGGCCAACGGCGACTCCGCCCAGGAACAAATGAGGCAACTGAGGCAACGGAGGGACCGAACTCTGCAACCCCTCTGATGACTGATGTAGGACATGACAACCAGGATGTCCGTCCAGACCTGAACATGGTGACCCGCAGATGCCAAGAGACCCAACTGAACTGCCTTCAGCTCCCTGTAATGGGAGGAACAAGGCTCACAGGAGGGCAAGTCCCCGACAACAGGGACCGAATCACCGACATCAGAGTCAATATCAGTGCACGAGGCAGGAACACCAAACCCAACTGAGTCCTGAAGTGAGCCCCAATGCACGTCAGATCCTGAGAAGGAACCAGGCAGGACTTCCTCCGATTCACCAGAAATCCGTGACCCTCCAGGACCTGGCAAACCTCCTGGACATGGAGCTCCGCCTTAGAGAAAGAAGAATGCAAAAACAACAGTTGATGGACAGAATGCAGAACAATGTCATACATTCACCCCAATACAGAGATCTGGGCCTAAATCCATCGTTTTTTTGCTCACCATGCCATTCCAGTTTGAACCCAGCCATATGCAAATCAGTCTTGACCCTGTGCCTCATGGGAACAGTCCAGCCCGAACTGCCAAGCCAGGTCGTCCCTGGACTGGAAACCAGCATCCTAGGACCGGTTTCAGGCTTTCACCCCTCTTCAGCCAAGATAGCTTGATTCCAGTAGCATGGAGAGCACGGGACCCACGTCTGGGCATACCCGTCCCACTCGGGGTGACAAATGCAAGAACAACAGTTGATGGACAGAATGCAGAACAATGTCATACATTCACCCCAGTACAGAGATCTGGGCCTAAATCCATCGTTTTTGCTCACCATGCCATTCCAGTTTGAACCCAGCCATACGCAAATCAGTCTTGACCCTGTGCCTCATGGGAACAGTCCAGCCCGAACTGCCAAGCCAGGTCCTCCCTGGACTGGAAACAAGCATCCTAGGACCGGTTTCGGGGTTTCACCCTCTTCAGCCAGGATAGCTTGATTCCAGAGGCATGGAGAGCACGGGACCCACGTCTGGACATACCCGTCCCACTCGGGGTGACAAATGAAAAACAACAGTTGATGGACAGAATGCAGAACAATGTCATACATTCAACCCAGTACAGAGATCTGGGCCTAAATCCATCGTTTTTTTGCTCACTATGCCATTCCAGTTTGAACCCAGCCATAAGCAAATCAGTCTTGACCCTGTGCCTCATGGGAACAGTCCAGCCCGAACTGCCAAGCCAGGTCCTCCCTGGACTGGAAACAAGCATCCTAGGACCGGTTTCGGGGTTTCACCCCTCTTCAGCCAGGATAGCTTGATTCCAGTGGCATGGAGAGCACGGGACCCACGTCTGGGCATACCCGTCGCACTCGGGGTGACAAATGCAAAAACAACAGTTGATGGACAGAATGCAGAACAATGTCATACATTCACCCCAGTACAGAGATCTGGGCCTAAATCCATCGTTTTTTTGCTCACCATGCCATTCCAGTTTGAACCCAGCCATATGCAAATCAGTCTTGACCCTGTGCCTCATGGGAACAGTCCAGCCCGAACTGCCAAGCCAGGTCCTCCCAGGACTGGAAACAAGCATCCTAGGACCGGTTTCGGGGTTTCACCCTCTTCAGCCAGGATAGCTTGATTCCAGTGGCATGGAGAGCACGGGACCCACGTCTGGGCATACCCGTCCCACTCGGGGTGACAAATGCAAAAACAACAGTTGATGGACAGAATGCAGAACAATGTCATACATTCACCCCAGTACAGAGATCTGGGCCTAAATCCATCGTTTTTTTTTTTTGTATTTTTTTTTTTTTCCAACACTCCATCCATCATCCCCTTTGGTTTTGCTATGTTCGCCCTAAGTTGGCAGGGTATGCCCAGACGTGGGTCCCTTGCTCACTTTGCCACTGGATTCAAGATAGCCTGGCTGATGACGGCTGTAAGCCAGAAACCGGTCCCAGGATGCTTGTTTACGGTCCAGGGAAGACATGGCTTGGCAGTTCGGGCTGGACTGTTCCCATGAGGCACAGGGTCAGACTGATTTGCATATGGCCATGTCTGAACTGGGGTGGCGGAGTGAGCGAAAGAATGATGATGGATTAAACCCAGATCAGTTGACTGGGGGTGAGTGCTTGCAATGTTCAACACTCCGTCCATCATCCCCTTTGGTTTTGCTATATTAGAGAAAGAAGAAGCAGAAATCAACAAATCATCCAGAAAGGAAAGACTTAATCCCCCACTCATGTAAATGCCCAATCAGAGGGGCCAGAACCTTAGTAAAGACACGAGGGGAGGAACACAGGCCAAAGGGTAATACCCGGAACTGAAAATGACTGCTCATCACCCAGAAGCGGAGAAACTACTGAGAGTCCAGACGGACAGGGGCATGGAGACAAGCATCCTGCAGGTCGATGGAAGCAAGAAAATCCCACTGATTGATCAGAGGCAGGATCACCAGTAATGACACCATCTTGAACTTGATGGGAGGAATGAACCAATTCAACCACTACAGATCCAATACCGGTCTGAGGTCCCCGGTGTGTTTCCCCACCAGGAAGAGAATAGAGTACACTCCCAGCCCCCGCTGATCCACGGGCACCGGAATGACAGCGCCCTTTTTCACATGGCAACAGATGCCTATCAATAGAGCCGCCTTCTTCAGAGCATCCCTGGGGCAAGGAGTGACCCGAAAACAGTCTGGGTGAGTCTGGACGAACCCAAGGCGAAAAACCTTCCGACACCACCGGAAGAACCCAGTGATCCGACACAGTCCGCATCCAGCTGTCCACAAAGAGAGGCAGTCGACCCCCCACAGGACCCACTCCTGGAGCAACCCAGTCATGATTTGGAGGGTGTAGAAGGGGAGGAAGAGGTGGCAGGGAACTGAGACTTGTCAGAGGAAGGAGCACCACGGCCATGCCCCCGTCCGCGAAAGGGCTGAGGAGCCCACCCTTGACGAGCAGGACCAAGGACCTACGTGCCCCAAACAAAACGGGAACGCCCCGCTCTCTCTGGAGCTAACAGCTTACAATTTTCTGCAGACTTTTTGACCATATCCACCAAGGGAGCACCAAGAAGCTTAATGCCAGAAACAGGGATTTTCATGAGCAGACCCTTCTGCGCAGCATCGGCCTTCCAAGAACGTAACCACAACTGGCGACAAGCCGTCACCGAAGACCCAGCCTTGAATGCCGCCGCCCCCAATGAACAAAGGAAATGCCATAAAGGAGCCGCACCAGTTGCTCCATCAGGGCGAGAGTGGGAGAAATGTCCTCGACCTGGTCCAACAACTCAGCCAATGACTGGAAGTCCTTGAACAATGACTGGATGGCATAGGAGGAATAGGTAGCAGTTCCAATAGAAAAATTGGCGGCGGTAAAAGTGCGTTACACTGCCGCCTCAACCTTTTTATCAACCGGGTCCGCCGGGGAAGCATCCTCAGAAATAATAGCACCCTGAGAAGACATGCCAGCCAACAAGAATCCACCTTCACCGAGGCCGGATACTTAACAGCAAAGTCTTGCAACGGAAATCATTTGGCCAAAAACCTGGGAATGTTATTCCGATCAACATCCTTCCATTCAGACTCCAACACCTTCAAGACAGAGGAGTGGAGCGGTAAAGACTCCGGCGCCCTCTTCTGATACTGTGAAAAGAAATCCGTGTCCTCTATATTAACCTCAGACTCCAGAAACAACAGGTTGGAGTGAATGTGCTGAAGGACATCTTTAAGATCCAATCCTTGCACAAAACGACCCATAAGCTCTACATCCTCCTCCCCATCAGAGTCCTGGGAGGGATCAGGGTCACATCTAGCCTTTTTAGAGGGAGGAACAGACTCCCTGTCACGCAAAGCGGCAGCCACTGCAGTTTGTTCCATACTTGCCATGATAAAATAGCAAGAATAACTCACTATGGCAAGCCAGCACGTCTAAAAAGCGTACCAGTGCCATGGCAACCACAAAAAAATGCTCCAGGACGGCCTCCGGCACGCCCCTAGCATGCACGCAACGTCCCAGAAGAGTAAATGACCCCCTGCAAAATGCGCTGTAACAACGCGTCGACCCGCAAGGAGTCGGCATGAAGCCACGCCCCCACAGGCCGACGCTCACCCAGGGCACACAGACCGAAGCCGCATAGCAGCGGAAAAAGCTGGTAAGAGTAGGGGCGAAGGGAGTCTGCAGGAGAGCCCGGGTGTTGTATATGCATTTCCTGTTTGTTCTCGTGCTTGCATGCACGCTTTATACATTGTGTGTTTCCTTTTGAATCTCCTGGCTCATGGCACGATCATGATGTTCTAGAATAGAGCATCTGATCGGGCCAGTGAGTCGAGAGAGTCAGTTTCTTGGAGTCTGCCGGTGCTGGTGGAGTTGTTGCCGGTGATGCTTCTTTTTTGTAAGAATAAACCTTTCTTCACCTTCAACTGCTTCCGATCTCTACTTAACAATTTGGCGACGAACTGGAAGAAGCACCATATTCACGAACCCTACGTGTGGATTATTTCATCCTATTTTACGGATTTGTTGCATCCACCTCATTTATTTGTTATCCCGAGGAGCTTCTGCATATTCTACTGTCCAAGTCCAATTACTTTTGGAGTCCACTTGGAGAATTATTCTGGATTGCATCCGTTTCCCTTTACTACCTTCAGGTATAATCTCGAGTTTGTTTTTGTGATTACCAGTGTCTACTCTGAGGCTTGTCTTGGAAGGGTGTGTCCAGTACCGTGTTGATTTTTGCAGCGATTTTGCGGACCAATTATCAACGTTTTACACTCCTCGCATCTTTTATTATTCTTCAAACCGAACAAAGGTTCTACTTACCAGCGAGACTTTGGCGTTCCTTTCTCGAACTTTATACCATTTCTTCTCCTGTGGAATTTGCTGCTTGCATCGGACTCCGAAGTGGAATCTCTTCACTGGAACAATCTTCAATGTTCGTGACGTTATCACGTTCTACACGCAAGGCGACTGCGCATTTGCATTCTTCAACGTTACCTAGGTAACCAACACATCTACGCATTACGTCCTACGCGCAAGTCATTTCACGCTCCGTTTTTACATAGTTCAACATTACTTAGGTAACCAACGCTTCACGTGTCACATTGCGCAAGCTACCTCACGCTGCGCGGCACATGCTTCAATATTTCAAGGCAACAACCCTTCACTCGCACTTTTGAACGCTTACTACGTTTTTCTTTCTTGCCATTCACCGAAGAGGATTCTTTTCAAATTTTTGGCATTACGTTTGTGGCATCTTCATCTGAGACATTCGAAACGGTACTGTTTATTTTTTTTTCTTCACATTTATTTTGGTTTTCTCTGCTTATATACTTCTACGTACTGCACAGGGTGAAGAACGGACACTGTAACTTTCCGTTTCATTTTTCAGTGAACAATTCCCTGTCCATAATTTTCTTTACTGATCTCAGCCAGAAGGAATTCCATTACCATTCAGATCCAACTGTTTGCTGATTACCTTTATTCTTTCTAGTCCCTATCTCCTGTATTCCTTTCCTTCTCTTTCTTTCATTTTTTTTTTGCCTTCTAAAAATGTGTGCTCAGGGATACACACTTGCTCCACCACAATGCTTTTGGCCTGCTGGTAATTCTCCTTGTATGCCATGGATTGAATGGAAAGCTTATTTTTAAATTATATCGAAACATTAGATGCTAATGGAAAAATGAAAGCTCCTGAAAAAAAGGCATTTTCTTACATTCTTTGGGTCCTGAAGGACTCAAAGCTTTTAATCAGTTGCCTAGAGTTGAAAGTGATGGTGATAGAAATGTTTTTGAAAAAGCCATTTCAGATTTTGATCGTTATTTTTCTCCCAAAGTGTGTATATTTATTTCTAGGTATAAATTTTTCCAGAGAAAACAGCTAATTGATGAGTCAGTGGACAACTATGTCTCTGCTCTTAAGACATTGTCTCTCGATTGTAAGTTTGGTTCTTTACAAGAAGACCTAATTAGAGATCAGGTCGTTATGCATGTTAATAACTCAACCATTCAAGAGAGATTATGGATTAATGGTGATAACGATCTAGAAAGTATTTTAGCTATTGTAAGGAAGTCAGAAATGTCTTGTAGGAGTGCTAAACAAGTCAAAGGTGATGTTAACAATACCAATAAGGAAATTGTTGCTAAAGTCAATCCTAAACATGATGTAAAAAAGGAAGATTTTAAAAATAAGAAACAAATTAATTCCTACAAGGGTAAAGCTGAAGTCAACAAAGATAATTGGAGATGTTACAGATGCAATAGCAAGCCACATCTTGCCAATTATAAATTCTGTCCAGCAATTAAACAGAAATGTTCTAATTGTGGTGTCATTGGACACTTTTCTGCAGCATGCAGAAGAAATAAAAATAACAAAGTTAAATGCATTGAACAGAACGGTGACAGTGAGGAAGAAGATAACAACACATATTATGGTGATAGCAGTTCTTTTGTTCTCAATATTAAGGATTCTGATCCCACCATTCTCAATGCGGATAATTTTTCCATTAAAAAAAAAACAGTTTGTGACATGGTTATTGGAGGTGTGAGCACCCAAATGTACGCTGACTCTGGGTCACCTTATTCAATTGTAAATGAAAATGTGTGGCAGTCTCAGTTTGCTAAAAGGTTAGGTAATGATTTAGAAATTTCTGATATCAATCCAGAAGGTTATTCTGGAGAAAGGATTGAGATTCTTGGTTTTAGAACTTTAGTGTTCAGGTTCAAGAGTCGTGAATGCATTGCTAAATTGTATGTTTCTAAGAAGGGACCCTCAGTTCTCAGCTGGTTTGAACAAGGTAAGCTTGATATCATCCTTAATCCCAACAGTCCTGATCCCGTCATGGTTATTGATGAACAAAATGGCACTGGAAGTCTCATGTTAAAAAAAATTCCTAGTGTGTTTAGAGATAGTATTGGCAAATTAGTTAGTTTTAAACATGAGATACGCTTAAAAGAAAACGCTTGCCCCAAGATCTTCAAGGCACGCAATATTCCCATAGCTGTACGAGAAGAAGTTAAGAAAGAACTTGAAGCTCTGATTGAAGAAGGGATTATTGAAAGGATTGAATCTTCTGAGTGGGTTCACCCATCGTAGTTGCCAGGCGTGCCAATGGCAAGATTAGGCTCTGCATATATTTGCGCCATCTCAACAATAATATTGTTGTAGATCAATTCCCCTTACCTCGTATATCTGAAATGTTAGCCAGTGTTGGTGGTGCTAAAATATTTTCCACTATAGACTTATCTGCCGCCTACCACCAAATTGAAATTCATGAGAAATGCCAAGACTACACTTCATTCATCACTCCCTTTGGTTGTTTTAGATACAATAGAATGCCCTTTGGATTAGCTTCCGCTGCGGCTATTTTCCAATGCGTCATGCAAGACATCTTGAACAATTGCAAGAATGCAATATGTTTCCAAGATGATATTCTTGTCTTTGGATGTAATGAACTTGAACATATTTCAGCATTGGAAAAGGTGCTAAGTGCTCTCAATGATCATGGTCTAACCATAAAACACTCCAAATGTAAATTCGGTGTCAAATCAGTAAATTATCTTGGACATGAACTATGTGGAGAGGGCATTAAACCTAAAACTGACTTAGTTGAGGCCATTCAAGCTGCACTCCATCCCAAATCCAAAGATGATGTTAGATCATTCCTGGGATTAACGGAATTTTATTCGAAATATATTCCCAATTTTTCATGTTGCTTTTTTAGCATAAGACAGTTAGTAAAGAACAAGAACAAATTTTTATGGTCTAATGATTGTGAAACTGAATTTCTTGATGTTAAGAAAGCTATTTGTACTTCTACCGCCCTTTCAGGTTTTAACCCTTCACTGACTTGTATCATTACCACTGATGCTAGCTCAAAGGATTTAGGAGCTGTTCTAGCTCAGAAATCTGAATCTGGCAAAGAATGTATTATTGCACACGCGTCCAGAGCACTTACTCCTGCGGAAGAGAAGTATTCTACTATTGAGAGAGAAACCTTAGCAGTTGTTTGGGCTCTGGAGCACTTTAGGATATTTGTTTGGGGTAAAGAATGTTTA
Organism: Calotriton arnoldi; assembly: GCA_963921515.1. Classification (NCBI taxonomy): domain Eukaryota; kingdom Metazoa; phylum Chordata; class Amphibia; order Caudata; family Salamandridae; genus Calotriton; species Calotriton arnoldi. The sequence goes on from CAWUFW010004824.1 coordinate 929,308, forward strand.
ATAAGGAGTGATCACAAACCCCTTATACGTTTACTCACCACAGAAGGCATGTTGAAAGCTTCTGCACGCATAGCACACATGTCTATGCGTCTCCAAGATTTTGTCTACACTATAGTTTATGTTCCGGGCAAGAATAATGTCACAGCCGATTTCTTGTCTAGAATGCCTCTACCGCTGAAAGAAGATATTCATAATGAGTGGGATGATTTTCAAATTGCTTTAGTGCATGACGAAGGGTGTATGCCTATAGACCAGGAAATGTGGAATGAGGAATTTGCTAAAGATATCTTGTTAAAAAAAGTGGAAAGCTATGTTTTGAGTGGATGGCCAAACAAAAAAAACATCAGTCCTGATCTAAGATGTTATTGGGAGGTAAGAAATGAATTGTCTTGCACTGATAGTATACTTAGAAGAGGAGATCGTGCTATTCCTCCTAACAAGTTAAGGCACAGCATAGTTCTACATGGTCATGAAGGTCATAGTGGTATTGTCAGAACCAAGCAAATGGTTAAGAAAAGTTTTTGGTGGCCTGGTGTGGACTTGTTCATTGAACGCATTGTGAGAAATTTTATCTCATGCGCTAATTCTGACAAATCTCTCATTACTCTCAAACCTAATATGGGAGATCACATAATTCCTGACAACCCATGGAATACCATTGCTATGGATATCTTGGGACCCATTGGACCAAATTGTAAATTTATCCTGGCTATCATTGATGTATTTTCAAAATGGCCAGTTATTAAAATTGTAGAAAAGTTGATACTGACTGTGTTTTGACATTTTTGGATGAAACTTTCACTGAAGAAGGGCTTCCTGTATGCCTTATCACTGACAACGGTGTACAATTTCTATCCAATAAGGCCAAAACATATTTCAAAAGAGTTGGTATAACTCATTGCACCACTTCTTTGTACAATCCCAGTGGTAACGGTATTATTGAGAGGTTTAACAGAGTCCTCAAAAGTGCAATACAGTTAGCTGGATTGGATAATGACAATTGGGAATTGCAAATTTTTAAAACTATGTGGATGTACAGGACTACTGCCAATGTCATGACTGGTTGTTCTCCTTTTGAGGTCATGAGGGGCAGATTGCCTAGAAACAAATGTAATCCTGCTTGGTTAGCTCCTTCCACCTCTTACAACTTAGATCTAGTTGCTATAAAGGAAAAAATTGCTCAGACTCATGCTACCAATAAAGAATTTTTTGACAAAAGAAAGGTTCTAAACAAGATCCTATTGTCAAAGTCGGTATGCTTGTTAAAGTGAAGAAACCTTGGAAAGCTAAAAAAGGTGAAAATCAGTTCATGGGCCCATTTGAAGTTAAAGAAATTTTTAAAAACTCTGTGAGGCTAACTAATAAGAAAGTCTGGAATTTGAGCAGAATTGCTGTTCTCAAAGCCGACAAAGATGTGTATTTTACTACTAATAATTGCACACATGACAAACAAGGTACTAAGGATACCAGTTATTTAGATAGTTCGAATGATGATAACCTGGTTGAGATTTCTGTTTCCGTTCCTTGTGATAACAATACTTCCAAAAATGTTGTAGGTACTGAAGAACTTGGAAAACGCTCACGGAAGAAACCTGGTTGGATGTCTGATTTTATTTCCTTTATCAGAAACAAAATTGTCAAATAGTTTTTAGGTCTCGCGCCTAGCGTTGCTGTGCGCCACCCTGCTCGCGCAGCGCGAGACCTCTTGTATGGGGTTCTGAAAGCTGACCACACGCTCATGCGTGTGATCAGGCTTTCGCCGGCAGGCATTGGCTTTAGCGTGTTTTTTTGTAAAAAGAAAGGCTCGCGATTGGGCAAAGGCGGGCGCATGTCCCGCCTTTGCAACGCCCATTCCTGTCCGTGTCTAGCACGCGCAGCAGCGCGCGTTCGCCTCGCTGCCGCGCTCCCTCGCCCCCGCTCCTCTGTGGTGCGCGCGCACCACTGGTTTTTTCCAGATAGTATCTGAAATAAGTTTCGCAGCTGCTTTTAAAAGTGTTGAAGTATTATGCATTGCACTATGTTCACACAGTATAAAAATGTCTGCCCCATCTTTAGGCCGCTCCTCGGACTTCTGTGAGGCAGAACTCCTGTGTTTTCTGCTGACTGTCTTTGGCGTGGATGTACGGAGGAATGTTTGATTACAGTGTAACAGGTTTGGTGGCGAACTCCAGATAAATGTACACCACGCACGCAAAATGTTCCTTTGGGCATTCAGTTCAGCTACTTGCAGCGGTGGAGGGCTCTGCTCTTCGATGTACTTCCTGACAGACTCCTAAGTTTGAAGTGCCTGTCGGGCACAGGTTGCTCTTTTGAAACTTTCTTAGATTTTTCACTGAGGAACAGTGCCGATGCCAACAATGAGAATAGCACTGATGATCCCAATGGGACTAGTGCCGATGCCAACAATGAGAATAGCACCAATGAGAATAGCACTGATAACCATGGGACTAGTGCCCATGACAACAATGAGAATAGCACTGATGATACCAATGGGACTAGTGCCGATGCCAACAATGAGAATAGCACTGATGATACCGATGGGACTAGTGCCGATGCCAACAATGAGAATAGCACTGATGATACCAATGGGACTAGTGCCCATGACAACAATGAGAATAGCACTGATGATACCAATGGGACTAGTGCCGATGCCAACAATGAGAATAGCACTGATAACCATGGGACTAGTGCCCATGACAACAATGAGAATAGCGCTGATGATACCAATGGGACTAGTGCCCATGACAACAATGAGAATAGCGATGATGATACCAATGGGACTAGTGCCGATGCCAACAATGAGAATAGCACTGATGATAACAATGGGACTAGTGCCGATGCCAACAATGAGAATAGCACTGATGATAACAATGGGACTAGTGCTGATGCCAACAATGAGAATAGCACTGATGATAACAATGGGACTAGTGCTCATGACAGCAATGAGAATAGCACTGATAACCATAGGACTAGTGCTCATGACAACAATGAGAATAGCACTGATGATAACAATGGGACTAGTGCCGATGCCTACAATGAGAATAGCACTGATGATAACAATGGGACTAGTGCCAATGCCAACAATGAGAATAGCACTGATAACCATGGGACTAGTGCCCATGACAACAATGAGAATAGCGCTGATGATACCAATGGGACAAGTGCCCATGCCAACAATGAAAATAGCGCTGATGATACCAATGGGACTAGTGCCGATGCCAACAATGAGAATAGCACTGATGATAACAATGGGACTAGTGCCGATGCCAACAATGAGAATAGCACTGATAACCATGGGACTAGTGCCCATGACAACAATGAGAATAGCGCTGATGATACCAATGGGACTAGTGCCCATGACAACAATGAGAATAGCACTGATGATAACAATGGGACTAGTGCCGATGCCAACAATGAGAATAGCACTGATAACCATGGGACTAGTGCCCATGACAACAATGAGAATAGCGCTGATGATACCAATGGGACTAGTGCCCATGACAACAATGAGAATAGCGATGATGATACCAATGGGACTAGTGCCGATGCCAACAATGAGAATAGCACTGATGATAACAATGGGACTAGTGCCGATGCCAACAATGAGAATAGCACTGATGATAACAATGGGACTAGTGCTGATGCCAACAATGAGAATAGCACTGATGATAACAATGGGACTAGTGCTCATGACAGCAATGAGAATAGCACTGATAACCATAGGACTAGTGCTCATGACAACAATGAGAATAGCACTGATGATAACAATGGGACTAGTGCCGATGCCTACAATGAGAATAGCACTGATGATAACAATGGGACTAGTGCCAATGCCAACAATGAGAATAGCACTGATAACCATGGGACTAGTGCCCATGACAACAATGAGAATAGCGCTGATGATACCAATGGGACAAGTGCCCATGCCAACAATGAAAATAGCGCTGATGATACCAATGGGACTAGTGCCGATGCCAACAATGAGAATAGCACTGATGATAACAATGGGACTAGTGCCGATGCCAACAATGAGAATAGCACTGATAACCATGGGACTAGTGCCCATGACAACAATGAGAATAGCGCTGATGATACCAATGGGACTAGTGCCCATGACAACAATGAGAATAGCACTGATGATAACAATGGGACTAGTGCCGATGCCAACAATGAGAATAGCACTGATGATAACAATGGGACAAGTGCCGATGACAACAATGAGAATAGCACTGATGATAACAATGGGAGTAGTGCCGATGCCAACAATGAGACTAGCACTGATGATAACAATGGGACTAGTGCCGATGCGAACAATGAGAATAGCACTGATGATAACAATGGAACGTGTGCCGATGCCAACAATGAGAATAGCACTGATGATAACAATGGGACGTGTGCCGATGCCAACAATGAGAATAGCACTGATGATAACAATGGGACTAGTGCCGATGCCAACAATGAGAATAGCACTGATGATAACAATGGGACTAGTGCCCATGACAACAATGAGAATAGCACTGATAACCATGGGACTAGTGCCCATGACAACAATGAGAATAGCGCTGATGATACCAATGGGACTAGTGCTTCTGACAACAATGAGAATAGCATTGATAATAACAAAGGGACTAGTGCCAATGCCAACAATGAGAATAGCACTGATGATAACAATGGGACTAGTGCCGATGCGAACAATGAGAATAGCACTGATGATAACAATGGGACTAGTGCCGATGCCAACAATGAGAATAGCACTGATGATAACAATGGGACTTGTGCCGATGCCAACAATGAGAATAGCACTGATGATAACAATGGGACTAGTGTCGATGCCAACAATGAGAATAGCACTGATGATAACAATGGGACTAGTGCCGATGCCAACAATGAGAATAGCACTGATGATAACAATGGGAGTATTGCTCATGACAGCAATGAGAATAGCACTGATAACCATGGGACTAGTGCCCATGACAACAATGAGAATAGCCCTGATGATAACAACAGGACTAGTGGTGATGATAACAATGAAAATAGCTCTGATGATAACAATGGGACTAGTGCTCATGACAACAATGAGAATAGCACTGATGATAACAATGACTATAGCTCTGATGATAACAGTGGGACTAGTGCTAACGAGAACAGTGAGAATAGCGCTGATGACAACAATGAGACTAGTGCTGATGACAACACTAATGACAACAACGAAAATAGCGCTGATGATAACAATGAGACTAATGCCGATGACAACTAGACTAGTGCCGATGACAACGAGACTAGTGCCGATGACAACAATAAGAATAGCGCTGATGATAACAGGACTAGTGCAGATGGCAAAACTGCATGATTAAGAGACTGTTACTCAGGGTCCGCACTGCTCATTCATAGGAGACACTGTCCTGGACTCACATGCCTCTCATCAGTGTGCACACTGGTCTTTAACCATATTCCTCCAACAGATTCTAGCACATTATTACAGGTTAATATGTTCCTTGTGAGGCCTCCTGACTCCTGCCATTGGGATTTAAGTTCTGCCACTATGTTGATTATAATTCCAGTGCTGGAGCATTGTGCTTTGGTTACACGAAGCCATCTCGTGCTTTACCTGTACTTGTTTGTTTTTGTGAGTAAAGTTAAAGGAGCCAGTATGCGCTGTGGAAAGGGCTTTTCGGTAACAACAAGCATTTGCAATGCAATAGGTCTCGCATTTACGCGAGTTTGACCTATTGGCATTGTAAATGACAATGGCTTTTATTTATGTTTCAAAAACCAAAACATAAATAAAAGGCAATGTCATTTACAATAAAAATAGCTCAAACTCTCGCAAATGCGAGACCTATTGCATTGCAAATGCTTGTTTTTTTTCTTTCACTGTTTAAAGGGGGAAGGTGTGTTGTATATGCATTTCCTGTTTGTTCTCGTGCTTGCATGCACGCTTTATACATTGTGTGTTTCCTTTTGAATCTCCTGGCTCATGGCACGATCATGATGTTCTAGAATAGAGCATCTGATCGGGCCAGTGAGCCGAGAGAGTCAGTTTCTTGGAGTCTGCCGGTGCTGGTGGAGTTGTTGCCGGTGGTGCTTCTTTTTTGTGAGAATAAACCTTTCTTCACCTTAAACTGCTTCCGATCTCTACTTAACACCGGGCGTCCCTCCTAACCCCTAGGGGACCAAGACAAATGCGTGCAATAGGTGCAGAGCACCAAAACAAAATGAAAGACCTGCCGAGTCCGCTAGAGCAGGACTCGGCAGGAGACCTCCCAACGTGAGGCATGAATTAAAGACACACTCCGGGAGTCCGCTACAGCAGGACCGAGAAGGAAGTGTAACAAAGGGGGAAGACAGTTTTAGGCAAACGAAACCCCCCCCCTCTGCCCCCCGGGGCACAAGAGTCCGCTATAGCAGGACCGCCCCCCCACCTACCTGAACACAGGAACAGCACTCGGAGCAGTGCAGAAACAAAAAAACAGGTCGTGATGTGGGTCTTGTATCCTTTTATGTGATTGGTGGTTGCCACTGGGGGCCATATTGGAGGGATAGGGAGGCTAGTATGTTAACTTTTGCTTGGAGTTTCTGTGGGAGCAGAATGCTCATTGGTAATTACTGTGGCGAGGAAGATGGACGAGGAGGTAATGGAAGCAATGATCCAGAGCAGGGGACCTCAATATTGCCGCTGTAGCCGAGATAGTAACTGCCACTGGAAGCGTTGTCTCACAGCAGGAGACCTCAATATTGCTGCTTCAGAGGGAAAGACATTGCTGACACGTCACAGCCTCAACTAGAAGGACAACCTCCCTATCCATCATAATCCAAATGTAAGAAAATGGGCGCTGCCATAATCACTAACATGGATGCCTCTTAGGAACGCTAGACCGGGAACACAATGCACACTATGCTTGCAACAAAAAAATAGATGCTGGCGTAAGCATCATCATGCAATCACCACTTGCGTCGATACACTTCCGATGCACTCAATATGGCTGATGCCTCTCAGGAACACTAGACCGGACACCATGTGCGCACTATTCTTTACACATCAGCAAATCCGATCGTCTGTAGACAACTGGATATCAAGGCAGCTGAACAGCACATCTTAAGGTTACTCCAGGCTCCTTGTTCAGACAATTGCAGCTTCAAAGAACTTCAGTAACCACTGAACATCCAGGCATCATCTTTGGCACTGACTCCAGGATCTCAACGGACATCCATGCATTATATATGGCTTCGGCCATTTGAAACAATCACTCATATGCCGGAAGCACTCCATCCCAACCTCGACGCCAATATTGGAAAGCAGGAGGTCTTCCATATGGTAAGGATGTAAAGTTGTTTATTTATTCCATAAATAAGATCCACGAAAGGAGCGGCACCAGCATGTGGCACTACATAACTTGCCACTAACAAATGACCTCCCCAACCGTCACTCATAGAACCCCCTTATCAAGATTCCACAATTCTATATTCTATTACATAAACACATTCTAGGTTCTCCTTACCTATCTCTATCCCACAGTGTGCAATACCCAATGGGCTCCATACAAGGAAGACTTTTTGAAGATTGTTTCTCTTCTCAAAAAGACGCCTGTTAATACTATGTCTGAAGATCGTTTTAGGAAGGGCAGAAGTGATTCTTTAATATTACTTACAATAGTATAGAAGCAATTTTATAATTATTAACTACAGTAAGATTAGAAACGAAAGAGGAATTATGGGAATTAATTATCCCTAAAGTTCTGAATTATAAAGTGGTCAACATGTTTCTGCCATATTGCCCATCTGGGTTGTTGGCCTCCATCAGGATCAGTAAGAGGAAGTCTTAATCTAAATTCAGCCCTCTGGAAGGATATGAATATTCTGAACAGTAGAGCAAAAAAGGGAACACACATATATAACAGTTGTAACACATAGACCGGGGCGGTTATACTAAACTGGATAGTCTGGCGACTCCTATGACCTTAACTCTGAGGAGGAAGGGCCACACTGGGAGCAAGGCCATTGTGTCCTCATAGTCAAGTACTGCATTGCTGTCAGGCTCCTGTCCCCAAATCATAGCAAATGGGACTCCATACAAGGAGCAAACAAATTATCCTTGTGTTAATGCCGTTGGGTATTGAGCAGCCCACCTAAAGTGGAGCATGACCTAATGATGAAGCTTGCCACCTAGGTGGGTGAGGGTCCGTGTATCCTGGTAAGAAGCCTCTTATGGTTTTACATGAAGTAATTTTCCTTTGAGCATTCTGTACGAATGTCACACATTTTATTTTGGCCTGACCCCACCACCTGATCTGTCCTCTGCTTCCCTGGCTCCCCTCCTTGCCTCTGCTGGTTGCTGTTCTCCACCATCAAAGCTCTTCTCTATGCTTGCATGCCCCACACTCCTCACCCCTCACAATGTCAATGTCACCCTCCACCCATTCATTCCTGCAGAGGGCAGGGTTGCAGCAGCTTTTCTCTGGATTTCCTAGCTCTGGATGCCCCTCCCACATGATATCCTGTGCCAGTAAATTCTGTACACAGAGGTTGGGTGAGTTTTAATATAATGATCTGGTCAAAATTGAGTATACTCTGAAAACTTTACTCAGGCGAAGTGAAGCGAATTTCCTCAATTGTGCCCACCCATAATTAAGTAGAGTCTTTGGTTCTTTTCTAAAATGTAAGAGCGAAGGAGCTAGTCTCATGTCTAGTAGGAGATTACTCCATAGTCCTGCACTGTATAAAGAGAACTGCAAGTTTTGCTAGTTGCATTATTTTGTTTTTAAGTCCTGCCACCATTTGACTCTGTAAATGTGGTTCAGGAATCATCAGAGACTTTATTACTCTATCCTACTTCTGGTTTTAAACTGAAACCTGGACACTAGAAGAAGCCACCACAGTTCTCTCAGGGTTGTGGTGACGCCATATTTTTATGTGCTTGGATTAGGCTTGTAACAATTTCTTTAGTGGAGCAAGGGTGGTGTTCGAGAGACCCTTGAGGAGCACATTTTATCCATCTGTGAATGCAACACCTTGAGCTTATACAATTGCATATCAAATTCTAGGATTCTAGGTAGGTTGACTTTCTTTAGTAGTCACATCTGTTGCTAAACGTGGTGTGCTTCTTTTTTCTGATGTGTCTCTTGAATAAAGGATGCGCGTGACTTTATGTAGAGTAAATAATGTTGAGTAGCTACTGTGGACGGCCAGGGATAAGGTTTTCTATGGCAGAAAAGGATGTTGTCATGGTGATGTTAGATTTGAGGAATATTGCTGACGTCCATAGATGAACATTGCTTTAGCAGGTTCTTAAACAAAGAGTGTTGTCTGCTGACAATAGATATAGTTGGCCTCCCTTGGTGTATTGGTGGAGGAAATACCATGGTTGCCTAGTGGGCCTCCTACGGCTCCATGTACAGATGAAGACTCTGTGTGGCTAGGATGGAACCCCGGCAGACGTTGTATGTGATGGGTGGGGCGCACATCTCTGTTCCATGTCGACATTTTGCTGTCTGTCTGACTTACGGACTTGAATAAACGTAGGATAGTCTGTCCATTGATGTGTACCTGGGGACAGGGGGTGAAAGGGTGAAATGTAGGACTTGGTCGAAGGTCTTTGACAGATGTAAGAGGATGATGAGGCGGGACGGTATTGTCAGAATCATTGTCAAAATACTGTCTGAAAATGATTGTGTCCTAAATGTCTTCAACAAATATCTCCCATTGGAGTTAATAATAAAAAATATGCATCCAATGAGACAATATTTTTTTTAAAGTATATTTAGAACAGTACATTGGTGTCAGGCAGTATCTCTGCCAATGACATTCTGACATTCAACCTGCTTGGACCCCTTTATCCAGAGTCAGGGGATTACATACAACAATCTTTCTTGTTCCTTTTCCTCTCGTGCATCTTGGGTTTAATTTTTTCGGACTGCAAAAGGACTTGGTCATCAAGGTGGGATTGTAGATGGAGGGCTACGAAGAGGGGTGTGTGAAAATGTGATGCTTTCTTCTGATGAACGTTGGTATTTGTTGCAAAAACAATGAAAAATACTCAAAGGTTGCACAGTTCCACTCAAGTTGGGATTTCATGTAAAGTTTGGATTTTTGTGCTTGTTTTGGAAACAATTGCAATTAGTGTTGAGACACTCACGCAGAAAAGCAAATTAAGGTACAAACTTTTTTTTTGTGCGACCGACAAAACTAAGAAACAGGACACAGGAAGGAGAACTGAAAACTGGCTCAAAAGGTAAAGTAAAAATTCATAATAAAAAACAAAAGGAAGAACTGAAGCTAAAGGTATGGTAACAACTAATCTCGAAATCTAACTGGTTTATTATGTTGAGGTGACCTCCGTAACTTGTCCAGGAACAAGCAAATCAGGCTTTTCTAAAGAAAAGCTCTCTGCCACATCAGACATTTGCCTATCAACAGAAATGTCAGGTTCACTTTAATACCCATAGAGATATTCCACCAATGACCACCACTCACTCTGACTGCAATAGCACAAACTTTTTCAACAATGACAGGTCCACAGAACTTCTTGCCTTCTGTTTTTCTTTTTAAATGAAACGATTTTTTTTGTAATCCAGATCACCTTTCACAAGTACCACATCCTTGACCTTCTTCCTTTCATCATACCAGAATTTCTGTTTGGTCTGGACATCTAATGCACTTCTTCTAACTAGTGAATCAAGTGCAGCCAAATGTACGTCTCATGAGCCACTTCAAAATCCAGGCCAGATGAAATTCAGCTGTGGCTTTTCTTCCTCTCATCGACCTACAGGCGGACATATTGGTGGAAGAATGTGGTGCAGTTCTATACAACCACAGCATTGCTCTTATGATTTTAGTAACAGCACAGTTATTACTTATGGCCCAGTGTATGCAGTCACCGACAACTGTGTTTATTGCGTTCTACAAGCCCATTGGTCTGAGGGTGGTATAATGAGCTTTACATATGTTTCATGCCACTTGTTTTGATTAAACTTTCTAACTCTGTGCTCACAAATTGGACTCCATTGTTGAAGACCACTGTCTTAGGGAAACCTTCCCTAACGTATACATCTTTCATAAAGTTAATAACAAGTTTGCAACTGGGCTCAATAACAAACCTTCTTTAGGGCCACTTAGAGTAGTAGTCTATCATTACCAAGATGAAGCATGTGTGATGAGGTAAGGCGTTAAGGGGACCCATAGATTCAATGTCACTGTTCCTCCAAGGCCCAGCAGACACATCAATAGGTTTCATTTCAGAGGGGGTGAGGATACCTTTAAGAACTTATCACTCCTAGCACAAGTTATGCAATTCTTCACTACCTGCTCAATGTCTTTATCCATGTGGGGCAACCAAAATGACTGACAATTTACATTTTGTTAGGATTGATCTCAAATGCCCTTCATGGGCTTATTGATTAAAGCTGGTCTAAGGATAGAAGTGGGCAATAGTTTGTCTAACCTCAAAACCAAACCATGCTCTACTGACAGTTCTTCAGCTACCTTAGCACAAGGTTGAAGCTCACTGTTGAGATTTTTTTTCTTTTGGCCACCGCTCTTGGATGTAATATAGAACCTGGACTAAAACTGCATCATCAGGGGCTGAGCTCCTCCGTTCCACTTCAGAACATGTAAAAACATTAAGATGAGGCAATCAAACAATTCTCAATGTCGTCATCAGATCCAGCATCCTCAACATCACCCCCCACCCCTGTGTCACAGCTGTTTGGGAACCTGGACAAGTAGTCTTCTCTGGCATTTCTACCACCAAGATTTTGAACAAGATCAAAATTATATTGAAGAAGTCTAGTTGACAGTCTTGCAGTTCCAGGGGTAATGTTCTTCACATTTACCCCACTCAGAATGTAGACCAATGGTTTGTGATCGGTTTGGAAGACAAACGGTTTGCCCCTTGCATAGCTGCAGAATTTTTTTGTAGCCCACGTAGAAGGTAAGAGCTATTTTTCGATTACTGAGTAGTGGACTTTTGTAGTTTTGAGAACCCTTGAAACAAAACCAACAGTGAATTTATCATCTGCATTTTTCTGAGTATGGTACCCAAATCATAATCACCGGTATCAACAGTCAAACAACATGTAAGTGTTGGGATCATATGGGATCATATGATTTCAAACCTTTCACACTCACTAGTTGTATTTTGACCCACTGAAAAGCATTTTTACACTCTTCATACCACATAAAAGTTACATTTAGAAGGTTACTCATCGGTCTTATTTTAGATGCATAATGGGGGATAAAAAGAGAATAACATTCACACAAACCTAAGAAAGACTTAATACCTGTTCTGTCAGTGGGTAGTGGCAAATCAGGGATAGCGTTGACTAGACAAGGTTTAGGTTGAATTCCTGTCATTGGAAATGACATTACCTAGGTGTTTCAAGATGTTTGTCAGAAATTCATACGTTTCTACACCATATTCTTGGAAATTGTAAAGTACATTTTTCAAAATGCAATCATGCATTATGCTTTCGGAAGCAAAAATAAGCACATCATCCTGAAAGATGGCTACACCTTTGACGTTCTTGAGCAAGTTACACATGACCCACTGGAACACTGAGGCTGCAGAGTCCAAACCAAAAGGTATGCAGCAGCAATGAAGCTTACCTAAGGGGAAACTAAGGGGCATATTAGCAAGGGCTTTATCGCCGCTTTAGCGGCACTTTTTGCCGCTAAAGCAGCGATTTTTTTATCGCCCTGTCAGCAAGCTGTCGCTAACAGGTGTTAGCGACAGCTTCCAGGTGATAGCGACTGGTTTGGGTGCCGCTTTGCATGTCAGCGATATTTATCGCTAATGACATGCAAAGGAGGCGTTCCCAATCTAACAGCGACTGAAAGCAGTCGCTAACATACCTATCGCCTATTAGCAAGGCCCGCGAAGCGATAGAAAAACGCGCGCTAACCACGATTAGCGCTGGATTTTTACACCTGGTAGAAACATGACTTACCCATTATAGTCTATGGGAGGTGGATTCTACGGTTAAGTCCCCACCTGCCTATTAGCGAGATTTTCCTTAGCGATGGGAATTTATCACTGGAATTCTCGCGTTATTGCTGGGATTCGCCGCTATCGCTGGATATTTTATCGCATTGGAGATAAACGTTGCTAATAAGGTGTTATCTCTGCGATAAAATCCAGCGATAGGCGGCGATAAAAAAAAACGCGCTAAGCGCGGTTTGCGATAATTATCGCAAGTTGTTGCTAATATGCCCCCAAATTTGTTAGGTGCATTGACTCGAGATGAAGTTCAACTTGATGGAAGGCCAATACTTAACCAAGCTTGGTGAACCACCTGCAGCCTATGGGCCCGATTCACAAAGGCAATCTGAGACAAAAGTCTAACTTTACGACTTTTGGTATTCACAACGGTCCTTTACGAGTCGTATCTTTAAGTCCGCTGTCGGGCCAGAATCTCCGCAACCGGACCGTACTCTCCGCACCCGGACCGTACTCTCCGCACCTGGGCCGTACTCTCCGGCTCTAGCCGTATTCTCCAGCTTGGGCCAGATGAAGTGTAATCAATGGGCCAGGATACAATTTTTTACAAAAAGGAACATTAGGAACGTGTGATAAATGGTAGAGGGGGTCTTAAAATCAGTTTGGGCAGGAAAAAGGGTGTGGCCGGACATAACATCTTATCCAGAAAAGTTTGCTCCTTTGCATCATGGTACATGCAGTCCATGATTTGCGCTCCCTTCAGTATTGAGTAGTCTATGATTTGCGCTCCCCTCAGTGTTGACTGTAGTGTCCCTCAGTGTTGACTGTAGTGTGACACTACAGACAACACTGAGGGGAGCGCAAGTCATGGGCTGCATGTACCACTGCATGTAGCATTGTCAGAATTTCCTATGGAAAACTGCATGCGAAAACGTGCTAAGGGTTCCCTACTCCTTTTTCCTCGGCCCCTGCTCGATGGATCGCCTCGAAACTTTACAGGAAGGGGCTGAAGTAGATGAATACTTTTTGTGGGAAGTTTTGTGAAGATCCGGCAAACGGCACCAAAGTTATTAGCAAATCAAAAACTTAATTTACTATGAAAAGGTGGTCTTAAATATAACTACACAGTGGCGCACAAGTCCCGTTTTATGTCTCCCCAGGATCCAAATGGCTGCGGGGCATTCTGAGGCATGGGTGCCCGCCTAATCAAATCTACCTCCCTTCTGTTATAGCGAAAGTGCATTCTGAGGCATGGGTGCCCGTCTAATCAAATCTACCTCCCTTCTGTTATAGCGAAAGTGCATTCTGAGGCATGGGTGCCCGTCTAATCAAATCTACCTCCCTTCTTTTGTTATCGCGAAAGAAGAACGCACTCACGATGGATGCAAAAAAGGTCCATTTTATTTCCCAATATGAAGTTTCAGCATCTGAACCCACCTCATTTCGGCAAAAGCCTTGTGCCTGGGGTCACAGCTCCCTACGCACACACTGTAGATGATGTATCGGCTACAGACGTCGGAAAATCCGATATAAACTGCTTCATGGAATAACAAAGCCCTCAGGTGTTTTTTTCACAAACCTATCACATTTCTGCCCCCACTCCCTCGCCCCCCACACACTTCTCACAGAACAGATTTACACCCAGATCTCTTTCACCCCCACCCTGTTCCCCCTGGATATGTACCAGAACGAGAAATTGAATTTCCAGTCGCTTTTATTTGAATTTAATTGCTCGGTTTCACCTCATTGCCTTAATTCCAGTGTCTGCCCATCACTGGTAATTTAGCAAGGGCGGCTATGTATCACTTCTTACAGATTTGCCTTGGTGCATGCGTGCTAAAAATCAATCCCCCGCGCGCGGTGAGCGGCGGCCTCGCCTCGGAGCGCGCGACGTCTATCGACAGCATCGGTGACCTTTAAAGGTCACCGCCAGAGGCCGACTCTGTGTGCTTGTCTACAAGTGAAGGCTCTGGTCACCCTATGCACGAAGGGAGGAAAAAGGGAGGGGGGGTCGAACCTTCAATTTTACTTCTTGTTGAGTCCAGCGAGGTGAGGTGAAACAATTCTTTTTTTTTTGCATTAGTTTAATTTTTTTACGACTGAAAAATTCAAGCAGAAGCTGAAGAAATTGATGATTTGACCTGTCACGGCCTTTTCACAGATATCTGAATTTGCTGTCCTTGTGACATAATTCACTAGTAAATGAACGATATGCAGAAATGAACAAACATTTCTTTACATCTCAAATTGATAAAAAAAAATATTAAAACTAATTGGGTGCACACCGCGCCTGTCATTTTGCAACAGCCAGCCGGCCGGCCTCAGTGCAGTTGTTGGTTGCTGTAGGGTCAGCTATTGTCAAGCTACTGGCATTATGCGGCAGGAGAGGGGTAAATTAATTGGCAGGGATGAGTAAATTATGTGGCAAGAAAAGCAAAATTATGCGGCATAATGCAGCACATTTTGTAATAGTATCACTTAATTTCGTCATTTTTAAACTTAGTAACACTGTCTGGGCATTGGTTGCACCTCATTAGTACCAGTTTAACACTCAAAATAGCAATAAGCAATAGAAAGGTGACCAGTCCAGCTTTGCAACGGGATTTCCACAGCGTGTCAACACGTGTTGCTGCATTTTTAGTAACTTTTGAACCGTCTGAGCTAGAAACAAACTTTTTTTTGTTACAATCTGCAGATTATGTGGCAGATGATGGATTATGTGGCAAATGCGTAAAATCTATAATTATGCAAAAATCGCCGCAGCTGCCCAATCCCATAATTCGAATCATAATCGTTTGTTTGTCCTGCCGCCAGCTGCCACACAGGGGGACCCGGACTAGCGGTCCCAGCCCGCATCGCGGGCGCTGCCGCCCATGTGGTTTCTTCGCGCCCAGAGGCGCCACAAAAGCTTGAGCGGGCTCCCGCAGCGCGGGAAGCCCGTTTGTTTGTCCTGCCGCCAGCTGCCACACAGAAGGACCCGGACTAGAAGTCCCAGCCCGCATCGCGGCCGCTGCCGCCCACGTGGTTTCTTCACGCCCGGAGGCGCCACAAAAGCTTTCGCGGGCTCCCGCAGCGCGGGAAGCCCGTTTGTTTGTCCTGCCGCCAGCTGCTACACAGGGGGACCCAGACTAGCGGTCCCAGCCCGCATCGCGGCTGCTGCCGCCCACGTGGTTTCTTTGCGCCCGGAGGTGCCACAAAAGCTTTCGCAGGCTCCCGCAGCACGGGACGCGCGCGGGCCGCGCCCGGGCCGCGCCCGGGCCAAGGGCAGACCCGTCTGCGCCCGTCAGCGTCCGGAGGAGGCCAGGCTGGGCCATATCTCTTGGACGCCCCTCTTTGGATTGCTGGGAAATTGAGAACGGAGAGAACAGTCAAAAAATAAGGTACCTGGGCCACCATCAGTTATTTTGTACTTTGTCCTTATTTCAGAGATACTGGGGTTAGGAATATTGTTCTGTTATGGGTAAGAGGAAAACCCCTGTCTTGCAAGGGGGGGGCCCGGGAGCTAGTGTGACTGGCACAATTGATGCTTTTTTAACTAAAGCCGCACACGTGCTCACACAAGAAATAGCACTGACAGAAAGAAGGCTGTCACTGGAGACAGTGAAGTGCGCCCAGACATCGGCCGGCGATAGGGATGGGACACAAGCAGAGCAAATTAATCCTGTAGTATCCCCGGCCCAGTCTTTGATTGTTACCACCGTTGCTGCGCCTTTATGTCAAGCGCCAACCCCGGAGGACCCCGGTACGCTATTAAATACCCTGGCTGTTAAAACAGTAGAAGGGAGTGATGTGGCCTTGGATTTACCCCCATCAAAGAGAAAACGACTTGCCTGTAATAAGCCTATGAGAAAGTATCCACGGAAACAAACACGGTCACAAACATCCCCGCAATCTGGTTCGAACTTTGAACAACTATTGGATATTTTATTTGTAAGGCTGGAAGAAATGACAAAGGCCCTTTTAACACCAATATTGCATTTGATGGAAAAGATTGAAAAATTATGCCATGATTCTATCATAGCTAACAAACATTGTGCTGTGACGCTTGTGCCTAGACCTGTGGGGGGAGGGGCGGAAAATTCATCAGAGAAAAGGAACCAATGCCCGCCTGGCCTGGGTGCGAATGTTTCAGGAACTAAGGGCAGGGCTAGGGAAAGCTTACAAATAAATGGGAGCGAGGAAATAAGACCTGCAGTCCAGAATCCCATAATAGATCAGAGAAATATGCCCCTAAGTATTGAGAGGGCTATTCCGCCTGTATGTACCCAACCAAATACTGTTTTACCTAAGGTCGCTAATCAGTGTATACTTGACCTGCCCCTGCATCCGCACCTTTAGTAGCAGTCTTATTGAAGGTCCCTCCCCTTTCCCAAAATTCCAGGGAATCCGCTCAGGATTTAATACATAAAGTTACCCATTGGTGCAATAATAATGTCATAAATGGCTCAAGTATTTCATCTGATATCATTATGGCCAGAAGAGTGGGGTGGATAGGTCAGCAAACAAAAAGGATTGATGGTGAAGACTGCATAGTTGTTAATTTTGAGAACCCAGAGAAAGCCAAGATGCTAATGGGCTGTGCATATAAGAATAGTTCAAAATCCAAAATAATAGCAGTTTCTTTACAACATTTGTATCCTCCGAGCCAGCGCACGTGCCCTATGCAATGGCAATGGCAGCTACCCAGTAACCCGGGTAGGCTTGTAAATGAAACTATCAAAGATAACGCCATGCTAATGAGCAATCGCTTCCAGCCACTAACTAGTCCCCACAGTTTGGATGAAAATGACTGACTAGGGTTAGAAGGGAAAATATGTCAGGACATACCCTCAAATAACGTGACCCAAAACACTGATATACCACTAGTTTTAGATCATGGTGATACAGTTGATAACCATCTAGGAACCGTCCCAATCACTACCTCCAGTCTGGTTGTTTGCGAAAGAGTCCTATCGTGGAACATAGCGGGATTAGGTCCAAAAGAGGAAACCTGGATTGGGAAAATTTTCTTACCACGTATCATATTATTGCCCTCCAGGAAACTTGGGATGCAAATGAGTGTTTTCACTTAGATGGTTTCACTTCGTATTGTAAATATGCCACCCCATCAAATATGGGTAGAGCCAGAGGGGGTTTGCTCCTTATGTTTTCACTGAAGCTCTCCTGTAGGATAAACTTGGTTGAATGTAAATCACATAATATTTTGGCGGTAGAACTGTCTTTTAAAGATCGTAGTACTGTATTAGTGGTGAATTTTTATAATTCCTTTTACAGAGGGCATGAGTTGGAACACCTACAAGACCTGAAGGACTTTCTGGAATACTATGAGGAGATTAGACAATTGTATTATGATGTATTAATTTTGGGAGATTTTAATGTTCATCAATGTCATTTAAATTGTTTTTTAAATCAGGACCAGGATGAGTTTTTGCCCTTGCCTACCCATTCTGAGCACACACCGTCGGGCGTCCTGCTTGAAGGCATCCTCACAAATCAAAACCTATGTTGTCTTGAGCAAACAGGTAGTGTGACACCGATACCCACCTTTGTTGAGAACGGTAGGCAAAGTATTATTGATTATATTTTATTGTCAGTTCCATTATCTTTGTTTGCTGAGGACCTAATTGTTACTTTGGCGGGCCTCAGTGACTATAATCCTTTTACCGTCACTATATCGCTTTCTATTATTACGACTGAAGAACCCACCACTTGTCTGAATAATAAAGTTATCCGTTCTAAAGACCAGGCCCGTAGGCTACAATGGGAAGCAGTAATCCCAGACAACTTTTTAAATAACTTATACACAATCTGTTCTTCGGAAATTGAAATCTGTTTAGACTCTGATACACAAGGTAGCTCTATATTAATAGCCTACAGGAATTTAGTAAGACAAATACAATTTAATCTCACAGTGGTGGGTGGGACCAAACGTATGAAGGCTGTAAGGTGGTTTGATGGTGCATGCTCAACAACCCACACGGAACTCTTACAGGCGTTGAAATCGATCCCCAGAGATGAAATAGAAATTAGGGACAAAAGAAAGGCCTACAAGATAGCAACCCAGAATAGGAAGAAGGAATTAAAGGAACAGGCATGGGACGTTTTACAACAAGTTAGTGTCTTGAAAGACAGTTCCAAATTCTGGTCAGTAGTCAATAGTCCCTTCCTTTCTGAAACCCCAAATTCTAAGATTGACTGCTTAATCCCTGCGGAAAAATGGGTGTCACATTTTGCCAAATCTTTAACGACGCAAACTTAGGGGAAGCGAAAAATTTGGAGAAGATGGACAATCAAGTATGTCGCTTCACTTCAGTGTAGAGGAGGTGGAAAAGGCAATTGTGTCTACATTGGGAGGTAAGGCCCCGGGCCCCGACGGGGTACCGGCAGACCTATATAAAACTGATCCTAAGGTCTGGGCTAGAATATTAACTAACGTTTTTAATGCTGCAGGCCAAAATGGATACCCGATATCCTGGGGAAAGGCAGTGATTGTTCCAATTTTTAAAAAGGGTGCGAGGGACGAACCTACATGTTATAGGCCGATTTCACTCTTAGATTCAGCGGCCAAAATAATGGGCAAGGCCGTACTCAGCCGCCTAACAGCATGGCTGGATGACCGGAATGTTATCTCTGAATTACAGTACGGTTTTAGACCAAAGAAAGGGACCTTAGACCAATGCCTAAATTTACATTTGGTGGTAGGAAAGTATTCTGTCGCAAAAAAGGGTTTAATACATTTGGCATTCATGGACTTGACCCAAGCTTTCGATTGCGTCAATAGATCCAAATTATGGGCAATTCTAAATGATATAGGCCTTGAATCGGAGCTTGTGTCTTTTCTACACACCATTCATGAAAATAATACAGCTGCCGTAAGATATAACAGCAATGGTGATCTGACAACCCCCTGGGACGTGAAGAGAGGGGTACGCCAGGGTTGTATTCTGGCTCCCCTCTTATTCACGTTATACATAAATAAGTTGGGGGAATTCCTAGAAGCCAGCTGTAAAGATGTTCCTAAACTTGGCGACAAGATGATTCCCGCACTCTTGTACGCAGATGATACGGTTTTATTAGCCAGAACTGCAGTGGGCCTCCATTCACTTTTAGATGGTTTTATTGTTTTTATGGACTCTTTAGATCTTTCAACTAATTTTAAGACATCGCATACTATGTCGATTGGCCCTGGAAAGTCCCAAATAAAGTTTAAATTTTATTGTAAAAGGGCTGAATTAACGAAGGTTGCCACCTTTCCCTATTTGGGGGTACTTTTCGACGAGCATGGAACATGGTGCCCACAAATCACACAGAAAAGGAATACTCTTTCTAGAGCCACGGGGGCCACACTAAACTTTGCCAAGAGAGTAGGGACCAAACCCATTCCAGCACTGATGAAAATATATAAAGAAAAGTGCATTCCCATGGCAATCTATGGCTGTGATATTTGGGGATACAAGGATAGAAGGGACATCCAGCGTGAGGAAGATACGTTTTACGTAAAATTTTGTCAGTCCCGGTTTCCACCCCCACATATATATTACATGAAGAATTAGGGGTGGGATATATATCAGACCAGATAGCGGTAGCACCATTGCTGCGCTGGCTGAGAGTCTGGGCTAACTCCACCGCAAATCTAAATCAAACAATAATTACTGATTGTTTGACGCTTGATAGAGGCGGTAGCATCCCATGGCTAAAATACTTAAGGGATTTGACAAAATGGTTAGGTTGTCCTGAATTATTTTTTAGACCTAAACCCCTGGACAAAACTATGATCAGAAATATAAAAGAACAGTTCATGATTAAGCGCCAGGGACTTAGAGAAGAGAATGAGTTAGTAAAACCAACGGTGAGGAGATATGTAATGCTATCTACGAATAATCAAATTCAGCCATACCTACTCACCGTTAGCAATCCTTACCACCGCTTTGTATTAACAAGATTTCGCTTAGATTTGATTCCCTGGCTTTTGGCTGTTCCACAAGGGTTCCACAAACTAGGCACCTTAAAACCTTGTCCTTGTGACAACTTCTCTGAACAGGATACTATTCATTTCATTTTTTTCTGTGATTATTATGTTTCTTTTCGTAAAAGGTTCATATTCCCATTACTCCGAGAGTGTCGCTTTGTCCAAGTTAGGCCCGCCTTATTGTACCTCCAAATGTTACCTTCCACCACGATCAGTTTTGGCGTTGCGAGCTTCCTGACTGGAGCCATCAGGCATAGGAAAAAATTGTTTTTTTAAATTTCCAGTTTTTAGGTCTCGCCTGAGCCAGCGCTTAGCGCTGCTCTGGGCGAGAGTTTTAGTAAGCGGGTTTTGGAAGTGCAAACAGCAGTGGCTTTTGCTGGCGACCAGCTTGCGTTCACGTGAGCGTGCACGCGCGTCACGGGTCATTAAGTGCATCGCGATCACTTTCACTTTCGCGGTTTTGAAGAAAAGAAATAGATAATTTTTCTATTTCTTTACTTTTGCTATAATCGCGGCACCCGCGCTTTACTTTTAACATTAAAAGTAAAGCGCGGGTGCATGATATAGCAAAGTAAAGAAATAGAAAAATAATCTATTTCTTTACTTTGCTATAATCGCGGCACCCGCGCTTTACTTTTAATGTTAAAGCGCTTTACTTTTAATGTTAAAAGTAAAGCGCGGGTGCCGCGATTATAATGGTGTAGCCAATAGGTCTCGCTTTTGGGACCTTATAAGTATTTAGTTATGCAACTGTTGCATGGCTAAACACTTATAAGGTCCCAAAGGTGAGACCTATTGGCTATGCCAATGCTTGTTATATTATGTTTTTAAAACTTAGGCATTGTCCGTATTATTATTAAGTGGGCCCATTGTTTTAGACCGTATCTGACGTTTTGCACATTGCACTTTACATAACGTACTTGGACCCTATGTATTTTACGTTTTGAATTCTATGAGTAACAAGAAGCATGTTTCCCCCTAATGTTGGCCTTTATGTTTAGGCTCCTTCTGCGCCTTCAAGGTGGCCCATCGCATTAAACTGATTGCACTTTATACAATGTACTGACCCTCATGTATCCAGAAACCTGGCTCCTCGACTGATATTATGAAATGTTCTCCTTTTTTAAACTTTATGGTTGCATTTTTAAAAGAAAATGTATATATATATATATATATATGAAATGTACTATATTGTTATGTGCACTTTTATGGCATTAAGTTGCCGAATAAAGTATTTTTGACTGACTGACTGAATCACCCTGGGTATCGTAAACATCACCAATTAATGGGCTGTGGTAAGGGTGCTTTTCTGCAGCAAAAACCATAAAGTCCATGCATGCCATTCAAACACACTGGAAGCAATGATTTCGTCTCTATCATGGAAGTGTTTTTTTCACTATCACCAGAATTATTGTTTACATCACAGACACTGTGCTCAGCAGCAGTTATTGTAAGGGGCGCTCAGACTTTACCAGAGTTCCAAGAAGGGTGCAACCTTTAATGTCCAAAGTCGCACATTCTAAAATGTCACCTTGTGCGACACACACACATCTAATGACGACTATACTATCCAGTTATTCTGGGCTTTAACATGGACATAAGTGCTGCTAGAGGCCCTTATTGTCAGCACTGCATAGCCCCAAAAATGAGGGCGAGTGTTAATCATAATTAGGGGGCCACAAATGAAGGGGGCGCCCCTTTTATTACACACTCTAGGTCACTCTGCGAAGTAAAAAGGAGCTCTAAAAAATGGCGTTCCTGTTCTTCCATGAAACAAAAAAAATACATCAGTATTTGTTGCTAAACAGCCTTTTGAATAGAATATGTTGAATGTGCACAACTCTCTTAATACAAGGATATATTTTTAGCATTAGGATCCCTTTTAAACCAATCTATATTAAAATGTAAAAATAGATACATAATAATACCACAGAATGTGCAGAATAATATACCTTTATTGACATATTATGTGGAATAATTTGACTTTCCTTGTTCCTTGTCAGCGCCCAGATACCCCTAGAAGTGACAGTGTTGCACTTTACAAATGCTGATTTATTGACATAATTTGCTTTTGATTCTTGCATAATCAATTCTGCCTTGCAACATGATTTGGTCTTCCATTGCCACATATTTTCAGTGGCCCTAGTTGCATTCTAGGGAATATTAGAAGGGTGAATAGGAAAGGAAATTACTGCTTCGTCATTGACGAACTGTGACATAAGTGGCACGTTCCACTCTAGGCAAATTTACGTTTATTGACCTCTAGCAATTGTATACGGTTTAATACACCAAGTGTGGCCTAAGAAGGAGGCAAAATGTGTAGGTGTAGCACCTCGGTTGGGCACACTGATCCAGATCTAGAATGGCACACAGAACTTGAGATGAGGTCTCCAGACCTTATACAGTACTTTATAAAAAGCCTCTAAAATTAGATGCATTACCCAACATGTGGCCTTCTTGAGTGCTAATGCTCAATACATAGATTTTCCTCAAGGATTCCTACATACTGTATTGTTCTAAAGACCTTAGAACCAAACATAGTATTCCAATTTTGACACTATGGTACTGGTGAGGTGTCCAGAGTGGGATAGAAAGTACTCAGTATGTGGCATCCAAAGCTGGACACGATACTCCAGATGTGACCTCAAGAACTGTACACAATACTTTAGATGTGCCTCTCCAAACTGGACCATACATTATAAGTGGCATACCCCTCGGTGTAATGGCACTGAGGGGTATGCACTTTCGTGCAGTGCATACCCCTCCGCGGGTCTTACATAAGTATGTAAGGGCACACAGGGTTATGCACTGAGTGGATACCCCTCGGGGCCCTACATACTTATGTAAGGGCAGAGAGGGTCATGCACTTCACCGCAGTGCGATGCATACCCCTCGGTGACCTGCATTGCACCGTACTGCACTGCATACCACTCTGTGCTCCTATATAAGTTTGTAAGGGCACCACAGGGTATGCACTTCAGTGCACTGCATACTACTCTGTGGGTCTTACATAAGTATGTAAGTGAACTGGGGGTAATCATTCCAGGGCATACCCCTGGGTGCCCTTACATACTCATTGGTGTGATGATAGTATGTTTGAGAGGCAGAAGAATGGAATTACTGATGAGGAAACAATTGATTAGGCAGGTGATGAGAAAAAGCAGAGATGGGAGACAGGCATTGATGACTTTGGTAGTACATGTCTCTCGGGACAAAGAGGATATCTTGAAGAACTTAAGGGTGTTGCTTATTTCATCCTCAATTGTTGGTGTGAGCTTGGCAAGAGTTGGAATGGAGAAGGAAGGTGCTAAAAGAGGGTCTCCACATGTTGAAAAGAGGATGCAGAGATACACTTTTGAGTGACTTTGAAACTGTTTTAGAGCAAGCATAGGAGCTTGAGATACAACTCCTTAGAAGGCACTTAGAGGCTTGACACATGGTTGCAGGGACACCATAGACAATGTTGGATCCTGGCTGCTAATTCTTTTGGACCTTTCTGTGGCTTTTGGTACCATAGACCATGTCATCCTCCTCAAGACCATCTGTTCCATGATGGACATAGGTTGTCATGTCACAAATGGTACAGCTCATATCTCTTGAAACTTGTTCCACAAATTAGAGACAACCATTCTTCTTTTCTCCTGTGATCCGCCCCCTTCGGTATTCCAGAGGACCCCATCCTTGACCCTTGGTTCTTCTGCATAATCTTGAAAGTTCTTTTGAATAGTCTGGGTATCTGATACAAAAATACCAATGACAAGGAGTTGTACATACATTTCTGCTCAGCAACAGATGGCAAACACCTGAGCCTTTTTTTGACGCTCAAGCATGCTAGGCATCAAGCCATCTAAAACTGAATCAGAACAAGTCAGAGCACTTAGCCCTCATCTCTGGCCCCGACAGCATAGACCTAAATGACTGGTTCATGTTTCTCATGTTTCTGGCAACCCTAGGGAGCACAGATTTGGATGCTCTAACAAGTCCATTATGCTTCTCCTATATAACAGGCTCCATCTATGCTGGTACATTCATATCATGACCAACACCATGATCAGCACGAGCTCTAACTTCTTTGTAGGGGTGTGCCAAAGTATTGTAATTTTCTGCAGCCTAATTATGTGAAATAACCGCAATATTATCCGAAATTACGCATAATTATGCCAAATATACCTCACACTCCAAAAAAAATTCTGAATGGTCCGGCTGAGTAAATATCCACTCGAAAATGTAATTTTGAGTTGATTTCTAGTCGCTCGCATTCAAAACCCTGCCACTCGTGTTCGGAGTTTTAGTTTTGCACCCAAAAATTACCTGAACTGTCCTCTTGGATAAAAAATCTACCTAAAATGCAGCTCAAGTTAAAAAATTACCCCAGTG
Source organism: Calotriton arnoldi (assembly GCA_963921515.1). Lineage (NCBI taxonomy): Eukaryota > Metazoa > Chordata > Amphibia > Caudata > Salamandridae > Calotriton > Calotriton arnoldi. The sequence goes on from CAWUFW010004824.1 coordinate 954,585, forward strand.
GTATATCTTGTGTTAACATTTCTCCATGAAATTATGCAATGTGTCAAGTCACATCATTGACTTTTAGCTGTGAATGTGACTAGGCGCTCCTAGGCAGCTTGCCCAGAGTCAGAGTTGCCCCTTTGAAAGTCAATCTCGATGCAGCAGCACACCTCATCTCAGACTCCTACGCATTTGATCACATCAATTCTGCCCTGAAATATCTCAATTTGCTCCCCAAGGAAGCCCACTCTATCTACACATCAGAATCACCCACCCCGTTCAAAGTATAGCATTTCTGCTGGGAAGAATTGTTCCTTAAGTACATTTTACCTGGGTAACCCAGCAACTTTCTCTACCCAGATGTCTCAGCTCCACTCCAGATAACTGCCTATTCCCAGTGGCGGAACGATGCACAATTCTCATTAAGCGGGCTTAATCTTAATCACAACTAATTACCAATTTTTTTGCGACTTGAAATATGAACCTTTTTTTCCATTTTACATAACATGAAATTTTGTGTGATTTTTTTCCTATGGTAGATGGGTTCAAGCAGCAAAATGCCTTGCTGAGAGACAGGATCTTGGGCTACCTCGAGTAATTTTTCTAAGCGTGGTATTACCTTGTCTAATAACATCACAAAATTATGGGTTCAAATTTCTTACACACTTTGTGCAAATCTGAAAAATGTTCCCGAACTTTTATGAAATTTTGGGGAAAAAATATCACTAATTTAGCACAGTCCTGGTGGATCATCTCACTGGCTTGGTGATAGTGGACCCTCTATCTGGGTTGGCGATGGTGGATCATCTCACTGGGTTGGCAATGGTAAATCCTCTTTCTGGGTTGACAATGGTGGATCCTTTCTCTGAGTTGGCGATGGTGGGTCCTCTTTCTTTGATGCTGATAGTAGATCCTCTCTCTGGGTTGATGATAGTAGATCCTCTCTCTGGGTTGGTGATAATGGATCCTCTTTCTGGGTCGTGATGGTGGATCATCTCTCTGGGTCGTTGATGGTGGATCATCTCTCGGTCGGTGATGGTGGATCATCTCGCTGGGTCGGTGATGGTGGATCATCTCTCTGGGTCGGTGATGGTGGATCATCTCTCTGGGTCGGTGATGGTGGATCCTCTCTCTGGGTCGGTGATGGTGGATCATCTCTCTGGGTCGGTGATGGTGGATCCTCTCTCTGGGTCGGTGATGGTGGATCATCTCTCTGGGTCAGTGATCGGCTCACCTTGCCACTGATCCATGATTTAATACACAAGGTTGTAACCGTGCTAATAACTTATCGGCCATATTTGGAAGAGGCAAATCTTGTTGAGATTTTGATTTGCCTGCATTATGTTGGGACAAGAATGTGAAGAAATGTTTTAATTGCTACTAATTGTATTCTAACAAGTTTTATTTGTTTATATGTGGGCTCGTTGTGAAGATGATTTCGGCTCCGAACATTTGTCTTTGGAGAACCATCATTTTGGCCGGAGTAGTGTTCTCTCAAGGTCCACACAAAGTCCATCCTTGACAGACACATGTATTAATTACAAGCAAGAGGTTGACATTACTAATAGTACTCGTTTGACCTGATGAGACCCATATGATTACCCATATAGGTCTAAACATCGACATATAGGTTTTTTTTTTAATGTGGAATTCATGTAACCAAGGGCAAATATACACATTGTCTTGGATTTTGTAGCGACACCCCTGTTGTACATATGTGTATAATATTGGATATATTGCTGCACCTTCACTTTTGCACGCTGTCGTTATCACCTCCATCCATTCTTACCAAGGGAAATGCAATTGATTTGCATTCAGAAGAGCTTTGATTAAGTTATTTTCTTGATGATCATAAATTTGAATTGCAATAGGTTGACAGGTATGGAATATACCTGTGTTTAAATGAGACCCACGGAGCCATTGTTTTATTTCTCTCTGAGTTTTAGGAAGCGTTCCACTTCACCGAACAACCAGCTGAATGTAATCTCATAAAAGAGAACCTCCTCTTCCAAAACGACGTGCCACTCTTCACTAAAGAGTTTCTGATAAATAATCAGTGGTACTAAACTGACAGTTTGTTTTCTTTCCTGACATCAGTTACGCGAACCCCAGCAACAAATCTCTGCTCCGCAAGCTCCAGACCATACAGAACACCGCAGCCAGACTCGTCCTCGGCATCCCTCGACACAAACACATCACCCAACACCTGCAAGACCTCCACTGGCTCCCCGTCGAGAAGAGAGTAACCTTCAAGATACTCACCCATGCCTACAAATGCCTCAACACCGGACCCCAGTATCTTCAACGAAAGAATCTCCTTCCGCGTACCCAAGAGAAACCTCCGATCCGCCGACCTCACCCTCACCGAAACCCAGCGCATCCACAGAGCCAGAATGGGTGGAAGAGCCTTCTCCTACAAAACAAAGACCTGGAACGAGCTCCCGATCAACATCAGACACGCCCTCACGCTGCACATCTTCAGGAAGACCCTCAAGACCTGGCTCTTCGACTGACCGGAGCTGCACACACACCCCCCCCCAGCGCCTTGAGACCCTTATGGGTGAGTAGCGTGCTTCACAATTCCCTGATTGATTGATTGATTGACATAGAGATGTGCCCTGACACTGGCTGCACAGCCTTAAACACCACACTTTTCACCGAGGCCTTTCCAAAGTGAAAATTGTAATGGAAGGTGTGTCTGGTTGGAGAATGGGAGAGACACTTTGGACCACATTTACTTTTCTTTCACTCAACACAGCAACAGTGGCGGCTGCCACAAACAAAGGGTGGTGGGTGGGTGGAGGGAACGCGGGAGGGGGAGCGCAGGAGGGGGGATCACACGAGATGGGTGTTAGGAATAATATATTAAAAATAAAACAGCTTACCTGAAACCGTGCCTCCTCTTCCTGGTCCCAGCAGCCCCTGGGACAAACTCCCATCCAATCCCTGTGCTGCAGAGCAGCGCGGGGATTGGTCTGAGCAGGCTTGAAAGACGCTCCGCTCAGACCAGGGAGTCTTTGGGGTTTCTCCAGCCGGCTGTTCAATGCTGCCGGGCTGGAAAAACCTAAGTGCGCATGTGTGTTTTGGTTGGCCTGAGACGGCCGGCCAAACACATATGCGCACTTAGAGAGTGCACATAGCACTCCTCCTCCCCATGCCCCGCCCCTTCCCTCCCTGCACAAGCTTGCTCAGAGCCGGTGTAGGAAGCCGGCTCTGTATATACTATACCAAAGTGAGGTATAGTGAGCACAGAGTCCAGTGGAACCCCAAAGGTAAGCAGAGGTAAAAGTAGATAGCACCTTACTCTCTATTTGTGGAAGTGTGGGCGAGCAGTAAGGCTTTATCAGAGGGTAGTGTTAAGCATTTGTTGTACACACTCAATCAGCAAATGATTGCCACTCACTCAAAGACTGAACTCAGACCAATTTTGTTTGTACAAAAATATTCTTTTAGTTATTTTATTTACTAGAACCAAGCAAGCCTGGCACAGGTAAGTGATTTATAGTTATAGGAGCAGATGAGTGCGACACAGCCGGCTGCAGGCACACTAGCCAGTTAATATTTTAATGACCCTGGATCTAGGAGGGCTCAGTTCTTGCATTTGTACTCTACATACTTTTTCTTGATGGATTGATCATTTTTAGCCTGAAAAATCCGATCAGGCCTTTTCTATCGGTTCAACTCTCAGATCCTTCGTTACTTGTGCCTGACCCTGTTCAGGTGGGGTCCTACTGTATTTCTGACCCTTTTTTATTTCTGAACACACGGCCAAGTCTTCTTCTCATTCAAGCCCTGATGAAGTCCATATCTATGGACGAAACGCGTTGGCTGTTTTTTTGTGGGCAACACTAAAGCATAAAGAAACCACGTTTTTTGATACCTACATTGAATGGACAGCAATTTCTTAAATGGAACATTGGTGGTGCTCTCCACATTGGTAAAAAGCTATATTGGTCTCGGTGACTGCCACTTGGAAACAGCGGTGGCAGTGGAGGTGCACACCGCTTCTGAGCATACTGGCTCAGGCTTTTGATTTGGACTTCCAGTTGGGGATTGGTTTTGTGTGGGGAGGTGCGTTACCAGCGCATCTTGGTGGGCAGGTTTGGCTTGCTGTTTCACTTTTGGGGTTATAGTGATTTATAGTTTGCAGTAATAATACAGTTTGAATTGCAGTTGTACATATACTTTGGTTTGATTACAGTAAAATTACTGGTAATGCAATGCTTTGAAATATTGTACATATACTTTGGATTGGCTTTTCAATAGGATGTCAAGTAGATTACTTTACAGATTACTTTTCTTACACAGTGTAGTACACCTGGATACTGCCCTCGGACATGTCCTTTAAACAGGTAAGTAAAAGCGTTTTGGTTATTTGGTTACAGTTTTAGAGACTTTCATAGATTTTCCAACTCCACACTTAGAAACTTTTTCATAGAAAACAGTCAATGTTATCCTATGGGAGGAAATAGTGTTATCGGTTAACAGGTAAGTACTTTGTTGTGGGAGTTGGTTTTCTGGAGTTAGACTCAGGGGTCCCCCAGAGTCAAGGATGTACTCTTGCTATACCCTCAGTGGCACTAGGGCGGCCGGGTGCAGAGTGCTGAGGCCCAATGTTATCCAATGGGGGATAGGGGGCCTCCGGTTGGTGGCTGCTCACGAGCAGGCCACAAGGTTGTGGGAGCAAAGCTCCTGGACTTAAGCTCAGGGCAAATGGGGGTGCAAGATAGCACCAAAGGTACATCCTCAGTGGCACTAGGGCGGCCGGGTGCAGAGTGCTGAGGCCCAATGTTATCCAATGGGGGATAGGGGGCCTCCGGTTGGTGACTGCTCACGAGCAGGCCACAAGGTTGTGGGAGCAAAGCTCATGGACTTAAGCTCAGAGCAAATGGGGGTGCAAGATAGCACCAAAGGTACACCCTCAGCGGCAATAGGGCGGCCGGCTGCAGGGTGCTGGTTTGTCGTCAGGTGCCCTGTTACTTTCAATGGGGAGTCTCCGGTTTGCAAACACACTGCAGGCTCGGGGACGAAGGTCTTCTGGGTGCGATCACCACATGGAGAGGTAAGTTGGGATGCTGGGGGTTGGCTAGACACCGTCGGTTAGGCCACCCAAGGCTGTGGGGCGTCGGGTGCAGGGGTGTCTTTTAGGGTCAGATCTTCTTACCAGCTCTTGGTCGCGGTTGGGGGGACCTTCCAGATTGAGGCTGCAGGCGTCGGCTGGAGGCTTGAGGCAGGTCAGGGATCACTGGATCTTGGGTCAGGATCACCGGGGAGACCTCCTCGTGGTGTTGGGCCACTCGAACTCGGGCTGCGGGCAACGGGTGTAGAGTGGTGCAGACTCATGGATTTTGCCGGAGCTGGAGTCTGTGGGTGAACAAATCCGGTGTTCACGGGAGACAAAGGGGCCGATTCCGATCTCGGCCGGTAGGGCTCCGAATCGGATTCGGATTTACCGGATCCGATTCGGAGCCCTGTTTCCCGACCGAATCGTACGCGGGTCCGGCCGAGCGAGTACGATGCATGCTCCCGTGAAATCGCCGACCGACTCGTACGCGGCTTCAACACGCTCCGACCGACTCGCACGGACACGACTCGCACCGCGCTATGGAGACGTTAGCCGGGTAAGTACGATGCGCGCCGCAAGCAGTCCGACCGACTCGCGCCGTCTGGAGAAAGAGCTGTCGGAGCCGGACTTTGGGGGTCCGCGTCGGACCCCCCTGAATGCGTAGGCACGCGAGTCGCACACAGGGGGGACCCATGGGTCCCCCCTACCTGTGCATGTATGCCGCGATGCGCATGGACGCGTACCCACTGTAGGGGGCGCCCTTGTTCGCCTCGCACCCATTGAGTCAATGGGAGCCCGCGTACGCGTCGTACGACCGGCTCCCATTGACTTCAATGGGAGTCCGAACGAATCGAGTCCGATAGCATGCGAATGCATCGTACTCGTCCGGTCGGACTGCTGGGGTCCGATTCGGTCAGAATTCTCTCCGGGGCCGGCTCGGTCGGAGAGATTTCCGGCCCGAATCGGAATCGGCCCCAAAGTCTTTTCCTTGGAAGGCAGGGCAGGTCCTCAGGGTTCTTGAGGTTGCTGGCTGCAGGACACACCGGAGTTTTGCTTCTGCAGGTTTGAGGTGGGGACAGGCCGGTAGGGCTGGGGCCAAGTCAGTGGGTGTCCTCCTCTTCTTAGCTTCGGCACCGCTGTTCGGTCCTTCTTCTTCTTTTCTTCTTGTGGTTTCTTGTCTGAGTTCTTGGTTCAGGGCTGCCTCCTAAATATTGTATTTAGAGGGCGTTTTAGGGGTCTCGAGGTCAGTAGCCAATGGGCTACTGACCTTAGGGTGGATACACCCTTGGTGTGCTCACCCCACGTGGGGGAGTGAGCACAATCCCTAATCCTGATTGGGGAGTGCCTGCCATCGGCAAGATGGTGGGCACTGAAGAGTGGGCTTCACCTCGCCTCCCACACCTGAGGGGTGGTTGGCAGAGGGGCACACCTTCTGGGCTGGCTAATTTTTCCTACCTGTCTTCCCGCCGAAACTGAGGGGAGGCAGGAAGGGGGCCTGCTCCTGATAGCAGGAGCGGCTTGGGGTCACATTGCAAAGGCGGCAAGGCCTTTGAAGCTCCCCTGCCACAGATGGCCCTTCCTGGCCTGGGGGAGGTGTGAACAACTCGCCCAGGAAAGGCTTTGTTTCTGGGCTCAGGGAGTGAAGGCTCCCACCCTAGGGGTCCAGAAACATGTCTTTGTGGTGGCAGGCTGGTGTGTACCAGTCAGGGAACCCACCAGAGGCTGGTCGTTTTTCAGGGGGCATCTCTAAGATGCCCTCTGAGTGCACGTTTCATTAAAGCCCACACTGGCATCAGTGTTGGTTTAATGTGCTGAGAAGTTTGATACCAAACATTAAAAGTTTTCAGCAGAGCCATTATGGTGCTGTGGAGTTCGTAATGACAAACTCCCAGCACCATATACTCTTAATGGCATTACTGCACTTACAATGTCTAGGAATTGGTCTAGACACTGTAGGGGTACAGGGCTCATGCACCTGTACCGTCACCACTGGTATAGTGTACCCAGCTAGAGGGGTGGCTGACCTATGCCAGGGCAGTGGGTTGTAGGCATGGTACCCAGGGATCTATGCCATGTCGACTCTTCACTTTGTTCTGCACCAAAACACGCAGCCTGCAATGACAGTGTGTGTGTGTAAAGATACAGAGCCTCTAAGGGTGGCACAATAAGTGCTGCAGCCCTTAGAGGCCTTCCCTGGCCACAGTGCCCTTGGTACCCATGGTACCTTTTACAAGGGACTGGCATGTGGCCAGAGAGGTGCCAATTGGGGGTACAAGGTACAGTTTTGGGGAAAGAACACAGGCCCTGGGAACCTGATTGGCAGGGACCCAGGGCACATCAAGTCAAAGTGCATCAGTAGTCTGGCAAAAAGTGGGGGGTTTACTGCAACAGAAACCCAGCTTCCTACAGCCGGCAAATGAAAAATAAATCGTTGTTAGAACATCGTTTTATTTTTGATTTGCCGGCTCTGCGCAAGGCAGTTGGGTGACACTCCTCCGCCATTACGTCATCTCTCTCCCCGCGCTGGTGCACTGTGTTCTGCTTAATGCCATTCCAGGCACCCTTGCACCACGGTGCCTATGTTATGGGTAGGATTGTTTTGTGCAGGAAGGCTTACCTTCCTGCACAAAAACAATCCTTAGAGGCATGTTCCTCATTACACATGTGCTGCAGAATGCAGCATGCATAGAAAGAGGAAGTAACAAGGAGAAAAAAATATATATTTCTCCTCCTTAAACCTGTCAGGTAGGCCCACCATTTTGGAGCAAACCCAGATTTACAAGTCTTTGCAAATCTGGGCTGTGTCAAAATACAGCCTTGGATGCATGGGAATTCCCGTGCTCCAAACATTAATCACCCACCCAACGTAAAGTAATGCAAGGCGATGCTATATACATATATATATATATATATACACCTTCTCATTGTTCGCGCAAAATCCAAGCCACTTCAATGGCGGGCCGTGACGGGGTCGCGAACCCCTAATATCCACCACAATCGTAGTCCACCGGATTAAGACTCGTGAACAAGGAGGTGTTTCTCCGAAACGCGTAGAGTGACCTGGCTTTAATAAATACACGCTGAAAAGGATTTTGTGTGGCCGTGACATCATTTTTCCTAATCCGGTGGACTACGATTGTAGTGGATATATATATATATATATATATATATATATATATATATATATATATATATATATATATATATATATATATATATATCCAAAAGAAAAACAGCTCCTTCCGGAGATCCTTCGCCTTTCCCGGGGTGGCTCGGTGCCGGCGGAGCAGCCGGTAAAATCAATGCAAGTGTAAACGGAGTTCCAACGAGCACTCGGGTCCATACAAAAACAACAGGGTCCGTTCTTAAGCCAAAGTAGAGAGGTTTATTAACAGCATAAACCAGTCGTTACGCGTTTCGTGCTCAAAAGAGCGCTTGTTCACACAACAAAGTCAATAAAGTTCGTCTCTTAAAAGGACTTTCAATTCCGTAAATTTATCAACATGAAAAGTGGACTGTGACATAAACAATACATAGGCGCCATCTTGGCATCAGCAATTTGATATACCATATAAAACAGTTCAACCTTCTATGTAAAGGAAATGTCTAGTTTAAAGATCTAATATCAAGGAGGGGCAAGAGACTAGCAGCGCTATGGGCCATTGTGACAAACCAGGTTCTGCATTCCTGTGTGTTATTTACACATTGGCCTCAGATTGTAAAGCTCCCTGCATGATGTAACCTCAAGGGTGCATTGTGGGAACCGTAGTATATAAGCGCTAGTGGGATAGTTACTCGCGCGCATCATAAAAAACCCTTAGAAATGTGTACTTTAAGAGTATGTGAGCCCTTAATTAATGCTAGTTAGTGCTTTTAGGGCCATATACTCAACGCTCGGCATCGCGAATGCCCGAATATAAAGGCAGATAAAAAAGGCAGATAAAATCAAGCGAGCCTGTGTATGCTGCTGGTAAGTGCCATAGGGCTCAAATGGGCGCCAGGTATAAACATCAATAGCCGCTTGATCGGCCTGTGTTTTATGTAAATACACTCATAACAATTAGTATAAACCCCAAATGGGAATCCGTATATAACAGCTATGTTGCCCTCATTTAGTCAAACTCGCCCCTTGGATTCATCTGACTTATATGCATAACTCCCTGGTTAGTGGGAACACAGTCCATAAAAGGGGGACGAACAAAAATTATTTAAACTTCATTATCATAAACAAAATGAATCAGAATAAACAATACGTGGGTGTGCACATATGTACAAGTGTTGTTAAAACCATATACATGACAATGTATTATACTTGACATGATGGAGAAAAGATAGAGGATGAATCACGGAGAAAGGTTTAGGGTACAGGTGCCGCAAGCCTGAGACAAAGTCCCTCCCTTCCTTCCTGTGAGAGAGAGAAAAGAAGAAAATTAGAGCATATATGTTAGAAGAAGTCCAATCATCAATGCATAGAATCAAAAAGTTTTAAAAAAAGGTTTTAAAAAAGTTATTTAAGCATTGAATACAGAGCCCAACTTGCTTGACAGAAGTACTGGGTATAATCCAAAGATGTCTCTATTCATTTTGCAAATGTATGGCCAACTCTTCATCCATGTTATGCCCTTTGGGGTATCGGGTGCGCATACTTATTATATATCTAGATTCTTTCTGTCTAAGTCTCAATGTGCGATTGCCACCCCTTTGATTTTGATTCACCTGTTCTACAATAAAAAATGAGAGTTTAGTTTGGTCTGAGAAATGATAAGCCTCAAAGTGACGGGCTATGGGGTATTGTTTATCATTCTTGCTTATGGCTCTAGTGTGTTCAAGAATACGTTTTTTGGCCATATGTGTTGTTGTGCTGCCCACGTACTTAAGGTCACATGGGCAAACTAACACATATATTACAAATGCACTAGTGCATGTCCAGAATTGGTTTATTTTGTTCATGCTGTTGGTACTGGGGTTCCAGTATTCTTTTACCATGTGGCTGTTGTTACAGGCTTTACAATGACCACTCGGATAAAAGCCATGCAGATCTACCCCTCTATTCAGACTCCTACTACCAATGTTGTTCTGTACTAGGATATCTTTTAGGTTGCGACCACATCTGTATGTTATACTTGGACGATCAGGTAAAGTATCCCCAATAATGGAGTCCCCTTTAAGGATATTCCAATTTTTTACTATACATTTCTGAATTTGATTAGAGTTACCATTGTTATTGAGTCTGACACGTGTCTGAGATGTATCAAGGTTCTCTTTTTGTGTAGCCAGAATGTTACTAAGTAAATTTTCATGTTCCACCAGTTTGACTTTATCGGTGGCTTTCTTTACTACCCATTTAGGGTATCCCCTTGCCAGAAATCTCTGTGTCATAATATTCTGTTCTTTGATGAAATCTAACTCGGTACTGCAATTTCTTTTTGCTCTGAGCAGCTCACCATAGGGAATACTCCATTTGAGATTCTCCGGGTGGCTGCTCAGAGCATGTAGCAGTGTGTTACCTGCCGTACTTTTGCGGTAGAGGACAGTATGGAGTCTATTGTCCCTGATCTGTACCTTAGTGTCTAGGTATTCTACCTCATCCTTACTTATGTTACATGTCAGAGTGATATTCATCTGGTTCTGACTTAATCTGAATATGAAATCTGAGGCTTGCTCTTTTGTGCCTCTCCAGACAACAAAAATGTCGTCTATGTAACGTAACCATAAAATAACTTTGGTAAAGTCATTTTGAAAAGTGCTGCAGGTCCTGATGTCATCCTCCCACGCCCCCATAAACAGATTCGCAAAACTGGGCGCGAAACATGTCCCCATTGCTGTGCCATGTGTTTGTACATAAATCTCATCATTGAAAAGGAAAAAATTATTCACAAGACAGTACATGATCATATCTAAAATCATAGTTGTATGTCCCAGATAACCTATGTGTCTTCCTTTCAAGTATCTGGCACATGCTTCGGTTCCTTGTTTATGTTCAATCACCGTATACAGGGAGTTTACGTCCATTGTTATTAATAGATAATCACTCTCCCATGTCAACTTGTCTATTTTCTCCAGGAAGTCTTTCGTATTCCTTACGTGTGAGGGTAATGACATTACATACTCTCTGAGGAAGTGATCTACATAACGAGAAACATTTTCTAAAACACTACCCCTAGAAGAAATTATGGGTCTACCAGGTGGGTTTACTCTGCATTTATGAATTTTGGGGAGTAGGTAAAGAATGCGAAGTATAGGATGATCTCTTTTCAAGAAACAGAACTCCTCCCACTCTATCAAGCCCCTATCTTTCCATTCCGTCAATTTTTCCCAAATGGTATTGATACTAGCGTTATACTCAGAACGATTGGATTTTCTGTAAGTTCTAGTATCTTTAAGTTGGCACTCAGCTTCCTTAATATACATATCTTTGGGGAGAATGACGATGTTACCGCCTTTATCAGCGGGCCTCACCACAATGCTGGTGTCTGCAGCAAGCTCACTCATGGCTTTTTTCTGTGATAATGTAAGGTTGTGTTTAAATTTCTTCATTTGTTTAGGCCAGTTGTTACTTCGGAGGTCTAATAATTCTTTTCCTACCTGATCCTGAAATGTGTCGATGTTATCGTGATTCATTTTGGGTAAAAATGTTGATTTGGGTTTAAAATCTGTACACGCAGCTTGATCATGTCTTACCTCCATAGCGTCAAGTATGCGGAGTGCATCAAAGCTCAGGTTAAGACCATTCTGGTCATTGCTTAATTCGTCAAGTGCCATCATAGTGTCAATATCACCTATAACTAGCTCTTCCTCAGGTAAGCGTTGTTCGTCAGACTGAATAGCCTTGTTCCTAGCCGGTTTCAGTTTATGCCATTTTTTTAATTTGAGCTTTCTACAGAATTTGAAAATATCAATTCTGTCATCTACATAATTCATTGGTACAGCCGGGCAGAAGGATAATGGTTTATGCTGTTAATAAACCTCTCTACTTTGGCTTAAGAACGGACCCTGTTGTTTTTGTATGGACCCGAGTGCTCGTTGGAACTCCATTTACACTTGCATATATATATATATATATATATATATATATATATATATATATATATATATATATATATAAAACTTTAATTCGGCTGCCAAGCCATGGAAAGTTTACAGATAAATTGATGCTATACACTGCGTTGCATTACCTTGTATTTACTAAACAATGCAAAGCCACTCAAATCGACTTTGCATGGCTTACTAAATGCCAAAAACGATTTTGCACCGGGCAGCGTCGCAAAAGTGATGCAAACATGACATAAATTGTTCGCAAATCTCGACTTTAAGTTCCTGGTGAGTCAACACTTATCAGTGCAAATACGACTCTCTTCTGTAGAGAACAGATAAAACTGTGGGCAGAGAAATCAAAGAGATGCCTCATTTCTCATAAATGTGGAAGTTGTGCACCAGCACAGAGCCCAGCCTGCAACTGACACTGTGCACACAATGCGTGTTTGGGTTTACTTCCAAGAGTTTCGTGCAAGTTTCGTGCAAGTCTGCATTCAATGCAGGGCTTAATTTGAGGCGGTGGTTTCCGGTGCTCGGCACCGGCACTCAATTGTCAACACCGGCGCTTGTGACAGTTTTCCACAAGGTGAAGCTGTCTGTCTAACAATAACAATAGTTAATTATTAATTCAATATACATTAAAATGACTATGTCCTGCCGCCCAAGCCATTCGTATAGCTTTGGGGGCCTGAAAATGTCCGAATTGTCTCATTTTTAGGCGTGCGATGGTTACTAATTGTGTTGTTACTGTCATTGGCAGCTCTGGCACGGGCAATGTGCGCTGCAAGCTGCAGTGGCCTCCTGACGAGGGCCCTGGCACAAATTAGGCACTGGTTCAATGTACTTGGGAGAGACAGGTAAGGATAACAAATATAAAATCAAATACAAGTGATCAGAGGCATGTCTTATGCAATGAAAGAATTGTACAGAAGTTCCACCGCAGCTGTACGGTTCCCTCCACTCCCAATGACTTCTCTCACTCCTGTTTACTCTCTGCACAAGTGGGTGAAAGGGCAGGGGGGGGGTTCGGACACATACAGAATATCTCCCAACTTACTCTCAAAATGTTGAGATCTTCAGCCAGGGAGCGTTGAAAAGCAGTGAAAAGAAAGGTGGCATAGCACTCTGCCTTCTCAACCCTGCTGTGATGTGTTGTGAGTTCATCTGAGGACCTTTGACCAAAGTGTAAATATCTCAGGAGTATGAATGCCTCGAGAGGAGGGTTAGGGGAGAAAGGAGAGCCTTATTTCATGCACACGAGAGGAGGAAGTCTGCAGAGAAGAGAGAGGCTTTTAAGTTCATCTTTACAAAATCTTTCAGTTACTCGCGGTATTGGCAATAGCATGGTGTTGCACACCTATAAGACAGTGGTATTGGCAATAGCATGGTGTTGCACAACCATAAGACAGTGGTATTGGCAATAGCATGGTGTTGCACACCTATAAGACAGTGGTATTGGCAATAGCATGGTGTTGCACACCTATAAGACAGTGGTATTGGCAATAGCATGGTGTTGCACACCTATAAGACAGTGGTATTGGCAATAGCATGGTGTTGCACACCTATAAGACAGTGGTATTGGCAATAGCATGGTGTTGCACACCTATAAGACAGTGGTATTGGCAATAGCATGGTGTTGCACACCTATAAGACAGTGGTATTGGCAATAGCATGGTGTTGCACAACCATAAGACAGTGGTATTGGCAATAGCATGGTGTTGCACACCTATAAGACAGTGGTATTGGCAATAGCATGGTGTTGCACACCTATAAGACAGTGGTATTGGCAATAGCATGGTGTTGCACACCTATAAGACAGTGGTATTGGCAATAGCATGGTGTTGCACACCTATAAGACAGTGGTATTGGCAATAGCATGGTGTTGCACACCTATAAGACAGTGGTATTGGCAATAGCATGGTGTTGCACACCTATAAGACAGTGGTATTGGCAATAGCATGGTGTTGCACACCCATAAGACAGTGGTATTGGCAATAGCATGGTGTTGCACACCTATAAGACAGTGGTATTGGCAATAGCATGGTGTTGCACACCTATAAGACAGTGGTATTGGCAATAGCATGGTGTTGCACACCTATAAGACAGTGGTATTGGCAATAGCATGGTGTTGCACACCTATAAGACAGTGGTATTGGCAATAGCATGGTGTTGCACACCTATAAGACAGTGGTATTGGCAATAGCATGGTGTTGCACACCTATAAGACAGTGGTATTGGCAATAGCATGGTGTTGCACACCCATAAGACAGTGGTATTGGCAATAGCATGGTGTTGCACACCCATAAGACAGTGGTATTGGCAATAGCATGGTGTTGCACAACCATAAGACAGTGGTATTGGCAATAGCGTGGTGTTGCACACCTATAAGACAGTGGTATTGGCAATAGCATGGTGTTGCACAACCATAAGACAGTGGTATTGGCAATAGCGTGGTGTTGCACACCTATAAGACAGTGGTATTGGCAATAGCATGGTGTTGCACAACCATAAGACAGTGGTATTGGCAATAGCATGGTGTTGCACACCTATAAGACAGTGGTATTGGCAATAGCATGGTGTTGCACACCCATAAGACAGTGGTATTGGCAATAGCATGGGGTTGCACACCCATAAGACAGTGGTTTTGGCAATAGCATGGTGTTGCACACCTATAAGACAGTGGTATTGGCAATAGCATGGTGTTGCACACCTATAAGACAGTGGTATTGGCAATAGCATGGTGTTGCACACCTATAAGACAGTGGTATTGGCAATAGCATGGTGTTGCACAACCATAAGACAGTGGTATTGGCAATAGCTTGGTGTTGCACACCTATAAGACAGTGGTATTGGCAATAGCATGGTGTTGCACAACCATAAGACAGTGGTATTGGCAATAGCGTGGTGTTGCACACCTATAAGACAGTGGTATTGGCAATAGCATGGTGTTGCACACCCATAAGACAGTGGTATTGGCAATAGCATGGTGTTGCACACCCATAAGACAGTTATAGCACATGGGTAATTTAATACTACGTTGGCTCTGTTGCCGCCCGAGTTGGTTGTACAAACAGTCTCTTTCAACTTGTTTGAGAGGACATAACATAACATAACATAATATAACATAACATAACACACAACTTATCACTGTAACTGGTAAGGAAATAAAATCAGTAATTATGTAACACTATAGCAAGTCTACCATCCCAATACATTATACACAAGTACGTCGGTGACTAGGGAGAGCTAATTTCAAAAGACCTATGTGGAATTAGGGTGCAGGCGGATGTGCCCATAGATGAAGGGACGGTCTTGGGACCAACCCAAAAACAGAAGGATGGAGCTAATGTGGCCGGAGTGTCTGCCAACATCAACCCAACCTCCCGATTGAACCCTGATAGAGTAAGTGTGACCTCTCGGGAACTCTGGGGGGCTTGGTGTCCTTTCTAGGTTCACCTTTCAGGGGCCGCACCAGTTCATCCCATTGTCTCACTATGGGGTGCTTTCTGAACCCCCTCGATTCCTTCCGTTGAAGTGCTGCTCTCTTGGCGTCTGCGCTGTGTGCAGTTCTTCCGATCCAAATTGCCAATGCAGGGGGGTCAGAGGGCTCCATTTCATCGTGTTAGCCCTCCTTTTCAATAACTGTGATACATTCAACAAGCATTAGCAAAGCCAATAGGTCTTGCTGACCAAAGAGAAGCAAGGAAATGAGAGTGAAGCTGAAGCCAGCCAATGGTAAGCAATGGGAGGGCGCTAAGCACACCTGTAATTAAACAAAATGTCCCGTAAAAAAACACTTGTGCTGCATCAGGCAAGACCTAAAGTATAGGGCATGGGGGAGGGTGGAGGACAAAGTGTCAAAGAGATGATAGTGCCCACAAAACATACAGAAGAGCATAAAATACCCAACAGCGCCCAAAACATTTAGGGGTGCTAGCGTGAAGGTAGGAGAGTGTTTAAGGACAGGGCAGGAATGTGCCCTGCCTGAGGAGACAATCTTTACCGTGCAGCCTTTATCGCTCAGGGAAGTACCACGCAGGTAAGTACTTGTACTTTTACCACACTACCACACAGGTAAGTGTATTTTTAAAACATACCTTTAGGGTCTTGCCTGGACTTGAATCTTTCTTGAAGACTTTCTTTGGTTGGACCTGATTCCATGTGTATATGTTTCTTGGATATGTACAATGCACACAGGATTATTCTAAGAACATTATTCAAATAATATTCTTACATGGAGATAAACTGTCATACTTAAATATTCATACCTTTATTTTATTTTTAGATTTGTTATTGCAATCTTAAAACACCAATTCTTCAACTGTGTTACTTCACACTGGTGTAATCTCTTGCAGTATGACTCTGGCTTCTAGAGAGTCTTGACCATTTTGAAATGTAGTTCAAATATATTTTCTTGCTTTCCTTTTGCCTTACATATGAGCAGTCTTTAACTTGTTGTATTGCCTTTACTCAAGTGCTAATTTGCTATTCATAGCCAAATGCTTAGTATTTCAAATATGTACCTTTTGGTCATTTGTCGTTCTTGACTGTTCACCCTTGTCGTTTCTTCTCTTTTCAGGTAACCGGATTCATGAACTGTCGTTCGATGGTTTTGGGGGACTGCTGTGGGTTCCAGGCGCAAACCTATGGAGATCCTCTGTGGTTGGGTGTCATGAGGCAAAGCATGATGTTAGGCTTGCGCGTGGTTTAAATACTAACCACACCCAAGATGGCTGCTGAGATTTGTTGAGATCTCACGAGATTTCATCAAATCCCTTTGAAAGCGGTTTCAGGGTGTGTACATCAAACGCAACATCAAACTAAGAGGGCAAGCATGAATTAAACATTTTAAATAGTACTACACGAAACCTAACATGGCAATTCTTGGGTGCTGAGATACGTTTTGGTCTCAGGGTGTTGAGACATCAACCTGGCATTGTATTGGCTCGAAGGCCCCGATAAAGACATGGCACATGGAAGCTGGGCACTCTGAGCGATACCCAAAAAGTGCAATTGCACTTGGCAAGTTCATGGAGTAGCACAAATGGGCTGTGACAGCGACAGGCCATGACAGGTAAGGGTGAATTTAGCTTTCTAGAGTGGGTAGAGGTAAAGGGAGGTAAGGGTGACTTTAGGGTTCAGCGGTGGGTAGAGGTAAATGGAGGTAAGGTTGATTTAGGGTTCAGGGATGAGTAGACATAAAGGGCGGTAACGGTTATTTTATGCTTCGGATGACTAGAAGTAAAAGGAGATAAGGGTGATTTTAGTATTCAGGGGTTGGTGTAGTTAAAGGCAGGTAATGGTGATTTTAGGGTTTGGGTTGGGTACAGGTAAAGGGAGGAAAGGGTGATTTTAGGCTTCGGATGACTAGAAGTAAAAGGAGATAAGGGTGATTTTAGTATTCAGGGGTTGGTGTAGTTAAAGGCAGGTAATGGTGATTTTAGGGTTTGGGTTGGGTACAGGTAAAGGGAGGAAAGGGTGATTTTAGGCTTCGGATGACTAGAAGTAAAAGGAGATAAGGGTGATTTTAGTATTCAGGAGTTGGTGTAGTTAAAGGCAGGTAATGGTGATTTTAGGGTTTGGGTTGGGTACAGGTAAAGGGAGGAAAGGGTGATTTTAGGCTTCGGATGACTAGAAGTAAAAGGAGATAAGGGTGATTTTAGTATTCAGGGGTTGGTGTAGTTAAAGGCAGGTAATGGTGATTTTAGGGTTTGGGTTGGGTACAGGTAAAGGGAGGAAAGGGTGATTTTAGGCTTCGGATGACTAGAAGTAAAAGGAGATAAGGGTGATTTTAGTATTCAGGGGTTGGTGTAGTTAAAGGCAGGTAATGGTGATTTTAGGGTTTGGGTTGGGTACAGGTAAAGGGAGGAAAGGGTGATTTTAGGCTTCGGATGACTAGAAGTAAAAGGAGATAAGGGTGATTTTAGTATTCAGGGGTTGGTGTAGTTAAAGGCAGGTAATGGTGATTTTAGGGTTTGGGTTGGGTACAGGTAAAGGGAGGAAAGGGTGATTTTAGGCTTCGGATGACTAGAAGTAAAAGGAGATAAGGGTGATTTTAGTATTCAGGGGTTGGTGTAGTTAAAGGCAGGTAATGGTGATTTTAGGGTTTGGGTTGGGTACAGGTAAAGGGAGGAAAGGGTGATTTTAGGCTTCGGATGACTAGAAGTAAAAGGAGATAAGGGTGATTTTAGTATTCAGGGGTTGGTGTAGTTAAAGGCAGGTAATGGTGATTTTAGGGTTTGGGTTGGGTACAGGTAAAGGGAGGAAAGGGTGATTTTAGGCTTCGGATGACTAGAAGTAAAAGGAGATAAGGGTGATTTTAGTATTCAGGGGTTGGTGTAGTTAAAGGCAGGTAATGGTGATTTTAGGGTTTGGGTTGGGTACAGGTAAAGGGAGGAAAGGGTGATTTTAGGCTTCGGATGACTAGAAGTAAAAGGAGATAAGGGTGATTTTAATATTCAGGAGTTGGTGTAGTTAAAGGCAGGTAATGGTGATTTTAGGGTTTGGGTTGGGTACAGGTAAAGGGAGGAAAGCGTGATTTTAGGGTTTGGGGAGGGGTAGAGGTAAAGGAAGGCAAGGGTGTTTTTAGTGTTTGGGGTGGATAGACGTAAAGGGAGGCAAGGGTGAATTTAGAGTCTGTGAGGGTAAAGGTGAAGGGAGGTAAGGTTTATTTTAGAGTTCAGGGGTGGCTTCTTTTTAGAATTGTTCTTCAACAAATAACAGATTGTCACAATTGAACGCGCATGCACTGTCTCAGAAGAGACATTAAAATGTGAGTTCCACGCTGCAGTTCTTCACAAGGCTGAAAAGCCAAGGTAGAATCCTCGCGAGTACTCAGGTCGGTTCCTGCTAAAGTGTCTGTAACACTCTTCCGCAATCTGCCCACCTAGGGAAAATCCCATTGCATGTGTTTAATCCTTGCTTATGGAGCATAGCATTGGTTGCAATCAGGTGCTGGCTTCGAAAACATTTCTATGGAGTTTACTTGGGGTCCGATGAGCTCTGTGGAGTATGTTATGTTAACCTGAGAGTATTTGAACCTGGCAGTGTGGAAACCTTGTGTGGTCAGCCATCCATTATCATGAAAAGGTCTGCCCATGTCTGAATTCAGACTATCTCTTATGCTAGTTAAGGAACAGTGAGTGTGGGACTGGATTGCTTTGCTATGCCAGGATATTAACCTCCTGCCGTTTCCCACAGTGTATGTAGCTTGGACCAGTGACAGGGCATGTGGAGATATGGTACTTCGGGAGCATAATACTCCAGGAGTATAAGTACAGTAGAACAGAGGGATGGAGAGACACTGCAGACATGCAATTACCTCAGAAATCAATCAATCCATCTATCCATCCACCCAATTCATCCACCCACCGATCCATCTCTCACTTCATCCATCCATCTTGTTTTGATAGCATACCAGAACACCTCTACGTACTGTTTGCGAGTATGGGAGACACTACTCTTACTAAGGAACAGGGAAACTTTTGAAATGAAACAGTTGCAGCGCTGATGGAAACATATTCCACATAGCGCATCGTTCTAAGTGCCAGTGGAATCCTGATTCATGTTTGCACTAGGCCTGGGCAAAATTTTAATGACACGTCGTAGTGCATTTAATTTCAGGAATTTGGTGTAACGCTTATTAAGTAGAATTCCCAAAATTTCGCCTCTATGCCACGTTGCATGTAAAGGTGCCATTTGCTGTAAACATGTACCGCCAACGTGCCATTCACAGTAATGCCCAGGAAAAAGAGTGTGCAAGCGACTCTTTCTTGATGGTACTTTTGCTTTTTTGTAATATTTTTGGGAGGAAAATGTGTCCTTGCTTGAAAAATTGATGCAAGGATGCATTCCACACTAAAACACAGCGCTAAATGATATATTTACATATCATATGTATGTGTAATTTCACTTCATTTTGCCAACATACTTTGTAATTACGCAAAAGCAAATCACATGCATTTCGCACACCCCTAGTTTGCTTACGAATCAAAGTCACTAGTGTGCTATCATTGACTCACACAGCAAGAATTTCCTCTGTCAGTTGTCACTGTGTAAAAGTTGGAGAAATGTTTGTGGGAAATTCTAAGTTTGACACCTCGGAAACGTGAGAATGTAGGGGCATATTTGCAACAAGCAGCGATAATTATCGCAGACCTTGTATATCACATTTTTTTCTATCGCTGGAATATTTCGCCAGGCTAGCGTTGTATTAACAACGCTTAGCACCATGGCGATGTATATTCCAGCGATAGCGCCCTTTTCCATGGAACATCGCTGGTTTTCCAGCGATGTTCCATGTAAAACGACGATATACTTGATGATACGACCTTGTGGTCGTATCACATGAATCCACCTCCCATGTTAGGTATGCCTTAGTCAGGAATTTAACAGACGTTAAATTCCTGCGTTAAGGCATACTTAACGCGATTAAAATAATCGCTTCCCCGCATTGTAAATATCGCGAAGCTGCCCTCGCGATATTTACCCATGTTGTTTCCACAGACACGCCTACTTTGCATCTCATTAGCGATGCGAAGTTAAGCGTGCTGGAAACGGGAGCAAAATCAGCAAAACACGCGATAGCGTGTCTTTGCTGATAAGGCGATAAAATTATCGCAGCTTTTCGGCCGAAAAAGGCCGCAAAAGCGGCGATAATTTTTTATCGCCGCCTTGTTAATATGCCCCGTAGAGCCTTGGCACATTATCACCACACCGATGTGCTGAGGCTGGCATGGCACGCTATCAGTACTTAGCAGGTGTGGGATTCGTGTTAAGTAACATGAAACCCTTAATAAAAAACATGCGCAAGAATTGCCTGGGCAGCCGTCGCAATGCATGCTGGGCCAGTTCTCTACGGCCGGCTCTTCGCAGAGCTGGACCACAGACGCGCCCACCTGGGCACGTACGGCGCAGTTTATCGACTCAGCCACCGCAGCCTGTTCGAGAGCCATCGACTCCCGATTGGAGGAAGCGGCCTTAACTGCTCATGCCAGGGAACTTGGATCAATGTTAATAGACTTCAGCACGCGGTGCTTTATGAATGTACTAAAGTGAGGCGCCCCCCAGTGAACCCTCTCTCTCCTTTCCTCCCTCTTTGTCACTTGCTCCTCTTCCCAAGCATCTTTCTTTCTCACTTGTCTTTGTCTCTCTTACTGCTTTTACTTTCTTTCTCCCGTATTCTCTTTTTCTCTCCCACATCCATGAGTCACTCACTTTCTACTTATTTTCTCTCCTTCTGTTTCTTTGTTTTCCCCTCTCTGATCTTCTTGCTTATTGTCTGTCTGTCTGTCCATCTATATAGCTCCTATTATGATTCAGGGACAGCAAGCCACCTCCTTTAATACTGAACGCTCACAGCTGTCGCTGAATCCTTCAATCAAAAAGGGAGCTGTTCCAATGGGGTGTTTCAAGGACCATCCAGTGAAGAGAAAAACACCTCAGTCCCGCCTCCCTAACAGTCACCAACAATAAGCGTTCTCGAATGTTCCTTTGATGACATCAGCTGTCCTGTGACGTCATTCACCGGATGGCCCCTTTAAGCACGGCCCTGTATACAGCCGCACCAGTCAGCTGTCCTGTGACGTCATTCACCGGATGGCCCCTTTAAGCACGGCCCTGTATACAGCCGCACCAGTCAGCTGTCCTGTGACGTCATTCACCGGATGGCCCCTTTAGGCATGGCCCTGTATACAGCCGCACCACCACACGCTGCTTCTAATTTGGAGTTTCCCAGGATGCATTATTTTATCTTCTTTAAGTGGGACCCTCACCCCTTTGATAGAAAACAGCAGTGTGTACTGAAGGCCATGCATGTGACGGCACCAGGGCTGGACATGACTTATAATTCCACCCGGCACTTCCCTGGTGGGCTGGAGTCCCTGGAGGTTGATTTGGAAAGCCCAGGGGAACTCCTGGTGCCTCTGTCTGCCAGAGTCCCTGGAGGTTGGTTTGGATAGCCCAGGGGAAGTCCTGGTGCCTCTGTCTGCCAGAGTCCCTGGAGGTTGGTTTGGATAGCCCAGGGGAAGTCCTGGTGCCTCTGTCTGCGAGGATTCCCTGGAGGTTGGTTTGGAAAGCCCAGGGGAAGTCCTGGTGCCTCTGTCTGCGAGGATTCCCTGGAGGTTGGTTTGGAAAGCCCAGGGGAACTCCTGGTGCCTCTGACACTTTCCCCAGCTCCTCGAAACACAAGGAAGGTGGAGTAAAAAGGGATCAGAGAAGGAGAAGAGAGAAAAGAAGAGTAAGAGGATGGATGAAAAGAGAGAGGTTGTGTGAGGAGAAAAAGGAAGCGGGGTTGATTTGAGCATATCTTCCAGGACTGTTTTTGGTTCCTCAGTGCAGCGCTGGAATGCACTGTTATTCAAGTGTGAGCACAAATTTTCTATTAATAATAATAACATGCTCTATTGCTAATATTGAACCACATTTACATCGTCTTCCATCTTGTTTAAACGTCATCCAATGCCACTTGATATTGTTATTGATTCAGTTTCTAAAATAAACCTTGCTAGTAACCCTGGGCGTAGTTTGCGTAGTAGCACTACACGTAGCTATGCAAATTGCGTAGTGCGTAGCTGTGTGCTTGACTCCACTGTACAATATTTGCTAAAGGTATCTTGTATAGTGCAAGTTAAGATAAAATAAATATCTCTGTCTTTATATGCTAAAAATGCATATAGTCATTTCACAAAAGTGAAAATAATAAATTAACAAGCAGTGAGAGAGGTGATGATTTTGGGATCCTCCCTAACCTAGGGAGAGAACCAAGCAGATGCCTTGAAAACAAAAAGCACATCTTTTGAACGATTCGGTGGTGGTCCCATCCTCTTAGGACCACCCCAAGCACAGTTATTGGCAAAAATACAATCCCAACCAAAGGCCCTGCAATGCATTATGGGACGAGATTAGCAGTGGGCAGTGAATATTATAGTATCCAATATCAAAATAATTCTACAAAGAGCTGCAGTTCCACTAGTCGTTACTAGATACCCTCACGACGAGTCAAATGCAAAAGCTTCATGAAAGGGTTTCAATGCTTTTGCATTTGACTCGTGAGGGACATCTAGTAACGACTAGTGGAACTGCAGCTTGATGTATTAATAATTTCAATGCTTTTGCATTTGACTCGTGAGGGACATCTAGTAACGACTAGTTGAACTGCAGCTCTTTGTAGAATTATTTTGATATTGGACACTATAATATTCACTGCCCACTGCTAATCTCGTCCCATAATGCATTGCAGGGCCTTTGGTTGGGATTGTATTTTTGCCCATAGCATGCTTGGGGTGGTCCTAAGAGGAAGGACCACCACTGAATCGTTCACATGATATGCTTTTTGTGTTCAAGGCATCTGCTTGATCCTCCCCTAGGTTAGGGGGACCCCAAAATCATCACCTCTCTCATTGCTTGATATTTTATTGTCAAAGTTCACTTCTGTGAATTGGTTATATGTTTTTTAGCATAGAAAATTGCTTTATCAAAGCATTTCTTGGTGTTTAGTATACTGCTGCTACGCTATGTCAATTAGCACAGTTTTTCACTCTGCTATGTGAAAGTTGCGTTGCATGCTCGCAAGTTCCCAGAAAATACTTCCTGACTGCACTAAGCCAAGAACAAATCTTGCTCATCCTGGTTCTGTTAACATTGTTTCAGTTGAACTGCATAACCAAGACTGCGAGAATAATCGAACCATAATGTATTTGTGGTGGGAAAATCACCAAATGTATTCTATGTAGAAATGTTTCCTTTAGACTGTTTCCTATCTATTTAAAACTTCACGAATCATGTGTTCCCATCAAATACATGAACCCCAATGTCTAAACTACTATATGAGTGTGCATTTCTCTCACAACTGTCTGAGAGACCCTACTCCCATTCTTGAAGGTGGATCTATATGATGTTGTACTGAACTATACTGAGATCTTTACTTATGATTTACATGCTATGCTGCTAATTTTCTGATAACATATTCTATATTTTGACTAAATACTCACTAAAGCATTTAGAAGATCTGTTGTCTGTCATTCATATGAGAATGTTTCAGCAGTGTTATGTGGGCCCAATTTCATTCTAAATTGACAGTTCCAATTGGGGAGCATCAAAGTCCGAGCTACAGGGACTACACCGCTCCAAAGTTGAAATTGCAGCACTGAATTTGTATGGCTTTAGATAGGAATCTTGTAAGGGTTCCAAGCACCAACAGATCTTTGTAGCAAAGGATTGTTCCAATTGGAGCTGACTTTTGTCTTAATATTAATTGGATGTAGAGCCGGGTATGGTACCTTCATGGTCCAGACAGTGTGCCCTGAGATTTACACTGACTCCTCCAACCCGATCCTGGTTCCAGAGAGACGAGAGGTGGTTGACGGAAGAAGCACGGAGTGAGTATCAATTGGGATTGCATGAAGTAAGCAGTGTATTGCATGTTGCGAGTTGTAATAATTGAGGATAAATACTGGATGGCTTTGATTTTTGGTCTTATTGGAGTTATCATTTTTGTGCTTTTGATGATTTTTTTAAATTTTAGACGAGGGGTACCTCAAGTTAGAAATTGAATTGGTTATCTTGCCAGTTAAGAGAGGTGTACTGTGAAGCACTATAAGTCACACCAAGTCAGAAATATAATTTTCTTGTGTGAGTGTGTTAACAGAGCTCGGTAGTGATTTCCTCCTGAGTGCACAAGGGGTGAACACGCTGAGTTGTGACTTTCTTCGGTCAAAGGCTCATGTTAGTGAGAGAGTGAGTAGATAAACTTTCTTCATAGAAAACTATGGGGCATATTATCAAGCACGGCGTTAAAAATTATCGCCGGTTTAGCGGCAGAAAACTGCCGCTAAAGCGGCGATAATGGGCTTGATAATATGCCCTGGAGAATTCCAATAGAAGTCCATGTTCTGGTGTCAACATGGGCTTCTATTGGAATTCTCCAGGGCATATTATCAAGCCCATTATCGCCGCTTTAGCGGCAGTTTTCTGCCGCTAAACCGGCGATAATTTTAACGCCGTGCTTGATAATATGCCCTATGTGTAATAGGTATAGGCAAATGGAATAAAGTTGGAAGACTTTGAAGTGATTGAGGAGTTGCATCATTGCTGTGCCACGTTGTGGATAATGCAATTGAAGTGTTGCGTTATTGCTGTGTCACTCTGTGATTCTCTGGTGAGTAGTGAAGCTGCGCTGTGATAGGGTGACCTTTGACGAGATGCTCTGGGATTGGTGGACGAGTTACAGAGACTGTAAGTGCGAAAAAAATAAAGTTGAACTAGAACCACTTGTGAACAAAATTAAAATGGGAAATCCTTTGTCAAAAAGAGAAAGAGATGTAAATAAAGAGAAGTTCCCTCCAGAAGGTACCCCTGTTACGGAAATGGCAGTGAAGAAAAGATCACAAACGCTTATCAGGCATCAACAATGGCATGAATATGCAGCTCGAGATGGGGAATTATGATTTCTTCTCACTGGAGCCTTCCACATTCCATGAATAGAGAGCTTGAAAAGAAAGATGTGCAAGTTAAAGTCACAACCTAGAACTACTCAATTTGAGGCTTTGATTCTTGGGAGCAGATCCCAAAATGAGAAAAGGAGAAATATATATTTGAATTTAAAATTAGAAGTAGGGCTCAATCATGGAAAAATGAACAAGAGGAGGAAAAGCAGAGAAAATGGAGAGAGGAAGTTATTGAAATGGTGGAATCATATCCTCTATTGAAAAAGGAAGAGAAAGAAAAGGTTAAAGAAAACCTGAGCAAGAAGCAGATAATGAAAGTGAGGAAGAAGTTCCCTGATAGAAGAATTACTTAATGTTAGACCACCCCTGTACAATGCCACTACTTTGGAAGTGCTGAGTGCCACCGCATCTGTAATGCCGTAAAATACAGTGACTGTGGGATCCTTAGTGGAGACTCCTGAGCCCCCAAGCTAAGCAGAGATCTCTGTCCTGTTTTCAACACAGACCCCTGTAACAGTTGCAATAAGCACCTTACCCGTACCTAGCATATTACCAGCTTCTGTAATTGAAACCTGTTCCGAGTATACCTCAAGGTGCAGCCCCAAGTGCAGGAAGTATGGCTATAGTTCCTTACCAAGGGGGAAATTTAATCAGTAAAGTAAGTCCATGACAATAAACTAATACAGATTTGTCGATTGCCTCTCCCAGTAAAGGGATGTCCACCCAGATAATTCATTTGTCACAGTTAAAGACAGAGGGGCATATTAGCAAGGGCACTATCGCCGCTTTAGCGGCACTTTTTGCCGCTAAAGCGGCGATATTCATATCGCCCTATCAGCAAACTGTCTCTAACAGCAGTTAGCGACAGTTTGCGGGCATTAGCGCCCGTTTTTACCGCTTTGCATGTCAGCGATATTTATCGCTAATGACATGCAAAGTGGGCGTTCCCGACGAACAAACCTGGGGAACACACGCTAACAGGCCTATCGCCTATTAGCAAGGTGGCCATGGCCCCAGTTAGCGACGTGAAAAGTCGTGCTAACCGGGGTCATCGCCATTTATTTAACACCTGCAATTAGCAGGTGTTAGCCATACCTAACATGGGGGGTGGATTATGCTGATACGACCACAGGGTCGTATCAGCAAGGTGTTCTCCCTTCTCCATGCAACATCGCTGGTTTTTCAGCGATGTTGGCCATTTCCCCGCTATCGCTGGAATATTCATCGCCATAGCGCTAATCGTTGCTAATACAGCGTTAGCGTGGCGATATATTCCAGCGATAGCCGGCGATAAAAAAAATCACGCTAAGCAGGGTTAGCGATGATTATCGCCTCTTCTTGCTAATATGCCCCAGAATTCTAAAAGCTGGTAAAGGAAAATGGGGGAATGGATTACCTGAGATATTATGGGGAAAATGAAATGCTGAATTTATGCAAGAGGTAGCGAGATTGGCGAGAGAGATATGTGCTAAAATGGAAAAGGTGGCAAATGAATGTAGTGTTGATATAGCACAATGAAAGAAGCTGTGAAGAAATGCCAGACTGGATGCAAATGAAAAAGAGCTGTGAATGCTGAAATTCAGAGGATTGAGAATACATGTAAAGGAGTTAATTGAGAATATTGGAGAATGGAGTGATACAGAGAATCTTAGAGCATTATCATCAAAGAAAGAGAAGGTTGAGACGAAGCTAAAGGGGAAAGAGTGGGAAGAAACTCCTATGGGTGAACAGATAAAGGAGTTTCCACTATGTGAAGTTCAGGGAGGAGCATATGTGCATGTTCCATGGTCTCGTTCAGATCTATTTCATTTCACAATTGCACTTCCAAAACTTAGGGCCTGATTAGATCATGGCGGACGAGTTACTCGATCACAACGGTGACGGATATCCCGTCTACCGAAATATAAACCCCATTATGTCCTATGTGATTTATATTTCAGTGGACGGGATATCTGTCACTGTTGTGATGGAGTAACACGTCTGACAAAATCTAAATCAGGCCCTTAGGGAGAATCCCGACAAATGGTATACCAAGATGAAGTAGATTGTGATTATATCAAATGTTTTGTGGGATGATTTGGATGTGCTGTTTGAATTAGAGGTCCCAAAAGATGTGTGGGCCGAATGAAAGACACCTGGGCATTGGCCGATGCAAGAACCGCCATGAGTGCAAGGGACTAATGTCCCTTCACCTATAGTCAAGACCAAGTATGAGGAAGTAATGAGACATTTAAAGACAAAAGTCCCACAAAAAGAATTTATTGGCCAATAATATTTCAAACTGCACAGAAACCTACGAATCAGTGAATGCGTACTTTGAAAGGTTAATGCAGGTGTACAGAGAGCATATTGGGAGGAATGATCCTGTTGGCGAAAATATTGGAGGAATTCTTGCTTTTTTTGTGTATGGGCTGAGACCAGAAATTAGTTATCAAGTCACACAAGGTGTCATCTGTTGGCAGAGCAAATCAGCAGATGAGATTCCACAGTATGCTAAGTATAGCAGTGAGAATCTAGAAGTGAAACGAAAAGGATGGAAAGTTTGTGATAGCCCAATTGGCTCAGAATTTAGGAATGAAGGCCTCTCCAGTTCAGGGACCTGAGTTAGACCAAATTATGCAACGCAAATGTAAGGAGTCGACTCAGGTTATGATGGGATTATACCTGGAATAGGAAGAGGACTATCATAAATGCCTTAAAGAAAGTTACTCCATGTCATATATGCCACAAGGTGGGTGTTGTAACTGGCACTTTCTGGTTGGCTGAGGCAAAACCCCAGCCAGGCAGAACCTACCACTCAAATCAGGGGCAGGTGAGTACACTCACTGTATAACCTGCGCTCACCCTTGGGTATCTTGGCACTGGGCAGTCAGGTTTACTACAGAGGCAATGTGTAAATCATTGGCTCAGCACTCACTCATGATAAATACCTTGAGCGTCACAAAACAGACTGTACACGTGATGTATGTAACAAACATTTGTATTCAGCACACACAATAATCAACACAACATGAACAGCATGTAGTTCTGGGCATAAATCACACTTGGAATTATTACTAGCAGTACTAGTCCCAATCGTGTTCGAATGTCCTCAACAATATGCAGACTTCGGAAAGATCCTGTTCTACACTCCACCCAACACCCTTATACGGTGGAACCAAGGCTGGACTGGCTGTAGCAGGCATTTTCCTGGTGGGCCGGAAGGGCGGGGGCCGGTTTTTGGACTGGTGGGGGCAGTTTTTGTTACTGGGGGACGGTTTTGCAGCAGTGCTGCAATATCGGCCCCCTGTAATAAAAAGAGCAGCAGTGTTTCCCACCCTCTCCGGGCCTGTCCGAATTAATTGCCAAGGCTGGTTTGTGTTCTCAGTCCGGCCCTGGGTACAACACATTGTGCACCCCAAGCCCACCCTAGCAATTCTTATAATTCAATACCACACAGTTAGAGGGTGCACCCCGGATCACAACGATATCAGAAATATGTACATACACAGAATTATACCACTTTTTATCAGCACAGTGGGCCGGGGCCACACAGGTAAGCCCATTGTCACATGCAATGCTCTTCTGGCAAAAAATCAACGTATAAGGCACCGCCAACCAGTGTCATGAATCACAGGCGGTCCATAGACTGTCACTCCCACACACACACTCAGTCCGCACTGATACACAGTGCAACAGATATCAGGCAAGTCCGTACAGAAAGCGCTTGCACAAATATGCACTCAGCACCCTAATGCAGTGCAACTGATACCCAGCAGGCCAATTGATAACACACTGTAGACCCCGTGGCCCCAAGCCTTCTTCCACCCTCCAGCTCATCCCGACAATCCTGCTCCCACTGATTGGAGACATCCTGTCCTCCCCCCGGGCACTAGGCCACACACCGCTGAAGTCACTCTTAGTCAGGGTCCCAGAGAGGCAGGTGGGGGTAGGTAGCAGGATTAATTAGGAGGCAGTCGTCAAAGGGGGATTGGCAGCCACTGAGAAGTTCACCCACAGGATGCAGAGCAGAAATGGGCAGAGGGCAGTAGTCAGTCACAACAAAGGGGTCCACAAGGGCCTTCCAGCACCAGCCCAGTTCTGCAAAGCACGGGGGGTCACGCAGTCTCTCGACCCGCTTCTGATCATGCTCAGAAGCATTCCACCAGCCCAGTCCATCACTCTCACCACCCAGGCCAGAGCTGGGTAATACTACCTGACAACACGATTAGGGGTGGGCGGTGAACTCCGTCCACTGATGGAGTTCACAGAGTTTTGCTACTCCGCGCTCCGCTTGGAGCGTGAAGTTTGGCAAAAAATCCGCCCTCCGCCACGTTGCGGAGTTTACCGGCACCTACCCCTATTTAAAACAGCATAATAAGTGGTGCGCCACTTAATAATTATAATCTACAGTAACAGACAAGAACAGCATTTGAGAATAAATTACATGAGTTGTAAATCGCTACTATCCCGTGTGACAGAATTCTATGAATGGCTACTCAGGCCTGCATTAATTCGTCACGTGAGACAATAATAAGCCATTTCACGTAGAGTGAGCGCTTTAGAATTGGAACCTTAGGGTGAAAGTTCCTTGTCCTTTAGCAAGTTGGGGGCGACCTATATGCACAAAATAATGTGCAACATTTCCAAGGACAGGCTCCGGTTTTCTAGTGGCCCATCCTAATGAATTATTAATTGCTGATGACTTCATTGCAATTTCCAGGGAAAAGTGTGGTTATTTCCTCTGTCTCTGCATAACATTTTTTTTTTAACTTTATCGCCTGATCTGCATGGACAGTTACCAGCAGTCCAGCTCTTTATCGTTCTCATTGCTGAAGCCGTGAGAGGAGGCTGGCTGTGAGTCGATGGCTTGAAATGAGCGGTTCCCAGGGGCAGTCTCCATTGTTTTGTGCTGCAGCTGCCTCTCCCACGAGCTCCACGCTAACGCAGCGCCTGCAGCTCTGGGCGCACAGTCTCAGTGAGGCACGTCTGCCGAGGACACGTGCAAGGGAAGGAAAGGAGAGCTTCTCTCTGGAGCCAGGAGGAACTCGGGAAACGCAGCAGGGGAGTGTGAGGCGGAGGTTGTGCGAGTTTAACAGGCAAAAAAGTATCCACGTGGGACAAAGTTCAGCGGAAAGGGGGAGTAGCGGGGCTCGCTGCAGCAGTGCTGAGGAGGCTGTCTGACAATAGGGGTGCAGAAATGGGACAGATAACCATTTACATTCTAGTCGACACCTATTAAGCAACCCATTATTTAATGAATGCCTTGTAGGGGCACAACGTGAAAACAGTGGGGCAGATTTACAAGCCCCCTGCGCCACCAGTACGTCACTTTTTGTGACGTACTGGTGGCGCAGGGGGCTGCTCCATATTTCCAAGGAGAGGAAAAGCCACCCTGCGTGACTTTTCCTCTCCTTGTAAATACGGCCCTTCACACGCAGCACTTTGCGGTGAAGGGGCGTTCCATGGGTGTTGCTGTGGGTGTTCCCACGCAACACCCATGGAACAAGACACATCTCCAGAATTACGAGAAATCGTAACTCTGGAGATGCGTTTGAAAGCTACGCCACCCTAGAGGTGGCGTAGGGAGGCGCACCGAGGAGAAATGTTTTCATTTCTCCTCGTTTTTTCCTCTTTCAATGCGTGCTGCATGGTTGTAGTGATTGTTTTTGTGCAGGAAGGTTCCCCTTCCTGCACAAAAACAATCTCCCACGACGCATGAGCATCCTTGCACCATGGTGCAAGGCTGCCTGCGCCGGCGCATGGCTGCAGTTTGTGCGCCAGCGCAGGGGAAGCACAAGGATGCAACATATTCTTGTAAATATGTCGCATCCCTGTGCTTTCCAAACTAACGCAGCGCGGCGCAGCAAAATGACTTGCGGCGCCGTGCTGCGTTAGTTAATTGTAAATCTGCCCCAGTGTTTTTACTTTCTTAAGGTGTCTGATTTGTCGGAAACCCTTTGATTAATGATGACGTCCACTTCACATAGAATTAGCGCAGTGAAAGCTATCAGAGGCGCTGGCAAAGCTTTTCCAAGTATATAATCAGAGGCCGCACAGGATGCCAGGGAGATTATTGGTGACATAAGAGCTGCATGGAACCGGCCGTACATAACTGTCACTGGACCAGCCCTCCCTTGTCATTTAACGGATTTTATTTTTTACACACTAAAAAGCAGTAGGGCTGTCAAGTGAAGTGTATCCTTTCACCCCTGTTGATGAAAAGTCTTTTCTTGTTTTCTCTTCTTTACTCCTCATTGGATGTGATACGGGTGTATTTTAGACCGCGTGTCAATGTTATCCGAACCCACTTTGAGAAAAATGAACATAGCTCTGATTAGTGACTCTTCCAGCCCCTGATGGTAATCCCAAAGGAGCAGCCCCTGATGGTTTATATAATTTGTAGCAAATTGGCTTTAGAAATTGAAACTGAATTTTACAATTAACCATGAGAAATAATGAGGCATGTTCAATAGGTCATGTAAAAAACATAATATACCAGTTTCAGAAGCAACTGGAAATGTTTCCATAATAATTTGTAACCCATATGCCTTTACCTATATACATTGGTGATAAGTCTGGTGAAATGTTCCCCAGGGAGTGAGGCACATATTGCTTTGATACGAAAAAGTTTAAATCCCTTCTTTCCACTAAGAACACCAATCCCCTCCCCCCAAAATATCCAACACAACAAACGAACACGGCAGCATATTTTCATCGCAAGATCGGCCCTTCAATCCTATTTCCTACCTACGGTGCACACATGAATAGTTACTGCATGGCAACAAATATTATGTCGACAAATTTGAAGTAAAACCAAAGATTCCTAGTTGTTTTCATTTGGTTTCATTGACGAATACAAGCAATGCAGTTATGGGCTTCCAGTGAAAAAAGCAAACAATAAACTAAAAGTGTGCCGGCAAAAGAGTGTCTTTATGTCATGTAATTTTAGCACTTCCGGGTTGTATACCAAGCAAATCCCACTGCTGAACATTTCAGAGAAAGAATCGCATTAGAGCGGGCGGCAGAGAGCCTGCTGGAAGCAGAGCCCAAGGTGGACAGCAGACAAGATCCCTTGATGGGTGCCTGGCAGGGAGCTGTGGGATCACCAAGGCAGGAAGAAGGGTCAACAGGGGCTGCAACGCTTCCAAAGGTGCTAAGGGAGCAAACAGGTACGTGCCCAATACTGCGGGAGCGGCCAGGTCTGTTGTGGCTGAGAAGAGGGCCTTTGAACGGTGTCTCTGAGCTGTGCAGCACCCGCTGTAACACAGTGCAAAGCAGTTCCACCTATGAGCGGAGTTTTGGGGGCGCTTCGCGGAATTCCACGAAGCGGAACTCCCTGAACTCTGCCCACCACTAAACACAATGTTTTCCGGGAAGGCTGGGTGAGGAGAGGGCAGTTGGTCCGCCGCACTGAGGGAAAAAGAGGGATCAATAGATGAATGGGGAATAAAGCAGGGGGAGCCTCTCAGAAGGAGGAGGAACCCCATCAGGTACACATCGATCAGAGTCACACCCAGGCAATCCATGCACAACATCTGGTGCATGATGATACGGGTTGCACCAGACTGTTCTGGTCACACACAGCGAGGAGCTGCAAATTCTGTGCCTCTCTGGAAATGAGGCACAACGTCCGGTGCACGTCGATATTGGTCGCACCAGACAGCACTTGTCACACACACAATGAAGAGTTGTAAATTCCGCAGCTCCCTGAAAATGAGGAACAAAGTCCAGTGCACCTTGATATTAGTTGCACCAGACAGTTCTGGTCATACACACAGGCGCAAGGCCAGCAATGTCTCACGAGGTAGTATGAGGCACTACTGCGGTCACGCCCCACCTCCGAGGGTCGCAACCTGTGAATCGGACACAACACGCAATGAGCATGCAGTCGGCTTGTCGCATGAAAGAGATGCAGCATGATCGACAAAGCAGGCCATGCTGGATCCCGCAACCAGTCACTCACCACCAACAAGATGCTTATGCGTGCTGAGTTCCCCAGGATGCAGGGGCAACTTGGTCTCCAGGCACTGTTTTTAGTTCCACGCTCATGCAGCACTGCCAGTTGGGATCCAGAAGACGATGTGGGCACTTGAGAGGGCACCGCTCTCCAGGTGTCATGGTAGAAGGTGGTGGTCCCTCGTAGGAGATCTTTGATGTCCCTTAGACCTCCAAAAGAACAGGGGGTAAGGTCAACAAGCCCTTGAAGAGTACACTTCTAGGTGCCACACAGCAACATGTGGTCAGCCCAGGCCAGCCACTATTCACCAAGGCACGTGGTCCCTTTCAATGGCAGTAATCCTCCTTGTGCACAACAGTTTCCTCTGGCAGTGTGCACCACATAGTTCCAGGTTCTCCGGTCCCACGTCCCCACAAGCGTATCTCCCCCTTGCTGAAGTGTGGCACCAGTAGTTATACTGTAGTGTTCCTTTGAAGTTGGGGTTTGAACCACAGATGTCGCCCCTAAATGTCAGTACTGTCTGCCATGAGGCAGAGGAATGCAGATCTTAATCTTTAGTGGGGCCATGAGCTGGCTCCAAAGGCCAAGTGTCAAAACCTCTTTCTCCAATCTCTCCAGCCAGGCCAGCAAATGGCAGAGGTCTGTCGTTCCAGTGGCATGCCCAGTGTTTTATAGCTGTCGTTGACGAATGCCCAGATGTGCTCCCCCAACCTCCAAGCACAAAGGCACACAAAGGGTTTCAGAACATAGAAATGCCCACTTTGTAGCAGTGGGGACTGAAAGGGTTGTGTTGCACTCGAATCTCAATTCAAACTTGAAAAAAAGGGTTCTAGAGTTTAATATTTTTGTGTGCACCCTGTGAAGGGGCTCCACCCTAGCCCTGTGTTTATGTATTGTCAAAATAACTAGGGGCCAGATGTATGACCATAGCATTTTGCGACTCACAAATTGCGACAAATTGCGAGTCGCAAAATGATATGTACAACAGTGTCTGAGACACTGTTTGCGATTCCCAATGGGGTCGCAAATTGCATGCCTCATGAATGTTAATAAGGCTGTTGCAATTTGCGACCCCATTGGGAATGGCTAGCACTTCCAGGGATGGTGGCCTGCTGGGGTCAGCAATTGATTAGCAACTCGCAAAATAGGGTTGGTACATTGGCCACACGTTTTTTGCGGTCGCAAACGGGCCTAAAACCCCTTTGCGACTGCAAAAAACGGTTGTACATCTGGCCATAGAACCTGTATTCTAAACACAGTGTGCACTACAGTGGCCCTAAAAGGGCTACAAGCTTTTACATGAATATGCTCAATTGGAATAAACAAACAATGTACTCAATTGCAATAAACAAACAATATAACACAGAGTTAACTGGATGAATCAAGTTTCTTTAATCCAGTCGATTTTGTTCAAAAGGCAAATTTCTTTAACATGAATCTTCCATGAAAAATAATCACCATGTTCTCTTATAGTTGGCAATTCAATCCAACCCAACGCATTTTGGGAGATGGAGTTCTTTTACTTCGATTTAATCACAGGTTGGTTTCTCAGCAATCTAACACACTCGGTGGTATATGTTAGTATAGTGGACCTTTCCCTTTTGCCCACCTTGTGTCCTTTGCTTTCGTTTCATAGACAAACATTCACGGATCAGTTTGTCACAAGCTTTGCTATTACCATCACATACATCTGGTAGATGTCTTTCACAGTATGAGGTTATCTGAAACTCCTGTAAAACATTGAATCTTTGTAAAATATGTAATTATTGTATTTTTGTTTATAGATACCCCTGGTGAAGGGTTTCTTTTTGACCCGAAATGCATTGGGTTGGATTGAATTGCCAGCTATAAGAGAACATTGTGATTATTTTCCTTTCATCTCCCACTCGCTTCACCCCTTAAGACGTACTCTCGGGGTGCTCTGAGGATTGTGAAAGATCCTCCCAGGATTGCTAGTGATTTAAACGGGCGAGTCTTAGAAGTCGCGCAATTGCGCACGTACAGACCTGCACTGGCAGGTTGGACACATGTCTAGAAACACCATTGTTGCAAAGCGCACACCAGCCTGCAAAGGCAGGCCAGACACATGTTTAGAGACACCATCTGTACAGAGTGCACACCTGCCTGCAATGGCAGGCTGGACACGTATGTAGAGACACCATCGGTGCAATTGTGCCCACCAGCCTGCAATGGCAGGCTGGTCACATATTTAGAAACACCATCGGTGCAGAGCGCATACCATCCTGCAAAGCCAGGCTGGATACGTATTTGGAAATACCATGGGTGCCAGTGTGCACACCACCCTGCCATGGCA
The DNA here is from genome assembly GCA_963921515.1 of Calotriton arnoldi. Lineage (NCBI taxonomy): Eukaryota > Metazoa > Chordata > Amphibia > Caudata > Salamandridae > Calotriton > Calotriton arnoldi. Next base: position 990,365 of record CAWUFW010004824.1, read on the forward strand.
GACCAGGCACAGGTTTTAAAACATCAAAGGTGCACATGTGCACACCGGCCCGCAATGGCAGGCTGGACACCAGTTGACAACCACCATAGGTGTCAGTGCGCGCACATCAGTCTGCAATGGCAGACCTGACAAAAGTTTAGGAACCTCAGGCGAGCACCACTTCCTGACATGATTAGGAAGGGTGTGCGCACTTTCACACGGCATCTACAGTGGGAAAGTGCCCCAGGCCCTAAAGCCACCACAAGAGAATCATCCACACTCCGGAGGTGTCCCGGGCTAGAGCCGACCCCCCAGGTAGATAAGACCTACATGGTGGGGTTTGTCCCTCCCTGGGCAGTGCACACGCAGATGCACCTACCCTGCTACTCACCTACCTCAGTTTGGTAGTAGTGAAGGCCCTCTCAGGTTCGGCTATGGAGTGAGGCAGGCCAACCTGAGCATGTGACCAGCTACTCTGGTGGGTGGCACCATCAGTGAGGCTTCCCCCTATTAGCCAGATTAGCACCCATCCTGGGTATGTGGTGTACCTTTTTACAGGGCACTCACAGGTATGACACTTAAACCAATCAAGTAAGTACCACTTCCTAGCATGTGTTGGAAGGGTGTGTTCGCTTTCCCGCTGCAGTACAGTGGGAAAGTTCCCAGAGTCCTTTGGTCATGAAACGAGAGTTGGCAAAAGCCAGGATGACAAAAAGCAAAAGGTTTTAGGGAATACCCCCTAAGAAGAGCCATGTCCAACAGTGGGGCATTCGCAGAGGGAGTGTAGATAAAATCCAGATTGATAGATTGATGTGTAATATATATATATAATTCTTTATTACCTGATTAACAAAAATCCTTGCAATTAAAACATTAATATCCTGAATAAAAAGATACAATTCCCTAAATCTTTGATCAATGTATAGCTGTACAACAAGAATGTTTCTATGGTTACATGCCGTACTAGAACATTGATACCACATATAAACATCTTTTATCACGGTCGCACTTTAATCATAAATCTAATAACATAATATGGTCACATTGCCTGGAATATACAATAAAAACTATAAACATTACGTAACATGGTGCAAAGCTATAAAGTGCCTAGGTGCAAGAACTGTAAACAATATGTTCCATTGTGCAAATGAGCAATAAAATGCCTCTGTACGCTTTGAGGCCTGATGTCTGAAATTACCTAAGGGCCAGAACTTTGAACATTGTATGCTATTGTGCAAATGAGAAATAAAAGTGCTTCTGTGTTTTCATGTATTCTTTAGAACCTGATTGCCATAGTAGCTTAAAAACAAGATCATTCAAGGTGTCAGCAACCTAAAAACAACAATTTTATATTTTCTAATCCTTTAAAACGTCCCTGAGGTTGCAGACGACAGCAATTTTTCAGCATAGGTTAAACATTTTATCATTTGACATAACAATGGAATCGACTCACCGGATAAACATAAAATAAGGGCCTGGCGGGCTGATCTTACCCCAGCCTGAAATAATAAAGGTTTTAATGGTGCGCAACGTGTTTTAAGCAATTCAGGACATGCACATACTATCTTCAATAAGGTTTCACTTAGCCACCCACACAGTCTTCATTTTGTACTTGGCCATTGTTGGATCCAAGTCGGCGTGCCCTCCTTGGTTGGATTTATGCCCAGTTTTAATTTTAAGAATGTTTCTTTCATTTGAGGCGAGAAGTAAGGCTGGATTCGCATGGACTGGTGTGAATTAGTCACAAACCAGGCATGAGTTTTTGCCACTAAAGCTGTCTTATCTGCAGTAAATGATTTGGTTGTAATTTTCTTTTTTAAGATTTGTTTAAAACTGGGCATTGTCATTCCTAAAAGTGCTATCTGCAGAAAGAAACTCTGAAGGCATGTTAAAATGCGGGATCGCCAAGCATCTGTATAGACAGAACAAGTTATTTCACGCCAGAAGGTGTCAAGGAATCAGGGTCAGATAAAAACAGAGGGGCATTATTTACAAGCCCCTTGCGCCACTTTTGCGTCACTTTTCCCATGTTAAAAGTGACGCAAAAGTGGCGCAAGGGGCTTGTAAATCTGCCCCAGGAGTACATACATTTCAAAAATTACCCATGCAACACCATGGACTGTCTTTGGAGGCCAAACTCCAATCTAAGTCAACCTGGGGATCCCAAAGATTGATTTGTAGACCAAAATTACTGGTAGGTCCAATAACTTTGCATCTTTCCCCCTGGTAATAGGCGAGCTGCATTTACTAGTTGGCTGTAACTTTGCTCTCATTACCTTAAGGAGATGATCGTAATGATTGCAGTAAGCATTTAAAGATTTACGTAAGCATTTAAAGATTTACGTAAGCATTTAAAGGCATAGATTAAAGTTGAGGTTTTTTCCTCAAGCCTTTAAATGACTTTTAAACGAGACTCTGTTGTCAAATAAAATACTCAGATATTTATATGTCTTTACTACTTCAATTGGCCCACCTCTAGCCCTCCATGATTTTAGTTTTTTTAACATTCAACTCCACTAACTAAAATATAATCATCAAATGCATTAATCAATCTTCGTAGGCCTATCGGGGTTTGTCTCAACAAAATGGCATTGTCTGCATAGTGTAAATAACTAAAATGCACCTCTGAAAATTTTGGATGATGGGCATTGACGGGCTCAAGGTGCTGTAGTAAGTCTGACGAAAAAAAGATTAAAAAGGCAGGGTGCAAGGACACAGCCTTGTTTAAGACCATTACAAGTTTTAATTTTTCGAGATAGAGTAAAAACATCGCCTAACTTGACCTGGACCCAAGTATTGGTAAGAGGAGTATTATAGCATCCAACAATTTTCGAGGAATGGCCCATCCTACAAGTTTTATCCATAGTAGAGTTTGAGGAACTGAATCGAAGGCAGCTTTTAAATCTATAAAACAAATATAAAGATTTTGCTTTTTTAAATCAGCCCTTTCAGCTAGTAAAGTGAGAGCCCGCAAATTGGTAATGGTAGATTGGCCCTTACGAAATCCGATTAATGTGTAATAGATTTCCCTAAGGAGTAAATCTGATCAATCAAGAAGAAATGTTGCCAGACTCTAAGCTCCCTATGGCTGTTCCGAAAGTTCCAAAGGCTGGGGTGTTACCAAACAGTTACAACCCAATGCAGATGCAGGGAAATATTCCACCCCAACAGAAAAATTACAGAGTCCCATGACAATGCAGGGAGACCCAGTTCCCATGATGTTTGAAACTTCCCTAAATCAGGGCCAATGACAGTGTCTGAGGGGGGAGGAGCAATGCCTACCTGGTGTAGTCCTGGAAGTGGATCAGAGTGGACGGTATATTGAAGGAGAGGTAAATGGACATCCCAGAGAAAGTGATAAGGTCTCTTATTTCTGTTGTTGTGGTTGCTTCTTCCGATCGGACCACTGTTTGTTTGTATCCAGGTCCTTTGGGTTAAATTTGGGTCACCCCATTATTTGTAATTATACCCTCTGTACCAGCAGCAGTCCTGTTGACTATCACAATTGACATGGTTCTCGAGTACCTCAAAGGATTGTCTAATGTGGTGCATTCTATCTCTCATCAGGTTGACCTTGCTACTCCAGCAATACAAGATTCTCCAGGGCATGACTTGAACCCTGGTGCTTGGATCCACATCAAGAAACATGTCGAAACGTCCTGCCTGGAAGAGAGGTGGCGAGGACCCTACCACGTGATTCTGGTTATGAATACGTCTGTCAAGTGTGCTGGTCTTTCAAACTGATACACGGGCAAGATACAAAGGCGAAGAAGTAGAGTCCACATATGCGCAGTTCTCGAGTAGTCTGCTTTTTCAGGTGTCTGAGACTTTAGAAGAGGAGACGAGAAAGAGCAGATCGGAAACCCACCATCTCCGTTGAATGAAAAACCTGCGGAGTCAGCAACTGATTTGAAGGCTTTAAACCTAGCGTTTTCTGTGATTCCAACAACTGGCCTGAGAATACGCATATGCAAAGGCAGTGGAAACTAATGGAAAGCTGAAACGAATCTGTGTCAACAACCTGCCAGAGAGACACTGAACAAAAGGACTCTACTGTGGAAAGTGAACAAGTTGCATCTGAACCAAAATTCTCCAGCACATCAAGCGAAAGTTGACCAAAGACTACGACTTTTGGAAAGAGACACTTGAGATCAAAGACCCGACCAGAGGTGATTAGGGAAGGCAATGAGATAGAAGAACAAGAACAAACAGACATTCATGACTTTGAATCAACGAACATAAAAAGACAAAAAAGAAAGAGAAAGGTGAATTAAAAGTATGCTGGTCCAGACTGGACATACTATGCAAAAATCCGATTTGATTCAGATGATTGTTTGACAGATTCAGATGAACCTCCTTGAAACAAAACATAAGAAAGATAAAACGGATGCAAAGATCGAAAATCGACAACTAACAAATGTTGAAAAAACAATTAGAGAATAAGGGTAACAGTTAAAGGACAATAGCCCTTCATGCACAATAAAAGTCCTAATTGTTTCTGAGATAGGGTAGAAACAATAGGTTAACCATTAGAGGACTAATTCTTGTTTATTTTAGGAGTTTCCTCGATTAGATCTAATTTGATCATGGTGTAGTCACACTGCAAAACTATAGTTGAAAGTATGGCAGTTGCCATTTTAGTTGCTATGTTTGGATGGCTGTTGAATGTTTATTTGCTGGTGGGAGATGACCTTCCTAATCCAATTAATATTACTGTTGCGTCTGTGACTAGCCCTAGTTATCATGTGTATTATCAAATATTATCTGAGTACGTAAAAGATATGTAATTTGAATATTGTTTTATTTGTTCTTATCTACCCGCTTCTGCAGCTGAAGGAGTAGTTTACTTTCACCTTCCTTTGTCTTATTCATTTTGTTGTTCTGTTTTTATGAATTTATATTATCAACAGAACTCCAAAAAACTGTTTTATTCTGACTTTGATAATTCCTTAGAAAATGTACCTATTGTAGATGCAGAAAATGTACATCTGTGGGCTACTAAACATATATCTCATGCTTATAGAAAGTCAAAATCAAGGGAACAGCATGATTATATGATGAAATTCTTTACAACTTCAACTAACAAAAGTGTTACTGTTCATAACGTGCATGATGTAACATGTAAAATTAATGCAGATGAAAGTGTTTTCATAGATTAATTGAATGGAAGGATAAGTGTAGATGAAAAAAAAGGAGAAGAGAAAACAAATGCTGTCCATATTATTGGGAAAGGTAAGGAGATTCTAAAAGAACCTCCTCCTAAACTGAGTCTTGAGGTGAATAAGAAAGGAGCATTATGTATGGTACAACAGCAAGAGGGAAATGAGACGGTCGAGAAATTAGGATGAGTGAGAGTGAACATAGCTATTTAATAAAAGGTAAGACTCTAATGAAGAAGATAGTATTAAAGACATGTACTATGTAGGTGGTAAATCAGTTTATTTTTAGTTTCTACAATATTGGGTAGAAACTGAATCTATCATACTAATAATATAGATTTACCTCTAGAGAATTACAATAAAGGAAGTCGACAAAGCTTTAAGATGATTCTTACTGATATCTTTGGAGCATTCATGCCATCTGTAGGAGTAGTCTTAAATGATGTAAAGATTAGAACATTCTTTAGTTGACAGGCTTGCTGCTAACACTGCGGTGCCTCAACAGTGATCAATAAGGAAATGCTTCCAATGCAGGCTATGATTATGCAAAACAGCCTTGCGCTGGAAGGCGGACTTACAAAGTCATTAATACTCAAGAGTGATGTGCTTATATTCCTCGCATAGATAATCAGCTTAATGGATATATTATTAACATTACAAACATAACGCATGAATGAATCGACATCGAGGAGCCAGGTGCATCATCTTTCTGATCAATTGGTAATGGTTTTATGAAAATAGGCCAATGGCGAGGTAGTGTAGGTGGTGGAGTTTTGCATTAACTATTAACACCCATTTTTGGCATACTAATCGACATTGCATGTGTGCTTATATTCTTGAAATGTTGCAAAAGGAATTTCTTCCTCGAAGGAAATGACTTGTGGGTATACGAAGATGTCCCCAACGAGAGAAAGAAAACAAAAGAGAGATTTATGTCAAAGTCAAAGTGCTGCAAAGTGAACTTTATTATAACATGAAGGACTTTGAAGAGACCAAACAAAAGGTCCCAAAATTAATGAATGATGGGGCATATTAGCAATGCCTGGCGATAATTATCGCAAAGCGCAATTAGCGCTTGGATAATTATCGCCAGGCATCGCCGGTTTCTATCGCGGAGTTAGCGTGCAATCAGCAATGCTAATCTCCAAAGCGATAGAAACCTTGGAGAACAGTGTGAATATCGCCTGAAAACAGGCGATATTCACACTGTTCCCCAGTTCTGCTTGCTGATAGTGCGAGGGGACTTAGCCATGTAATCCACCTCTCATTGGATTACATGGCTAAGTCAGGGTGGGACCAGGTGTTAGCAAACCAGCGCTAAACGTGTTTAGCGCTGGTTCGCTAATCACCGCCCCTGCCTCGCTGATAGACGTTAGCGACCTTAGCGACTGTTTCCAGTCGCTGTTAGGTGGGGAACGCCTACTTTGCATGCCATTAGCGATAAATATCGCTGGCATGCAAAGCGGCACCCAACCCGGTCGCTATCGCCTACAAGCTGTCGCTAACAGCAGTTAGCGACAGCTTGTTGATAAGGCGATAATATTATCGCCGCTTTAGCGGGAAAAAGTCCCGCTAAAGTGGCGATAATCGCCTTGCTAATATGCCCCGATGTATTGTAATAAATAATTGAAGTGACGATGGAATCATCGGGGGTAAGTGTGAGCGCAAATTTTCTATTAATAAAAATAACGTACTATATTTGCGCTATTGCGCTCTTGTTTAAATGTCATTCTACGTCACATGATATCATTATTGATTCCGTTGCTAAAATAAACCTTTCTAGTTTCGCATAAGTCAGCACAAAAAGTTCTCAGGGAAAGTATTCTGAATGTACCAAGTCAAGGACAGCTCTTGCCTATCCTAGTTCTGTTAACATTGTATCAGTTAAACTGTATAACCCAGACTGTGAGAATTATCCAGTCATATTGTACTGGTGGTGGGAAGTGTTACATGGGCCGATTTGATTCTAAAGTGACAATTTCAATTGGGGAGCACCAAAGTCCAAGCTACAGGGACTACGCCGCTCTGAAATTGAAACTGCTGTGCTGAATTTGCACGGCTTTAGCTAGGAATCTTGTAAGGGTTCCACGCACCGATACAGGGAACAGAGGGGCATATTTACGTTCCCTGGCGCATCCCTGCATATCAGCAGGGATGCGCCAGGGAAAATGCGTCACGCAAGTTTACCCTTGCGCCACGTCCGATGCGCCGCATTCACAATGCGGCGCATCGTGGCGCAAGGATAAGCAGATGCGTGACGCATCTGCCGGCGGAAGGTTGGCGCAGTGCTGAAGTCGTGTCGCAAGCGCGACGCAACTCCAGCACTGTTCCAACCTTCCCTATCCTTAACATGGTGCGTCAATCCTTACGCCTGCTTGAAGCAGGCGTAAGGATTTGGCGCACCAGCGTCGGAAAAGTGACTGCGTGAAATCTTGTAGATTTCACTACGTCACTTCTCCGAGGCGCTACCTGCGCCGGAACGCCCCCCCCTGCGCCGGTACGCCCACATGAAACCTGACGCAGGTTTCATGTGGCGCAGGGGTTTACTACGTGACGCATCTCCCTAGATGCGTCACGTTGTAAATATAGCGCAACGCGGCGCATGGTTTGCGTCGCCGCTGCGTCACTTGCATGACGCAACGGCGGCGCAAAAGTGTCGCAAGGGGCTTGTAAATATGCCCCAGAGTGCCTTGCCCAAGTATGGCTAAATCCACTTTTCATCTAGCCTTAAACCTACAGAGTCGGTCTCTGATAGGGCGTACACCATCCCTTTATTAACCAAGGCTTAGCCACTCATCCACTCTCTACCACACTCAGTGATTGCCTGCCCATGGTAAGGCATCGCCAAACTCCTGCTTCTAAACAGAAATGCTGGTAAACTTGTGCTTTTGTCAGGCATGGTCCCACTGACACATCACTTGCACACCATTTGAATAGTAACTCCAAACACCTTGGTACATGGTCTCTTCTTGTTGAAATCTGCAAACCATGCAGCAGGTGGTCATTACTCTGCTGTGGCATCATGGTACCCTACTGCTCCTGTGCTGGCTCAGACTATGCTCTAGTGCATGCATGTGCAATAGGCGTACACCTTACAGAACTGTACCCTGCACTCGTTCCTCAGACCCACAGGCCACTTCCACATGGAGGGGGTTGCCCTATTCAGACACTAACAGTGTGACTGGAATGGCTCTGTCATTATAAATACATATGTATCAGTGTACCCTGTACCCTAGATCTGATAGATTCCTGAAGCCCCATGCAAGGGTGGGTACAGGCTGGGATTGCATCTCCTCAGTGTATTCTTCCGTCAGGAAGATTCACATGTGCAGAAATGCGGGGGAGTCGCTGGAAAATTGCCCTGTGTCTATGCGCTACACGCTCTTCTGCACAAACAGAACTCTTTCAGGAAGCGGGTACACTGAAGCTGGGGTGCGTTGTCCCACTCTTCATGTGACTCAACCAGTTCATACATGTTTAGCCACATACCAGAGACATATGCCCCTTTCATAATCAGGCGCCAGAGCTTGTTTCTGGTGAGTTCATGTTTCTGGGTCTGCAGTATGAGTGCAGAACACTGTCCCACTTGGAGCCTGTGCACACTTAGGTATGTGCACCAGTCACAGAGTGGGACTGTGCTGCATCACAGCAAATGAGCTGTTTTCGGTGCCGACGGGATCTCGCGCCTGCACTGGGACAATGCATTAGTGAACGATGGACTGGCTGTTTGAAATTGGCGATCTGCCTTTCATTGTGCAGGCGGAAACTGGGGCAAGCGGATGACTGCGCCCACCTGCACGGGCATGCCTGGGACCTTCCTGGGACCACTCTTCCCCCTTTCCACGGGATGCCATCAGAAGGTGTAACGTGTGTGCGTCACCTGTATAGTCCTTTTGACAAGTATCTCATTATTTGATGCTAGCATGCCGGGAGGTGCGGGGGGGGGCAAAGCTACAATTCTGACTGCTATTCCCACACCAAATTCCAGCAAGTATGAGTCTTCCACAGGATGGTGAATAACTGGTTGTACCTGGTAAAAGGGAAGGGTTGCAGGCAAGGCTCACACCCCCTATACTTCCCTTGGGGTCGGGTAGGGGCCAGGCTGTGATGCTGCCCACATTTCTGCCCCTGCAGCAGTACAGGCGCACTCAGTGTCACCAGGACTGGAATTATCAGGTCCAGAGTTTTCAGATCGAATACTTTTAGGCCGAGCAAGACTTGGAAATGCCAGAAGCGGGTTTTCACCCGTAGTTTTCTCTCCAGGTGATATCTATAGTTCCTAAGGAATGGTTGGGCAGCTCCCAGGTAGTGCGCTTCCTGGCGATCTCTTTGCTTCTGCACCTTTAATAAGGCACGGGTGAAGAGGCAACGGATTCCCTCATTTGCTTGGGGCCCTGCCCCACGTAAATAGGAGAGCACCCTTTTGAGATTGCGCGGGCACACATTTAGCACCTAAGGCCCCTTATGCAATATTTAGGTGATCATATCCAACTTCAACTATCCCCATTGGTTACTGCCCAGCACAACTACAATTATAACTGGGCTGTTCCAGGTAAAAACTTCAGCAGTTTCTAATAACCTTCTTCAACACTTTGGTGAAATCAGGCTCCATGAAATTATAATGATGACATTTCTTTACCAACACTGCTTCCTGTGCAGCTCTGCAGCAGATCTAGAGCAGTGATCTGCTTTCCTTCTCATGGTGTCCAGGTGGCGTAGGGCTCGGGTGAGGGGAGCATCTTAAGACAGACTGAGGTTTGGGGCCACCCAACCTGGAGACACTCTTCAGGGTGGCTGGATGGTCCCTGGGGGTGGACAGCTGATGTTCCTACTCGGCCTCCACCCATCGGGCGCAGCGTCTGTTGGACAGCATGGCTTCATGTAGAGAGGACAAGTATATGAAGATCCTGGCAGGTCAGCATGAGTCCCTGGTTACTCATCGATGCCAGGAAGAGCTCAGAAGGTATTCTCTTCCCTCTCATCCTCCTCTTAACCGACTCCCAAGTACTGCAGTAGTGCTGGCGGGCAGGCCTCAACCAATGCTGGGGCAGAATATCTCCCTCCTCCTCAAAGCGGACGTTGCAGGAACAGCTCAGACCCCAAGAGAATTGCAAAAATCACATGGATGGTGGCCTGCTGGGGTCAGCAGACCACGTCTGTGATTTGCTTTTAAATAAAGCAATATTTTTTTTATTTTTTAAATGCAGCCTGTTTTCCTTAAAGGAAAAAAAAGTTTCTTTTCATTTTTTTAAGAGTAGGCAGTGGTCCATGGAACCACTGCCTACTCTTAAGAAATGTTTTTACAAAGATTCACAAAGGGAAATGGGTTCCTTGGGTACCCCTTCCCATTTGCAATGGGGTTATCACCAATTTGAAGCTGGTGGCAAGTTGCACATGCTTTGCGATCGCGTTTCAGTCACAAAACATTCATACATACCACTGCGATTCGTTATTAGGAAGGGACGCCCTAAACACGCCCCTTCCTAATACGGAATCATAAACCCAAATTGCCATTCGGTACCAGGTTACCGAATCGCAATTTGGCCTATGTACATTTCAAATTGCCTTTCTTTGCATTCACAAATGGTTAAATTCTGCGAATTGGGCCGTTTGTGAACATAAAAAGGCTTTGTACATCTGGTCCCTGAATCTTTGACAAGGCCCTTTGAAGGAAGAACTGAGAAGGGTAGCAAAGGAAGGGTAATATTGTGCATCATTAGCGAGAGACAGCATTTCAGCAGTAAGATATGATGATAAGTTGGAAAGTCCATGGTAAACAGTCTGTGGAAAAGGTAAGGACTTGGGCATTTATGACACTGCAGGAATATTATTGTTCAAGCCCAATATTTCACAAACCTGATTAACAACATGGCAGACTGGCAATCCCATCCATCGAGAGCTTCGAGGGACAGAGCAGGGTCGGATTGGCCTACAGGGCAAGCAGGCAGTGCCAGAGGGGCTGCCCGTGTGTGGGCCAGGTGTATGGCTGCTTGTGGGCCTGTTTTTAGGTCTGCCGCTCAGTTTTTACTATTGATTTCCCTGATATTAAAACAAACTATGCCTGCAGCAAACTCAAATCCATGCAGCCTTCCATACCTTGCAACAAACGTACACAGCGTGTCTTTCCAAGTTCAAAAGTGCCCCAGTTTGCTAACATTGGCCACCCTTTCTCTAATGGGGGCTACTTTTATTTTGGTGCCCGGGCCCATTTTCTATTCCAGGCTGTACCTGGCTGTATGCTCAACAGGTTAGAGTTTTAAGGAACATGTGGGGGTGTGGAGTAAGTGATGTCGGGGGGAAGTGATGTCAGTTTGGAGAGACTTTACTGAATCTAGACCAGGCCTGAGTGAAATTTTAATTATGCCGGAGTAATCGGAGAAATTTCAGTAACTACTCATTACTAATGTGATGCAGTTACCGAAATGGCGCGATTACACCAGTTTGAGTAAAGCGGCTGTTGGCTACTGCTGTTCATGTCCGGTAGGATTTAGTCCTCTTTTCTTTGCACAAAATACATCCTCTGGCCCATTTTGGACACAAGGATACATTTTGCACTCATAAAATAGTGCTAAATGCTGGATTACGCCTCTCACATAATTGTGCATAATTATAGAAGGTCCGGAGCAGGGTACCATTGAGGGGGTTTGGGCAAGTTTGAGGTGATGTATGTTCTCACCTTCTGCTTTCTACTGTCATACAGGAAAGAGGTTGATGTTGAGATGGTGTCACCAATAATCAGAAAGTGCTTCTTCATTTTTTACAAAAGTTTGTCATTTTCATTTATTAATTTCCAGGGAACGAGTGGTCGTGCCTGGTGCAGTGTGCGTGAAGGAGGCAGAGACCGGAAGTGCCAACATCCTTGGAGTTCACAATTGCTAATTTCACACAAGAAGCATTTTAATTAAACTTATGTTCTATTCTGCTTTATCCCTCTGGGTCAGAGCAGTGAGAATGGAAGCAACGATTGACGTTTGTTTCATGGTACCTTCCATCAGGGGGGCTATGCCTTCCAAAGTGTTCATAATAAGAGGGGGGTGGGGAGCTGCACGACGCTTTGAGCTCTGAGACTGGTACAGTACTTCCTTTTTCGAACAATATTACTGTATTGAGTGTGCAGCTTCGCTATTTGTCTCAATGCTTTGAACCTGAGTACTGGCAGCCTCAGTGCCTTGATATAAAACATAGATTTTTCACAGCTTAGTAGCCTCAGTGCTTTTATATAAATGTGGATTTTTCACACCTTGGTGAGTTTGAATCTATTTAAGGGCCTTATTATGACTATGGCGGTCCATTGGACTGCGGTAGCCACAGTGGCAGTGCGGGCACTGCCGCACCAGTGGTCCGACCATCCCATTACAACTTGTGTTGTCTGACCACATTGGCACTGCCCCAACTGCCAAGGATCAGAGATCCGTGGCAGTGTTGCGGTGGTCTTGAGGCCGCAATATGCTTGGCGGGGCAGCTGAGTTTCCTCTCCGCCACACTTTTCATGGCGATGCGACCGTCATGAAAAGTGTGGTGGTGAGGAAACAAAGGGGGCCCTACATGGTCCCCTTTTGCCTCTGTGCCATGGGGTGCATGCCCCCCCTGACTGCATGCACCCACAGTTCCTGCAGGGCATGGACTTGACAGACCATGACCTGCAGGAACTGCCTTTGACTGCCTTTGACGCTCCCATTTTTTAAAGGCACTGCTGTGGGACCACCAGAGACTTTAAAAGTCATACTCTGGTGGGCGGTGTTTTATGACTTTGACGGTCTCGGAGCAGGGCGGCGGTGTGGTGGCCCCACCCTGAGACCACCAACATCATAATAAGGTCCTAACACTTTAGACCTTTTGTGAAACAGACAAAACAGAATCATTAATCCCGTAAACAAGATACAGATTTAAAAATTGTAAACCACAAAAGGAAGGATGCAAATCCGGAAGTGAAAACAACAAGCAAGAGCAAAGACAAGAACACATTGGTTTAAAAGTTGTAACGTTCATTGCCACTGTCTTGCACCTTTCTGACTGGTTCCCTGTTCCCCATATATATTTGAAAGGGAAGTGTGGGCCATTTCTAGTTCCAGTGGAATGACATGGAAAGTAGATTGTGGACTCTCCTGCTGGCTTTATTCTTGACATTGAAAATTTTGTCAGGATCGTGTGGGACATTCGGTTTGACCTCCCACTCTTAACAGCTGTTATCCTCAACTCCGTCTCTCTCTTTTTTTTTGTTCTTCCAATAACTGACAAAGCAATTTCATTATTTCTTTCCTTTACCTTTTCACCAGACTTAATAGGTGACTTTATTTATAAGTCTGTGCATTCACATGATTTTCAGCTGAAATATTCACTGTGCTTATACCTGTACAAGAGGCTGCACAAGGGGCTCTAGATTCTTCATGACACTAGTACCTCTTGCAGGATTTCCACCTGCTACTCCCTTCCTCTTCGGCTTGGGTTGAGGGTTGTTCATGGACGATGGTGGAGAGGGACTAATGAGTTGAACTACATGACCTGGGTCTAAGGGTGCATCCAGCCAGGGCTGGCTGTAGTGCTGGTGGCGCCCAGTGCGACAATGTTTATTGGTGCACCCCAATGACCACCTCCACCTCGGATTCCCTCACCACCACCTCTCTCTCTCAGGGGCATTTAATTAGTTATATAGCACCACTCATACCAGTGCATGGCGTCAGAGCACTTTACATCACACATACATTACACAGAGACAATCAATCATATGTTTGTAAATCAGCGTATAGGAAATGTTACATAAGCCAGAGGACTACCAGGTGTAGGAGTGACATGTCATCCCTAGTGGTAAGCAGTAGAGTTTAAGAGTGCTTGGCCTAGAGAAGCACAAACTCGGAATTTAAAAAAGAACACCATAGTTGGGTGTTCTCTTTAATATTAAGCATTGATTTCTAAACAAATTAATCCTTTTTGCACACATTAATCTATGCTCTAATCTATACTTCGCAGTGTGCATGCAGTTATTTGATGACAGTTAATGATCCACTGTTCTATAACAGGATTTTAACTTCTAAATTGCAAATAACAAAAGGATGTCTCTTTTCAAAGCAGTAACCCACTGACCTATTTACATTATATGCACTTTGTGTTCTGCATGATACACTTCTTTGCAGCAGGCATATTAACCCTCTGCGCTACCTTACAGTGAGTCAAAACTCAACTAGACAAAATTCCGCTCTCTCTCCAAGAAAAACATTAATCACAAGAGTTATCTTCACATTATTATTGTTGCCTGAAAATTGCTGGAGGCGAGGAACGCGGCAGCAGATGCTTTTAAGACCATATTAAACTTGCAAACAAGGAGTCCACTCCTCCCCCCAAGTCAGCACCCGGTGCGGTGGCACCGGTCACACCACCCTAGAGCCAGCCCTGCATCCGGCCCATAGTTGAGCATCCCTGCAATGATACTCCTTGTGTGACCTATAATTCATCCTCAGATCCATTTTGGATGCAAGGGTGCATTTTCCACGAGAAAATAACGCTAAATGCTGGATTACGCTTCTCAAATAATTATACATAAATATGTCATTTTTCGGTAGTTACGGGTAATTACGCTAGAGAGAATTCCACCAATTCCATCAACCCTTAGCCTCTACCTTAACTCTCAAGCTGTCATTCTTGATCCCCATCCGTCCTCCTACTTTCAATTTTGGGAGACGAACGATACCTGGTGCAGTATCATAATGAGCTACGCTGGCGTAATGCAGTGCCTGTTTTTATGCGCGTGCTGTTAATACTGTGTCATTTAGCCCGATATTTCTCTGACTTACTGATTTATTTTTAGGCCGCACAGCTTGGAAACAGGATGAAGTAAACTTTGCTTCACTGTTTCCTAGCTGTACTGCCTGAAAATAAAGCACTAACTCAGAGAAATATTGGGTTAAATGAATTCACTTTGCATTCTGCAAGCACATGAAAATAGGTGCTTTGCTCTGCCTTGAACCAGCACAGCTCATCATGATACCACCCCATGGAGGGGAGTGGGCAGGCGCAGCTCATCAAGATACCGCCCCATGGAGGGAAGTGGGCAGGCGCAGCTCATCATGATACGGCCCCATGGAAGGTAGTGGGCAGGTGCAGCTCATCATGATACCATCCCATGGAGGGGAGTGGGCAGGCGCAGTTCATCATGATACCACCCCATGGAAATGAGTGAGCAGGCGCAGCTCCTTATGATACCTCCCCATGGAGGGGAGTGGGCAGGTGCAGCTCATCATGATTCCGCTCCATGGAGGGGAGAGGGAAGATGCAGCTCATCATGATACCACCCCATGGAGGGGAGTGGGCAGGGACTGCTCATCATGATACGCCCCATGGAGGGGAGTGGGCAGGCGCAGCTCATCATGATACGCGCCATGGAGGGGAGTGGGCAGGCACTGCTCATCATGATATGCCCCATTGATGGGGATGGGCAGGCGCAGCTCATCATGATACCACCCCATGGAGGGCAGTGGGCAGATGCAGCTCATCATGATACCACCCCATAGAGGGGAGTGGGTAGGCGCAGCTTGGAAACAGGATGAAGTAAACTTTGCTCACTGTTTCCTAGCTGTACTGCCTGAAAATAAAGCACTAACTCAGAGAAATATTGGGTTAAATGAATTCATTTTTCACTCTGCAAGCACATGAAAATAGGTGCTTGGCTCTGCCCTGAGCCAGCACAGCTCATCATGATACCGCGCCATGGAGGGGAGTGGGCAGGCGCAGCTCATCATGATACTGCCCCATGAAAGAGAGTGGGCAGGCGCAGCTCATCATGATATCGTCCCCAGGGAGTTGAGTGGGCAGGCCAGCTCCTTATGATTAACCGTGGGCAATGAGCTAGCAGAGATTTGTTAACTATGCATTACATTGATAATACCGACTCTACCACATAGAGGAGTTAGCTATTGCACCCACAACCCTTTGATAAATCAACTTTACATGCTGCTAAAAAAAAATATATATATATAATGAGATGACAAAAGTGAACTTTGATAAATACTAGGCAATGAGAGAGGTGATGATTTTGGGGTCCCCCCTAACCTAGGGGGAGGGCAAGCAGATGCCTCGAACACAAAGAGCATATCATGCTGAACGATTCGGTGGTGGTCCCATCCTCCTAGGACCACCCCAAGCAAAGTTATGGGCAAAAATACAATGCCAACCAAAGGCCCAGCAAAGCATTATGGGGCGAGATTCTAGAGTGTAGTGAATATTATAGTATTAGCTCTCAGCTGAGCCGGAGAGCTTGCCCCTTGAGGAATGTTTTGATATTGGATACTATAATATTCACTGCACTCTAGAATATTGTCCCATAATGCTTTGCAGGGCCTTTGGTTGGGATTGTATTGTTGCCCATAACTGTGCTTGGGGTGGTCCTAGGAGGATGGGACCACCACCAAATCGTTCAGCATGATGTGCTCTTTGTGTTCAAGGCATCTGCTTGGTTCTCTCCCTAGGTTAGGGAGGACACCAAAATCATCACCTCTCTCACTGCTTGATATATTTTCACTTTTGTGAGATGACTATGTGCATTTTAGCATATAAAGATAGAATTATTTATTGTTTAATTAAAGGTACTGCTTGTTATATTTTCTTTTTTGTGTGATGACTACATGTATTTTAGCATGTAAAGATAGTTATTTGTTGTTTTACTAAAGGTATGTGAGATTTCTATTTTATTAACATGCATTACATTGAGACACAATATTTCTGTTTTATTAACCTCTTCCATGCGTCGGATGGCCCCGGCTGTCCGACGTCACGGTGCTCGTGTGTGTCGATCGGCCGGGGGCCGTCTGAACTGCGCACACGTCAAATTCCACCGCACCGGAATTTGCACCGCGGCATCGAAGAGGTTAATATGCATAACATGGAATTCATGCACAAATTCTGGAGTAAGCTATTGCACCCACAACCCTTTGATAAAACAACTTTACCTTTACATGCTAATAAGCATATAACCAATTCACAAAAATGAGCTTTGAAAAATATCAGGCAATGAGAGAGGTGATGATTTTGGGGTCCCCCCTAACCTAGGGGGAGGACCAAGCAGATGCCTTGAACACAAAGAGTATATCATGCTCAACGATTGTGGTGGTCCCATCCTCCTAGGACCACCCGAAGCAAAGTTATGGGCAAAAATACAATGCCAACCAAAGGCCCAGCAAAGCATTATGGGGCGAGATTCTAGAGTGCAGTGAATATTATAGTATTAGCTCTCAGCTGAGCCCGGAGAGCCTGCACCTTGAGGAATGTTTTGATATTGGATACTATAATATTCACTGCCCTCTAAAATCTTGTCCCATAATGCTTTGCAGGGCCTTTGGTTGGGATTGTATTTATGCCCATAACTGTGCTTGGGGTGGTCCTAGGAGGATGGGACCACCACCGAATCGTTTAGCATGATGTGCTCTTTGTGTTCAAGGCATCTGCTTGGTTCTCTCCCTAGGTTAGGGAGGACCCCAAAATCATCACCTCTCTCACTGCTTGCGGTACTTTCATTTTTGTGAGATCACTATATGTTTTTTTTTTTTGCATGTAAAGATAGAGTTATTTCTTGCTTTATCACTGGTATGTGAGGTTTTTGTTTTATTAGTTGGTATGAGATGGAATGGTGGGTTCACTGAATTTCGTGTAGTGATACTACGCCACCCTTACTTATGATATTTCTCCATGGAGGAGAGTGGGCAGGTGCAGCTCATCATGATACCGCTCCATGGAGAGGAGTGGGTAGGCGCAACACATCATGATACGCCCCATGGAGGGGAGTGGGCAGGGACTGCACATCATGATACGCCCCATGGAGGGGAGTGGGCAGGTGCAGCTCATCATGATACGCGCCATGGAGGGGAGTGGGCAGGCACAGCTCATCATGATACACCCCCATTAAGGGGGGTGGGCAGGCGCGGCTCATCCTGATACACCCATGGAGGGGAGTGGGCAGGCGCAGCTCAACATGATATGGTCCCATGGAGGGGAGTGGGCAGGCGCAGCTTGGAAACAGGATGAAGTAAACTTTGCTCACTGTTTCCTAGCTGTACTGCCTGAAAATAAAGCACTAACTCAAAAATATTGGGTTAAATGAATTCACTTTGCATTCTGCAAGCACATGAAAATAGGTGCTTGGCTCTGCCCTGAACCAGCACAGCTCCTCATGATACCGCCCCATGGAGGGGAGTGGGCAGGTGCAGCTCATCATGATACGCCTCATGGAGGGGAGTGAGCAGGCGCAGCTCATCATGATACGCCCCATGGAGGGGAGTGGGCGGGTGAAGTTCATCCTGATACCTCTCCATGGAGGGGAGTGGGCAGGCTCAGCTCATCATGATACCTCTCCATGGAGGGGAGTGGTCAGGCTCAGCTTATCATGATACCTCCCCATGGAGGGGAGTGTGCAGGTGCAGCTCATCATGATACACCCAATGGAGGGCAGTGGGCAGGTGCAGCTCATCATGATACCTCTCCATGGAGGGGAGTGGGCAGGCTCAGCTTATCATGATACCTCCCCATGGAGGTGAGTGTGCAGCTGCAGCTCATCATGATATACCCCATGGAGGGCAGTGGGCAGGTGCAGCTCATCATGATACCTCCCCATGGAGGGGAGTGTGCAGGTGCAGCTCATCGTGATACGCCCCATAGAGGGGAGTTGGCAGGCACAGCTCATCATGAAACACCTCATGGAGGGGAGTGAGCAGGCGCAGCTCATCATGATACGCCCCATGGAGGGGAGTGGGCAGGCGCAGATCATAATAATACGCCCCATGGAGGGGAGTGGGCAGGCGAAGTTCATCCTGATACCTCTCCATGGAGGGGAGTGGGCAGGCTTAGCTTATCATGATAAGGGGAGTGGGCAGGTGCAGCTCATCGTGATACACCCCATGGAGGGCAGTGGGCAGGTACAGATCATCATGATACCGCCCCATGGAGAGGAGTGGGCAGGCGCAGGTGACGCAACCGCATGGCAGCTGCTTGAAGATGATTTTATGACTTTATGAAAGACACAGTGGCTAATAACATCCCGCCCTCCAATTTTTACACCTTTCATGTTCCTTCATGCTTTGTGACGGGCTGCACAGAGCGCATCAATGTCTCTTCCTGGTCCGAGAGGGTCTGCTAGTGTTAGGGGTGAGGATGTCTCATGGCAGGGCAGCATCGAAGTTACTTTTAAGAGTTTGCAGAGGAAAGAAGGAAGAAGCAGGAACGTTCTGTATAATGTCGGCTGTCCTTGGGGTTTGATGAAGTCCTAAATTCAGTATTGGCGTTTGCTGCTGTGAGTGGCCATAAAGGGAATACAATAAGCCTCTCTGTCATCAATAAAACCACACTTCACTGCACAGCAGGCTGTTAGAAATCTGCATGCAGTGGAGGCACATGGCTCTCAGACCCTCCAGCCTGCTCCCCTACAGCAACCACATAAACAATAATGATGCTTTATAAGATAAAACAACAATTTAGAACAACATTATCATTACTGCACCAGTGGAAAGGAAGCACTGCTGGAAGAAACCACAGAAATAAACACAAGAACACTGAAACCACCCCGCAAGCCACGCCTCCACAATCCCAGTACAAACAGCTGACCAATGGCGTGCTGCTATTCGTATTCTTAGCTGCCATTGGACCCCGTGCCTTCTGAAAGTCTTGAATAGCAGAGCTAGCATGTGTGAAGGGAAAAGGGAAACTGCTGGTCCAAGAATGACAAGTGATCTTGGTCAAATAGCCAGGACCAGTTGGTCGGGTCCTTCGTGTCGTCGGCTCGCTTTTAATTGATTTCCTTTTAGTTTATGGCTATGTTTGGCACCTCCCATGACAGCTCAGGTGTGGGAGAGGGCTTTACACGTGTTGGCCTTTAGCACTTAGATACTTGTGACCTTCGTCCTCTGAAGCAGATTACGGGGCATATTCTCAAGGATTTATCGCCGATTTATCGGCACTTTAGCGCCGCAAAAGTGGCGATAGATTTATCGCCCTATTCTCAAGCTGGTGCAAACTGCCGATGTCGCCAGTTTTCCAGCGATAGCTGACGCAAAAAACATCGCCACGGATGAGAGCGACAACTAACGCTAATGATATGCAGAGTAGGTGTTCCCGTGCAAAAACAGACAAAAACACCACTTCGCGATATTCCCAACGACCAGCCAGATCGGCGAAGCGACCCAAAAACAGGCGATAAGGCGCGTTAGCAGCAGGGATTTAACACCTGCCTTTTACTGGTGTTAAGCAGGACGACAACCTGCAGCATGAAAGGGAGCCCAGCCCAGAGCCACATCTGAAGACCAACAGATGCCATGGAGCCAATGATCATGCAGCTTGGAGACCCAAGAGGGCCACAACACCCACCGCCACCACCCCCAGGACCCCCCCCCGGACCACCGCCCTTAGGACTACCACCTAGGCAGCGCAGAAGAAGACAGCTGACCTTCCGAAAATGGCATGGTCCCCCAGCCACACAATTGCAGAAGGTGGGAACCAAGTATGTGTGAAGGAGGCAAGTCACCCATGAAAAAGAATGTACCCAATGCCAAGTGTGGCGGTGATGTGCTGGACAGACTTCAGTATGCAGAGCACAGACATGTCCATGTGGACATATACTGCTGGTGTTCGTAGTGTTGTGGACAGTGGACGCAACGATGTTACCTCAGGCAGTGGGGAAGACCTCGGTCACGTAGCTGTGTCGTCCCCCCCTGTAAGCGTAAGCGGAGTGGGCTGGGCCGGCGTACGCCAGTCCAGCGTAGGAGTGTGAATAAATAGGCCGGGGCTCTGGGCATGGTTCACTTCTGGGATGGCCAACGTGTCTGCCAGGGCGGTGCCCCTCACCCTGCCACGAGTCCGCCGCCATGACCGCCAGCCTCCTCAGCCGATCGCTGACTCCCGCGACACAGGCCCCCAGCGCACTCAGGGGCATATTCTCAAGAACGTGTGATAACCACCGCAA
The DNA here is from genome assembly GCA_963921515.1 of Calotriton arnoldi. Lineage (NCBI taxonomy): Eukaryota > Metazoa > Chordata > Amphibia > Caudata > Salamandridae > Calotriton > Calotriton arnoldi. Next base: position 1,011,440 of record CAWUFW010004824.1, read on the forward strand.
GTGAAGCTTAACGCAACCCTCCACATCGCAGTCTATCGCGGGAAAACAACTCTGTGTCAACGTGGTATTCACAACACGGCGGTACCATGCGATAGTCACACGACAACGCGTCAAATGAACGCGTTAAAAACAACGCGATGCCGCAAAAACACGAAACCCCAACGCAAAAATAGTAGCGATGACGCCAATCGCGATACAAAAATCTACGAAAACCAGCCACAGGCCTGCAATTCCCACGAGTCATGCGGAAAATGCACTAAAAAAGTAGAAAAAAAACATACCAACAAAAGCCAAACAACAGCGAAGCACAATGGAGGCATCCGGAGCAAGTACAGAGGACAACCAGAACCCCACAAGCCCCCCGGAGGAACAGCCAGGGATCTCGGGGTCAGGGAAGGGCAAGGACAAGAAGAGTAGGAAGAAGCGGTTCAGTCCGCAGGAAAACAGGATCCTGACAACGGAGGTGATAGAACACCATCAACCACTATTCGTCACCTCCACTGTATCACTGGCAACTAAAAATGGAATATGGCAGACCATCGTGGACAAGGTGAATGCAGTCGGAGTGCTGAAGAGGACAATGGACGAGGTCAAGAGGCGCTGGAATGACGTGAAGCGCAAAACCAAGCTGAAACTCGCAAACAACCGGAAGGCAGAAATGCAGACTGGAGGTGGGAGTCCAGCGCCACAGGAGGAGCTGGACGAGATGGAGGAAATGGTGTCCACAGTCATCAGTGTGGAGACGGTGGCAGGAGTTGGGGGACCGGACACTGCTCAACATGACCGGACACAACAGCAACAGGGTGAGTAACCACCAGGGACTGGGGGGACGGGGGGAGATGGGCACAATGGCACACATGCACAATGAAGCATAGCACATCTGCGGACAAACCATGCCCCAGACCCACAACTCCCACCAAGAGACCAATGCACACAGGTATGCAACATCTCAGCACTGCATAAGCACAGAACCCAGAGGCACACCGCATGAAAGGGATAAGGGCAACTAAATCAGAGCTGCAGGGGCGACTCCCCCAAAATGCGGCACACACACATTACATGCAGAGCACATCAACATTGACAACGATGTGGTACAAACCGCAACATGTTCACAACAGAACAGAGGACACAACTGGTGCCGCATGTGCGTAGAAACTGGCCAATCACATTTGGCACTGCAGGGAAATGTGAGTTGACAATGTACAAGTATAAACACACATCTGTGATGTAGTCGGAATGTCCACTGTCCCGCATCAAATAGGCAGCTCCCCCCAAACAGTCACAATGTACACTGTCATGCAGTCTGAATGTAAACATGTACAATGCGTCAACATACATGTGAACACGATGTTAAACTGCATCTCCCCTTCACATTGCAGGTGGAAATCCAACACCTCCTGCAGAGCAGTCTGAACCTCTCTTCTCTGATGACGAAGAGGACCACCACACCTTCGACTCCGACGCCCTCCAACAGCTCGTGGAGAGCCTCCGCAGCCCACTTCCAGGATCAGGGCAGCCCAGCTGCCACAAGGAGAACCCACCCCCTGCACAGCACACACAGCAGGCAGCACCCGCCACATCGGCTGCCTCCCAGGACCCCCACGACGAACACATGGCCTTCCAACGGTGTGTTTTGGGGTGCCAGGAGAAGCTGGCTGAACAGGTGCAGGTGCGGTTCGACCGCATGGCAGCCAAACTAGATTGCATACGTGGGTGTCTAAGTCCCATCAGGGACCACTCACAGTCCCTAACGGACATCCACAGCCCGCTCCATGCTCTCCAACGGACCATGGCTGACATTGCTAGAGTCCTGACTCTGCGACAAGAATGACTGTCTAGTCAGAGTGCCTCCAGCGATCTCGCCCGGGAGTTGGGACACATGCGAAGCATCATGGAGAACATGGAGCGGACGCAGGCGGAAAGAGCGGCTGCCACGGCTGCACACCAGCGAGAGGTAGCTGGGTCCCTCAATGCCCTGAAGACCCTCCTCATGGCATTGCTGCCACAAGGCCTGGCGCTGATGCATGCTGCTGCTACCACCCCATCCACATCTCTGGCCCCTGATGTGTCAGTGCCACACAGTGCTGGAGACAGAACACCACCACCCACATGTGAGGCACATGCAACAGCAGAGGACGAAGATGCGGATAAATCTGCCATCGTGGTCAGGAGGACGCAGTAGCATTCATCCCCGCCATGTGGCCTGTTTCTGATTGGTTCTGCCCTCTGCATCATCACCTTCCACTGTCCCCCGATGCACTCTGCAACACTCACCTTGGACCTCGACATGGACTGCCATATTCTGTTTGGTCACCAATGACACAGCTATCAGACTGCGGACTGAAGTCCTCCTCCCTGATGTACCTGTCATTCCCTGAAGGACTCTGGCTGGCCCTCCACGGGCCGACAATGTGAAGTGGGGTTGGCATGGCCCTGTACTGCTCCAGCTGCAACACTCCCTTGAATGTGCAATAAACATTCATACTCACACAGATGTGTCATGTCTATGATCTTTCAAGTGTGGAAGTATGGATGAATGTAGGGTCAGTGATTCCCCCTTACCTCCATGTTGCCCATGTTGTGGGACTTTTGTCACAGGGTGACACATTGCCGATTGCGGTCCGGGTGGTACCGACACTACAACAGAGACACATCCATTAGTCACTTCCTTGTCCAGCCCAGGACGGAACCATGCCCAGAGCCCGGTGTCATTGTTCACACCCTTACGCTGGACTGGCATACGCCAGGACAGCCCACTCTAATTACGCACACAGGGGGGGATGAAAACGCTACATGTCCCAGGTCTTCACTGTTGGGATCTGCAGCTCACGGGTCTAGTTGTCAGCATGCCACAGCCACTCCCTCATGGCTGGTGTACACCCACACTACACCCATCCAGCACAGGCATCACAGGACATGTGACCCTGCCAATAAAAAGGGCCTGGCACGCGTGCTGGACGTCATTTCCACTCTCTCTGACTGGGTGTCTCCGTGTAGTTCTCATGTATGCATGAGGGCCTAGGGCCCTGCCACCTCACATTGCCCAGTGCCGGGGGTGACATGATGGCGTCCGCACCACGGGACTCAATCATTAAGGGTCCATGGCTAGCGGTGCACAGACTTGGTGGCACCGGATACACTGCGGCAGGCACCGGCACACCGCCACGGGACGGTGTCTTGCGGTGCAGTGAGATAGGGGCACCTAAAGTGCTGAGCGGGTGTGCATCCTGCGATGATGCGCCATCCTGGCGGTCCGGACTGGCAAGGATTAGTGTGAGCCCTGCTGGACCACAGTGTAGGCCTGAGCCAGCGGGCAGGGCGGGCCTCTCTCCACGTGGCGTTGCCTCGCGGTTCACAGAGTTAGTGGCACCTCAAGCGCTGTGCGGGTGTGCAGCCTGCGATGATGCCGTGTGCACTGATGTGGTCTCTGCCATTGAGAAATCAAGACCCAGAATCATGTGTGTGACCTGGTGGCCCGCGGTGCGGGGCTGCATGATGTGGAGGGTGCCATGGTCACGGGCACCGGGCTTGGAGATCCCTTCGGAATGTGATGGGCCCTCTTGGAGACACGCCGGTGGTGGAAGGTGAGCAGTGAGGCCTGGTTGCGCAGGGGCGGGCAATCACCGCTGGGCGGCGGGAGGGGCTGGGGTGCAGCAGCCTGTGTGAGCAGGGGCGGGCAAGCGATGATGGCGTGTGCAACTGTATGGACTCTGCCATTCATGTCTCTGGAAACTGTTTCAGATGAGGGACCTGGGGGACTGCTGTGAATACCGGCACGTGGTTGGAGACACACAGGTGGCAGCAGGTGAGCAGTGAGGCCTAGGTCCGCAGTGTCGGCACTCTCTCACCCTCTCTTTCTCTCTCCCTCGCTCCCTCTCTCTCCCTCTCTGTTTCTCTCTCCCTCTCTTTCTCTCTCCCTCTCTCCCTCTCTCTTTCTCTCTCCCTCTCTCCCTCTCTCCGTCTCTCTTTCTCTCTCCCTCTCTTTCTCTCCCTCTCTCTCCCTCTCTCCCTCTCTCTTTCTCTCTCCCTCTCTTTCTCTCCCTCTCTTTCTCTCCCTCTCTCTTTCTCTCTTTCGCTCTCTCTCTCTCTCTCTGTACTTTGATGGGCGCATGGCACACCTTCTGATCCAGATTTCTGTTTTGCAGGCTGTGACTTACAGAATGTCCTGAGACGACCCGCCATGCCTCTTCAGATTTTTTTTTTTTTGTTTCTTCTGTAATAAACGTATTGTTTGGATATTATGATATGGATGTATGATTTCCCTTTTTCTGACCACACATGAATGTTGGGTGTTGTGATTGTGCGACTTCAGGCGATTTGTTTGGTTCATGATTTTGTGGAGTTGAGGTGCAATATCTTTGTCCGAAGGGGGGGAAGTGTGGGGGGTGCCCGGGGTAGGGCCCCGGTGGTGGGGGGGGTCCTGGGGGTGGTGGCGGTGGGTGTTGTTGACCTATTGGGGCTCCGGGCTGCATGATCGGTTGCTCCAGGGCATCTGTTTTTCTTCATGTGTGGCTATGGGCTGTGCTCCCTTGTCTGGTGCCGGTTGCCGTCCGACTTTACACCAGGTAGGAGCAGGTGTTAGTTTCCTGCTGCTAACGCGCCTTAGCGCATGTTTTGTGATCTTATCGCCGATCGGGCTGGTCGTTGAGAATGTTGTGGAGTGGTGTTGTCGCGGCTTTTTGCACGGGAACGCCTACTCTGCATATCATTAGCGTTAGTTGCCGGGGTCATCTGTGGCGATGTTTTTGCGACTGCTATCGCAGGTAAACTGGTGTTATGGGCTGTTAGCACCAGCTTGGGAATGGGGAGATAAATTTATCGCGGATTTGGCTGCGATAAAGTGCCGATAACTCGGCGATAGCTCCTTGAGAATATGCCCCCCAGCGGCACAGCACCGCAGAGTTATGTGTGTGCTGACTACTGTCTGCGGCCTACACTGCGGTCAGCAGGTCCCCCAATTCAAATTGAGTCTTGATTTATTTATGGCGCAGTCCAGTAGGCAACAGACATTGCTTCCAGTGCGGCCCGCCCAGACGACGCATCATCGCAGGCTGCGCACCCGCTGAGCGCTTCAGGTGCCACCAACTCTGTGCAGCTCAAATCATCGCCACGTGGCTGTGGGCCCTTTCTGACCGCTGCCTCTGGCCTACACTGCGGTCAGCAGGGCTCACAAATATCGAATCCAATCCTGACCTGCAAGGACATGCCATCATCGCTGGCTGCACACCCGCTGAGCGCTTCAGGTGCCACCAACTCTGTGCAGCTCAAATCATCGCCACGTGGCTGTGGGCCCTTTCTGACCGCTGCCTCTGGCCTACACTGCGGTCAGCAGGGCTCACACATATCGAATCCAATCCTGACCTGCAAGGACACGCCATCATCGCTGGCTGCACACCCGCTGAGCGCTTCAGGTGCCACTAACTCAGTGCACCACAAGTCATCGCCACATGGCTGTGGGCCCTTTCTGACCGCTGCCTCCGGCCTACACTGCGGTCAGCAGGGCTCACACATATCGAATCCAATCCTGACCTGCAAGGACATGCCATCATCGCTGGCTGCACACCCGCTGAGCGCTTCAGGTGCCACTAACTCAGTGCACCACAAGTCATCGCCACGTGGCTGTGGGCCCTTTCTGACCGCTGCCTCCGGCCTACACTGCGGTCAGCAGGGCTCACAATTCAAATTGAGTCTTGATTTATTTATGGCGCAGTCCAGTAGGCAACAGACATTGCTTCCAGTGCGGCCCGCCCAGACGACGCATCAGCGCAGGCTGCACACCCGGTGAGCGCTTCAGGTGCCACTAACTCAGTGCACCACAAGTCATGGACCCTTTATGATTGAATCTTGTGTGTGTGATGTCAGATCTGGTGCCCCTACCTCAGTGCACTGCAAGTCATGGACCCTTTATGATTGAATCTTGTGTGTGTGAACCGATGATCACTGTTCTAGTTGTTGCCAGCACCAACCACTCCCTGAGGGCTGGCTTACACTCACCCCACACCCATCCAGCACAGGCGTCACTGGACATGTGACCCTGGTAATAAAATGGGCCGGGCGCACGTGCCCGTAGCCAGTTCCACTATCTATCTAAGTGTGTCCGTGTGGTCATTATGTATGCATGATGGCCCAGGGCCCTACCACATTACATTGTGCTGTGGACAGCGGACGCAACCATGTCACCTCAGGCAGTGGGTAAGACCTTGGACACGTAGCTTTGTCGTCCCCCCCCAGTAAGCGTAAGCGGAGTGGGCTGGGCCGGGGTACGCCAGTCCAGCGTAGGGGTGTGAAGAATTTGCCAGGGCTCTGGGTGTGGTTCAGTGCTGGCCTGGACAAGGAAGTGACTAATGTGTGTGTCTCTGTTGTAGTTTCGGCGCCACCCGGCCCGCAATCGACAATGTTGCAATGTAGCATGCACCCGGAGGGCGGGCTCGCACGAACGGAGAAATGAAGGAGCGCAAGACTGCTCGGGGTCTTGGCTCATACATGCCAAGTGTTGTGTTTATCTGTATTGCCGCAGCATGAGCCAAATGCCTAGCCTTAATTGCAGTGCGAGTACAGCCAGGCACGAACTCTACATCTGTGTCCGCCCTATCCTTACCATAGGCCTACACTCACGTGGCCGCCCACCTTCAACGGCCAACATCACAGTGTCGTTGTCAGGCTTGTGGCCATGCGCAGCCAGGCATGACAATGGTGTGCCGTAGGAGTGCAAGTGATGCAACCGCGTAGCGCACACAAGTAAATAGGCTCAGGGGGAGGGAGGAGCAGCTGTGAGGCAACGTAACACACAGTGATGCCGCTCATTTGCCACATGCAAGACATGTCAAACATGAATCCCAAAGTCGCACACAATCCCACCCCACCCCCAACAAGCCACATCACATTTCCTGAATGCAAGCAGATGACAAACTAACATTAGGGATGAAAGCTCCTTTGTCTGAGCAATCTGGCGGAAGCACATCTGCACCTCCGATCTCGGAATTGCATGTGCCCGCCACCCCCGGACAGATACTATAGCAGCTGATGATGACTCCCACACTACGCACAACCCGACGAAAGACCAACGTACACACACCCCACACACAGAAGTCCTTGCTCAAAGTTGCCTTGCATGGAATGGCCTTCACACTTACTCCCACAACATCCCAGGCGTACAACTGTTGCACACTAAAACAACTCATTGATCCGAGCTGTGGCATTTCATCCACAGAACTGGCGCAGGTCAGAACAGTGCCGCTTCAACCAGAGCCACTAACGCAATGGCAGAACATCCTGGACACATGCACAACCCCTGTCACGTGGAACTGTACCGTGCACATATGCTGCATTTACTGGGGGCACTGCCATTGGCAGTGCTGCGGATCAGTTACCGGCTAAGCTTCCGCCTTGCCAACGTCACCTGCGTTCAGCCTGTGTTGCATTGTCGATCATGCATATTCGAGTGGTCCATGGACGTATGCCTATCCAACAGGACGGTAGCTGAACTGGATTTTGACATGTGTGTGCGCCCCCTGTTGGCCCACGACCAGGAGTGTCACCGTGATACCCGTTTATGGGATGCCTTGACACTTGGCATACATGCTGGCAGCTGGACCTGGGAGGTTGCACAACTCCTCGTGTTCAGTGACCACATTGAACTGCTCCCCTATTGGGCTGTAGTGCTAATTGGTGAAAGGGGGTGGACGCAGCACATCTGTCCGGACCTGCTAATGGATTGCCTCGCCGTCCTGTTTGATGAAGTCGACAACGACCTCATGTTGGAAATGATAGCCTACGAAGCTGCAATCGCTTTCATGGACGAGTAACTACGTACCTGCAGCCACAACATATTGGAACCCATTGCACATGTCCCAACACCTTGTTGCATCTTGGAGATCTGGTCACATATCCAACGACAACAGTGGACATGGCTGCATTCGCCTGAACTCCGAATACATGAGCGGACAACAACTCGGGTTAACACACACCTGTGAAAGGTGAGCCACTACCCCGGAGTGGACTGCGGCGCTTGGCAACGTTCCAAAATTCTGACATACTGCTGCATTGGTCTGCATGTTGTGGCACTTATCTTGCCCGTATTGACACGCATATGCTAATAAAGTCTACACACCTTCACTTGTATTCAACTGTGATGAGTGTTGATTTGAATGTCAATGTGTGTCTCACTGCCGATCTGGGTCACGGCCATACATGCGCATTGATAGCATTACCCAGGGAGTACCTTTTTGTGGAATCACTGTCCCTACATTCATCCATACTTTCATACTTGATTGATCATAGCCATGACACATCTGTGTGAATTAGAATGTTTTATTCGCATTCAGTGGAGTGTTGAAGCTGGACCAGTACAGGGCCATGCAAACCCCACTTTACATTGTTGCCCCGTGGAGGGCCAGCCAGAGTCCTTTAGGGATTGACAAGTTCATCGGAAGAGGAAGACTTCAGTCCGCACTGTGATTGCTGTGTCATTGGTAACCAAACAAAATATGGTAGTCCATGTCGAGGTCTAAGGTGAGTGTCGCTGAGTGTATCTGGGGACAGTGGAAGGTGTTATTCCAGGGCATGATGCAGAGGGCAGAACCAAGCTGAAACAGGCCATATGGCGGAGATGAATGCTACCACTTCATTCTTACCACAAAGCCAGATTCATCATCATCTTCATCCTCTGATGTGTCAGGTGCCTCACATGTGGGTGGTGGTGTTTAGTCTGCATCACTGTGTGGCACTGACACATCAGGGGCCGGAGGTGGAATGTCTGCCGCACTGTGTGGCACTGACACTTCACGGGGCGGAGATGTGGATGGAGTAGTAGCAGCAGCATTCATCCGCGCCAGGCCTTGTGGTGGCAATGCCATGACGAGGATCTGCAGGGCATGGAAGATCACAGCTACATCTCGCTGGTGTGCAGCCTTGGCAAACATTCTTTCCACCTGCATCCGCTCCAAGCTCTCCATCATTCTCCTTATGTGTCCCAACTCCCGGCTGACATCGCTGGAGCCACTCTGACTAGACAGTTGTTCTTGGCTCAGAGTCATGACTCCAGCGATGTCAGCCATGGATTGTTGGAGAGCATGGAGCGCACAGTGGGTGTCCGTTAGGGACTGTAAGTGGTCCCTGATGGGACTTAGACACCCATGTATGACATCTAGTTTGGCTGCCATGAGGTCGAACCCCACCGGCAGCTAATCAGCCATCTTCTCAAGGCACCCTAACACACGGCGTTGGAATGCCATGTATTGGTCGTGGCGGTCCTGGGAGACAGCCGTGGTGGTGGGTGCTTCCTGCTGTGTGGTCTGTGCAGGGGGTGGGGTCTCCTCGATGCAGCTGGGCTGCCCTGCTCCTGGAGGTGGGGTGCCGAAGCTGTCCGTGAGCTGTTGACGGGCATCGGTGTCGATGTTGGGGAGGTCCTCTTCATCATCAGTGCTGAGTTGTTGGGTCTGCTCTGCAGGAGGTGTTGATTCTCCCTCTGCAATGTGAAGGGGAGATGCAGATTGACATTGTGTTCACATGTATGTTCACGCATTGTACAAGTTTACTTACAGACTGCATGACAATGTACATTGTGACTGTTTGTGAGGAGATGCCTATTTGATGCGGGACAGTTGACATTTCTACACCATCAGGGATGTGAGGTTGTACTTGTACATTATCATCTCACAGTTTCCTGCTATGCCAAATGTGAATGGCCATTTTCTACACACAAGCGGCAGCAGTTGTGTCCTCTGTTCTGTTGTGAAGGTGTTGCAGTTTGTACCACATTGTTGTCAATGTTGAGGTGCTCTGACTCTTATGTGTGTGCTGCATTGTGGGTGTGTTTCCCCTTCAGCTCTGAATTTGCTGGACCTTATCCCTTTCAGGCGGTGTGCCTTTCACTTCTGTGCTTATACAGTGCTGAGATGTTGCAGACTTGGGTAAATTGGGCTCTTGGTCGGAGTTGTGACTCTTGGGCATTGTTTGTCCGCAGATGTGCTATACTTAATTGTGCATGTGTGCCATTGTGCCCATCTCCCCCCGTCCCCCCAGTCCCTGGTCGTTACTCACCCTGTTGCTGTTGGCTCAGGTCATGTTGAGCAGTGTCCGGTCCCCCAACTCCTGCCACCGTCTCCCCAATGATGACTCGGGTCACCATTTCCTCCATCTCATCCAGCTCCTGGTGTGTCGCTGGACTCCCACCTCCAGTCTGTATTGCTGCTTTTAGGTTGGCTGCGAGTTTCAGCTTGGTTTTGCGCTTCACATCAGTCCAGCGCTTCTTGCAGTCGTCCACTTCCCTTCTCTTCACTCCGACTGCATTCACCTTGGCCAAGATGGACTGCCATATAGTATTTTTAGTTGCCAATGACACAGTGGAGGTGATGAACAGTTGGTGGTGGTGTTCTATCACCTCCGTAATGAGGATCTGGTTTTCCTGCGTACTGAAAGGCGGGTTCCTCTTCTTCTTCTCCTTGCCCTTCCCTGACCCCGAGGTCCCAGGCTGGTCCTCCATGGGCCTTGTGGGGTTCTGGTTGACCTCTGTACTTGCTCCGGCTACCTCCATGGTGCTTCACAGTTGTTTGTGTTTTTTGTTGCCGCTTTTATAGTGGTTTTTCCCGCCTGACTTGTGGGACTTGCAGGCCTGGCGCTGCTTATCGCTGGATTTTTTATCGCAGTTGGGCCCATCGCAAGTTTTTTCACGTTAGGCTTTAGATTTTTATCGCCGTCCCGGTAATTTTATCGCGGACATTTGACGCGTTATCTGGAAACTATCGCATGTTACCGCTGAGAATAAGACGTTAACACAGAGTTATTTTCCCGTGATAGGCGGCGATGTTAAAAATTGCGTTAACCTATTTGTTAACCTATTTTGGCGATGATTATCGCACGTTCTTGAGAATATCCCCCTACGAGTATTAGGTGCGTGACTCGGCTGCACTGCTTGCATATCTCAGGGAGTGGGAGGGGGGGGAGGAGGGGAGCAGTAAGGAAGGGGAGAATTAGCACATTTTTGCCTCAATGCTGAAAGGATTTGGCATTCATATTTGCAAAATCGGTTCAGGATTTTTGACGCAATGTGCAATTGGTAGTTGCTCTGCCCACTGCTACATTTTGAAGTATTTAGAACTGTGTGGGATTATTGGGTTAGTTCTGAAAATATTTGGAAATATTTGTCAAAGTCTGAATTCTATTGCAGCGTGTTGTAAAGTGATGAATGAGCTGCCATGTGCCTTTGGCGTCAATGGGAAAACTCCAGTGAAGGTGACTTCCTGTGGCCTATTCCCTGTTTTGTCTTGGAAGGAGCTTGGGCTGAGGCCCCTGGTCCACCTTCACTGCACCTCATCACCTCAGCTCATCTAGGACATGGGCCTGATTCACAAAAGTAATCTGAGACAAAATCCTAACTTTACAACTTTTGGTATTCACAAAAGGCATTTAGGAGTAGTAAAGTTAGGATTTTGTCTTAAGTTTGTCTTAAGTTTTGGTCTTAAGACAAAATCCTAACTTTACTACTCCTAAATGCCTTTTGTGAATACCAAAAGTCGTAAAGTTAGGATTTTGTCTCAGATTACTTTTGTGAATTGGGCCCCATGTCTGCAGGCAGGGCACAGTCTCACCTGCTGTATTCCCAGGCACCTACTTACAGAGCAGCTGCTTCCTTTCTGTGCCCCCCCTCCCCTTGGAGCCCTAGGCCTCTCTGCCATCAGTAAAATCACAACTCGCTTCCCAGCAGGCTGTTTGAAATCTGCATGCAGTGGCTGTACAGTGCCTACCAACTCCTGCCATATTGTGCTCCTGCATACCATGGTGAAATGTCTCTTGCACCAGGGCAAAGGCTCTGTATCACTCTGATTCGCCACCAGCTCCCTTGCATTCCTCGCTCATTAGTGCCCTGTGAATTGTTTCACTCTGCACCCGCACAAACCCTCAGTTGCATTAGTGTCTGGGCGTTGCCTCACTCCGCACCTCGGTACAGCCTGCACCTGGGTGCAGCCTGTGGACTGTTTTGTGCGTATCTTATAGATGATTCTTCCTGCACCAGGTGCATCCGTCCAACGCCCTCTCTCCACACCTCGGTGTTGGCTAGACACTGTCTGTGATTGGATGTTGGCTCGCTTCTAGCTGACATGTCTCCCCCTCTCTACCCAATTGCTTTTCACCATAGACTCATGTCTGAAGGTCAGCTTAGTTATCCCCAATGGATGGCTACTGAAGGATTCGGGTTTCACGTTCTAGACTTACTCTGGAACCCTTGGCCGATGTCCCTTTTTGTCTGCACGAAAGTGTGGAGGGGAGGAGAAATCGTTAGCCAATCTACTCTTCACTGTTCCAATGAACCATGACTCTGAAGAACCACAGACTCTCGATCCAAAGTTAGTTTATTACAAAGCCAAGAACAGCTGGACATGCAAACACCTCAGGACAAGGGTATAGAAATACATTGGAACTAATACAAAGCCAAACCTGCGCGTAAAGTTAAGACGATGCAGCACACCCAGGATAACTAATTCCAAAATCAGGACACAAAAGAAAACAACCCCAATATCGAGTGTCTTCTTCATAGGGGGTTCATAAGTAAAAATCATTAGTCTGTCCCTACACTCCCACTAACGTGACATCCCTACTCAGCGTTTCCCCAAGGCAAGTTCTGAAAAAGGTGTCAGCACGTGAGGGCTTCCTAAGAAGTCCATCCACGTTGAATGAGTCAAGTAGCATAAAGCTACAGAGCTTGTTCTAAGATGCTCTCTTCTCTCAATGCAAGGCAGAAGTCCCCCAGACTCTGTTCCTAACTCAAATACATGAACTTGTCAGAGCCGTCCCAAAACGCTACACAAGATCACCTCATCCAAGCAAGCCACCTCCTTGTAGGTAACTTTCCATGCGGCAGCAATGCTCCCAGGCCTTGGCTCACTGACCTTGATTCCCAGGCTCTCTCTGGTGAGAAAGAACACCATCCCACATTATCAGCATTGCCGTTCAATGTATCTTCTCCACAAACCTAACTCCTAAAACAAAGTCATCATTCTAATTAACAAAGATGAATTTCTCCACCTGCAATAGAAGCATGAGAAATAACAAGTTCTACATGCACATGAATTTTACTAGTAAATTGAAAATAAGAGCCTCAGGGAGAAATACACATTAGTCCTACAGATTTCGGCCAACATAAGAAACAGCGCGTAAATTCATAAAGCACACGTATGAATAAACATTATTACTGAACACGTTTAAATCAATGCACTACATAAGCACACAAATTATGGAAATCTTCATTAGCTACATGCACAATTCTATTAGTTAAGGTTTTCATCTTGTCACATGTAATTATAATGCTGATTTCTTCACGTTTACTCTAAAATACCTCTAACACTTCACTTTTCACGTTATTGCAGTGCATGATCTAATGACCCATTTTTAATACAATAAAGGATTATATGCGGGCGCGAACTACTCATGATTATATTGCACCCCTACAAATGACAGAGCAAATCTGCGCTCTATCACTACCTATTGTGGAAGTGTTGGACCACTCTCAGCGACACTCGCTGTACACTCCATCACAATCAGAGCACATTTCTTTTCATCATGCATTACACCTACATGTACAGTTCATGCAGCGCACACATGTATTCAGGCTATGCAGAGCTGGTCCAGCAATGACCCGCTATCCCTCAACCGAGGTGCACATACCATTGGCTTTGCCATGATGAGAGATGCACTCAAGCACACAGCCTACCCCCCCCCCCCAAGTCCACACTCAAGCCCTGTGATCCTCAACAAATTTCCGTATTGCTACTCTACGACTGCCTTAACAGTATGCACATCACCAGCATCTGCTGTGCGCCTCCATTCTTTCATTGCAATATTGGGAGCACCTCTACAGCAGTCATCCAAGCAGGCAATTCTCTACTTAAAGGAGACGCGAGCAAATACCCTTTTCATCCACATCAATGCCTCTGAGAGTGAAGCAATAGCGCATCCTGTCCACACTGGTGGCAGTGAGGCACTACATATGTATAAGGCAATGACAGTTTGAGTTCATTTGCTGTACAACTCAATCACAGGTTGTGTCCAATGTATGATTGTGCAAAGCCTTGAACATAAGGCGCTAGCTTTATGGATGCATCAGAACCCAGAGGGTGAGTCGTGGACCAGCAAGAACACAATAGTGTGAACATTCTCTAGTGTGCAGAAATTGTGTGGATGGGCGGTTAAAATACAGTGGTGGTGGATTCACGAGTGAGAGGAAGTAAAGAAGTGGGCACTTTTACAACTTTTGAAGGAGTTTAGTCTGTTGGCAGCTCTGATGTCCAGAGTGGTAAACATCAATTACAACGCAGGCATTACAACACATGCCTTTACAACGCGGTCAATACAACGCAAGTTCCATTACAAAGCATGGCATTACAATGCATGCCATTACAACGCATATCCCTCACTGACCAGCACCTTCCCTGAGGTAAGTACCCGGCGGTGTTAGATTAGTAATTTTCGTTGTAATGGAACATGCGTTGTAATGGCATGCGTTGTAATGGAAGTTGTTTGCAAAAACCATGTTGTAAAGTATGCGTTGCAATAGTTTGTGTTGTAACATCATACATCCGTCCATGGTGGGTGCAGAGAAATTCAATGAGGGGGTTTTGAGAGGCAGATGATAAGGATGTGGAAGAGGCGGAGAAAAGAACTGAGATCTAAAGGTTGTTGTGCGCGTAGACTGAGAGGTAACCTGAGCAGGGCTACATATGGGCGAGGTCATACAGAGGATACAGATCCCTCAGAGGGACCTGAGGAACATCAAAGGGCGGGGGCATCAGTGTCTGAGGTGTGTGAGGTGGGATCCAGCATTGAAGACCGAGTGGGATCGGGTGGGGTTTAATAAATGGTTCCAGCAGCTGAGGAGGAGATTGACATTGCCAGTATTTCTTCAGTTTTTTAGTGAGCGGGTGGGGAGGTGACACTTCCCGTGCAGGTGTCTAGCCGGTGGAAGTGCTGGGTGAGTGGGCGGGGAGGTGATGCTCCTCATGCAAATGTCTAGTGTCTAGAATGGAGGTGTTAATATGGAAATCGAAGCATACATTGATGAAAATGAAATCTCGTCTTTATTAACACAATCGCCCGTTGTGAACGCCACATCAACCCGACTCGCAGATATGCAGTCGAGCAGGCCCTAAGACGTAGGCCTGGGATTATTGATTGATAGGTCACAGGTGGGAGGGAGCGTAGCTGGCAGGCAAACACTCGGACAGGAAACTCTTGACCAATCCCACAGATTACAATGGTCAAAGGAGATTGCCCCAATAAAGTACACATGCTCCTAAAAACACCATAAAGTCAGATGCCACATGAGTTAGGAACACATAGTCAATCAGGACCTAGCACATGTAGTAATATGCGATCCCCATGCTGGACATCTGGACACGTTATCCACTGGCCACCTTGTGTCCACTCAAGGTTGAGACCCAGTTGTGGTAAACATTAGACAATTAACATTCCTCACCATATATGGTACGCCAGAAACTTTTACAGCTCATCATGTTTTGTATAAAAGAAGGAGGATCACAGATTGTAAATTGAGACAGTCCTCTGACCCTGTGCCTATAACTGTTCTCCTGGCTGTATTGTTAAACTAAACAAACAGTTCCTGTTTTGCCAAACGGCTCTTGTCTTCTGTTTTTAAAGGGATTTCTGACTCAAGCAAAAGAGGTGAGATGAACTTCACGAGCGAAAGTGATGAAGCTGGAAAGATGAAAGAAACTAACCTCCGCGAATCAGGTTTTGGGCTTTGTTTCTTGAGGAAGAGTTCATTTATTGTGATATAGCTGTGGAGTCAGTTGAAGACGAGACTTAAGAGACCTCTTAGAAGGTGAGGAGAAAGACAGTTGCAGTAACTAGCATAAACTTCTCCCCAGCTGTATGCAATCAAAGCATCACCACCTTTGCACTTATGATTCTGCGGGGTGATTCAAGGTTTAATGTTTAGTGGGACAAAGATGCAGATGTGACAAAGCTGAGCAAGAAGTAGAGGGGGTGAGCGGAATGTAGGTGATGTTGGTGTAGGGAACCAGAATGGAGTGAGACACAGAGGAACATGGGAGGGACATGTCCCAACTGCTTGGGCTTCTCTGAGAACATTTCAAGCAATTCCCCATAAGGGGATCATGGTGTTAAGTGCACGGTGTGGGGATTGGAGAGGTTCCAGAAGGCTAGATAGTCTGTGAGGTTGAGCAGGCAAAGTTGATTCATCTCAGAAGATAGAAGGGCTTGGCCACCTCAAAAGTAAAGAAGGTTGACAGGGAAAGTATATATGTGCCAAGCATATGTAGGCAGTGCTTGCCTTCCATTATGGAGGTAGGTTATTTTGTCATGGGTGGCACTGTGTATCAAGTGTCAGCCCTCACGGTTACAACACGGAAAGGTGTTGACACACTAGCATACATTGTAGTTGCTTTAAAGAGGCTGTGTAAAATAGGCGAAAGTGTTCTAAGAGTGATAGATAGCTGCAGTAGGGATGGTGGTGGATCATTCCTGGATGTTAATTGAATAATGGGGGGCCTTGTTGGGTTGGAAATATGGGATCTCTGGGTTGGAGTCTGAGCTTAGAGAGCTGGCAGAGGGGGTGGGACATGGTAGAGCTGGCTGCGATGGATCGCTGGGTACGCACATGTTCTGAAGGAGATGGCTTGAGCTGAGGAGATGAAATGTAGTGACATGGAGAAGAGGCGATGACATACTGGCTCTGGCTGGAGTAAGAGGGCATAGAATGGGCGCAGGGAGGTCTGACAGGACTGCGGGGTGGTGAGGACCATGTCCTCAGCCTCAGCATTCTTGCTTTGGTTCAAACTCAAGAGGAGTATGTAAGGCAGGGAAGTGCTGAGTAGTGTCAGTTCCTCAAAGAAGGCGTGATGGGATTGAGGTGGGGGTGACGGAGAACAATGACAACAGTAGCGTGTGGTTGAAGGTTGAGGAAGGTGTAACATCAGAAATGTGAATTATATGTGCGGCTCCTTCCATGCTTCCAACACTTTGGTTGTGGCCACTACTGTAGGCTTTGCTTTGTAAGGTAAGTTGTGCACATGTGGTGCCATTTGCATGACTTCAACTGCTCTTAGTTAATTAAGCCATGCAAAATATACATACACATTTTTAAAACACTGGGACTTTGGCCCTTACAGTCTGCGTGGGTGTTACGTGGTGATCGTAGGCTTAGCTGACACCCAGATTTGTATTCACTGGAGAGATGGAACAAGACATTAATCTTCTGTAAAAAAGCAAGACAAATCCCCTCACTTTGCTTTTTGAAAAGATCTGGCATTGTCTCGAACAGTCCCTTCAAATATTAGGCAGAGGTTAAAGTCAGGGCCAATGTTATTATGCAGGAAGTACCTTTTCTGTAATAGTTAGACAAAATTTGACTTTACCATTAATTTGGATTTTGTTTAACTGTTAAAAAAGCCTTTAACTATTTCTCTGGTTGTTACCAATCCAAAATTAGCATTATAAGGTGTTATAATGTAATCCAACGTTTCCCAAAGGGAGCAGCCAGCCTTGCTACACTGAAAATAATATTTATGCTTTTTCACTTTATGGACAGGTGGAATATTACATTTCTAAATGTCTACTTTTAATTACCATGCATCCTACATTACAGGCAGGTGACTTAAAATCATTTAAAAGGAAGGGGTAAGCCTGTCAAAAGGGGTTATTTTGACAGGTCGAATTTGCAGTTAAAACCTGCACAGCCAGGTGGCAGGCCTGTAGTCATGTTTACATTGTCACCACAGTGGGTGGCACAATAAGTGCTGCAGCCCACTAGTGACACTTAACTTACAAGACCTGGGTACACTGGTGGCATCATATACTATGGTCTTATAGGTAAGGTAAATATACCAATCGAGAGTACCCAAATATGCCATGTTGGAAGGAGCGGCACAAGAACTCTACTGCTGGTTATCAGGGAAAAAGTGCACAGAGTCCTAAAACCAGCAAAAACAGGGTTCCGTAAAAGGCAAAAAAAAAGTTGCAGTGACTCTGCGGAAAGAGCAAAGTGCCAACGAATGGCTGAGTCACTCTGTCCGATTGTGGCACCGGGTTCTCCACCACATAATGTAAGCAAAAACTGCAGCTCAGTAGCTGGTGATGTGTGCCTTTTGTCCCTAATCCTGCATTTATAGATGATTCTAATCTTC
Source organism: Calotriton arnoldi (assembly GCA_963921515.1). Lineage (NCBI taxonomy): Eukaryota > Metazoa > Chordata > Amphibia > Caudata > Salamandridae > Calotriton > Calotriton arnoldi. Next base: position 1,029,598 of record CAWUFW010004824.1, read on the forward strand.
ACGAAGGGCATTAGTACAGTAAAATACGCAGTCTTTGATGGGGCACTAAAATGATTTTCAGAAGTAGATGTCATGTGGCAGTATTTGCCACAAGAGTCTCTAATTTAGATAATATAAGTGGATTTTTAAGATAATAGGCATCGGGCCCTCTGCGGTGCTGTTAATTAGTATATGCATCAAATTAAAAAAGGGAATCAGCAGTCAAAAATGGCTGCACAGTCAGATGGGAGCCAGCCCTGAGAAATTAAAAGGCTGCATAATGAATGCTGTCACTCATCAAATAATAAACGTTAAGTGAGCCTGTGTGGTGGGGGCAGCATAGCAGATTAGGTAAATTTGTAATTTGTGTACTGGGGCAGGAGTTAGCTTTGATAACACTGCTGAGAGAAAAGTCTGGAATGGTGGATTATAAAAGAGCTGTGCCTTTCAAGTTGTTAATCAAAATGTGGTGAAAAATATCTGTTTGCCCCAAAGATGGAACAGAGTTGCACAGAATCAACAGTTTTGATTTTTATTTCTCATAACTGAGTGATAACTTCAGCGGTCATTACTGGAGCCTCCTGTCTATAACCTCTGTCCACTTTCTAGGTGTACTAGTATGTAGTTATGTTAATCAATCAAGCAGGGGCTTGTCAAGTGCAGCTACTCACCCGTGAGGGTCTCAAGGCACTTGGGGCGGGGGGCTGCTGATCTGTCTGGGCGGGAGGTTAAGTCGAAGAGCCAGGTCTTGAGATCCTTCCTGAATTGGGTCCGCGACGGGTAATGCCTGAGGTGGAGGGGCAGGTATGGTATGTTATGTTATGAGTGAGACATTTGGCATATTATTAAAGCGAGCCAGTAGTGTTAATACAGAATTCTGAATCCAGTTATTCATTGTTACTATGTCATAAGAGGAAGTGCTCGCTTTCACTGTCTTCCCCTTCTAAACCAGGGTCTCCACAGATCTAAGCAAGCTACCGTAATGATGGCTGGTAGGCGCGCCATCTTCTTCCACCTCTCATGGGTCGCCACAGAGTCGAAGGAGACGGGACAACTTTGGTGGCGCTGTGCCTACACAATTCTACCACATTCCCTCACCTGTGTAGGCCTTTGCAGGCCTGTGCTAACAGAGGAGTTTCAAAGACGCGCTAACAATCCGTGCTTAATTTGAGCCAGTGTTTGCAGGTGGGCCTACTGGCACGTATTTTTGGGGTCAGGCACTTATTTTCCCTCATCAGACATTGAACAAGAGTAAGAGAGGGAAAAACAAAGAGGAAAGAAAGAGGAAGAGAAAAGAAAATAGTCATTAAGGAAGATAGCAGGGACTGGCAAGAGCGAGATAACGGGGCGGGCAGTGTCTGGTAGTGGATTAAAGAAGACTGAGGTAGATTCAAAACTATGCAGCCCTGGTATTCAGCATGCAGACATTTCATAGCACTGGCCGTGGGTTTCTGAGCAGAGTTTTGGGCACGGGCACTCATTATTTTATAAATTAAGCACTGCTAACAAGACTCCCAGAGAGCCTGCCAGCTGGCATCTGCTATGAGGAGCGCAGATAACACAACTTTGGTGGAGGAGGGAAGATACAGAGAATGGTGGGGGTGAGAGGTAGGACACCACATTTCTTTCCAATTTGGGTAGGGGGTAGAGGGAATGCAGGGTACCGGGTGTGGGCATTAGGAAGCAAGGTATTATATTTGATATGTGAGCCGTGGGAGTGGAAGATTTGGCAGGACACTAGGGGGTATATTCACAAGAACGTGTGATAACTACCGCAAGAGTAGCGTAACGCAACTTACAGCATCGCAGCCTATCGCGGGAAAATAACCCTGTGACAACGTGGAATTCACAACACGGCGGTAGCATGCGATAGTTGGCCGACACCGCGGCCAATGCTCGCGACACAACCACCTCGACGGAGATAAAAACACAAACCACAACGCGAAAAAAGCTGCGATGGGCCAAAGCGCGATAAGAAAACAGTGACAACCAGCGCAAGGGCAGCAATACGCACGCGCAATGCGGGAAAAAGCACAAGAACAGTATACGGAAAATGCCACAGAACAAGATACATCAACAGCGGAGTACCACGGATGCACCCTGGCCAACTGCAGAGGACAACATGCACACCACAACATCCACGCACCGTGGAAGAACAGAACCTACAGGCACACCACATGAGAGACCAGTGGCAGACAAATCTGAGCCACAGGAGCGACACACCCACCGTGCAGTATACGCACATAAGCAGAAGTGCACCCCGACAGTGACAACATCCCGGTACAAAAAGCAACACCACCACAACTGAACACAGGACACAACTGGTTCGGAAAATGTGCACAACATGGCAAATCACATCTGAAACCCCAGGGACATGTAACATGACAATGTACAATTCCAACCTGTGACCTGCAAATATGTTTTATTCACACATGCAGTGCAATTGGACATCTACTACTGTCCCATGAATGCCACGGACGGTCACAATGTGACGTGCTCATGAGAAGTAAGTGTCAATGATGGAGTCCCTACGGGCCATTCCTGCCGCAGCTGCAGTGGGATGTGGGCCACCTGCCCCAACACCACCATCATCGTCCGGTACCTCTGGAACTGGGATCCATGGGGCCCTGGTGCGAACACAGATGTTGTGCAACACACAACATGCAACGATCATCTTGCACACGACGTCCGGGCTGTACAGGAGCTTCCCACCAGTGCCGTCCAGGCACTTGAAACGTGACTTCAACACGCCAAATGTGCGTTCAACGATGCCCCTGGTGTGTATGTGGGCCGCATTGTACTGCCTCTGGGCGGGTGTGTTCGGGTCTCGGAGGGGTGTCATCATCCAAGGGCAGAGTGCATATCCTTGATCACCTGTGACAGTGCAGGGAGAAAAGAGTCAATACTTGGTTCGGCAGGATGTGATGACAGGCCCACCAATTCAGTGATGCCTGTGCTGGCTGTGTGTGGGGTGAGTGTAAGCCAGCCCTCAGGGAGTAGCATGTGCTGGCAACTACACCAACAGTCATCAGGCACACACACATGCATTGTCAGAACTACAAGGGGGATGACTCGAGTCGCACAGGGCTAGTCGCCCCGGATGCACAGCGGCCGATACGGGCCCACCACCACGGGACGCTGACCTGCGGGAGACTGGGGTAGGGTCATGAGGGCAGAGCAGTGCCTCACATGTGTCATGGCTGCATTCCGCATCTCCACACGTTCTGCTGTTGTGTGGCTGTGGTGCCATGTGAAGTCTGTATTGGGTGCAGGGCTAGCCCAGGATGACCATGGAGTGGTGTAGTCGTGTCTGGTAGGTGGTCGTGTAGTTTGACATGTCGGATGTGGTTAGGTCACGTGTGCATCCCCACAGTTGTGCTTTGTGCGTTGGTGGCTGTGGGATGTGTGGTGTGTTGATTTGGTACTTACCAACGAGCAGTCCTGTTCCATATGTGCCATCCTCGAAGCGCTGGTTGATGATGGACTGTCGGAAGATGAAGGAATCATGCACACTGCCTGGGTAGTTGGCGACGACATTGGTGAACATTCCCCGGTGGTCCACTATTGCCTGCACATTGATGGAATGCGTTTGCTTCCTGATGCGGTAGTGGTGTGCAGTATCCGCAGTGGGCACAAGTGGGACATATGTGCAGCCGATTGCCCCCAACACGGCCGGGAATCCGGCTATGGCGTAGAAGCCTTGCTTAGTCTCCAGCTGTTCCTGCGCAGTGTTGGGGAAGTGAAGGTACTGGGGTATGAAGCTGATGATGGCATCCGGGACGGGTGTGATGAACTTTGATAGGGCTGGCTGTGAGACCCCTCCGACTCTGGCAGTTGTTGGTTGGAAGGTCCCAGAGGCCAACAGGTGCAGCACTGCCAGCAGCTTTGTCTGCGGAGGGATGTTTGTTCTCCGCTGTGTTGGGACCGTCAGCCTGTGGGCGATGTGGGTCAGGATGCGGAGGATGGTTGTCCTTTTGAGCCTGTGGTGGGCAATGACTTCCGCTGGCGTTAGGTCTGTGAGAGTGGTGCGTTTTCGGTAGGTCCGCTGTCTTACTCTACGCTGCCTCTGTGGTGGTCCGGGGGGGGGGAGAGCGGGTCCGGGTCCTGGGGGAGGTGGCGGTCCAGGGGGTGGTGGCGGTGGGTTTTGTGGTCCTGTTGGGGCTCCGAGCTGCATGTAGAGTAGCTCCATGGTGTCGTTTGTTCTTCGGGTATGGCTGTGTGCGGGACTCCATTGCCTACTGCAGGCAGACGTCTGTCTTTACACCTGCTTGAGGCAGGTGTTAAATACCTGCGGCTACAGCACCTTATCGCCTGTTTTGTGTTCTTATCGCCGATGTAGACGGTCGTTGTGAATGTTGAGGTGTGATGTTGTCTCGACTTTTGACACGGGAACGCCCACTCTGCATCTCATTAGCGATATTTGCGGGGGTCCTCTGTGGCGATGTTTTTTGCGGCTGCTATCGCGTGTATACTGGTGCTGTGGGCTGTTAACACCGGCTTGTGAATGGGGAGGTAAATTTATCACGACTTTGGCTGCGATAAAGTGCCGTTAATTCGGCGGTAGCTCCTTGTGAATATGCCCTTGGGTTGTTTTCCATTTTGGTGGGGGGGTGGAGGTTGATAGGAGTGAATGCCAGTAGGCTGCTGTTCATTAATATTTGGAAGAAGGGGGATCGCAGTGCTGAGGGTGATGTGAAGGGTGGCAGAATGGCAAGTCTGTTTTTAGGCTTCGCCTGCACATTGCTTGTGCTGTGCTTGTGAAATCTCTTGTATTTGATATATCTTAAAAGGGGGCTCTTATCAGTTGGCAATGCCAAATTACTGTGTTCAACCGCTTTTGTGCGGAATTTTTTTTTTACTTCCCCTGGCTGCACATATTTACGCATTTGCGATACTTCTACTAAAGCTGTTAACACTGTTTAAGCCCCATTCACTGTCAATATAAGATCTCTTCCCACGGAAAAGGCAGACAACTACTAACGGTATGCTGGAATGCTTGCTTTTTATTACTTAGTTGTGTGAAACAGATGCTTTAGCCTTAGAACGTTTGCGGAATTTCCTATACATGTCTCAGTACCTTTCTTTGCACATTGCACTTTGTAGGCATTATCGGATTGATTTTGTCAAATGAATGTATTTCGTCATTATGATCAAATTCTAGTTGTTGTAATAAACATTGCATGTTAAAAATAAAGTTAATATACAAGAGCAATGCTATATTTTTCTACTAAACAGGCAGTCACGAGTGCAGTTACCTTGCAGACAACAGGGTCATGATTTGAATGGTGCAGCAGGTGCTGTAGCACTGGGCCCAAAAGTTGTCAGAACTCCTCTAAACTCATAATATTGCTATATTTTACTACTATTCAGGCGGTCACAATTTCTGTTACCTTACAGTTAAAAGGGGCTTGATATAAATGGTGCAGCAGGAGCAGTGGCACCTGAGCCAAAAGTTAACAGAACTCCTTTTAACACCAAATATTGCTATATTTTACTACTAAACAGGCAGTCACAAGTGCAGTTATCTTGCAGGCAACAGAGTCATTATTTTAATGGTGCAGCAGGTGCAATGGCACTGGCCCAAAAGTTATCACAACTCATATGTGAGAAGTTGGCCTGGCATATGCTGTCCACTAATTATAGTGGGCACCGTGCACCAGTCCAAATCGACTCTTATGGTAGGTAGGTTAAAGACAACCTTATTGAAAGCTATCCTAGTGGTAGCTATGGAGTGCAGCCTTCAGGCTAAGTCTTGAAGGAATGTAAAGCAGCTTGTTTTACCAGTCTATAATCTCTTGAGTGACCAAATGAAAGAGCACCACACCAGGTATATATTCAAAATATATGTATTTATTACTAAACACACCCCTCTAGTCTCTTTATGAGGCTAGAGTTCGAAGTACATAGGTTATAAGATCTTAAATCACAGTAATAGCACAAATACACGTTTGGGCCCTAGGGGCGTTCCAAACCATATACCAATAAAGTGGTATGCGAACCACGACTGAACTAGACACTAGGCCTAGAGCCTCTAGAAGTGCTTGGACCACAAGGAACCACCCAAGGTAGTGACACAGGGGACCCACGGGAGACGCGTGCAGTGTAAATACACAACCGCGATACGCCGTTAACTTCTATGGAGAAAGTCGGGATCGGGAAAATAGAGGAAAGGGACACTTAGAAGAGGACTAGGACAAAACCCTTTGAGATCTAGGACTTTGAAGAGTCTCTACCCACGGGAGCACCGGAGTACTCGTGTTACCTCACCCAGGGAAGCCGGGTGCATAGGTGCCTTTCGGGGTCGGGTTTCGTCGTCGGTTCTTATGGCGATCTGCTGCAAAGTGCTGCTGGCGACCAGGAGAAAAGTGTCCGGGTGGATCCAAGAGTGGATCAGAGTTCTGAAGAACCTGAAAGCAGAGGGGACAGAGTCTGGGTCACTAGCCAGTGACCAGGGAGGCGATGGACAGATGCCCACCGATGTCGAGTGCTTCAGATTCGATGACGGTCGTCTTGACTCTTCAGCCACGAGGTCCGGGAGGCGTTGTCGGCGACCAGGAGCAGGATTCGGGCTGCTGCTCGATGTTTGTCGAGTGCAGAGGTGTCGGCGACCAGATTGGACCCAACAAGCCTTAGCAACGGCAAGTCTCGAGTAAGATGTAGATCGTCGATGATGCAGACCAGCAAGGTCTGGGGAACTCACCCAGCGAGGGTAAGTGAGGGCAGGCCTGGAGCAACCAGACTGCCAAGTAAAGAAAAGATTGGCCTTCGTTAAGGGCTACTAGCCAACGGGCTAGCGACCGCGAAGGAGCCTTGTGACGCCGCACGTGGAGCTGGCTTACAGGACACTCGTGGAGTGGGGGCCAGTGATCTTCGGTGCAGGTGGTGCTGGAGGCTAGGGCTACTCGGGCCCAAAGCACGACTTCTTGGGAGACCCAGAAGATGGTGCACTTGCAAATGTGCTCGGTGTCCAGGGGTCACGGTCTCAAGTCACCCACGATAGCCACGGGCCTCAGCTTTGCTGGGGACTCAGGGTAGCCTCGGGGAAGTCTGAGAATCCACCTCTGGTGATGCGATGACTTCGGCGTCCGACGGGAGCTTCAGTGATGCGAACCCGACAGATGCTTCTTTGGTGCCTGCCAAGCAGGGGAGTCACTCCTTGACCCCAAGGGAGATTCTTCAGTCCTCTAATCGTGAGTAGAGCGTCGAAGGTCCAGGATTCTGTTTCAGAGTTTCATCCAGGTATAATCTAAAGTCCTAGGGACTGGGTTCCTACCTTTATTCTAAAAATAGGGGATGGACTACTCTGTGGCCCCACCTATGGGTGGGTCAGGGCAGAGGGGTGGCTACACCCTTTCCCTTTGTCCAGTTCGCGCCAAAGCAGGGGCTGCAAGCCCCTGATCCGGTTTGAACTGGGGTATGCACAGGGACACCAAATGTGCCCCCAGTGCAGGACTTCAAAGCACCCGAAAGTGCTCCCGCCCAGCCCCAATACACATTGTCCTGTCTGGGGAGGTGGTCACACCTCCCTGGGACAGGAAACCTATTGTCCAGGCCTCCCTGCCGGAGTTTCGTCCAGCAGCAGGAGGCCAGACTCGTGTCTGTGGCAGCAGCATCCATTTTGTGATGCCAGGGCTCTGGAAAGAAGTTACCGGACTCGTCAGAGTTAACATGCCTTTCCCTCTAGAAGGGTGGAATGCTACCCCCGCCGCCAGGATTGGCGGGGGGTAGTATTCCAAGATGTTTGACACCAAACACGACATGTTTAGGTGCAGCCATTCCATAGTTAGCATTTTACCGCGAGGATATAATGCGTTTAAGAGTATATGGTCAGGCTGCACTACAAACAGCATCAGAGATGGTCTCCGAACGCTGCAGAGGGGTCCTGCTCATGCAGGGGCACCCTCTCACATAGGAACCATGCACTCTGCCTTTAGGATTGATAAGGCCTGCCTTAGGAGTGACTGATAGGTTTATATGTGTGTATGTATTTAGTGATATAGGTAACCTATACCACAGCAAGGGGTGCATGCACCACCTTACCCAGGCTGCAGTAGCAGACCTGTGGTGTCAGTTTGGATGGCCTACCAGGGATGGCATAATACATGCTGCAGCCCCTGGCAGGCCTCTGAGGTACCTATGCCCTTGGTACATAGTATACCATATACTAGGGACTTACAAGGGCACTCCAGATCCCAATCAGTGATGTGCCTAAGGCACATGGAGACCCTTTAAAGAGGAAACAACTAGGCTGGGGTTCTGAATAGCAGGGCCCCAGCCAGACTAATGTCGAAAACCAGTGAAGTATCAGCAAAAAGTGGGGCTACCCCTGTGAAGCAGATCCTACTCTCCTACATCATCTAAGCACCTAATATTTCTATATTTTACAACTAAACAGGCAGTCACAAGTGCAGTTATCTAGGAAGCGCTTAGGGTTATGATTTCAATAGTGCAGCTGGTGCAGTGGCACTGGGACCAAAAGCTCCAGGCACCCCACTGAACACTAATTATTGCTATATTTTACATTTAAACAGGCAGTTACACGTGCAGTTATCTTTCAGGCACTAGGGTCATGATTTGAATGGTGCAGCAAGTGCAGTGGCACCGGGCCAAAAAGTTGTCAGAACTCATCTCAACACCTAATATTGCTATATTTTACTACTAAACAGGCAGTCACAAGTGCAGTTACCCTGCAGTTGAAAGGGGAATGATTTAAATGGTGCAGTAGGTGCACTGGTACAGGGGCCAAAAGCTCTAGGGACCCGAGTAAATGCAGAATATTGCTAAATTTTACTACTAAACAGGCAATTACAAGTGCAGTTATCTACCAGGCACTAGGGCTATGATTTCGATGGTGCTGCAGGTGCAGTAGCACCGGGGCCAAAAGCTGTCAGAACTACTCTAAACACCAAATATTGCTATATTTAACTAGTAAATAAGCAGTCACAAGTGCAGTTACCTTGCAGGCACTAGGGTCATGATTTCAATGGTGTAGCAGGTGCAGTGACACCGGGGCCCAAATCTCTTGGAACCCCTCTAAACACCAAATATTGCAATCTTTTACAACTTACAGGCAATAGGTGCAGTAGCACTGGGCCCAAAAGATGTCAGAATTCCTCTAAACACCAAATATTGATATATATTTAACTACTAAATAAGCATTCAGAAGTGCAGTTACCGTGCAGGCACTAGGGTCATGATTTCAATGGTGCACCAAGTGCAGTATCAACGGGGCTCAAAGCTCTAGAAACCCCTCTAAACACCAAATATTTTACTACTAAACAGGCAGTCACTAGAGCAGTTACCTTACAGGCAATAGGGTCATGATTCGAATGGTGCAGCAGGTACAGTGGCATCGGGCCAAAAGTTTTCATAACTCCTCTAAGCACCAAATATTGCTATATTTTACTACTAAACAGCAGTCACAAATGCAGTTATCTTGCTAGCACTAGGGGGCATGATTTGAATGGTGCAGCAGGTGCAGTGGCACCTGGCCCAAAAGTTGTCAGAACTCCTCTATACACATATTGCTATTACATCAATTAATTCTATTATCTCCCTCTATCATTACATTTTTTTAAAAGTTGCTTTTAATTACCTGCACTATACCACTAGTAACAGCACAACATACTGCATTTTTGTACATAAACAAGTCATAGCACCTTAACAGACTTTCTGTAACTTATATTGTACAACTACTCAGCAAGCTACAACTTACAACAAAAAACAGCTTATTATTAGTCACATATGTGAAACCTAATGCATTTACAAATGCTTTTTTTTTTAAATGTGGGTGGTGACGAGGAGGGATGGTCAGAGGGTGGTTGAGGAGGTGGCAGTACACCAGGTTCAATGCAGGTCCAGGAGGTGGGCACAGGTGAGGCAATTTTGCAGGCATGGCTCCCGCATGTGTTCTTTACTCATGCACAGATAATGACAGCAGGGGGAGATTAAATGGAGGGCTGTATGTGACGTAATACTATGGATGAGTAACTTTAAATAAAGGGGGTGTGTTTCATCTGGGCAGTCTAAGTGACCTCATCTACAGCTCAAGCAGCGCTCTCATTGTGTATATGATGTCCCTCAAAACTTGTCAGTGAAAATCCTTCCTCTATTCACCGATACACACCTTTAATTCTATATGTTATGATAGATACATTTGCTATGGTATGTTGGAAACATTTGTATCCCGCATACATATGACCCTGTTGTACTGTTGCCAATCTGTGGCTGCTCTTCACTTGAATCGGATGTTTTCATCAGGTTCTGAGTTATGTACTTTTCTAACACCTGATCTCTGGCCCATTAAGGTCAGAGTGCTGCACATGGTAGGGTGTGGGGATATAGCAACTTCATCTCTCTCTTGCTGGACCTACACAGATTCCTTTCTCTGGTTTAGTCCAGCGCCCCCTCCTCCTCCCTCCCGTCCTTCCTGTTTACCTTGCCCACCTTTATCTTGCCCACCTTTACCTTGCCTACCTTTACCTTGCCCACCATTACCTTGCCCACCTTTACCTTGCCCAGCTACCTTGCCCACCTTTACCTTGCCCACATTTACCTTGCCCACTTTTACCTTGTCCAACTTTACCTTGCCTACCTTTACCTTGCCCACCTTTACCTTGCCTACCTTTACCTTGCCCACCTTTACCTTGCCCACCTTTACCTTGCCCACCTTTACCTTGCCTACCTTTACCTTGCCCACCTTTACCTTGCCTACCTTTACCTTGCCTACCTTTACCTTGCCCACCTTTACCTTGCCCACCTTTACCTTGCCCACCTTTACCTTGCCTACCTTTACCTTGCCCACCTTTACCTTGCTTACCTTTACCTTGCCCACCTTTACCTTGCCCACCTTTACCTTGCCTACCTTTACCTTGCCCACCTTTACCTTGCCCACCTTTACCTTGCCTACCTTTACCTTGCCTCCCTGAACCAGGCACCTCTGCAGTGCCCGTTGTCAACATTTAAATGCTACGCCTCTTTCCCGGCATCTGATGTGTTGATCGGGTAAGGCAGCATTTGGCTGCCAAAAGAAGACAAATGCACCTGTTTTGTACACTTTTACTTTCTCAGTTAGTTGGAATGTCACCTCTACAATTCAATTGTTTGTGCATTGTAATGATTTTTGTTCTTTCTCCAGTGTAGTCCCAACTTTTCCCTCCTGCTTCTATCTGCCGTTTCTGTTTACCATCCTCCCCCACTGTTGCTCATGTGAACGAGGCCGACTTAGCTTCTTCCTGGGGCTTCTAGACTGGGCATCCAGGCAAAGGGTGGAGAGGTCAAGGGTAACTTCCTGTCACAACCTTCCGGTTTGGTCTTTGTCTTTAGGGCCTGCCAAGGAATTAGGGCCAGAAACACTGATTTTCTGACCACAAACACAACTTCTCCTCACCTAGTACCTCCCTCTTCACCTAATCAAATGCCTTCTTCGAAGAGATGTTACCAGATGATATACCTGCCAACAGCACCTAACAAAATAAATGAAACATCCTGGTTAACACACTTAGATACAATCATAAAGTCTAAGGTCCTGGTTACGAGTTTGGCAGCCTTCCTGCAGGCCGCCATGCCAGTGTCCAGCAGAAAGACCAGCAAACTTGTACCCAGACCGTCCGCCAGATTATGAGTTTAATCCTGGTATGCAGTCTGTGCTGCAGCGGTTTGACGGCGGTGCCTTTCTAAGGCTCAAAGAAGAGCCTTAGAAATGCACTGCTGTGGGAGCGCCACAGCACGTTCCTGCACAGGAAGAAATGCACCATGTAGTGCATTTCTTCCTGTGTAGAAACAGGGGTGGAGAAATACAGGAGGGGACACCATGTTCCTCCCTGCATGCACCCCCATGGACAGAGGCGATAGGGGGCCATGTAAGGGCCCCTTAGATTCCTCACTGCCACTTTTTTCATTGGGGGCTCACTGCCATGAAAAGGTTGACGGTGAGGAAACTCATAATATGCTCGGTGGTGCACTGCCAGAATATTACTTCCTCTAACTGCTGCGCCACTGCCAAGGGATCACAGATCCCCCAGCGGTTGCAGTGGTCCTGTGGTGGTCCCACTGCAGCACTCGTAATATGGCGGTTGGACCGCCAGTGCAGCGGTGGTCACACCGCAACCGCGACTACGGCGGTCCAATGGAACGCCGTAGTCGTAATTAGGCCTAAATGTCTTTATACATTTCCTGGTGGCTCTATGGTGCTCAAAAGAGGAGGGAGTTACCCCAATGCTAAGCAGAGGGACGGGGTATACACAGGGAGAAAAAAGACACAGAAGTCCCTACACTCCAATATAAAGCGGGCAGACGCCTCACTAAGGACCAAGTGTCTGTGTGAGCATACAGCTGATCTAGCATGAGAAATATACAGCAAAAACTTTCATATTGAAGATGGCAGAAGCCTCACTAAGAACCAAGTATCTATGTAAGCATACAGCTGATCTAGCATGAGAAAAATACAACAAAATTTTTTGGGGTCAAACTTGAATGACGAGAAATATATGAATAAAAAAAGAATTTATTTAAATAAAAAGTATATTTGTAAACATACAAATTTTATCACATATTCATCCAATGGGTATGATAACACTCCTCCCAACGGAGGTTACAATCTAAATACTTCGCAAAAAATATAGCAAAAAACTTTAAAAACAGTTGACGCAGCGTTTCGGTGACACCTTGATTTTTTCACCTTCCTCAGGACTAAAAAAGTTTTCATCAAATCTTATAATGAGTTGGATTATGTTCCAGTTACATAATCTGTAGGGGATAAACCTCTTGCCAGCCACACCAGAAGGCTACAATGATAAGGCCTTTCAAATTTGATAATAAAAGTCTTCTCTTTGTCCGTTAGAGCCACCGTAATATTGAGAATACACGAATGGAAATTAAAAATTTAAAATCAGCTCTGTCAGGCTATTCTTCTGGTCTTGATGTTCATATACTGGCAGATAGTTTAAAATCAGGTCGGGGACTGGCGGCCTCCCTGCTCTAGCGGACTTCCGGGTCTTCTGTGTCTTTTTTCTCCCCGGCTCTATGGTGCTGCTAGAGTATGGGCTCTCAGCTCCCCTGCAAAGACTTCTCATAATACTCCTTGGTGGTGTGACAGAGTCTTCAATGGGTTGCTCACCTGTTGCACCTTGATAGATGCCATATAATACCCCTGGTGGATTACTGTGCCTCCATGTTGCTCTCCTGTCCCTCAGAGGAAGCCTCTGTCTAATACTTTTTTCTGGTTAGAAAGTGCCTTGAATGTGTTATGCACCTGTCACTCCTGGCTTGTGGAGTCAGAAACAGACGTGCTGGCAAATTTAATTTCTCGATGAACAATGTGGATCTGGAACAAGTGACAAGCCTCAAATACCTGGGCATCTACTTTAACCAGCGTGGTTCTCATGTCAAACATCTGTCCAGTCTAAAGGAACCTGCTTTGTCAATGACAATGAGCTTTAAAAACTGGCCTCTAAGATGAGCGGTCCTGATCTAATGGGCATCTGTAAAGTAGTTGACGCCAAACCCATGCCAATGCTCACGTACGGCTCATTGATCTTACATCTCTTCCTGGCTGGACAATGCTCAATCAAGATGTTATAGACTTCTGTTTAATCCTCCGGATGCCGGACCATCTTTACAGATACAGCTAGAATTTGGTCTTTATAAACAATCTACTAAGTTGAAGGCCTGATGTTTGGGATACTATAGGAAGCTTACGGCTGCACCTCCGTGGTCCCTTAAAGAAATGATAGTGTGAGGTATCCAAGATAAAAAATGAATGTGAAAACCCTTCCTGAGGGAGGCAATGGAAGCTCTTGACCCACCGAACATCTTTAAGCACAGTTTAACCCCAAAGCTTACTGCAAAATTGTTGGTAAAAATGGCTAAGATGCAATCTGGAATCGATGACAAACAAGAGCTTTCCCAAAAAGCCCATGCCAATGTATATCATAATCTCTATCAAGGACAGGGAAACGTAATAAATAAAGCCAGCCCCCCCCATGAAATTGGCAGTTAAAAAAGATCTCTTGAGGCTGAGATGTGGTTTAATTCCCCTAAAAGGACACTAATTTGGTTGTTTAACTGAATAAGCGGAGCACAACTGCCATTTATGTAATTTCAAGGAGGAAAGACTGACCCGCATGATATGCGTGTGTCCATCCATAAAGAATTTAAGATGCTATTGGCTGAAACCGTTATTCCGCAACCTCAGCATAATACAATGAAGGACGGGGCCCTCTAGGGCCCCGCGAGTCACTTACAACCACCTGCTATGCCTTCCCCAAAATGAAGAGTCGGTCAGACAGTAGAGAATACAATCTTACATTTATTCAGCATATACTCTGCAGAGGAGTCCTATCAGACCTTCACCCTAAGATGTCTGCCGAGGGGACTGACTCCCCAGCGTTTGGTAATACTAAATAAACCTTTCTGGGAGACTTCGGCCCCGCCCCTAATGGAAAAATACTGGCTTGAGCCCGGCTTGAACAAAGAAGGCACAGAGAGATGAGCTAACACCTGCCAGATGGGTACACTCTATCAGTGGTCCAAGGCCACTGTTGCGAGTCTCAGCGTCTCCTAACGTGGGAGCAGAGTTACACATTGAGATTGGAATGTGGAGACAGAACATCCGCTCATTAGCAAGTCGGGTTACAGCCTTGAACAGGAGAGAAAATAATAACGAAGTACAGTGTTCTGCTGAAGCGAGCAGATTGAAGAATGAGGCCTAGTACGAGCACAGCCCAAGCAGTCTAATAACGATTGCGAAATACAAAATGGAGTCACACGGGCTAACGAAAGCTTGCATGCTGCAGGGATAACTCAGTGGGTTGCATAACGTGAATATAAATGGCGTCTATTTAGTCACATATTGCTAACCTAATATAGCATAAACAAGTGCATTACGGGAAAGGGGAATTTCAAACCTAACGGACCCTCCTTTTAGCATATGTGGCTAAACGCTTTATTGCTATCCGGCAGGGTCTTTGCAATTCTAAGTGGGGAGAAAGAAAATGCATGGTCACTCAAATCGCAAAGGGAAACAAGACAGCACAGGTATATCAACATGCATATAATCTTCTGGATGTAAGGCACCCTCCTTTTCAGCTGATCTAGGTGTATGCCCTTGGTGTACTACTATGTTCTTCAACACTGTGTCATAGTCAGACTGTATCAAAACTATTCAAATGTTCATTATTATGAAGCAGGGAAACTATAAAAGACATATTGACCTAAAATAGATCTACATCTACGCTCAACCAACCCTTTTATTTCCTTCTGAAACATGATCTCAGCACTTGTACTGTATGGATGTCCTTTCCTTAGCAGTTAATGTACTTACGCAGTAAATGCAACAAATTGGGAGACAGTGTATACAAGGGTCTATTTGTCGTGTCACATATTTTATATTATAACTGAGGATGGGCACAATTCGTAGATGAGGCAGCAAATACAGTGGGGATACAAAAACGAACTGTCATACTAACTATCATGGAAGGTCTCTGCCTAATATACACATTCTTTTGTAGGGCAAGAATCACTAAATGCATTATTGAGGACTGGAGAGCTGAATCGAAGGTACACCAATCTGAACAACTGTATTATCACGTTGTGTCCTCCGATGCTCTCCTGTGCGAGGAGCCAAAGTAATAAGCATGTTCACAAGGGCAACTGGTGTGGTATGAACCTTGGAATACACAGGATACTTTTCGTTCATGGAGTGGGATATTCCTAACGCTATTATTAACACAATAGCAACTATGGATGCAACTTATACTTTCTATGTACTGACCCTGCCCTGAACAGGGAGGTGCAAAAAAGGGCTCTTTTCCTCGTCGATTGGGGAACAAAATGAATACATGGTGATTGGGAGAGAAATGCAACACAATGGAATTGCTGGCCAGGGAACGAGAGGATGGGCAAAACTCTTCTTTCCAGTGTCTTTCAGAGAGCCATCACTGGTAGGCTCCTATTGTTCATCTAGCGTAGGCGCTATTGAGCACTGGCGGTGGAGCTGTGCGTCCAGCTCGGATCCAGATCCCACGTTGCAGGGCAAGGTATTTCTCTCTCTAGAATCACAGTCCCTTTGCCCTGTGCGTTGACTGTCCGAACAATGCACCAAACTCTCTTCCTCTACTCTATCGCTGGTACCTTAGACAGGGTACCCACACCCTACTCTTCATCCATGAAGTCCATCCCTACTAACCCTATTCTACGTTGGTGCACTGTTCCTCCGTCAGGCGTATATTTTACCTTACACATAAGGGGGTCAAAGGAAGAAGGGGTGTCAGACTCAAGATGGACCAAGGTGGCAGAGACTCAAACACAGGCGAGCCCACGGACTAGGCTCAATGGGCTGGGACTCAGGCACAAGCAGACCAACAGGCTGGGGCTCCTGGATAGCCCTTCTCTCTCTTTTTCTCCTTCTCGGTGGTACTGCCTCGTCCAGCATGTCTCTGCTCTGCATCTTCACCTCGGTCGTACTCATAGGTGTTCCATAACAAGCAGCCAGGCTGTGCATCACGTCCGACCCCTCTCTCTCTCCCTGTGACTGAAGGGCGTCCCGGACCTATTAGCGAGTATAAAACAAACTTTTAGTGAACTGGCAAGGGTAAAACGTTACACAATTAATTGTTTTCTCTCCCAATCCCAAGTAGTAGGGTAAGCCTTAATTCAGTTACCAAGCTCTGAAAGAATAGTTCAGACATACTTTGAAGTAGTGTATCTGTCCATTCCTATATTATTTATCCGAAGAACCTCAAAAGGGAATTTCAAAGCAATGGCTCCTTTGTGTCTCTTGTCTTAGCAAGCTTGTGTTCAATAAGTCATAGAGATCACGACACTTCTTCTACTTTGTGAACCTTTGCTACTGTGCAAGACTGCAGACACCTTTAGAATTATCTTTCTCGAGGAAGCCAACGTAAATATTGCGTTTGTGACCATGCTCTCATGTTATAGGCGTAGCGGGAAAATCTAAAACTGCTAATTTAACAGAGATCCTTATTGTATAAATAACTGAAAAATTAAGCATAATGTAGCAAGTATATGAATTCTCCAGCAAAACTTGTTGTTGCAAACAAACTCCTGTAGAGCTATATTTTCTTCAAAAACCGTTAACCACTAAAATGTGTGGTGTGCAATTATCGAGGGCATACAGGCACCCTTCCTAGTATTGTGAATCATGTGTACCATACATTCCACGATCTGGGCCATGTGTCATTATAATCAGGGGAAAAACCTATTCACCAGCTCTAGTAAGGGCTGTCAGCTCAATTACACAGGCTAACTGATAAGGGACTTGTGATGCCTCTGAGACTGTATGTAGTGTTGCGATAACATGAACAATAGTGGTGTTGCCACCTGGGAATTTAAACAAAAACCACCGACAAATAGTTCCCCTTAAGGATCAAATAAGGGAGCATCAGTCTAGTCCCCCCGTCCTGTCATCTTCATCTCAATTCCAATTCCATCAATTTACAGAAAGGAGGGGCAGTAACATGGCGAACTTCAAGGTGACATATTTTTGTTTTGTTTTAATCATGACAATTTGTTCAAACAGTGTTATTTTATAGCCAATTAGACGTGCACTGGTGAGGTGCTGTGTCTCTGTTTATTCAAAAGCATGTTCACAGCATCCTGTGAAATGAGTGGCTAAAGCGAGCCCAACCGATTGTCTTATGGAGATGGCCACCATCATGACCGTTCCTAGACAGTTCGGGTAGGCTCAAAAGAGAGAAAGTGCACAACAACAAGCTGTCTTGCGTACTTACCATGCAAAACAGCAGACGACAATACACGTAGTAAGCACAGAAGCCAAGGAAAACATACAGCCGTAAAACGCACAACCGTCTTGTGAACGCACAACACAAAACAGGACACAGCAATATGTGTACCCAGCACAGAAGCCAAAGAAAAACGCAGTGTGTTAGTTGCCCAAAAAGACTTTTTCATGCACTTCATGCATCTCTTGCATTGTTAATTCGCTTAATTCGCCCAGGAGCTAGTCTCCTACCCCCCTTCGACAGTAGGTGGCCTAAGCAGGTGACCTCCTGTCGAAAATACTTACCCCTTTAAAGAAAAACAAACTCCCCGGTCAGTCAAGACTAAATATAAGAACAATTTGTTAAAGAAAAACTAGTGTCTTTAGTTGGCAAAGGTATGTACCTTTGTGCAAAATAGGGACCCTTCCCTCCAGTCAGCGCAAGGAGAATACGCACTTCAGACAACCTCTGCTCACCCCCTCGGGAACTTGGCACGAGAAGATAGACTCATCCCAAAGGCAATGAGTCAAGTATTTGTAGCAACACCCACAGTAACACAATAAAAACACCACACGAAGACACCATACCAAATGCACATTCTCAGTCTCTGTCATTCTGAAACCAAACAGCCTATCCACAATCAGGCAGAAACAGACAGGTACTGGACAAGAAAATAGCCACTTTCTAAAAGTGCTTGTTGCAAACACAGACTTTAAAAACCATACTTACCAAGAGATATATTATCAAATTCTGAGCTCAGTCCTATTGTCTATCTTATCCCTATGAAGGATATACTCGTAAAATGTTACAAAAAAAAAAACCTCCCCATTCCGTCCTATCAGCAGGACCGCCTTCCAAGAGTGAAAAAGGAAAATGATATCTTTTCACCACCAGGACACAACACACACACGCCAGCACACATCAGTACATATCCCACTCTTCACACACACACCACCCCACCCCGGGGGCCTTGACTAGCAGCTATTAATTTACCAGCCCTGGCTACTAGTAAAACCAATATGCCAATCAGAGAGAACTAAGCACAATATCCATTTGCACAGAAAACACTAGCATTGTGACACTGAGCAGCAGTGGCAAAACGCCCACAGCATCTGAACCAGCAAAAACGAAATCCAGCACAGCATCAAAAACATAAGAGGTAGAGGCAAAAAGTCAGATAAAACCACATCAAAGATAACATGTCTAATACTATCTAACTGTGCTGTCCCTACAACTTAGCTATGTGCCTGAAACGATGAGCAAGCAACTACCTTGTATTTAAAAAAAAAAAAACTTTCATAGATGTCCTGTCTTCCTGCATGGCCCTAAAGGTGCAGCAGAGCTTAAATCTCTAACCAGCCAATGTTACTCCAGGCAAAGATCTATCATATATACCCTAGAAGCAATACCGCCAAAGAATGCGCCTTAGATCAGCGACAGAAAAATATTGAGCAGCAGAAAAAACGTAGTAATAGTCAGAGCAGCAGACAACTGGAGGGCCACATGTATATTTTCCCTTTGAACTGCACACAGGTCAGTCACAAATAGTAAACACAATCGAAATAGTGGTACTATTACACTGTACCAGCCTTTTCCTCACCAGCACCTTTCTCAACCAAATTCAGAATCATACACAACAGGGCACGTGGAATCTGTAGGAATCCCAGCCCTACATCGCCTGTTGCCCACAAATTGGGTGGCATATCCTCAAAACTCGAGGGGGGGAACAAACACTACTCTCTATTTACAGTAAGGCCCATCAAATTCCTCTTTTAAGACACAAATCCTGTCCACTAAAATCTAAATAACACCTAGGGATATTTAACATTGCACCTTTATTTCCGCTTGTGAAACAACGCATTTTAACTCACTTTTCATTCCCTGCAAACAATATTTCTGAGCAAGCCCTCAACTTTCCTTGAAACAAACCAATATTTACTGTACGTGCACCCTAATCTGAACAGAGAACATTAATCCAATAACCAACTGAGTCACAAAAATCTCATGCCACCAGCTCCAGGACATTCTATCCCACAGTGTTGTAGAAACTCTAGATACACACTTTCACAAAACTCATGAACCAATTCTTTTTGCTCCTGTGTAGTTCTTTTAGTCTGTTCCCAATTAACATCTTTTCCTGGCATTCTGCCCTTCAGAAAAAAAAAACCTGGCTCTGCGCTATGCATCTCGGCCTGTCTGTGTCAGGAGCTGGGCATGGCCCCCACCTCTCTAAAACTCTCTCCCCAGCGTCTCTCTTATCCCGTCTGCTGCTTTGAGTCCCTCTGCTCGATGAGCCCCCTCCTTGAGAATTCCTCCCTTATCTTCACCGAAGGTCGTAGCAAGCCTGCCTCACACTGAATTCACAAGCTATGTTTTTTTAACTCTGAGAATCCTTTTATTCAGCTTAAACACACACTGCCTTGAATTCTTGAAACACCCTTTCCAAATTAAATACACGTTCTATTGTGAGCAAATCCAAATGGAACGCACCCACTCAAGTCAAGCATATGTTAACTGCTTAGCATGCACCGAATTTTTACATGCCAATTTTCATAATGCAGCTGGTACCTGAAGCCAGAAGCTCAAAGCACCAACACATTTCTTTCTCCTTCCCCTTCCAGAACTCCTGCCCCCCCTTTTATGGAGAGACCGAACACATTCATCACTGCTGAAGTACGATCGTGTATTTCACCTCTCCTGTTGCACCTTTTAGAATGTGTGTCTATTCAGTATAAGTGCACATTACCTTAAATCATCACAGCGCTGCTTTCAATTTAAATACACATCACTTCCTTCCATTTTTCTCACGTTGTACTCTTCCTATGTCAAAACAAATGTACATTCTTGCTAGCTTTGCTGATCAAACCATAATTTTATTTATTTGTTATTTTTTTCTCCAAAAATTAAAGTGGTGTCAGGAGGCACCAGCTGACCTCCTTCCAATGGGCATCTGCAGAGCACAACAACAACAAAAAAACCAAATTAAGCTCATTGCAGACATTTTCAAGAAGGGGCCACACTCATCATTTTGCCTGGCAAAGGAATTGCAAGTACTTTCCCCAGAGACGGTCCCCAGACCGTGTCAAACAAAAAATAAACTCCCACACAATACAGCTTGCTGAGGCAAGGCATCCTTACCTCCACACAAAAGCACAGTCGCTACTCATTCAAACAAGCATTTCACAAACACCATCACCGACGTCAGTCCACACACCTCATAGCACCCAAACACCACAATCAAACCACAAGTCAGCCTGGAGACTGCATCAGACTACCTGTTTTTCTTCCTTCTGCCATACTCTCAAAGAATCAAACATCGACTGCCTACCCATTTTGGCGAACAATTTGTCTTGCAAGAAATTCCATTGTTGTTCATCAAACGACATCCAAAACACCCCAATTTACTTAGACAGGGCATCTCAATGTGAGACACAGGCACTGTCCCTAACGGACAAATATAACACCACCAGCAGTAAGAAAAGAAAACAATAAACAGTAAAAATAAAAAAAATGTCCAAGAACCAAACCAAAACAATCCGAAAATCGCTCCCTACAGTCCGGAGACTGTACCAAGTTCAATAAGACAGGCACTAGCCCCAGACCTTTTCGGGCACATTCCAAATTACCAGTTGGCCTGGCAGATTGTTCGCAAACAGTCCCAGACCTTTTCGAGCGCAGGCCAAATTTCCGGTTGGCCTGGCAGGCTGTTCACGAACACTCTGTGTCTTTTCCAAGGGTCCGCAAACCCGCCAAATTCAAACCAAGACAGTCCGAAGACTAAACCAAGACACAGCCCGTCGACTCGTGTCATCCAAGCAAGGCAGTCCACAAACTGCACCCAAGACAGTCCAGAGACTGTACCGATACAAGAGGACAGGCCTCAGTCCCAGACCTTTTCAAGAGCAAATCCAATTACCAGTTGGTCTGGCAGATTACCTGTGAAAGGTCCCGGAACTTTTCACAAAGAGGCCAATTACCAGTTTTCCCGGTAGACTGCTCACAAGCGCTCTGTGTCCCTCAAGGGTCCGCAGACCCACCAAGTCCAAGACAAGACAGTCCGCAGACTGTAAAAGACACAGCCCACAGGCTCATGTCGTTCAAGCAAGGCGCCATTTTCCAAGAATCAAATCACTCACCTGGTGCATACAGGTTGAGTCAAGTTATTCTCCACTGCCGACTCTTCGGACCAAACCGTCAACTCCAAGGTTTCGCCTGTTCAGGACCCCAGCCGGTGACCACTAACCGAGGAGCCGTCCGATCAGAAGGGCGGACAGCTGCGAGAACCAAGCTCAGTCTTGTGTGTGGGGCCCCGATCTGCCCGACCGACCGGACACCACCCCGACCCAACAGCCCGATTACAGTAGAGGGGATCACTTCGCGGGATCCCTCTTCGGGCGCCAACTGAAGGACGGGGCCCTCTAGGGCCCCGCGGGTCACTTACAACCACCTGCTATGCCTTCCCCAAAATGAAGAGTCGGTCAGACAGTAGAGAATACAATCTTACATTTATTCAGCATATACTCTGCAGAGGAGTCCTATCAGACCTTCACCCTAAGATGTCTGCCGAGGAGACTGACTCCCCAGCGTTTGGTAATACAAGATAAACCTTTCTGGGAGACTTCGGCCACGCCCCTAATGGAAAAATACCAGCTTGAGCCCGGCATGAACAAAGGAGGCACAGAGAGATGAGCTAACACCTGCCAGATGGGTACACTCTATCAGTGGTCCAAGGCCACTGTGCCGAGTCTCAGCGTCGCCTAACGTGGGAGCAGAGTTACACATTGAGATTGGAATGTGGTGACAGAACATCAGCTCATTAGCAAGTCGGGTTACAGCCTTGAACAGGAGAGAAAATAATAATGAAGTACAGTGTTCTGCTGAAGCGAGCAGATTGAAGAATGAGGCCTAGTACGAGCACAGCCCAAGCAGTTTAATAACTATTGCGAAATACAAAATGGAGTCACACGGGCTAACGAAAGCTTGCATGCTGCAGGGATAACTCAGTGGGTTGCATAACGTGAATACAAATGGTGTCTATTTAGCCACATATTGCTAACCTAATATAGCATAAACAAGTGCATTATGGGAAAGGGGAATTTCAAACCTAACACAATGCAACACGACCATGGCTGCGTGTCTGACCGGTGTGGATGTTCAGCTATCAGTAAGATGTGTGAAATTCCTCAGAGAAGCACTCAAGATAATGAATATACCGCCGGTGAGC
Organism: Calotriton arnoldi; assembly: GCA_963921515.1. Taxonomy (NCBI): domain Eukaryota; kingdom Metazoa; phylum Chordata; class Amphibia; order Caudata; family Salamandridae; genus Calotriton; species Calotriton arnoldi. The sequence continues at coordinate 1,052,542 of CAWUFW010004824.1, forward strand.
TGTTAAGCTGGGGATTTTTTAGACCCTTCTCTCTTTCCTTGAACTTTCCACATCTCTGGCAAGCAGGTGAGGCTGTTAATGGGTCTGCTTCTGGTCCATGCAGATCCATTCTAGTTGGACCTGTCTTTGACCTCCGGCTCTTTATCTTCAAAATAGACTCTTAGAGCATAGCCAAAATGGATTTTCCGCATGACATTGCAGCAGCACTTTATTTTATTTAAATCATAAACTTTCACTCCAGTCTTCGGCCCGGCGGCAGTGTTCCCCGCCAGATCTTATTGCACCTGTCACTTTCCTAAGTTCAATTTGCTCGGTGCTATTTCGGATTGCCTGTCCTGTACCTCAAAAGATTCTGACCATTAGAGAACAGCTATAATGAATTTTGCCCAGCCGGTTGCAGTGGCACTTTACTTTATTCGAATCTTAAATTTCACTTTAGTCACCGGATGCACTGCAGAGACACCTGCCACTTATTATTGCATGAGACACTTTATGAATGACAGCCTGTTCACGGACCATCTGCCTTCTACAGAATCCCTGAGAATATAAGTCATTGCCGGCCAAAGAAGATTTCCTTGGACCCCTGATGTCTAGCAAACCTGTTGTGCGTGGGTCTAGTCACTGTATCCACCTCATTTCACTGAATTTTCCAGTTGCATGACTGTTACCTTTGAGGATAACATTGAGCTTGTTAGGGCTTCAGAAGATGCTTTAACTTATTATTTTTTTCTGCAAGACTCATTGTAGGTCATCTCACCTGACCTTCATTGGACCTCAGCACAGCACCCAGCCCTTTTTAGTCCTGGGCTTGACGTGTGCCTTAACCATCTTGTATAACACTGCATCTTGCACTTTAGTGGAGCTTGGTCTCAATTGCATTCATTGTGTGGTAGTACGGTTGTCCAGCTGACCATGGCTGTTATAGGATGTCAATTCTATGAACTGAAAAAAGCTACATTATGTTTTGGTGCTGTTTTGACTGTTTTAAGAATAATGTTGTTTTATAAAGTGATTGTGTTAATTGACTTGAAACAATTAAAATATATCTATCTATCTACTCCTTGATGGTTTAACAGTGCCGCCACTGGATTGTTCACCTCTCACTCCTGGTAGACGCCATATAATATTACTTGATGGTTCAACAGTATCGTCACCGAATTGTTCACCTCTCACTCCTGATAGCTGCCACATAATAATACTAACCATGGGTATAGTCTGCGCAGTAGCACTACACGTAGCTACGCAAAGTACACTTTGAAGTACACATAGCGACGCAAGTTGCATAGTGCGTAGTTGTGTGCTTGTCTGCATTGTGCAATAATTGCCAACAGCATCTTGTTAATAAAATAAGTATCTCTGTCTTTATATACTAAAATGCATATAGTCATTTCACAAAAGTGAAAACAAAAAATTAACAAGCAGTGAGAGAGGTGATGTTTTTGGGATCCTCCTAACCTAGGGAGAGAACCAAGCAGATGCCTTGAAAACAAAAAGCACATCTTGTTGAACGATTCGGTGGTGGTCCCATCCTCTTAGGACCACCCCAAGCACAGTTATTGGCAAAAATACAATCCCAACCAAAGGCCCTGCAAAGCATTATGGGACAAGATTAGCAGTGGGCAGTGAATATTATAGTACCAATATCAAAATAATTCTACAAAGAGCTGCAGTTCAACTAGTCGTTACTAGATGTCCATCACGAGTCAAATGCAAAAGCATTGAAATTATTATTACATCAAGCTGCAGTTCCACTAGTCGTTACTAGATGTCCCTCACGAGTCAAATGCAAAAGCTTCATGAAAGGGTTTCAATGCTTTTGCATTTGACTCGTGAGGGACATCTAGTAACGACTAGTGGAACTGCAGCTTGATGTATTAATAATTTCAATGCTTTGCATTTGACTCGTGAGGGACATCTAGTAACGACTTAGTTGAACTGCAGCTCTTTGTAGAATTATTTTGATATTGGACACTATAATATTCCCTGCCCACTGCTAATCTCGTCCCATAATGCTTTGCAGGGCCTTTGGTTGGGATTGTATTTTTGCCCATAACTGTGCTTGGGGTGGTCCTAGGAGGAAGGGACCACCACTGAATCATTCAGCATGATATGCTCTTTGTGGGCAAGGCATCTGCTTGGTCCTCCCCCTAGGTTAGGGGGGACCCCAAAATCATCACCTCTCTCATTTCCTGATATTGTTATTCTCAAAGTTCATTTTTGTGAATTGGTTATATGCTTTTTAGCATGTAAAATTGCATTATCAAAGCATTTGTAGGTGTTGATGGTTTTGCTGCTACGCTACGTCAATTAGCACAGTTTTTGCACTGTGCAATTTGCATAGTGTGTAGTAGTAGCACAAACTACGCATGCTCCGTGAGCGTAGCGTAGTACTACGCCCAGGGTTAAATAATACTTGATGGTTTAACAGTGCAGGCACCGGATTGTTCATCTCTCACTCCTCGTAGACTCCACATAATATTCATTGATGGTTTAACAGTACCGCCACTAGATTGTTCATCTCTCACTCCTGATAGATTCTACATACTACTCCTTGATGGTTTAACAGTCCCACCACCGGATTGTTCACCTCTCACTCCTGGTAGATTCCGCATACTACTCCTTGATGGTTTAACAGTACCGCCACCGGATTGTTCACCTCTCACTCCTGGTAGATTCCACATACTACTCCTTGATGGTTTAACACTACAGCCACCAGATTGTTCATCTCTCACTCCTCGTAGACTCCACATAATATTCATTGATGGTTTAACAGTACCGCCACCGGATTGTTCACCTCTCACTCCTGGTAGATTCCACACAATACTCCTTGATGGTTTAACAGTCCCGCCACCAGATTGCTCATCTCACATTCTTGGTAGATTCCACATAATATTCATTGATGGTTTAACAGTACCGCCACCGGATTTTTCACCTCTCACTCCTGGTAGATTCCACATACTACTCCTTGATGGTTTAACAGTACCGCCACCGGATTTTTCACCTCTCACTCCTGGTAGATTCCACATACTACTCCTTGATGGTTTAACAGTACCGCCACCTGATTTTTCACCTCTCACTCCTGGTAGCTGCCACATACTACTCCTTGATGGTTTAACAGTACCGCAACCAGATTGTTCAACTCTCACTCCTGGTAGATTCCACATACTACGCCTTGATGGTTTAACAGTACCGCCACCGGATTGTTCACCTCTCACTCCTAGTAGATTCCACATACTACTGCTTGTTGGTTTACCAGTACCGCCACCAGATTGTTAATCTCTCACTCCTGGTAGACTCCACATAATATTCATTGATGGTAACAGTACCGCCACCGGATTGTTCACCTCTCACTCCTGGTAGATTCCACATACTACTCCTTGATGGTTTAAGAGTACCGCCACCGGATTTTTCACCTCTCACTCCTGGTAGCTGCCACATACTACTCCTTGATGGTTTAACAGTACCGCCACCGATTGCTCACCTCTCACTCCTGGTAGATTCCACATACTACTCCTTGATGGTTTAACAGTACCGCCACCGGATTGTTCACTTCTCACTCCTGGTAGATTCCACACAATACTCCTTGATGGTTTAACAGTCCCTCTACCAGATTGCTCATCTCACATTCTTGGTAGATTCCACATAATATTCATTGATGGTTTAACAGTACCGCCACCGGATTTTTCACCTCTCACTCCTGGTAGATTCCACATACTACTCCTTGATGGTTTAACAGTACCGCCACCGGATTTTTCACCTCTCACTCCTGGTAGATTCCACATACTACTCCTTGATGGTTTAACAGTACCGCCACCTGATTTTTCACCTCTCACTCCTGGTAGCTGCCACATACTACTCCTTGATGGTTTAACAGTACCGCAACCAGATTGTTCAACTCTCACTCCTGGTAGATTCCACATACTACGCCTTGATGGTTTAACAGTACCGCCACCGGATTGTTCACCTCTCACTCCTAGTAGATTCCACATACTACTCCTTGATGGTTTACCAGTACCGCCACCCGATTGTTCACCTCTCACTCCTGGTAGATTCCACATACTACTCCTTGATGGTTTAACAGTGCAGCCACTTGATTGTTAATCTCTCACTCCTGGTAGACTCCACATAATATTCATTGATGGTTTAACAGTACCGCATCCGGATTGTTCACCTCTCACTCCTGGTAGACTCCACATAATATTCATTGATGGTTTAACAGTACCGCCTCTGGATTGTTCACCTCTCACTCCTGGTAGCTGCCACATAATAATACTTGATGGTTTAACAGTACAGCCACCGGATTGTTCATCTCTCACTCCTCGTAGACTCCACATAATATTCATTGATGGTTTAACAGTACCGCCACCGGATTGTTCACCTCTCACTCCTGGTAGCTGCCACATAATAATACTTGATGGTTTAACAGTAAAGCCACTGGATTGTTCATCTCTCACTCCTCGTAGACTCCACATAATACTCCTTGATGGTTTAACAGTCCCGCCACCAGATTGTTCATCTCACATTCTTGGTAGATTCCACATAATACTCATTGATGGTGTAACAGTACCGCCACCGGATTGTTCATCTCTCACTCCCCATAGACTCCACATAATATTAATTGATGGTTTAACAGTACCGCCACCGGATTGTTCACCTCTCACTCCTGGTAGATTCCACATACTACTCCTTGATGGTTTAAGAGTACCACCACCGGATTTTTCACCTCTCACTCCTGGTAGCTGCCACATACTACTCCTTGATGGTTTAACAGTACCGCCACTGGATTGTTCACCTCTCACTCCTGGTAGATTCCACACAATACTCCTTGATGGTTTAACAGTCCCGCCACCAGATTGCTCATCTCACATTCTTCGTAGATTCCACATAATATTCATTGATGGTTTAACAGTACCGCCACTGGATTTTTCACCTCTCACTCCTGGTAGATTCCACATACTACTCCTTGATGTTTTAATAGTACCGCCACCAGATGTTTCACCTCTCACTCCTGGTAGATTCCACATACTACTCCTTGATGGTTTAACAGTACCGCCACCGGATTTTTCACCTCTCACTCCTGGTAGCTGCCACATATTACTCCTTGATGGTTTAACAGTACCGCAACCAGATTGTTCAACTCTCACTCCTGGTAGATTCCACATACTACGCCTTGATGGTTTAACAGTACCGCCACCGGATTGTTCACCTCTCACTCCTAGTTGATTCCACATACTACTCCTTGATGGTTTACCAGTACCGCCACCGGATTGTTCGCCTCTCACTCCTGGTAGATTCCACATACTACTCCTTGATGGTTTAACAGTGCAGCCACTTGATTGTTAATCTCTCACTCCTGGTAGACTCCACATAATATTCATTGATGGTTTAACAGTACAGCATCCGGATTGTTCACCTCTCACTCCTGGTAGACTCCACATAATATTCATTGATGGTTTAACAGTACCGCCTCTGGATTGTTCACCTCTCACTCCTGGTAGCTGCCACATAATAATACTTGATGGTTTAACAGTACAGCCACCGGATTGTTCATCTCTCACTCCTCGTAGACTCCACATAATATTCATTGATGGTTTAACAGTACCGCCACCGGATTGTTCACCTCTCACTCCTGGTAGATTCCACATAATACTCCTTGATGGTTTAATCGTCCCGCCACCAGATTGTTCATCTCACATTCTCGGTAGATTCCACATAATACTCATTGATGGTGTAACAGTACCGCCACCGGATTGTTCATCTATCACTCCCCGTAGACTCCACATAATATTCATTGATGGTTTAACAGTACCGCCACCGGATTGTTCACCTCTCACTCCTGGTAGATTCCACATACTACTCCTTGATGGTTTAAGAGTACTGCCACCGGATTTTTCACCTCTCACTCCTGGTAGCTGCCACATACTACTCCTTGATGGTTTAACAGTACCGCCACCGGATTGTTCACCTCTCACTCCTGGTAGATTCCACATACTACTCCTTGATGGTTTAACAGTACCGCCACCGGATTGTTCACCTCTCACTGCGGGTAGATTCCACATACTACTCCTTGATGGTTTAACAGTACCGCCACCGGATTGTTCACCTCTCACTCCTGGTAGATTCCACATACTACTCCTTGATGGTTTAACAGTGCAGCCACCGGATTGTTAATCTCTCACTCCTGGTAGACTCCACATAATATTCATTGATGGTAACAGTACCGCCTCCGAATTGTTCACCTCTCACTCCTGGTAGACTCCACATAATATTCATTGATGGTTTAACAGTACCGCCTCCGGATTGTTCACCTCTCACTCCTGGTAGCTGCCACATAATAATACTTGATGGTTTAACAGTACAGCCACCGGATTGTTCATCTCTCACTCCTCGTAGACTCCACATAATATTCATTGATGGTTTAACAGTACCGCCACCGGATTGTTCACCTCTCACTCCTGGTAGATTCCACATAATACTCCTTGATGGTTTAACAGTCCCGCCACCAGATTGTTCATCTCACATTCTTGGTAGATTCCACATAATACTCATTGATGGTGTAACAGTACCGCCACCGGATTGTTCATCTCTCACTCCCCGTAGACTCCACATAATATTCATTGATGGTTTAACAGTACCGCCACCGGATTGTTCACCTTTCACTCGTGGTAGATTCCACATAATACTCCTTGATGGTTTAACAGTCCCGCCACCAGATTGTTCATCTCACATTCTTGGTAGATTCCACATAATACTCATTGATGTTGTAACAGTACTTCACTGGATTGTTCATCTTACACTCCTAGTAGACTACATATAATGCTTGTGGAGGAGTAACAGTGCCCAATGAGTTGTTCATCCATCTATCTTGGTATACTCTATTCTAATACTCCTTGGCACTTGAAAAGTGCAGCAAAAGAGTTGTTATCTCTCTCTCCTGGTAAAACTCAATTCAACTCTCTGAATGTATCGACCGTGATTTCTAAATATCACCCACTATACATCCATTGTCATGCTTTACTGCAAAACCCATGCTTGCACACCGTGGTGCTCAATGTGCTGTGTACCCATCATTCCATAAAGCCTCACACCCCTCAACTAGTACATCCCATATTGACTAATCCATCAACATCACCTTTTTGACCGTGCACCCCAAAGGGCAGCGACAAGCCCAATGAAAGCCAAAGTGCTTCCCAACCTCACAAGCGGTATGATAACAATGCAACCAGACTACCCAGAAAAGTGCTTTAGGCCTCACAAGGGGTATGGAACGCACTTTACAAACAGGTGTGTTAAGGAAGCTTATTGTACTGTTGCCCATGTGTTACCTTTTTCTCTGTGTCTCATTACAACACAAGAAAATCTTTTCACTATATGAAAGCCTACATGATTGGCTTTGTCAATGCTTCTTTTAGTCTTATTGTTAAAAGTGTAAAAAAAACAAAGATGGCCACCAAGTGCCTTATAATTTTAGACTAGGAATGTGCCACTTTACCAGCCTTCCAGTGTGGACTTCTGTGACAACCAATGCTTCCTTCTTTCCTTTCTGTGGAGCCATGATCCATGATCATTTACACCCTGCATGACGCCTGCATGTCAGTGGTTAATGAGGTTGTGCTAGATTAGTTTGAACTACAAAATGCTCATGAATGTGTCTGCCTATGTCATGGTTTTATTGTGCAATTAAACACACTTCTGTTCTACAGCTTTAAACATTCATACTCAACAGAGTAAATGATACATTTTATTACTCTCTGTATCAACTCCCTCTCCCCAAGTAACAGTGTGAACTGTACACAGATGGCATGCAAATATACGTATGTGGGACTGCAAACAGCATGGCAACCTATGATCCATGTGCATGACAATATGACTGATAGTGTGAAGCATCTCATTAACTCAAGTGAATGAAGCTGGCATCACATGTATGCTCCACAATCTCCTGCTACATGAGCAGAATATATTAAATCGCAAGGCATTGAGTGAAAACAGCATGAGTAACTACAAATCTTATACTTGACTAATCACTAACATTGGGCTCCCACGGAGTAGCGTCTACCTGTCCACAAAGCGCTTCAAAGCCTCATTAGAGTTAGGAAGTGCTGTATGGATACCTATACCATACCCCGCCATGAGTCTATTGGCATGGAGTGTGTTGTTACATTCTGTAGCATAAAGTCACACAGTCAGAAGTCAGGAGAGATCTGCACCTCTCAAAGTCTAAAGACATCTGTCTGACTGCAAAGTATATTCACTAATAAGAAACACTCAGAAACTAAGTTCGAGACACAAGACCTTACATCATTCAACCTTGTTATTTATATTTCTCATGAAGAGTTCCAGTGCCTGGTACCATACTCCCATCTTCGAGTCTCCGCTTCTGAGTTGTCATGAAATTCCTCCCTTCGACTGATATCACCAACTGGTAGCGCTGACTTGTTCTCTCAATAAATTTAATTGACCTTGCCAGTTCTTCCTTGCCTCACTATTTTAAAAGTAGAGTGTTCCTTCACTAACTAAGAATGCTTTGGTCTGCACTTGCAAAAGAAAAGAAACATATCGAAAACAGCTTTCACATTCAATGTTAAATGCCCCAACTGTAAGCTTAAGGCCCACAGTCACGCTAACTTAGCAAATTACTTTTAAAGTATATATATATTGTACAACACAAATATAATCCAGTAAATACATCAATAACATATAAAGTTATTCATATATATTGTACTTTCACACATAGATACACTCTTTATTATTTGGAGCAACTGACCACGCCATAAGCATAACACCACACACTCATGATTAATTCTCTTCTAAACCTTGGCGAATGCACTGCATTAAAATACATTTTAGTAAACCCCCAGTACAATCTTAGCCTATGGGTCAGTATTGTGGACAGTCCAGTTGTCCCTAAAATAAAAAATGGTTAATACACACACACTCTCACATATTAGAAGACTCCATTCCTATACTTTATGTACTAGAGTACCACGTATATAGATTGTAATTGTATTATGTAAATGCTTGAGACAAAAAGTACATACATATATGTGGCCTTATCAATATAAAAGGGTGGAGCAAAATTATGCTACTCCACAGACATAATGTATGAGGCTCTGCCCCCCATCAACTACTTCCCACGTCCGTTCTCACCCCCAGAATAGTCATTATTCCATTCCCCTCACTACTCAAAAGGTTCCCCCACCCCCCAGGCACTTCCACCTTGCTTGCTGCCGTGCATCACATCCTGGTGCCCAGCATGAAAAGTAAAGTGTTAGTAAATGACTTTTAAAAAGTATTGTTGGATGCGGCTACCTGGCTGGCAGCATTGCCCCGGTATAGCAGGGTCTGTAGTTCGCTTAAAGCAGCATGGGAGTGCTGTAAAAAGGTAGCAGCCTTCCGGGCTGAGATATATTAAGAATAAAGAGAGCATCTTGAAGATGGGGGTTATTTTCTTATTTTTTTAGTCTCATCAAATGAGTTGTTGATTAGGGGGTAAATCATTAATTATTGGTCAACCAGCTACAGCTGGTTGGCAGACACAGTACAGCCAAATCAGGTGGAGGAATGGAGCATAAAAAAAAGTGCTAAACAGAGAGAGAACCAGGACCCTGCTGTTGAGGCAGAACCAGAGGAGGTGGTCTCCATGATACAGACATAGAGTCTCTGATAAATGAAGCAGTGACATACACCGCTGGCTGGGCCACATGACACAAGACAAAGGCTGGACTCTGAGGGGTACATGGATGAGGGTCCTAAAGGCAGATATATACAAGGGCAACAGTAGATGGAGGTGATGTCCCATGTTAGAGACCTGTAGGAGGCCAGGAGAATCCACAGCAGGATGAGGAAGGCTTCTTTGCACAGTATACAGCTCCCCAAACAGACACGCTTCTCTTCCATGATGTAGAAAAGGCCAAGGTTCTAAAGGATTGGAAAGATTTGGAGAAATCATATTTTTTTGTTGTTTTTATCAAAAAGTTATCTTTTGGACCAGTTTGACATATGCACTCCCCAAATACAAAAGGTGATTACTATATTGACCAGCATGGGGTCCACTTCATTTTTGGCTTCGGAGGAGTTGTCTCTACCAGATGCAGTGGACAGGAAGGTCGAAAGTGCCTTCAAAATAAGTTATTCAGCACTGCATTTTGCCAGAGAACTAATATCTATGCGGTGTATGCTTCACAGGTGCTACCGAAAGACCTTTAGATCGCTTTTGAGTGTTTACAAGAAGGTAAAGATCCCCTAGTGTTTGTGGTACACTGTTTTTGACTCTTTGTGGGAGGCATTCACCACATCAGGGGTTTCAATGGACAGTGGGAGGCTGCTGTGGCTCAAACTGTAAAAAGTGAACCAGATGCGAAGATCAGATCTTTGATTTATCAACTTCTGTTTTTGGGGGACAAATTGTTAGATTCTCAGTTGAACTAAATGGTAAAAAAGTTGGTGGAGGAAAGATGCTCTTTCCATTTAGAGTTCCTTTTGCACACAAATCTGTTTTTCAGAAGAAGCCCGGTCGGGCTTTTCAAGAGAAGAAACATCTCTTTCGAGGCAGGGCCCATGGTCGAGGGGCTACCCTTCTCACAATCCCTTCAACAGTCTGTTGCCAACAGCCTGGTAAATACTGATTAAATGGTCAAGGCTTTAGGTGCTGAGATGAGGGATTATTATCCAGAATGGGTTGGGATGGTTTCAGTCCAATGGGTCTTAGAGGTTACAAGAGAGGGATATGCCATAGAGTTTTCAAGCCAAACTCCAAGACATTATTTTTTTAAGTACTCTGGTGCCGAAGGATTCGACAAAGGATCAAGCAATGCTAGAGGGATACAAACATTGTACCAGAAAGGGGCAATAGTGAAGGTATCCGACTCTCAGAAATGGTGTGGTGTATATTCAATCAGGTTTGGTACCAAAGCCAGGCAGGAAATACACACTCAGCTGGTCTTGAAGTAGCTCAACAGGTTTGTTCAGTACACACCCTTCAGGATGCTTATGTTACAGATGATGATTCCACGGTTGACAAAAACAGGATTTCTAGTTACCTTGGATTTGCAAGATGCATATTTACATTTCCCTATAAAGGAGGACAGTCAGCAGTATCTAAGGATTGTGATTAAGAAACACCATTTTCAGTTCAAGGCACTTCCCTTTGGTCTATCCTGATCCCCGAGGGTGTTTACGTAGGTACTAGCACCAGTCATTCCTTTTTTACAATTACAATCATTAAGGTATTCAGTTGTTTACTTATCTCAACAACTAGTTGATATCTGACTCTTCTGTGTTCTGAAGGTGAAGTCCAGTGTGGAGAAGGTGTGCTCCTGTCTGGAATCTCTTAGATTAATTGTGAACTATCAGAAGTCCAGTATGACACTAGAAGAGTTAAAGATGTTTATTTGTATACTCATAGGCAGACAGAAGGGGAAGGTGTTTCTGCCGGAAAACAGGATTCAATCATTAAAAAGGTTGTCAACATGTGCCTCCCTGCATGCACCCCATGGCCCAGAGGCAAACAGCGGGCCCTGTAGGGCCCCCTTTGTTTCCTCTCTGCCACAGTTTTCATGGAGGGGAACCGCCATGAAAACCATGGCGGAGAGGAAACTCATAATATGCTTGGCGGTTCCGCAGCGGTCCCGCCAAAGATATTGAGGCCTCAAGGCCACCGCTCCACCACCAGGGATCTCTGATCCCTGGCAGTTGCTGCGGTGCAATGGAGGTCCGACTGCCCAACTTGTAATGGGATGGTCGGACTGCAGGTGCGGCGGTGGCTGAACCGCCACCACTGTGCCACCCTGAGGCTGGCGGTCCATGAACCACCAGACTTATAATCAGGCCCTTAGTGGCAAAAGCCTGCATGAGCAGGCAAGGCAAGGGGGCACAAGGAACAGGAATTTGCAAAGCTGGCCATTGAAATTTTCACATAGGCGCAGGGTCATCTGTTAGAATTGAGAGTAGTGTACATTCTCGGGATGGAGAACATTCAGGTGGACAGGCAGACAAGTTGGGACACAATCTACAAACCTCAATCTAATATCATCTCATATCATCTGAACAGGGACACCTTACAGTTGATGGTGAATGCACTCGTGAGTCCATTGTTGGACCTGTTTGCCCCCTTTAATAATGCCCTTCTACCTCACTTTTGCTGAGGGAGCTGGCATCAGGATGTGTGGTCTGTGGATGCAATGTTGCTTTAGTGGCCATCAGGGTTCTTTTTACATTATCTCAGATACCCCTCCCGCGAGGGTATTGCAGAAGATTCAAAGGTAGCAGGTAGATGTCATTCTGGTGGCTCTGTTTTGGCCCAGGGATCCTTGGTTCCCAGTACCGATCTTGTTAACGGGTGGGTCAAAATCTTCAGCTTCCTCTTCAACCCTCACCTCTTTAGTTTCCATCCCTATCATTCACTCTATTGAAAACTTTATGTCTGAAGGCTTGGAGGTTGGACAGCAGCGCCCCCAGGCCATGGAGAGCTCAAAGGAGGTAGCAATTGGTATTCTGGCCAGTAGGAAGCCTTGTGCTGTATCCAAGGTACTGGAGAAATTTCAAAGGTTGGTGGCAAAAGAAGAGGAGAGATGCAAGGCCTTGTGACCAGTTCCTTATTTTAGATTTTTTAAGGGATGGGTTTGTGTTAGATCTATCCAGTTCATCGCTATCAGCCCAGTGGGCAGCAGTTAGAGGTTTCATATATCCAGCTGGAAATATTTCAAAAATTGTTCCTTTATTGTTGAAGCTATTGAAATGTTTTAGGTTGAAGAGACCTGTGACCCATACTCCTACAGATACCCGGGATTTGCCTGTTGTTCCTAAGGGGTTACAGGAGAAGCCCTTTGAATGCTTAGAGTCTGCACACATGCCTTGAGTCTTCATTCTGCTGGGAATTATGTCAACCAAGAGATTGGGGGAGCTTGGTGCGTTGGGGATCAGTTTCCTCTATATAACGTTTCTTTCAGACAGAACAATGTTGAGACCTGATCCTAAATTCAGACCTGTGGTCCAGACACATGTCATTGTTCGTAAGAGATTGTCTTGCCGGTGGTGGATGATGAGACAAACTCAGGGTTCCTGAATTATTAGACATCAAGAGGGCCTTGGTGATTTATTTCTCTAGGACACAAGAGCTTTGTTCTTCGAGCGCTTTATTTATGGCTCTTGGGGTGGCAAATAGAGGAAAGAAAGTTGCAACTAAGACCATGTGTAGGTGAGTAAAACATGTCATCGCTCAGGCTTATGTTACAGCTGGGTGTGTTGTTCCAGAAGGTTTCCAAGGGCCTTTACCAGGGCAGTTTCTGCATCCTGGGCAAAGCCAGGTGAGGTGTCTCTCAGGAGACATGAAGGGCAGTCACTTGGTTCACTCCAAACACGTATGTAGAAGATTGTATGGCTCTTCTTAACTGAACTGTGACTCCGCGGTCACAAGACAGAAGCAGATGCTACTGAAAAACCAGGAAGAAGATAACATGACACAGTTGTGGGGTGGGACCACGGGTTGGCAAAGGAACCAAACATGACTACAGAGAGAAACAGAAATGACAAAGAAAAGGTAAACGATGCGAAAATGGATTGAGAATGCGAAAGAAAGGAGGAAATAAAATGCAAAACAGGATAGAAAAATGGAAACAAAACAGCAGGAGTGAAAGTAGTTTGTAAGGAATGAAACAAAAAAGGAAAGATGGAAACAATGGAAAGGAGAAAAGAGAAAGGAAGAAGGAAAGAAGAACTCCTGAGACCTGATATACTCACATTTCACATAACACCAGGCTGGTGAAAGATTGCAATAGATTAAGTCAATTTTTTAATATAAATTCACGCATACCGTATTTGAATATTGAGGGGCAGATTTACAAGCCCCTTGCGCCTTCTTGCGCCGCCATTGCGTCACTTTTTTTGACGCAACGGCGGCGCAAACAATACGGCCTATTTACAACGTGACGCATCTAGGGAGATGCGTCACGTTGTAAAGCTCTGCGTCACATTATACCTGCGTCAGGTATAATGTATGCAGGGTGGGCGTTCCCACGCAGGAAGGCCTCGTAAAAGTGACGCAGTGAAATCTACAAGATTTCACTGCGCTACTTTAAGGACACCACTGCGTCAAAACCTTACGCCTGCTTGAAGCAGGCGTAAGTACTGTCGCAGTGTAGTGGGAATAGGCCTCAACAGGCATTGCTGGAGTTGTGTTGTGCTTGCGACACGACTCCAGCAATGCGTGACTTTTCCGCCAACAGATGCGTCAGAATTTCTGACGCATCTGTCAATCCTTGCGCCATAGTGTGCCGTATTGTAAGTACGGCGGGCAAGATTTACAAGTAAGTGACGCATCTGTATAGATGCGTCACTTTCCCTGTGCCACCCTTAGAAACCCTTGTGCCACCATAGATGCGCCGTAATACGGCGCATCTATGGTGGCGCAAGGGTTTCTAAGGGTGGCGCAGGGAAAGTGACGCATCTATACAGATGCGTCACTTTCTTGTAAATCTGCCCCTGAATTTATACTAATTTGGCGCACCTTAGTAGAACATCATAGGCCAAATGCGTTTGTGGATCCGTGACAGCAACAACACCCAACACTTTTCGAAGGAGACACTTTTAATTAGCCAAGTATCCTGGAGGTAGCACTAACAGCACGTGAAGCAAGCTTCGGTGTGAGCTTCGACAAGATTGCTCGCCAGTCCATCGTGCTCCTGCGTTCACCAGTGCTTGTTGCGAAGAATAACAGACTTTTGAATAACGAGCCCTCTACGATATTTCGTCAGGTCGTTTCTCATGTTCAGCATGTTTGCCTCCAATACTAAATGCTTCTTAAACGCGCGCGCACATTTCACTTTTCCAGGCACAGCAACCAACGGCGCTGCCATCTGTTGAACCAGCGGGGAGGCTCAGTGAGCTGCAGACCAGCTCTGACTTCAGTCCTTCCGAGATCAGTTGAACCAGCGTGATGGCTCAGAGAGCTGCAGACCACGAGCTGAGGCAAGGCCAGCCCTGACTTCAGTCCTTCCGAGATCAGTTAAACCAGCGGAGTGGCTCAGTGAGCTGCAGACCACGAGCTGCAGCAAGGGCAGCTCAGACTTCAGTCCTTCCGAGATCAGTTAAACCAGCGGGATGGCTCAGTGAGCTGCAGACCAGCTCTGACTTCAGTCCTTCCATGATCAGTTGAACCAGCGGGATGGCTCAGTGAGCTGCAGACCAGCTCATACTTCAACTTCAGTCCTTCCGAGATCAGTTGAACCAGCGGGATGGCTCAGTGAGCTGCAGACCAGCTCATACTTCAACTTCAGTCCTTCCGAGATCAGTTGAACCAGCGGGATGGCTCGATGAGCTGTAGACCAGGAGCTGCGGCAAGGCCAGCTCTGACTTCAGTCCTTCCGAGATCAGTTAAACCAGCGGGGTGGCTCAGTGAGCTGCAGCAAGGGCAGCTCAGACTTCAATCCTTCCGAGATCAGTAGAACCAGCGGGATGGCTCAGTGAGCTGCGGCAAGGCCAGTTCATACTTCAGTCCTTCCGAGAGCAGTTGAACCAGCGGGTGGCTCGATGAGCTGCAGACCACGAGCTGCGTCAAGGCCAGCTCAGACTTCAGTCCTTCCGAGATCAGTAGAACCAGCGGGATGGCTCAGTGACCTGCAGACCAGCTCTGACTTCAGTCCTTCCGAGATCAGTTGAACGAGCGGGATGGCTCAGTGAGCTGCAGACCAGCTCATACTTCAGTCCTTCCGAGATCAGTTGAACCAGGGGAGGTGGCTCGGTGAGCTGCAGACCACGAGCTGCGTCAAGCCCAGCTCATACTTCAGTCCTTCCGAGATCAGTAGAACCAGCGGGATGGCTCAGTGAGCTGCGGCAAGGCCAGCTCATACTTCAGTCCTTCCGAGATCAGTTGAACCAGCGGGTGGCTCGATGAGCTGCAGACCACGAGCTGCGTCAAGGCCAGCTCAGACTTCAGTCCTTCCGAGATCAGTTGAAGCAGCGGGGTGGCTCAGTGAGCTGCAGACCACGAGCAACGTCAAGGCCAGCTCAGACTTCAGTCCTTCCGAGATCAGTTGAACCAGCGGGGTGTCTCGGTGAGCTGCAGACCACGAGCTGTGCAAGGCCAGCTCAGACTTCAGTCCTTCTGAGATCGGCTGAACCAGCGGGGTGGCTCGGTGAGCTGCAGACCACGAGCTACGGCAATGCCAGCTCAGATTTCAGTCCTTCCGAGATCAGTAGATAGAATAGATTACCGATATGTTGTCTGATAGTAAAACCTATCACTTGCGGTGCTTAGAAATGGAGGAAGTGTAATATTCAGTGCTTCGCAAAAAAGAAGGTATTTAGGGATAGAAGGCCAGTAAGGGGGCGCCCTCCCACAAACTCCAGCACCATATGTCGTGCCATGTTACAAATCTCACTAGATCAACTGTTTACATGTAACAGCCTTGACGTTTTCATTGTAGAGGGAGGGGTTCTCAGTGTATTGTGCATGTGTGATGGAAGCATATTTTATTTATAGTTTTATATAGCGCAGACGAGGCCCGACGGGTGTCAGGACGCTTTACAAAGGAACTGGTACGGTACAAAGGGACTGTAGTATTTTTAACAAGGCTTTTCGAAAAGGACAACATTAGAGATTGCAAGTTACAATCAAGAAGCAACTTCAAATTAGATTGAGCTCGGGTGGTCATGACCAGGCAGTCTGGGGCTAGTAACGTGGAACAGAGCAGTCCTGACTTGAAAGGTGCAGGCGTGCAGACATGCACCTGACTTCCCAAACCCACCTATGTATCCAGCTGAGTGCTGAGCTGGGCAAGGGTTCAGAGCATGCCCCAGATCTGTATACATCAAGTCCTGCTCTTAGAAACAGGGGCTTCAATTTAAATCGGTTCTCGATATTGAATTTAAGGTGGGGGGAGGCACCATCTTGTTGCTAGAGCTCTTGCTAGAGAGGAGACTCCACAGAACCTCAGAGACAGGGAGCAGAGTCAAGCTGTCAGCCCTGGGTGCAATTACCCTGGTTTAACAGGAACCCCTCAGCTGCAGGAGCTGAAGCATGTCTCACAGTGGCCAATACCTTCTCACATTTGACAATAAATGCACTCTCTTGACATTTCTAAGTGCTGTAATGCCCCGGTTACTTATGGGTAATCTTCATTACTCGGAGTATTGTCTTCCTCGCCACATGAGTCACAAAGTGAGCTTCAGCTTCATACCAGAACCCTCCAAAGCAAAGTTAGCATTCCATACCTCCCATCCCTCCCCAATATGGCCGACCCACGTCACCTCTGACCCACCATAAGAGGAGAGCCGGGCCATCCAACCACCTGTTTTTTTCGTTCTGCGCTAGACTCTCCAAGTGCGCTTCAGGTAAGTCGTAGTCCTGCTCTAGCAGGATCCACGACCCCTGGGTGGAGGCCCTGCTCCAGCGGGCCTAGGTTACTGGAGTCTTCCCCCTCTCCCTCTCTTTATGGGTAATGAGCTAGGCCCTGCTATAGCGAGCTATGGGGAGGCGGGGCGAGCCGCTCGTGTAGCCGGCTCCGGGCAGACGCACCTGGGATCACCGAGTGCTGTGCATCAGAGCAGGAGCCGGGACGGGGAGTTTTTCTCCCTTCATGTCTCGGCTCCTGCTCACACTCGGGCCAGGTGTTCGGTCAGCCGCGTTCGTGACCGGTGGCTGCCCGGGTTCCCGACACGCTGCGGTAGGCATGAGCGAGGCCGTGTCAGGCCTCATTGTGACGGCTCACCTGCTCCTTCCTATGCTTTTGGCTGGGTTCTCTCAGAGGCAACGACCCGTCTCAGGGCCCTTCTCGATGTGGGTGTACGGATTGCTGTCCACTCTACACGGAGTTGCCTGAGAGACTGACAGACATCCAATAACAGCCCACCCCTCCCCATCCCCCCTCCCCGAGACACACAGGTGTGCTGCAATAGCTGGGAGATAAACTGTAGAAGTATATATGTGTACAAGAGAACAGATGAACATGGTATTGTACACACAGTACCTTATTAATTCTTCCTGTCCCTCCACTCCCTGCAAACCAGGGTATTTTACAACGTGTTGGCCAAGCACTGTCTGTTAGAAAGAGACTGAGGGCCTCATTTATGAGAAATGTTGCATCGCTCCGTGAAAGCAGCGATGCTACACTTCTTAGTGCGCCATCCTTGAGACACCTAGGATGCGTCATATTTACTGTATGACCCATCATGTCGCAAGGAGTTACAGATAAGTCAGTATTACTGACGTATCTGTTGGCACAAAAGTGGCGCATTGCTGGAGTTGTGTCGGAAGCGTAATGCAACTCCAGCAATGTTCCTTTCACATGGGCAAGCCCTATGTGAAAGGGCCTGCGTCAACCTTCCACCTGCCATGAGGCAGGCGTAAGGGTTTGATGCATTGGCGTCCTAGAAGTGGCGCAGTGAAATCTCAGAAATTCACGGCACCGACCCTTTCCTGCGGGGGAACGCCCACCCTGCATACATTATACCTGATGCAGGTATAATGTTGCGCAGGGGTTTACGAAGTGGCGCATCTGCCTAGATGCGTCACTGCATAAATATGGCGCAACATGGCGCATTATTTACGTCGCCGCTGCGTCACTAAAAGTGACGCAAGAGCGGCGCAAAAGTGAAGCTGGGGCTCATAAATGAGCACCTGAGAGATTATTATTTCAGTTTAGAACTCGTTCACTACTGATAAAGTGAGGAAGCACATTGGGTTAAGCAACTACTTCACAGATTTGTCCGAGATTTTTTAAAAACTGATTATATTAGCATGTCTAACTGCAAAAAACACACCCAATGGAGAGCTTTGACCTTTATTGACAGCAATTATATTCAAGTAATTATCTACTGAAAAAGTGATTTTTCAGGTCGCCCTTGTACAGAGACTGTCCCAGTCTTATCTCTGGTTGGTTCTAGTACATCACATGTTTTAGGATTTGCTCATATTCTTCTGACCATCCACAGTTTTTTTGTAAGAGCCATCACCTTGCTCAAAAGCCGTGTCTGCACTGCAGACAGAAAATGACACTTGAAAGGAAACCATTTTAAACACCTTCCAGGGTCTGTATTATAGATTGTGCTCTGGGGGCGCAACCGGCATGTGCATCACCTTAGTGCGCCCCCAGGTCACGATGGTAATACAGAAGAGGTCTCAGATGCTCGTGTGTCCCATTCTTTAATACTGATATTGCTGGTGCACATGCAGCACCAGCGCTGTCATGAGAGGGTGTTCCCTATTTTGCACGGGGGCGTAGCCAATAGGTCTGACTTATATATGTTGATATGGTGACTGCTTGACATTGTCAATAGTCCTGCCTTTTATATATTGATTCTGTGACCCGATGGCAAAGCCAGTAGGCCTACCTTATTTAAAATTACGCCTCCTATATTGTGATGTTGTATTTGGCATAGTTGGGGTAAAGTCTTCTTATGTGGGTCTTAAACCACTAGGGCCATTTTTAATTTGAAGGTGTCAGCAAAAGTATTTCTAGCTACTGGATGTACATATTTGTAATTTAATGCGTAGTTTTTAGTAACGTGTATAATAAATGTTCTTTTCATTTATACAAGAAAGAAAACCATCATGACAATAATTCATGGAGAGCTATTGTTGAGAGGATGTGGCGCAGCAGCCAGAGCTGCAGACTTGGGAGCAGGCGACCTGGGTTCAAGTCTTGGGGTCGGCTCAACATCATGTGATTCTGAGCGAATCACTTAATATCCCTGTGCCCATGGACAATGCCTGGATACCCTCATGGGTGATAAGCTGCAGTACTATAATCCCAAAATGGGATTGCTAGCATAGACCACCTACCCTGAGCAGGTCTTAGACTGTTCCGTTTCTCTCTCCCAAGAATGTCAAGCGCTACAATAGGGTATTTGGTTCTCATCATCATCAATAAATCTTTATTCGGCTTAACCAGCCATAAAAGAGTACAAAAATGCGCATTCAGTGCATCAACAACAGCAGCATTGATTTCCAGCCTAGGCCAAATGACCATACAAAAACGTTACATTATTCACTAAAATTCATTCGCCGGGTCAAACGTGATGGCTTCAAATGCCAACATACAATAATTAAACAGACACTTAAAAACATCACGAAGGGAAACTATGAGCCATGTCAATTCCTAAGTTAAGGTGCTTTTCTAGTGGCCTTTATGGCAGCTGAATAGACCTCCAGAATTTCCAAGTTGATTAAAATCCATTACCTTCAAATGTGCACATTACTTAAAATTCAATAAAAACAGCCTAGTATCAATTCATAACACCATTAAGATTTGCAAAGACATTATCACAACATATAAACAGTTTGAACATATGTTAAAAGCAATTCATAAAATTCCAGGGACATGCAACTCTTTGCATACAGTGATTTCGGTGAGAGACAGCTCAGGGTGTTGTTACTCATAGCTTTTTCTAATGGCCAAAGATACTTTTATGTAGTTGGCTACCGCAATACAAATATCAGGGGTAGCCAGTGAGTGCAAGAATTTAAAACCATCAACATATGTACAAGAGCGAATTATCTTTAACAGTGGGATTAAAAATGTGCTCCTTGCCGTTTTATATAAAGTGCACTGCAGAATAAGATAAAGTGCAAAGTGCTTTGGCTTGTAAGATTATCACATGGACAAGGTGAAAAGTCATTCGCCCAACCACTCTGGCGTGGAAACACCAGCAAAAAATGCACGGTACCTAACCGAAATCTAGTTAAATAAAATCTAATCTGAAGATTAGTGGTGAATGTTAAATACTATTGCAATGGGGCAGGGGACAAGTGCACGGGACCGATCTCATCTTGGTGAGGATAACGCATGTTGCCCTTTGAATGTAACGCCTCTTTGATAACGACTTTGGAGCTCAGTGGGATGCTTTCAGGACTATCATAGAAATGCCCCAATCCTATTTCATAATATTTATCTTTCACAAAACGAAGCCATGATATTTTTGGAGAGTTGGCCAAGTTTTGGCAATCTTTTATTATTTCTCGTGAGAACGTTAGTTCTTCAGATAGCCACATTTTCGCCCATAGGAGTAGAGGGGCACAAGATATGCGATCTTCTACATGCTCTAGTCCCAATTCGTCATGACATAGGTGGATAGGGGCACTATTAGGCGTCATCATAAGCCTTTTAGTGAATTTATTTTCCACTACTTGTAGCTGGCGACTATCGTGATGCCCCCACACCCATGCGCCATATGTTGCAATCGAAAGGCATTTGGCTTTGTAAAGGGTGATTATTTCCCTAACAGGCTTATGGCCTAATTTGCATGCAAAGCGAAATAGACCATCCACAGCCCTAGTTGTATGGTGGGCTCTTGCTGTTACAAGTGGGTCCCAACTTACCTTATTGTTAAATAAGTTCCCCAGGTACATAAAATTCTCAACCTTTTCTATTCTCTTGTCCCGTGCTACGAAAATCTTAGTCTTTGTACTCTTTGGGCCGCATACCATAATATATGATTTAATAAAATTTACTTTAAGATCAAGAGACGACATAAAATCAATAAAAGTATCCAGGGAATTCTGAAGGCCATTCGCTATCATGGCCATTAGCACCGTGTCGTCAGCATAAGATAGCAAGGGGACAGATTTGCTGCCAATTTCGGGAAAATCAAGTTTCCTTCTTAATAGGGAAGCCTCCAGACTGTTTGTGTATATTAAAAACAGAAAAGGGGCTAGGATGCACCCTTGACGGACACCCTCTGTTGAAGCTATTTGCTCAGTTTTTTCCCCTTGAGTGCCGTATCTTATGGAGACTGAAGTATTAAAATGTAGCCTACGGATGAGCGACACCAGTGCTTGTTCCACGCCCAAACTTTCCAGCATATCCCATTATTTGGTTCTCAGTAAGGAGTCAATTGTGAACTTATTATCTCTAATAAGCAATTGAAGTTATTGTTAGGTCTGGAAATAATAGTTTACTTTACGATAAAAAAAAAAACCTCTGAAATTCATTGAAAAAAACCCCAAAGATTAAAGTGTTGTTATAGTTAGGTGAAAATATCAGTTATAAAGTAACATGATAAACTAAGACAACACTGAAATTCACCACGTATAGTTTACTGAGCTAACTATAACTTGAGCCCCGCCATTCACTGTTTATGACCACACATATTACATCACTGATGGCATGTTCAATGACATTATTGATGACATCAGTGAATTCATTCAGTACATTTCTCAGTTTTCTTTAATGTAAAGTAACATATTATTACAAGACCTAACTATAATGTCACTTCAACCTTTGGTGTTTTCGGTAAACAAAAAAAAAAGATATATATATATATATAAGGATATCGACATACCTAACTTCCGCATTGACCTTTACAAATTCTGCTGAAAACTTAAACTTAAAAAACATTTTGAAAATAAACCACAGATTCCAATGCAAACAACGATGGCTAGCACCAATATATCACTTCTAAGGCAGAAGGACATACCCACCCTAAGAACACTTATCTCGCTAGGGGAGGGCCGTAAACCCAGGTCTGCGTAATTGGAACAATCTCTAGATTCGGACAAAGAATTCTGCCAAAATATGGGCATTGTTACATGGAGAGGAGGAGACAGTGGGCTGAGAACACAATCAACCCTCTGCCCACAACTCCCACCGGCTAACAAGATTGATTTATTCCAGGAAATTGTGGTAGAGGACATCAACCAAATAATACTAAATAACTCCCAAACTAAAATGAAGAAAAACAAAAAATCATAGAATTTAACAACGGGAGAGTATAGAGCCCTAAAAGAACTAAGAGATGATCCTCAGATTATCATCAAGGCCTTAAACAAAGGCGGAAATATTGTGGTCCAAAAGCTCAACCACTATATAGATGAAGCCAACAGACAACTGGGGAATGAGGGTCAATATGAAAAACTAAAAGACAACCCAATGGAGATCTGAACCCGAGAATACCATCTTATGTTACAGGGATGGAAAGATCATGGCCTAATTGACTTCGAAGAATACATGTATCTAAAGATTGACCACCCTACCGTTGCAACAATTTACTTTCTACTGAAAGTGCATAAGTCGACTACCAATAAACCGGGAAGACCAATAGTAAGTTCCATCGGCTCTCTTCTCAAAACGACATCACGCTTCATTGATATTTTTCTAATGAACTACGTTACATCTTTACCATCTTACCTGAGAGATGCGATGGACTTCCTCAATAAAATTCAGAAAATCCCATGGAAAGAAGGTCTCATCATGGCAACAATAGATGTAACATCTTTATATACCTGAATCCTCCACACTGATGGAATATCAGCTGTCAAACACTTTTTACAAATGAGATCTATAAGCTACCTGGAACACTCGGAAATGTTATTAGAGATGTTAATGTATTGTCTAAACCACAATATATTTCTCTTCAAGGGTAACCTCTTCTGACAAAAACAGGGTCCGCAATGGGGACATCTTTGGCGCCCACTTATGCCATCCTATTTATGGCAGTATGGGAGGCTGAAGTTCTGAGGACTCAAGACAATTCCAATATCAAAATCTGGACAAGATTTATCGACAACCTCTTCATAATATGGGAGGGAAACCGCACAGACCTCGAGAACTTCATCGAATCATTGAATAATAATAAATACAACTTATCATTCACATCCACAAACAGTGAATCAAATGTCATCTTCCTGGATGTGGAAGTCTTCATCAAAAACCAAAGGCTATGCACCAAGATGCACAGAAAACCCACCTCGTGCAATAGTATCCTGCACGCAAATAGCGGGCATCCATGAAATTTAAAATGGAGCATACGTTATGGAGAGATGCTTAGAGCAAAAATGAACTGCTCAGAAGTCGATGATATGGAAATCCAACTGGATGAAAGGAGCAACGCCTTCCTTGAAAAAGGTTACCCAATAGAAGTCATTGAGACAGCAAGAACTAAAGTGAAACTAAAAATGAGAAAAGATCTTCTAACACCACGCCAAGAAAGTCCAGAGGAAAATAACAAAGAAGATGAAACAACACGGCTGATTATCGACTTTAACGACCAAAATAAAGAGCTAAGAGAAATCATACAGAGGAACTGGAATGTACTAATGCTAGATGAAACCTTAAAGAGAACGCTGTCTTCACATCCAAGCATTATGTATAGGAAAACAGCTTCCTTGGGAGATATTTTAACACAAAGCCACTTGGAAATAAAACAACCAAAATACGTTTTCCTGGCTAAATACTCCTGGTTTCTGGAAATGCTCAAAATGTAGAGCCTGTGAACATGGCCAAAACTCAGCAACATACCGACTTCAAAATGGGAAAACTGAGCGCATACAAGATCACATCACATGCGAATCAAAGTATGTGGTGTACATATTAGAATGTCCCTGCAAGAAACAATATGTGGGAAGCACAATCAACAAATTGAAACTGAGAATTCTACAACATCTGCGGGCCATCAAGAATAAAGATTTCACCTATCCGATGGCCAAACATTTTCATGACTTCCACTCAACTGATAGCCAACAGTTAAAATATTTTGGTATAAAAATTGCGAAGCAAAAAGAACGAGGAGGTGACAGAACCTTGAATTTAAGACAAACAGAATCACGACTCATCTTAGCAATTGGCACTGAAAAACCATATGGGCACAACCTGGATGCAGAATTGCACATACATCTATAGAAATTGACATCCAACCTATGAAAAAGAACTCTGGGATGGCAATTCACACTCCCTTGCTGGAAAGTATCGTTTCTGTCAGCCTCAGCTTCACACCAAAGACAAAAGAACTTTTAAAAGGGACAGACTATAAATTGAATAAGGCTATGCTGTTTTACTTGTCTTCTATTAATTTGTTGAAATTAAACTACCTAGCGGAAATTGATATGAAATATCTCACAATGCAATGGGCAAGGAAAGCTCGAACATGATTTGATAAAATTGGAGTGTACGTTTTATAAATTATTTGTTAAAATTCCAACTATGGTATGGTATAGGATTTAATGGATATACTTTACAATTAATTTAACAATAAGAGGAGAATGTTCACCTAGCCTTATCAGGATTGAATGCACTGTTACATAGATCGCTTTTTAACAGTAGACAGATGACTTGGAGTCTATGGGTCTAGTACTTGACTGTAATTGAAAAGACATGAGAATACTCTCTCTCATTTTTAACTTTAAAAACATAAATGCACCTGTCACTTTAGGATAAGAAACCCCTTTGTGGGCTGACACACAGATACGAATTGAGTCCTAATAAAATTGCAATTAAGTTATAATCGAAATGAAATGAGAATAGTTTCTCTATTCTTTTACTCATAGCATATAAACGCACAGGTCACTTTATATAAAAGAAATTCTCCCATGAATTAACAGATGCACATAAGTTCAACAATTCTCAAATTAATGGGAATTTATACTGATTGAGGCACCTTTCTCTCTCTTTGTATGTAGATAAAAATGGAAAATATCACCTATACCTAATGTATGTATACACATTCTACCCATGTTTTATAGAGAACTCTCATGAAATGACAGATGTTTGCACTTATTGGGTTTTAATTCAAAATGTACTTTACTTTGAATAGAACGAGGATCTTTATCTTTTACACATAACACACAAACGCACAAGTCACTTTATTATATGGTAGTTTGTTTCTCCATGAATCGATACGTGTATATATAAATCGGGTGACCTTCATTGTTGGAAAATCTCCCAGATCAAGGTAATTTTTGCAAATGTGTATAAGGAGACTCCAACAAAATTACCCCATTGTATACATTAGAATTGATTTCCTGTCAAGAACAAGAAATGTTCACACCTGCACTTTCTGTCATACATAGTAATTGAATGTACTTCACATAATATGTTAAAATGGCTGTATGTAATTTGCCATGGTTTGCACATGAGGATTAGCAGTCTAGTTACTGAATAGCAGTAAAAAGTAATGAGGGATTAAGCACTTGAGCACTTTAAGAGACGTTCTAGATGAGGGGACTCTGTGGTCCAGTAGAAGGCTGGGAGCCGAAACGCGTAGACCGTCCTTAACCATTTGATTAGCACTATGGAGTGCTAAATAACATTTTTTTTTTTTAAATCACCTTTTGTGCCGTGAACTCTCTTGCTGTGTGGAGATGATGAGTAGTCAGTTATTCAGTGTTACTACTAAATGGATTTAGTTATGTCCGGTATTTAAATAACAGGGTTATGTAGCCCAGAATTGTCTTCAAATAGTATGTCTAAGTGACTTCAGTTGATGATTGACAATTCTAAGTGCCAAGCATGTAATGTATTCTGAGAATAAGAATGAGACCAATATGTTTGTAGTACATTCTAAAGTTAATGAGATTAGAGACAGTGGGGCATATTATCAAGGGCTCTATCGCCGCTTTAGCTGGACTTTTTGCCGGTAAAGCGGCGATATTTTTAACGCCCTATTAGCAAGCTGTCGCTAACAGGCGTTAGCGACAGCTTTCAGGCGATAGCGGCCGGGTTTTACATCGCCTTGCATGTCAGCGATAATTATCGCTAATGACATGCAAGGTAGGCGTTCCCAACTAAAAGCGACAGAAAACAGTCGCTTACATACCTATCGCCTATTAGCAATACCCGCGAAGCGATAAAAAACGCGCGCTAACCCCGATTAGCGCTTGTTTTTAGAACTGATAAAAACATGACTTAGCAATGAAAGTCAATGGGAGGTGGATTGTAAGGTTAAGTCCCCAGATTTAGCGATAGGATTTTATCGCTGGATTTCTCGCGTTAAAGCTGGGTTTCGCAGCTATCGCTGGATATTTTATCGCAATGGAGATAAACCTTGCTAATAGCATGTTATTTCCGCGGTAATATCCAGCGATAGCCGGCGATAAAAAAAGGCGCGCTAAGCAAGGTTTGCGATATTTTTCGCATGTTCTTGCTAATATGCCCCACTGACTTTTCAGAGCTCCTGCAACAAGGTAATGTCAAAACTCCACTTTCTAAAGAGGAAAAGAAAATAAGATGTGCTCAAATGCAATGTCTGTATTGTGGTCAATATGGTCATTGTGTATAAGATCGACAAACTAACCCAAGACTTCTACATTACGAGAGTAACAACCACACAATTAGGAAGGTACAGCCATCGGAAAACGGGCTCCTTGACAATGAAGGGAGCTGCCTTGTTGATAAGAACTAAAGGCAGCGCCAACGTGGGTATTGAATACTATTAAATCTTCAGTTGCTGATAGGATAATTCCTATCAAAATGACTTTGCTTGGAGGACAGGAATATATTGTGTTAGGACTTTCCAATGATGGAAATGCAGGGAACTACATGGACATTACATTTTCTCAATATTTACAATTATGAATACTTAAGAAAGTCTTCTCAAGTGGATGTTTAAATGTTATCTTTAGGGCCTTTTCATGTTCATACTCACATGATTTCTTTGGTATTTTTTAGGAATCAACATGAAAAGATTTGTTTTGTTGTGATTGATGCACCTTAATTTGAAGTGACCTCGAGCATGCCCTGGTTGAAGCTGAATATTCCTTATAATGGTTGGGCAGCTAGGGTATTGCAATGGAATTCTGGCCATTGTAGCAACAATTGTTTGCCTGATAAAGAATCGCCTTGTAGTCGCCCAGCTAAGGCACTCGCAGTCGTTGAAACATCTCCTGTTATTAGCTGGGCAACTATTGCCTGGATGGTACAAAACCTTTAATGATGTGTTAGATAAAAAAGAAGCCAGTATCTGACCTCCACATAGGGATTAGGATTGCAATATTGATTTAGAACCTGGAGCAGCAATACCTTGTAGTCGAGTATATGAACGTATAGTGTCTGCAACAGGACATCTTAGGCAGTATTTATGTAGATACTGGAGAAATCGTGCGCATAATGACCACATTGACTGCACACAGGCCTTGGCGATGAATCCACTAAGAGAGTAGTGCTGCGGTGGGAAATAACATTACGTCAAAAATCTTACCGGTAATAGATAATACTATAGCTTAGTTATAGTCTCAGTCACAGTAGTAGATATTCTCTTGACTGACTTCTGAATCAGAGCATTGTGTGACTCCACTCCCATTAGACTAAGATCTGCCCCTCTGTGCTACAGCAGGAATTTTGGCATGAATAGCTTTATCCTGAAGTGCTTTTGGGGTTCGATTCGCTCAGTCATGAGGCGGTGGCAGGGATTATGAAGCTGGTCCAGACGAAGGGTAAAGTGCCTACAAGGGAGGACACTGGTCAACGTGATGGTTTTATATGACATTCTTGGACAAGCAGAGGGGGGTCTATGCTTATCCTGTCATTGAAGGCATATTCGTTTGTGCTTTGAGGGTTTCTGCAATGGTGGGATTAGAGGGGTTCTCTTTCTTTTAAAGGGGGGATATAGCTTTAGTGTAAAGCACTCTAACAGATGTCACATGATAGAGATGTCTAGTGAAGACCTCATGCAGCACCGCAGACAGAAGTGAAGGGAAAGTTCTGGGTTACATCAGGCCAGGGACCCCTAAAGAAGGGTGGGCAGCAGGGTTTGGTTTAGCTTTTTGTACCAATATTTGATGCCCAGGGTGGCCCTTTGAAGGAAATGTGAAGCCCTGATTTATGGACACTATACTTTAACTGGGCTGCGGTGCAAGCATGGACGACAAAGTATGGAAGGTGGCTGGGCTCGTCATATAAAGAGCTGGAGAATGAGTGGTCAGGCCAAGGGGGCATGAGATGGCACAGTTGTCGCTTGCGCCAATTGAGCCAGGCAACAGAAACGACACCAAAAATATTAGTAATACATGCAGTGAGAATGATATAATGCAGGTGACCTGCTTAACACTTGTAACACTCATAGACATCACTTACTGGAGGTGTAAAATGGGAAACTGTATGCGTGAGTTGGTCAGACGCTACCATTACCGCGCAGTCTGGGGGGTGCATGGATAATATACCTGCTGCAACAACAAATACGAACCCTCTAGACCTATATTTCTTTATAAACTGGCTAACCGGGCTCAGTAATAGGGCATCAGAAAAAGCATTATTCTCCACACCAAAATTTAATAAATCATTCTTTTATTTCATATTTTTTCTTTTTTTTATTAATTTGTTTATAAAATATTTCATACTCAAAACAAATACATAATATTCAGAAAACAATTTTTTTGCACAAAGTTAGCACCATGTACCAAAGAACAAACATAATTCCTGGGCCACAATAAATAACGACATGAATAAAATTACAAATAGTAAAACAAAGACATACTTCACATCCCCACATCCAAACATACCTCTCTCAGTCTACAACTGCCACCCTTGCACACAATACACACACACTTTAACATCCGAGAGCAACACCAATAGCACTGATGGAAAAAGGGGCGGGCGATGAGCTGTGAACAGTCAGCTATTCTCAGCAAAGGGTTGTCCTTTGTGCCGAATACGACATGTAACAAATTCAAGCTCCATCAAGATATTTTTGCCTTTTTTAGAAAAATTCGACTGAAGAAATTCTTTTTGTCACATGAAGAGACAGATATAGATGATAACCTTTCAGGTTGTAAACCCAAATCCATCTTTAGTCCCACCTTGGAGATGGTTGGCCCTGAGGTGGCCGTTTTTGAAAAATGTGTATTGAGTGAGATCCAGAAGATCACAAAACATACTTATTATGGCAAATCCAATCTGTCTAAACTGGAAAAGACAGCTCTTCATACACTTCAAAATACACCTAATTTGACAATAAAACCCTGTGATAAGGGAGGGGTATAGTTCTGATGAATACAGAACAGTACGATGACAAAATAAATCTCATGTTGGCAGTGCCAGAACATTATAGACCCGTGAGAACAGGGGTGATTACAAGATTACATGAACAGATTAATAAAATCACATTAAAAGCTTACGAAGAACAAGCTATTTGTCTAAAAGAATATCAATTTTTAAATAAACAGAATCCTGTTATACCAGCCATGTATGGAGTGCCGAAAACGCACAAGAATATCTATGACCCACCCTTGTGGCCTATAATATCCTCCATCAATTCTTCCACGGAACCACTGTCTAAATACATTGACACATTTCTGTGTCCACTCACCACTGAGTATAAGTCATATATTAGAGACACAAGTGACA
Organism: Calotriton arnoldi; assembly: GCA_963921515.1. Lineage (NCBI taxonomy): Eukaryota > Metazoa > Chordata > Amphibia > Caudata > Salamandridae > Calotriton > Calotriton arnoldi. The sequence continues at coordinate 1,082,589 of CAWUFW010004824.1, forward strand.
TCATCAATAAATTAGAACATGTACCATTTGACCCTGAGTTTGAAATTTCAGTGACGCTTGATATTGAAGCGTTATATACTAACATACCCCAACAGCAGGCAATAGAAGCAGTAGCCACTCTTTTGAATAGAACACCTGGCTTAAGGCCTGATGCATTCATTTTAGAATGCTTGGAAGCGGTGTTAAAAAACAATTACTTCGAGTTTAACGGCAGTCTGCATCATCAAATTAAGGGGACCAGTATGGGGGCTTCTTGTGCCCCAAGTGTGGCTAATATATACATGGGGGAGTACGAACTAAAGCATATTTTTAACGAATTGGCCCCATTTTATGAGAACGTTCTGAGGTGGCATAGATTTATCGATTACATTTCTTTTATTTGGCAAGGAGATGAAAGTACTCTTCTGATGTTCATCGACTGGCTTAATGCCAGCGATGAGAATTTGAGATTTACATGCCATAAAAGTATTGAGTCAGTGGAATTCTTGGATATTGTTATTTTTGGTGATGCAGGAGAAATCCATGTGAATTTCTTCCGAAAACCCACGGCCAAGAATACAATTTTATCACATGACAGTTATCATCCGAATTGTCAAAAAGATTCTATTCCTTTTGGAGAATTCCTAAGGATTAGAAGAAATTGTTGCAGTATTGGGAACTATGACAAAAATGCGGAAGATTTGAAAGTGAGACTACTACAGAGGGGATACCCCAGACGCCTGATCAGGATAGCTTATAAACGGGCACGCTATTACAATCGTGAAGCACTTTTGGCAGGAAATACACGTCCTAAGAATGATAAAATGGTCTGTGTAATAAATCATTCACCTTTGAATTTTAAAATCAAAAAGGTGTTAGACAAAAATTGGCATATTCTTAATACCAATGAGCATCAGGAATCTATAGATAAACCGATCATTGCCTATCGGAGAAACAGAAATCTAAAGTACACACTTGTACATACAAGAAATACAGGTGTTCCACAGGTGAAACAAACCACCATTGTGGGTCCTCCCATATTGGGTAACCACAAATGTGGTACATATGTTGCATGTGACACGGCGATTGTGACCCAAGTTTGGGAATACAAAGGCAAGAAAGGTAAACTCAAGGATTTCACGAATTGTCGGAGCCACAATGTAGTCTACCTTATCCTCTGCCCTTGTGGCAAAGGGTATGTGGGAGAAACGAGTCGACAATTTAGAATTCGATACAGTGAACATAGATCGGCTATTAGAACTAGGAAAACTCTGTCTCCCATGGTCCAACATTGTGTAGATTTGAACCACAATGAGAACGAGCTTAGATGGCTTATATTGGAAAAACCGAAAAGTCTCCTGGGCAAAAGCACTGATGAGGTACGTAAGGTTCGTGAAACCTATTGGATTTATACTCTCAATTCGGTTCAAGATGGCCTGAATGAGGAGATTATTTGGCAGACTGTATAGTGGTAGAACATTAATCTTGGAGATTTCATTATTGATGGATTAGCTTAAAATGTGTTCTAGACGCTCCAGTTTAGACATCCATCATAGACTCTGCCTAGATGTCTTGCTTTATGATTCTTCTCGTCAGAATATCATTTTTTATATATGTTATTACCCTGGGTGGGAACCCAATATGATCACTGGCTTGGTTACATATATAGATGGAGTTGGCTCTGCAACCAGGAAGGGGGTTATAATATTTATATCATGGGCACTTTAGCCCTAGCCACCGCTTTGTTTCTGATCAGCTCAGTGCACTGTAGAGAAGTGACATTACATATATTTGATGCACTCCAATTATTGCCACTTATATAATTTTAAGTGGTTATCATCGTTACTTGGATGGAAGTCACCAGACATTTATTTTGTGCACCTTAGTGCTATGAGGAACATCAGGCATTATTGCCTTGTATTTTTCATATTATATCTATATCTAGTATCATAAGGAGGTTTCCATCTCCGAAGGTGTGAGAAAATCTAACAATTTTCCTCCCTTGTTGTCTGTATATCAGACAAGTACAAAATGGCTCTCTTTTTGTTATGGACTATAAGCTTATTTGGTAGCGCTCATGGAAATGCTTGCTGGTGTTAGAAACATCGTCTTATTTAAACAAACATCCTGGTGGAAGTAGAACATCTACACTGCATTGTTGGGTTGACTGCAGTGAATATTTTCAATAAACACCATGAGATTGGCGTTAATGAATGCTGTTACGGTCATATATATTGTCGATTACATGGGAGTCGGTACCCATAAATACATGAACTTTTGGGTTGCAATATTATCGCCGCTATTCACAGGGGGGCCATTTAGATTGAACTCATGCATATGGGCTAGGTAGATATTGCACCATTCCAAAATGGCGCCCAAAATCACTCAGTGCGCTAGGTGTATCGGGGCATAATCTGGTCTCTTGCATATCACGTCATCACTCTCTAGTGGACGTGTTCCGGCTGTGGGTGATTAGGAGCACCAGGATATAAATGAACAACGTGAGAGCCTTACTCCTTGGAATCCCTTCGTGCAAGGACTCTCTGGCGGCACTACATATCAGACAGGTACGAGTTATAGAGTATGTGGTTTTTGTGAGATGCCTTTTTCTTAGGCTAACTGCGTTAGAGTATATCTTTTTGCTAGTGATATTTTGCAGGTAGCGTATAAAACAATATATAAAGTAAGTGGCGTCCTTGTAGATGCCTCTGAAACGGGTTTGCTGTTTTCACAGTGGACTTTGCGCAAGTGAGATTTTGCCGTTAATGTATTCTTCGGCATTAGATATTCTGTGCATTGCTTTTTCTTATTCGAAATAAGTACTATAAGCAACTAGTGGTGCCTATTAGGTTTTAGTGGGGCCTGTTTTTAACTAGGCAGATACTGATTTTGATAGATACAAACATTTGGAAGCATTCACTTTGTCGGGCTAACAATGAGCGTTTTTTCTAATCTTGCACTTTATATAGCACGTGTGTCCTACTGCGATTTACTCGCATATATCATCATTTTAAAGAAGCGGGAAGGACGGTGCCAATACAATTTTTGCTCTTACTGAAATAAGAAAAATCAGAGGTATATGGTTCATCTCCTTTTTGATTTACTTGACATTTACGGGCCGTTTATCGTGTTGCATGCTATAATTAAAGATGTATGCCAATTGCGCCTCATTGCGGTGCTCTTCTCTTTCTTTCACTTGACGGCGTAGGCTCCATTCGTTTGAAAACTTGTTACATCTTGAGGCATATACTGAGAACTAATGAAGCGGGATAACGCCTGGGAGAAAAACACGAAAACAAATCACTTCATTTGAGAATTGATACAGCCAATGGTATGCTATCCTATAAAGTCTTGGCTTCAACCTTAGATTATTATTCTTAGAATTGCGGGCTATAGGTTATGTGATGTTATACACATGGTACTTTTCTAATACTTGTGATATTTTTTCCCATCTTTTTTTAGACCGTTCGGGAACGCACGTAGTATTAGAACTGTAACCACTCTGTGCCACTAAATGTGATATCGTCAGATTCGCAGATTCCAACAGCACAGAAATCAGGCCTGCATTTAGCAGGTAAATGTCCATTCCTAAGATATTTTAGACATATCTTTTTGAGTATGTGTATAGAATGTTTATAGTGTGGACCCACAAGCCTTACTTCAATAGACTGAAGGGGTACCATATGTGCTCATAGCATGATAGCAACACCAGGGACACCAATATTCTATTCAATACAGATCAAGTTTGATGTTTGACAATCATAAAAACTGCTTCTATAATAAATTAGGCATTGAAGCTGCATTGCCATTTAGGACCTATATATAGATTTAGTCTGAGCATATTATGGGAAATTTTAGTCTATGGATTGTGGACTAGGATTCTAGTATAGTAGGATGGTTGTGAGTAAGAGGTCTAATACTACCTGCAGAAAAGTTCATGGACCAAAACATTTTTTCTTTTGGATGAGAGAAAAACCTTTTTAGGTGAAGATTGATTTAATTTCTCTATGCATGCTAAGTTTACTATACAATGCGCACTTTGTGGTGTTTGGTGTATTTGTTATAGGTCTCAGTGTGAAAGATGTTTTTGTTTTGTTTTGTTTTGGCACTGGTGTTTATAATTCACATATGGTGGTGAGAGAACATGTAACATATTAGAGATACTAACCATTTTTTGAAAATGCATATGAGTGGCATACTTGCTTAGTTTTTATATAGATACTGTATAGGAGAAATGTAAGATATCTCCTTGGGCATCTCCTTACCTTGAATGCAAATAAATTAATTCATTTATATTATTATTATATTCCTTTCACATTGTCATTTCAGACTGGTTCCCCCCTTCATCCACCCGTTATAAGTAAGAAAATAACAGGTCCTGAAGAAGATGGATTAATTATTTGTAGATTCCATCGAAACGTACGTCGACCAGCTAGAGTGTGACACCCCAGTGTTCAGCACAGCCATTAGGGGCTGATTTCATCGCCCGCCCCTTTTTCCATCAGTGCTATTGGTGTTGCTCTGGGATGTCAAAGTGTGTGTGTATTGTGTGCAAGGGTGGCAGTTGTAGACTGAGAGAGGTATGTTTGGATGTGGGGATGTGAAGTATGTCTTTGTTTTACTATTTGTAATTTTATTCATGTCGTTATTTATTGTGGCCCAGGAATTATGTTTGTTCTTTGGTACATGATGCTAACTTTGTGCAAAAAAAATTGTTTTCTGAATATTATGTATTTGTTTTGAGTATGAAATATTTTATAAACAAATTAATAAAAAAAAGAAAAAATATGAAATAAAAGAATGATTTATTCAATTTTGGTGTGGAGAATAATGCTTTTTCTGATGCCCGATTACTGAGCCCGGTTAGCCAGTTTATAAAGAAATATAGGTCTAGAGGGTTCGTATTTGTTGTTGTGCTAATCCTTTCCCCCTTGTTCCCTGACCTGATCAACTATTCGCTTTAGGGGGTTGCCTCCTTTCCTTTAATATACCTGCTGCATGAACAAGACACACAAGAATAAAATAGGGAGGAAACTGCATTTGGTAATTTAGATTAAAGGTGGTAATGACAAAGACATGAAACTTCAAACCGCCTCTCATTGTTCAGACAGGATGGGCGCACATTCTGTAATTGTGAACGGGAACATATTTTATGAATGCAAAGGTAGCCTGGGATCAGCTTGTCAGGAAGGGAAGTTACTGTCATGGGGACTGAACTAATGCCAGCAGAGGGCTATAGGTAAGGTTTAACATGTGTCCCAGATTTATTAAGCCTTTGCATTGCTCTTGCGTTGCGCAAGGCAATGCAAGGACACCGCCACGGCTTCAGTAAGATTTACAAAGCCAAGCAAGGGGTGATTTGTGCCACCATGCATTGCTTTGTAAAGAAATGTAACACAATGCAGTGGCTTGTGCTGCATAACTCTGGGCATAATACTTTGCTACGCTCACGGAACATGCAAAGTTTGTGTTACTACACAAACTGCACATAGCAGAGTGAAAAACTGTGCTAATCAAGTAGCATAGCAGCAGTATATTAAACACATACAAATGCTTTGTTAAAGCAATTTTCTATGCTAAAATGCATATAACAAATTCACAAAAGTGAACTTTCACAATGAAAATATCAAGCAATGAGAGAGGTGATGATTTTGGGGTCCCCCCTAACCTAGGGGGAGGACCAAGCAGATGCCTTGAACACAAAAAGCATATCATGTGAACGATTCAGTGGTGGTCCCTTCCTCCTAGGACCACCCCAAGCACAGTTATGGGCAAAAATACAATCCCAACCAAAGGCCCTGCAAAGCATTATGGGACGAGATTAGCAGTGGGCAGTGAATATTATAGTGTCCAATATCAAAATAATTCTACAAAGAGCTGCAGTTCAACTAGTCGTTACTAGATGTCCCTCACGAGTCAAATGCAAAAGCATTGAAATTATTAATACATCAAGCTGCAGTTCCACTAGTCGTTACTAGATGTCCCTCACGAGTCAAATGCAAAAGCATTGAAACCCTTTCATGAAGCTTTTGCATTTGACTCGTGAGGGACATCTAGTAACGACTAGTGGAACTGCAGCTCTTTGTAGAATTATTTTGATATTGGATACTATAATATTCACTGCCCACTGCTAATCTCGTCCCATAATGCTTTGCAGGGCCTATGGTTGGTATTGTATTTTTGCCAATAACTGTGCTTGGGGTGGTCCTAAGAGGATGGGACCACCACCGAATAGTTCAAAAGATGTGCTTTTTGTTTTCAAGGCATCTGCTTGGTTCTCTCCCTAGGTTAGGGAGGATACCAAAATCATCACCTCTCTCACTGCGTGTTAATTTATTCATTTCACTATATGCATTTTTATCATATAAAGACAGAGATATTTATTTTATCTTAACTTGCACTGTGCAAGATGCCTTTGGCAATTATTGTACAGTGCAGTGAAGCACACAGCTACGCACTACGCAATTTGCATAGTTACGTGTAGTTCAAAATGTACTTCACGTAGCTACGTGAAGTGCTACTACGCAAACTACACCCAGGGTTAGTGCTGTGTTGCATTATATTTTGAGCTTAGAGGCGTTCCATGGGTGGAGTGTGGCTCTTCCAGTACATCCAACCATGGTTTTAAGGCAATTCCAGGTTTAAAAAGGTTGGTAAAGCTGGGATTGTCAATTTTTCCCTCATAATTTCCTCTTTTCATTGCTTTTGTGTAGGAAGCTATGACTTCCTGCACAAAAACAACCCTGTCTGTAACGCAGGCTCCCTTGCAGTATAGTGAAGGATGACTCCATTGGCACATGGCAGCACACAGTGCAGCAGCACAAGGAGAGCAAAGAAATGCTCCCTTTGTAAATCTTAGTAAATATGGAGCCCTTCTGCACTCTCCCTTTGACGCACAGCAGCCTAGACTGATCCCTTGCTGAGCTGCATTGCGTGAAATGATGCTAAAGATGTCCCTGTATGTTTTGCTTAAATCGATGAAAGAGTTACTCAAAGGATAATCCTTATGAGAGGACAGGCCTTGTCCACGTGCGGACAGGTTCACAGAGGGACCATGTAAATCCTGGAAATAGAATACGCCATAGAACATGTAAACCCCATTAGAACATTGGAATGTTGGGAGCAGAGCTCCATTGAAAACAAGTAAATGCTCCGGGCTTCTAATGGCTGGTAGAAGCCCGGAGCTCCAAGATTTGTTGCTGTGAACAAATGCCTCTCAGAGCTCGAGGGGAAATAAACCTACTTGGGCTCTGAGAGGCCTTTGTTTTTACTAACTAGAATATTCTGCCCTCTAGGGGCGGTATGTTCTAATAGTCTTAGAGCCCTTCATAGAGGGCTCTACCAGGCATCAAAGGCCCGCTCCCTTGTTAAAAGGTCTCGCCAGTGCCGGCTGTAGGGCGGTGCGATCGGTGCGACCGCACCGGGCGTTGACTTGGGGTGGGGGCGTCATTTTTTTAAAAGTATACTATCATTTTAAAAGCACCTGCTGCCTCGTTCCTGGCCTCCAGAAATTTTCAGACATCAATTAAAATGTCAAGATAACTCTGGCGATTAATCTCTTCCTGGAAAGAGACCGGAGGTTTGTCTAGTGGAAGTTTTGGCTCATCCTAAGGTAGTGCAGAAGGTTAAGATGCCTGCTACTAGGAACGTGTACCGTGGGGATAACGAAATGCATATAATGTAAATAGGTCAGTGGGTTACTGCTTCTGTAATAGAGCTCCTTTTGTTACTTGTCGTTTATAAGTCAAAATCCTAATATAGAACATGGAGCTATTAACTGTCACCCTAGATCTGCTGCAAACTGCAAGGTATATGTTAGAGCTACATGTTTTTTTGCCCAGTCTTTTATCATTCGAATTTTGTGAAGAGGGTTCGTTTGGGTAGAAAACAATTCTTATTATGAAAAAGAACCCCTAACAATGATGTTACGTTTTAAATTCTGAATTTGTGATTTTCCAGAATAAGGACTCAAACTATATTGTCTACCAGTATCGATGACATGTCACTCCTACACTACACCTTGCAGTCCTGTCTGATCAAACATTTCCTATACACTGATTTACACACATATGATTGTCTCTGTGCAATGTGTGTGTGGTGTAAAGTGCTCTGACACCTTACACTGGTATGAGTGGTGCTATAAAACTAAGTGAATCTGAGAGACAGTGGTTATGGAGACTTCAGAGGGACTCCGTGGTAGAGGTGGTCACTGGGGGGGGCGCCAACAGACATTATCGCACAGGGCGCCACCAGCGCTAAAGCCGGCCCTGGGTCTCGCCTTCAGCTCAGGCCTTTATTGCTGGAGCAGGCCTTAAATGGCCGGTAGAGCCCGCTGTGGTGGGCTCTAAGGCTATATTAAATACCACACTCTACTGGTAAAAAGTCTGGAAATGGAAAAGGAAAATGGTGGAGGATGAGAGTTTAGGAGACAGCGATTTTTCAAGTTATTTCGAAGGCTGCGATATTTAGAGTCTGCAGGCGGGCAGGGAATTCAAGATTCTGACTCTTTGGTAGCCACACTTGCCCAGATCAGCTGATGGTTTGCATGGGCACTAAACACAACCAAAGGAACGCAAAGTGGTACGAAATGCAATGTCAATCAACTTTCAAGGAATAGACCTGAACCTTGCGCTGCGCCAAAACTGCTTCGGTTCATTTACAGCAGCCCCCAGCGAGTGCGTGCAGCGTATGCATGATGGCGATTGATAGGCGCAACAAGCAGATCAGCTCTCTGCCTGGCCTGGCTTTTGTGTCAAAGTGAAACCAAGTGAAACCAGGCCCAGTGGAAGGACCAGGCCCTATTTCGCATGCGGAACCTACAAATGATAGGCAGCCGCTGCAGGTAAGAGCGGTGGGGCTAGGCGAGGGGGGATTTCGAGAGATGACTACGAGGCAAAAGCAGTTAAGAGCGGTGGGGCCAGGTGAGGGGGATTTTGAGAGATGACCACGAGGCAAAAGCAGGTAAGAGCGGTGGGGCGGTGGGGCCAGGTGAGGGGGGATTTCTAGAGACAACCACAAGGGAAAATTATTTATTTATTTAATTTTCCCTCGTGGTCGTCTCTCGAAACACCCCTCACGTGGCCCTACCTACCCACCACTCTTACCTGCAGCGGCCGCAGCTGTTGATAGGTGTGTTTTATGCAAAAACACATTTCTTTCGTGCCTTGCCATTCTGCAATTGTTTTTTAGGAATTTAGCCGAGAGGGTGTAGCTCAAGTACAAATCCAATGTTAAACTCTGCTGGTTCTCCTTTACCCACCGCTCAGGGCTCTCTGTGGTGCAAAGCAGACTTGTTTTAGCACCAGTGCCGCTGATTAATTCATTGTCCAACAGCTCTCTGTAAATCATTCATGCAACGTAAAGTAACAATTTATCAAATCCTGTGCGCAACGCAGAGCAGCAATTTATCAAATCCTGTGCGCAACGCAGAGCAGCAATTTATCAAAACCTTTGCACAACACAGAACGACTATTCATCAAATCCTGTGCGCAACGCAGAGCAGCAATTTATCAAATTGTGTGCTCAAAGCAAATGGCAATTTATCAAATTGCACAATGTACAGCAGCAATTTATCAAATCCTGTGCGCAACGCAAGCAGCAAGTTATCAAATCCTTTGCGCAATGCAGAGCGGCAGTTAATTGTGCATCACTCCATAGTGTGTAGGATAGTGAATATTGTCTTGTTACTTACCGGTAATCTTCATTACCCCGATTAGGGTCCTCCCCGTCCCAGTCCTTACTACGTGTCCTGCGTTTTTTGTTGGTTCTCTGCTTGTGAGTTCCTCACATAGTAAGGACTGGGACGGGGAGGACCCATGAGGGGGTAATGCCCATTGTTTAACTTATTTGGAATTAAAGCAAAGTTACTGAATGGAGCCAAGAGTAGCGAGAGAGTTGGTGAGCTAATGAGTGGCTGAATGGATATGCAAGCGCATGTGTGCGTGATTGAAGTAAGTGCATATGTTAGCAAGCGAGTAAGTAATGGAGTAAGTTACTAGTAATCGATGCACGGAGCCAGTGGCCATGATTGCTGTACGTTTCCATTGCCTACACAGTGCTTAATTTGTGCCGGTGGCTTCAGATGGTGGGTAGCAGCTCTCACGTTTTGGTACCATGACTTATTTTTCAGCAACAGACTTTGTTCTGGAACAAGATAGATGAAGGCTGTAAAGGGTGCAAGAGCAGGGCCGGACTGGGAACAGAAACCGGCCCTGGCAAACTGCTCAGCCGGCCCCCCCTGGGGTGAGGGGGAGTGCAGCCGAGCAGTTTGCGAGGGCCGGTTTCGGCCGATTTTGATACCGGGGGCCGATATTGCCGACCCCCGGTAACAAAAACGGCCCCCAGGGGCCCAAAACCGGCCCCCACCCTAGCGGCCTACCGGGGAAACGCCCGGTGCCCGCTATGGCCAGTCCGGCCCTGTGCAAGAGGGAGGAAGAGGAAGACATGGGAACAATGACAAGTAGCGAAACAAGGATGAAACAGAACCAAAAAGACTGAGGTAAAGAGACAGGAAGTGTAGGGTGAAGGAAGGGAGAGGCCTGAGGTTGAATCGACAGGCTCCAAAGAAATACGTTCAGCCCCTGCTATTTTTTATTTATTTATTACAAATTAAGCGCTGGCCCTTCAGCACAGGAAGGGGGCCCCACAGCCACAGGGCAGCCCCCCACCCCAGGGGAACCCCCAAGCCACCCTCCTACAAACTCCAATGAAGCTGGGGCCTGAAAGGGTTTCTCCTACGCTGTGCTCGGAGTTCAACAGCCCCAGTCTAACAGGTGTCAACAAACACCAGCTCCTGCAGCTGAGCCCAGTGGCCTGAACCTATGACCTCTAGCACTAAATAAAGAGAGGGGGGGTTGAAGTGGTCACTGTACGACCTGTTCACAGGACTCAAGCTCCTGCGTGGAGCCACTTGAGCGCTAGTTGTACACTCGCTCCAGATTGCGGTCAGTGACCACAAGCACACAGAGCGTGGATGGCGACGCCGGGATCTATCAAAGGGTGGATCTTGGCATCATATTGAGCACAGAAACAGGAACAGAAAAACACCCCGATTTTAGTGAAATACAACAGTTTCATCAAACCTTGTGATTTCTTCAGCCCCCTCTTCCCCTGCCCCTTAGACCCCTCTTGCTTATGGTCACACCATCTCCCTAACCTTTCCTCTCCACTGGCTTCACATCACCAACATTAAACTGCTGCAAAGACCCCTGAGTCTTGGACAAGGCTACTGAGGCTGTTAGAGAAGAGGTCATCTTCGGACACCAGTAACCTTCCAGGCCTAGCCCCATATTTACACAAAAGTCATGCAGCGCAGCAAGTCACCTTGCTGGGCAGTGCTGCGTAACAGGAAAAGGGCAGGAATGTGCTGTACTTAAAAGATTACAACGCATTCCTGTCCTTGTCTTTGCACTGGCACCATTCTGACTGCCTAGCGCCAACACAGGCACCCTTGCACTATGGTGCAAGGGTGTCTGTTTTGCAGACAGGATTGTTTTTGTGCAAGAAGGAGCACCTTCCTGCACAAAAACAATCCCGGAAGGCAAATTCCTCTTTCTATGTGAGCTGCAGAATGCAGCATACATAGAAAAAGGTAGTAACGAGGAGAAATAAAGATATTTCTCCTCGTTCCACCTCTCCTGGGAAGGTGTAATATTCTGGTGCATTCTCTGGTTTACAAGTCCCTGTAAACCTGGGAATGGGTCAAAATCCATGGGAGTTGCGGGGAAACAAGTGACTTTGCGTGGCTCCATAAATCTGTTGTTGAGGTTTGGTTCACACACGTACCACATTGTGTGGTGCAAACGCGACGCAAGCCTCTCATAAATATGTCCCCTAGGACTTTGTAATGCTCTGTAAACAAGACTTATGCCGAATGTTCTGGCTGAAAGGACACCATACACTTTGCAAACAATTTTGAGGGAGATCATGAAATATTCCAATACCATACGGTCCGCCTCAGAGCCCTACGGCATTGTTCCTTTGCAGCAGGAAATATATTCATAAGTCCATCAGAAAATAATAGTGCCCACTAGAAGCATTTCAACGCACAGCAGAAAAATGCTTATGCCACAGAGTAATAGTGTCCATCTGGAACATCATTTTCTTGTTGTTTGAATAGAATGGAGATGGTGCACAGTCGGAATCTGGGCTTGTGCAATAACCAGAGGCAGTGGCGGCTAGCATCTACAGGGAAGGGGGTGGGCGTGTGCGAAAATAATATATAAACAAAACTTACCTGGAGACTAACACAAACGTCGTCCGGTGCGGACGTCTTCTTCCTTCCACAACAGCCCGGCCACCAGGAAACTCCCTTTTCCAATCCTGGTGCTGCTCACATGCAGCATGTGAGCAGCGCCCTGATTGGAGGGAGCAGCTTCACTCGACGTTCCACAGCGCTCTGGAGGCCTGCACTTACTCTCAATCCAGCTGTCTTAAGAAGTTTAAAGTGCACATGTGTGGCTGGCCGTCGGAAGACGGCCAGCCAAAAAGACATGCACACTTTAAGCAAGTGCCAAAGGCAGCCCACCCTCCTCCCTGCTGCTATTACTCAGCAGCAGCCCTGCCCCCGTCCTGACGCTCTGTTTTGGGACGGGTATGAAAAGTAAAATGGTAATGAATTAGCATTCTATTTTTCATGTCTGGGGCTTTGGGGGTAATGTAAGTGGGGCGACACTCCTCCACTCCAATGGAGGAGTCGCCCCTGACTAGAGGGTCAAGAGGTAGCTCCTTTTAAGGCGCAGATTCTCTTCTCAGGCGCAGCATAGACAGGCACAAGGACCACTTGGTCACTCTCATCCTAGACTCCATCTGTCTCACACCCTCTCATTCTTGCTACTGTCATCATCCTCCCTGTGTTTCAACTCCCCACACACCCCTTCATTCCCCTCTCCGCAGCCACTATGGCCCATTGCTAAGCAGAAATGGGCAGATGTGCACATTTTTTTTGACGTCGCTAATGGCCCGATTCAAAGAATCAGGCCGTTTGTACCTCAAAAAGCATTTTATTATTTACAAATGCCCAATTTGGTATTCGGTAATCTATTGCTGATTTGCAATTGGGTTTACGATTCATTATTAGGAAGGGGCATGTTTAGGGCATCCCTTCCTAATAGCAACTTGCAGTGGTATGTGTGAATGTTTTGTGACTGAAATGATGTTGCAAAACATTCGCAAGAAACCCCTTCCCATTTGTGAATGTTGGTGAAAATATTTTTAAGAGCAGGCAGTGTGGGCCCATAGATCATTATGAAATGCATCTTGTTTTCCTTTAGGGAAAACGGGCTGCATTTTTTTAAAAACAATCGCTTTATTTAAAAGCAATCACAGACACAGTAGTCTGCTGACCCCAGCAGGCCACCATCCATGTGATTTTTACGATTCACAATGGGTCGCAAACTGAGAGCTACCTTCTGAATATTAATGACTTTGGTCTATTTTTGACCCACTGGGAACTGCTAAATGTGTTAAACACACTGGTGTGCATCGCTGTCTGCAAATACCAAGTACCGAATCGCAAAAGTTTGCTATTAGGTAATCACAAACCCAAAGCTACATATTGGCCCATAGTTTTTTAGCCAGGAATGGTTGAGGGGTGGAAGGCTGGGTGGACCTTAAAGAAGCAGGGTGGGGACCGAGTGGCACTGGAGGCCAGTGTCAAACAAAGCCCTCTTCTATCTCACCCACTGACATTCCCCAGAACAACTACTTTCTCTTCTCCTGTTCACTCCTTTCACCTCTGTAGCTTTCCTCTGCCCTCTCTCCTTTCATCGTGTTACTCTTCCCAGTTCAGCACCCCCCTTACATATCACACCAGTGTCCCTTGGGGGGTCCATAAGGACAATGAAGAAAGCATCCATCGGGTCCTCCATTAGGGTAAAGTAGCGCCTGGGCATGGCACTGCCATCTGTGCAGCGTTCTCTTGTCGGAGGAAAGCTGGCACACAGCGACAGAGAGCACAGTCCTTAGGCTGGCATCAGCCCCCTGCAGCTATGGCACTGCAGCTATGGCACTGTATACAGATGTGGGCTGCTGGGGCTTTCTGGGAGAAGGGCATGTTCACATGAAGGAGAAGCAGATGTGGTGGTGCCTGGCACACTTTGTAGATGTGCCAACGGTAAAGCAGAGACCACATGTGGAGCTCTGCCAGATGTGCAGGCCTCAGCCGCTGAAGTCACTGAGGTTGTTGCCCCTCAGACCTCTCTGGTCCCTGTACATTTATTGTTCTTGGTATAAATGGAGGCATCTCTATGCATGCAGGTTGGTGTGGTCCTCAATCTAGGGCTAGCTGAATAGCACACACCTGAAATGGGAACCCCCAACACACGTGTCCGTTGGCACCCCACAGGGTAAGAAGATGGGGCAAAGCCATAAGTCAACTCCTGCAGGCAAACACACCCCCATCCCCCAGCCCCCTCCCCATCACACACACACGCAAACACACACACACACACACCTACCTACCTACCTACTTACCTAGAGAGCCATAAAAAATACATTAAGGCCATACATTGATTACCGGGGAACACACCACGTGACTATTAAAAATTCATACTCACGGTCCTTAATTTCAGTTTTTAGGATAAAGTTAATAACACTGTAGTGTAAGAGGGAGCTATGGGGGCCGCATCACCTATGAAAGTACAATATTTAAATAGAATTCTCACAGGGTGGGAGTAATGATTCTTTCTCTGTCTTGAAAGTGTGAAGCTTCGTGATTCCTGTAAATCCATGTTACACCACAGACACACTTTTCTATACAGTGTTCATTTCAGGAGGGTTGTCACAGCACAGGAAAATCCCAAACATGTTGTTTCTCTCGTTAACGCATTGCATTCTGCATGTAAAACTGAAAACACTGTGCTGCAATGCTTCTTCTTAATGGGGCATCCGGTGAATGACGTCACCAGGCATCTCAAAACCCCAGCTGATGTCATCAAACAAAGGAACATTCTGCGCCGCCTATAGAGATTTTAGAACAACATTTTAATGTGGTTTTTTTTTTCAAACAAAACAATATGCACGACAGATGATAATTGTTAAGAAAATGCCTTATTATGACAGTCGGTGTTTTAACAAGGCATTCTGGGAGGGTGGGGAAGTGTCTCTATAAATAGATTATGGCCTTATTCTATATTCCACACATTGTCTGTAAGTTAAGCCTGACTGCCTTTGTGCCAAACTACCAAGAGGGTTAAGCACAGGTTAAATTAGTGACTTTTTGTGGTTCACACTGACAGCAATTTTGGTTGTTGCTTGAGGAGGGCTCACACCCCCATCAACCAAAAACCCAATTTATCGCACCTCTCTAGGAATTTCATGAGCCTTTCCCCTGTTCTGAGAAGTGATTGAATCAACGGCAGCATGTCATCTCCACACAGGGGCTCAAGTGAAAGCCTCAAACCAGTGTGTCTTGTCCTATCCAGGTGGCCACCGGCTCTAACACTAGGGTGAGCAATACTGGGGAGAGGGGGCATCTGTGTTTGGAAGCTGCTTGTATGGGAAAAGATTCTGACATGATGCCATTAACTGACACTCAGGATGTTGGGATTTTGTATAGAAGCCAAAGAAATGCTAGTATTGTCCAAAAATCATTTTCTTAAACACTTGGGGGCTTATTTACAAGTCCCTTGCGCCACCCTTACGTCACTTTTCCCATGCTAAAAATGATGCAAAAGTGGGGCAAGGGGCTTATAAATATGCCCCTTGGAATAGAACTTTCTAATTCACAAACTAGAAGGCTTTCTTGAAGTCGATGAGCATCAATGCTCCAGCATCAAGGAACTTGTGCGCATTTGCCAGCGAGATGCATAGTCTCCTAATGTGATGTTGCGTACCCATCCCATGCATAAAGCCATTTACCTCTGGATTTATTAGGGTACTAACTACCTCGCCTCCGTCGCCAGCATACTCTTGCTTTAGGATTTTGTTTTTGAAAAAACAAAAACAAGTTAAAAGTTTGACTGATGGCATTGTCATTTTGATGATACTATCTTTCAATGACTAGAGATGTCTGCTAGGCCAGCGGATATCTCTAAATTTTGAGTGCAGGTATTCCATCAGGGCGACAGAGTGTTTCACTCCATCACCCTGATGAAGTACAATCCATAGTCCAAGCTCTACATCAGGCCCTTTGCATCTGGATTCATTAGTGAGACAGGAAGGTGATAATCTTTCGTAAAGGTTACACTGGTAGTATGTTAGACTAGGGCGTCTTCCCTGAAGGAAGACTCATGATAGTTTCTGTGACTTCTTCTTCAGACAGCAGAAGGTCTAAAATATTGCAGCCTTGATCGCTAAGCGAAGCAAGGGAGCGGGTGGGTCTTGGGTTATGGGTGTTTCTGACTCGCGGTCTGTTGTAGGGAATGCGACACAGATGTGTGTATTGATTTCGCTCAGTAAACGACTATCTCTCCTTTAAACGCCAATTGAAGGCGTGGCTATTTGAAAATGCATTTAGATAACCTGTTGGGTATGAATAGTCTGCAGCGCCTAGATAGCGCTGTGTGCTCTATAAGTCTGATGGTTGATTGATTGATTGTAATTGCCAAATGCTGTGGTTTTCTCCGATTGCCCAGGTATCACTAGCCCCCACCTCTCGATCCTTGAGTCAAATCTGCATCTTTGACTCCGGTAGTATCATATCGCAAAGGAAGTTGCAACTGGTGGGAAGTAGGTGTTTTCCATGCAGCATAAGTACGCCAGGTGAGTGTCTTTTGGCAGATTGAAGCACTGCCCCTCTTTTGATCCAGTCACTAAGAACTTTCACATCTCATGGCAATACTTTGCATTTTTCTTTTCCCTGTTTGGATGTTTAATTCGGATCTTATCCTTTCTCACACTATATTGTATGGAATAAATGCAAGTGACAGTAAAGCATGATGTATACGAAAACATTGTACCCCACTTACACCCTCCTTACACTGCCACCTCAGAAGCATCTGTCACCCGTATAACTAATGAGAAACAACTTTGGTACCTAATATACCTCATACGCTTGTAAGAAATGTAAGTAAGGCTTGCAGCCCAGGTAGGTTTGGGCCCATTTATTAGACACTGAGGGTCTGATTCACTAACGGCCTCCGCACTCGTGGCGGAGGCCCGCAGTTGTGGGGGAGTCTCTGCACTCGTGGCAAAGGCCCCGCAGTTGTGGGGGAGTCTCTGCACTCGTGGCGGAGGCCCCGCAGTTGTGGGGGAGTCTCTGCACTCGTGGCGGAGGCCCCACAGTTGTGGGAAAGTCTCCGCACTCGTGGCGGAGGCCCCGCAGTTGTGGGGGAGTCTCCGCACTTGGGATGGAACCTCCGCGATGAGAATTCTCATTGGGGAGATTCCTCCCCGAGTGTGGAGACTCCACCACAGCTGCGGGGCCTCCGCCAGGAGTGCAAAGGCCCTTTGTGACTTAGGCCCTGAGTGTCTTGGGACTGTGAGGGTCCTGAGATCATCTGAGGCTCTCCTGTTGCTAAGCCATGTATCATCCACATGGGTATACTAAGAATGGTCTTCTTTTCAGGTGGTATCATTATTCTTCGGTGGTCTCTTGCTTTGGTGTTCTCGCTGTGTTTGCTTGTGATCTGAATCTTCACTGTGGGAGTTGCAATTGTCTGTGGATCCATTGGTTTTCCTTTGATGAGGACAATCTGCCTCCGAACTCTTTCTCTTCCTACTTGTGTGTAGTTTTTGTCTGATTCAGCTGTGATGTTGTTGTTTCTACTGCCCGGTATTGTTGAATATGCGCGGCCTATCTCGCGATTGCTATTCTCAGCTGTCACATCCCATGCAGATTCTGGGCTGTCAAAGAAGAAGGACTTTGAATTGAATATCACCTGTAGCTTCTCAGGGTATAGCAACATGCTTGACAAGTACATGCCCAGGGCTTTTCTTTAACACCATCAAAAGACTGGATGTCGTTCCCGGGAAATAAAGATGCGGCATGATTCATGTTGCGTTTAGCCCGTTTGTCTCACTGTTTTAAGTATTTCATCTCTGTCTTAGTGATTGTGGAATCTGACAATCATCAGCCTTGGTGGTGTTGGGGGGGCAGGTTGTCTGTGGGTAAGAGCCTGACGAGTAAGTATGATGATGATGCAAGATGAGAGCCTCTCTGCAGGGGCCAGAGTGTGCAGCCACGTTTCTAAGAACTGCACAGGTTGTGTCCCTTCGGGAAACAGTGTTTACAACGCAGACAGAACTACGCAGTGCCACTACAACACATGCACTACAACGAACGCGTTGTTACCATGCATTCCATTACAACACAAGTCGTTACAACAACTTGCTTCACGGAACGCATTGTTGAATTTTAAATCCAACACCTTCCCTACTGTTGCACAGACTGGGGTTGGAATAGTAAAATATACTTTACCAAAATCCAGCGCTTCCCTAAAGCAAGTCATTGTAACTACTTGCGTTGTAATGGAACGCGTGGTAACGACGTGTTCATTCATTGTAAAGGCATGCGTTGTAAAAGCAAGCGTGAATACATCATACATCCGTCCCTTCAGATTATTGAGGGAATCCTACAAATCCCAGGTTGACCTCCTTGTCTTGTCCTCTGCTCATTCCTGAAGAGTGTTTGCAGTCTTCGTCAGGCCTAGGACTTCTGCTTTTAAGTCTTTCTTGGAGTCTTCTAAAGTAGAGACTCTCTTCCCCCTCAGCTTCTCTATCTGCAGCTTTGCAGAGGTCTCGGTGCACATCAAATTCCTCCACACAAATGTTTGCCTTGAGTGTTTCTTGGGGGGGGGGGGTCTGCATTTCCGCAGGGTTGATTTATAAATTGCTGATGGTGGACTCACTCTGGTGCTGATGGCCTCCATTGCAGGTCCATCCACCTTTCCCCGTTTGGGGCAAGGGTAGATCTTCTTCTCACCATCATGCCAGGCCCCGCGGCCCTAGTGTGCCCTCGTTGTTGCTGTATACACTGCGGTGCCATCAAAGTGGGAGATTTATTATCGAAAAACAAGGTTCTCTTTGGAATAATGAAAGCATACATAATATCCGCATTCAGCACAATCGCATAGTAAAGCTGTAAGGAGGACACAGACAAGGAAGTCGAGCAAAGTAGTCAAGCACTGTTTGTGAGAAAATCATATATATTTGCAGTGTCAAGCAGTGCTAATATGTGCAGTGCATGGTGTCCCACGTGAAAAACAGGAACCCGAAGAAAAAGGAGTAATAGGCAACACACAAAACACATGCATATACATAAAGAGACACAAAAACAGGTTTCCAAAAGGTGGCAAACTACCAATGATTGGTATTTTGTAGAAAAAAAGAGTCTTTTTATACTTCGAACCTTTTAACAATAAAAAAGGAATCGGATAATTGGTTTGTTGCACAACACAGTCTAAGGCGTTTCAACCCCGTCTGGGATATGGGGGTTGTGGGATGGAGGACTCCGGACACAGGAAACAATAATAATTGGTCCAATCGACAATGGGCACAGGGAGAAACTAACAGAGGATGAAAGGTAGGGGAAAGGTCAATGTAAGGAAGGATCCCCCCAGGCGGGAGATACCACAGGCGTCTCATCAGGACCAATAGATATAGGGGACACCTGATGGAAGCTTGCAAGAAACACAGACGGAACGAGACGGACAAGGAACACGGTGCGCTGAAAGGAAAGGGTTGCTCACATGGGGTACCCTTTGTGGGCGTCCCAAGGAGACGGAAAAAGAAAACGGGAGTCACATGTGATAAGAGATTGCTGCCGACTACACTTAAGGAGTAAGGGCCAGATGTTCGAAGCATTTTATCGGTCGCAAACGGCCCATTGGGCCATTTACAGCATGTAAAATGCATTTTGCCATGTAGAGAAGGCAAAATGCGACTCTGTAAATGGTACCGAATCGCATTTTGCTTTTGCTATTTGGTATTAAGAAGGGGCATGTTAAGGGGCGTCCCTTCCTAATTCCGAAGAGCACTGGTATATATGATTGTGTTGCGACCGGGAATGCTGTTGCCAAACATTTGCAGTTACCACCAACTTCAAGGTGATGGTAACCCATTCGCAAACGGGAAGGGGTCCCAATGGACCCCTTCTCCTTTGTAAATGTGAGCACCAACATTTTTTAAGACCAGGCAGTGGTCCCATGGACCACCGTCTACTCTTAAAAAATGTAAAGGTTGCTGTTCATTTTTATTTTTGAAATGCATCCCGTTTTCCTTTAAGGAAAACTGGCTGCATTACAAAAAAAATGCTTTATTTAAAAAACAATCACGGACATGGTGGTCTGCTGACCCCAGAAGGCCACTATCCATGTGATTGAAGCCATTCACAGTGGGTCACAGATTGTGACCTACCTCATGAATATGGATGAAGCAGGTCCATTTGCAACCCACTGCGAATCGCTAACAGTGTCCAACACACTGTTGTACATCGCAGTCCGCGATTTCTTAATAACGAAACGCTAACATTCGCTATTAGGAATTTGCAAACACGTGATTTCGTACACCTGGCCCAAAAAGCGGTTGGCGTGGTAATGTGGCGGACCTTTTTTAGACGGCTAGAAATTATTCAGATATGTAGCCTTTCCACAATGGGTGAATGATCCGAACCGATGAAGAACAGGGGCTGCAATCCAGCCTCGCCCTGGGACCTGTCACTCCAAAGATTGCCAAGACCCAGAGTTGAGTTAGAGTGAGTAAATTGTTTTAAGGCTGATGTTTGGCCTAGTTTTGATGCATAAGGGCTGCGTTGCTTGTAAGGGTGAGATATTAGTGCCACCTCCCTGGTCTGGTGTTGCCTGCTCACCTTCCACTCCAAGACTGTCCATGCTCTGGAAACTCAATGGAATGTTCAATGATGAGGGTCGGTGGGTGCTGGAACAGACCACATCACATTCAGGGTAGGTTTTATTGACGTATGCCTCTGTCTATAGTTCCAATGTGGCCCTACCACGGTCTGTATGTGTCTCTGGTGCAGTCGGGGCCGCCACTGTTGTTCCTTTTATTGTTGGTGCTTAAGGCATTACAATGCACATACCGGCAGGATATGAATGTTTCCTGTAGAATGCTGAATGCCCTTGAGTTGGATCTGCTGTGTCACTCCAATAAATCTTCTTGATTCTTCTTGGATCTGGATCCATGGTCTATTTTGCAACACTCTTCTTTGTTCACATGAAGTTTGCAAGTGGAAGCTAGTTTTTTTTGATGCATGCGACAGTGTATGTCTCTCACTAAAAATTTGGTGTGACTGTCCTTTAAATGTAAATATAGAAGTGCAGGAACTCACTATTTAGAGTACCCTTTTGCTCCTCAGAAGTGCCGGTACTCTCCCATTAAATGTATTGTAACAGTGCTGAGAAGTGCAGGTACTCTCTCTTTCAATGCAAAGAAGTGCAGGTACTGAGTACCGGATAGTACCTGCCCATTTAAAGCACAGCTCTGGAAGTTAAAAGGGGCAATGTCGATAAAATGGCACCCCCTGCGATTCCATGCAAGAAAAAACTGTAGGTGAATAACATTCCCAGTGGGATCTGGTAAACGTGTATGCTTTTTTTCTGGTGAAACTTTTGTATTTTGCTTAGTGTTGTAATGACTGTTTTATCAGTGTACGATAAAATGACGAATTAGCTAGACAGTTCTGCCACAAAATGCGCCACATAATACTGAATCATCTGGTTTTTACTTCTGCATAATTTAGTCAAAGCGGTCGTGATGGAGCCTGGTTCCACATTCTAGGTCTACTTTGGAACCCTAGGCCGATGACTCTTTTTCTCTGCATGAAAGTGTGGAGGGGAGGAAAATCATTAGCCAATCTATCATTTCCGTTCCAATGAAATATGACTCCGAAGAATCACAGACTCCCCATTAAGTTTAATTAATTTATTACAAAGCCAAGAACAATTGGACATACAAGCACCTCAAGATGAGGGTTTAGAAATATGTTGGAACTAATACAAAGCCAAACCTACGGGTAAAGTTAAGACGATGCAACATGCACAGAATGACCAGTTCCTGGATAAGGACACAGAAAATGATGATTCCAACCTCCAAATTCCCCTTCATTGGAGGTACGTAGGTGTAAAGCATCTAGTGTGTCCCTATACTACCACTACCACTACCATGACATCCCTACTTAGCATTTCCTCAAGGCAAGTTCTGTAAAGGTGTCAGCACGTGAAGACTTCCTAAGAAGTACACTCATGTTGGAGGGGTCAAGTAGCATAAAGCTACAGAGCTCGTTCTAAGATGCTCTCTCTCTCAAGGCAAGGCAGAAGTCCCCGGACTCTGTCCCCAACTTCAACACATGAACCTCCAGGTAGGATCCCATAAGGCATTTCAGCATCACCCCGCCCAAGGAAGCCACCCCCTGGTAGGTACCTTTCCATGCAGCAGCGATGCTCCCAAGCCTTGGCTAGACGACCTTGATTTCCGATGAGAAAGTACAGCAGTTCCCTTTTATCAGCATTGCCATTCAATGCATCCTCTCCTCCCTAAGCCTAACTCCTAAAACAAAGACATTATTCTAACTAACAAGGATGAATTTCTCCACCTGCAACAGAAACGTGAGAAAGAACAAATTCCCCATGCACTTGAAATTCACTAAAGTCTAATGCGAGAGCTTCCAGGGGAAAAATACAATTCGGGCTTACAGAAATCCGGTCAACATAAGACATGGCGCATAGCCTCATGAAATCACACGAATAATATGAACATTATTATTGAGCACATCTAAATTGTGACATTACATAAGCACATCAATAGTATTGTTGCAGGGATTCTGCACATACACAGAATTATGCGCAGGATTATGGGACCTCTGTGTATAGGGGCTAAGCCTTCCCACCACCTTAGTGCCCACGAGTCCAAGACAGATTAGCTATAGTGTCTCACTAGCTCTCCTACACACTCACGAAGAAGAAAATGATTAGACACCCCAGAACACAACACTCCCGGATTTCTCAGCAATCGTGGTAACGAGACACACCTTTTCGCTCACACTCTCATACCTGTCCACAATAAGATCTGACCTAGACACGAATATAGTTTAAATGTTTATTTTAACTATCGTGCTCTAACATGCAGTATACAGGCCACAACAAGCAGAAAAATGCATAAAACTAATACAGTTAGCATTGCAGCTAGGCCATATATCATAAAGGGAGATGTCATCATACAAAGACAATGGAGAAAGGACTATAGTGCCTATCCTCCCTCCCCTTGGTAAGAATAGGTATTATTATATAATAGAAGATCTCTGGGCTTTGTCTGCAGACCCCATACCTTAGACTATAGATGGTATTTCTACATCGTAGGTGCGTGTTGCTCTTCTCTCTGGAAAGATCCCTCTCCAAGTGTCCCTTACCTAACCATGCATCACCATAATATCAAAAAGAGCGAGTCTCCAGCAGCAGCTGCATTAGTATGTTTTGTCTAGGTGCTAGGGCCAGACCAGAAAAGAATAACAAGGGGCATTGTTTATCGACCTTGCTCGCAATGTTCAGACTAATCTCCAGGAACAGGCAGAGAACGAACACAGCAGACAGTTCTCACGTGAAAGGCATAAACAGAGTCTTGCAAAAATAAAGCCATGTAGTAACGTGCGCAAAAGCTGCATCATGGCTGCAGGGCTCATGCTAACTTAGCGATGTCGACAATGTCCCTATCGGCCACGTGACAGTATAAATGCTCGCTAACTTCATGTACGAATACTACACATTAATATTTTTCGTCTCACCACACGTAGTGCAACATTATTTTCATTACGTTTACATTGAAATATTCTTAGCACTTCACTTTTCACGCTATTACAGGACACATTCTAAGGACCCAATATTAACACCACAAAGGATTATATGCGGGCGTAAACTATCCATGATCATGATGCAGCCTACAGCCGACAGAGCACATCTGCCCTCTGTCAGTTGCATAATTTTGACTGCAATTGCTCCATACAGGTGGCCCGAATATACCAAGAAATCGGACGAGAAATGATCAAGGACCTTCTTTTTGCTTTGCAATCTAGAGGAAATATTTTGGAGCAATTCTTTACTGGAAATGCACATTCATTAAATGCATTAATATGGATTTCCTTAGCTTTCCAAGCAATAAGAAAGACTTTCAAGCCAGCATATGTTCATGAAAGGTAAAGATCTGAATAAGGAGATTGGATCTGCAAACATAACATGAATATTTCCAAAAGCCATCTCTTTTGGGGGCCTGACCACACCTGTTGACACTAAACTATTATTTCAGGCTTGGCTTCTCAATACAAACAACTTCTCGCACCTCTAAAATATCGACCCTAATGCATTCTGACCAATCCTGAAGATAGCTTGCATTGTCTTCCTAATTATTCCTATTGTCAGAAAATAAAATGTAGGCGATATATACATGGCAACAGACCCGATTCAGGCGGGAGACTCCCGATTTGTGAAGCCTACTTTTGTCTGTTTCCCGCTCGAAATTGACTCTGTTTCAATAAAAGTCGGTGGGGGTAATACATTCTCCAAATTATTTTTTTTAAATCACTACTTTCCTCTTCTAAAATGTTGGCATGTATGACGATATGAAGTGACTGAGAGGGAGGGTATTCTGAGGAAGCAAATGTGGGAAGATGGTTTTGCACATTGAAGGCAACCTTTTTTATTGACAATTTAAGCTTTTTTTAAGCTATGATATGCCGCTAATGGCTAAAACACAAACGCCTGACATTTTCGAAAATCGGATTAAAAGTCTACATTAGCACCACACATTAAAGTACACAGGGGCAGATTTACAAGAACTGGCGCATCTTTGCATATTAGCAGAGATGCACCAGTTAATTTGCGACACGTAAAATAACCCTTGCGCCACCATGGATGCGTCGCATTTACAATGCGGCACACCATGGCGCAAGGATGGACAGATGCGTGACGCATCTTTTGGCGTAAGGGCAGCACATTGCTGGAGTCGTTTCGCAAGCATGACACAACTCCAGCAATGGTCAGGAATGCCTATTCCTATCATGCTGCGTCACTCCTTACGCCTGCTTCAAGCAGGCGTAAGGTTTTGACGTAGTGGCGTCGTAAAAGTGACTCAGTGAAATCTTGTAGATTTCACTGCTTCACTTTTACGAGGCTTTCTTGCGTCGGAACGCCCACCCTGCATACATTATACCTGACGCAGGTATAATGTAGCACAGGGCTTTACAACGTGACGCATCTCCCTAGATGCGTCACGTTGTAAATATGTCGCAACGTGGCACATTGTTTACGACACCGCTGCGTCACAGAAGTGACGCAACGGCAACGTAAAGTTGTTGCAAGGGGCTTGTAAATCTGCCCTACAGTTTTTATTGATGACATGAATTGTACACTTCCGATTTCAGTTACATGTCTTTCCGGTGTGCCTCACTTTTGTCCACAATAAATATGGTTGGCGCTCTGGTTCCCTTTTAAACACTGTGCTGCAGTGCAATGCTGTTAAATCAACTGACAAACTCATGCCATGATATCTTTCATTCAGCGTCCCAGATAATTTTTCTCGATGGACGACGAAGAGATTTATGATTTATGAAAAATGTAACCTCATTTCAACTTTCTAGAGAATTACCCTTACTATTCAAGAAATATCATGAGAAGAAACTGTTTTTGCTCAAAGATGCTGTATTAAACTCAAGGAGGGGATCAACATTTTTGAAAAATCTTACAACGTACCACAATTGCTTGAGTCAGTGTGGCCTCAACAATAAGTGGTAGGTTTTCAAACATTTTGCATTGGGTTAGCGTCACAAAAGTGACGCTAACCAGCACAAAAATTTTTTCTACCAATTAACTTTCCAGCGCAAAACTTGTTTTGCATTGGAAAGTACCCTGCAAGTAACGCAAAGCACCGCAAAGCAACGCTTTGTGTTACTTAGCGCCCAGGGGGCGTTACATGGGTGGTACATAGGCGTTTCCATGCAACCACCCATGCCTTTTGATGCAAAACCCTATACACAAACAATAGTAGACAGGGTTTAGCGCCAAAAGTTAACGCCATCTAAAAGGAGGTGTTAAGAGGAGAAATGTTTTCAGTTCTCCTTTCTTTTCCTACTTTCATGCGTGCTGCACTGTGCAGCACACTTCCAAAGTAGGAAAAGTGTTTAAACTTGCCTAGGCATAGTATTTTTGTACAGGAAGGATACCCTTCCTGTACAAAACATATGCTAGACTCAGGCATGCACCTTAGCGCTATGACGCTAAGGTGTGTGCGTGGCGCACGCAGCTGAAAATAGCGCCAGCGCTAGGGAGAGGGTAGGAGAGAGCCAGTTCTCTGTAGATATAGCGCCCTCCTGCTCCCTCCCTGTCATGCAACGCAGCGCAGCATATTTGAAAATCTGCCCCCAAATATTTTAAATTCTGCTAAAAATTCATTATCATCTTTTGAACATGCTCCCTTGCTATGGCCCTCAGTCCCCCAAAGTATTGTGAAGCGCAGCCGCTGAGTAGGTCTGATTTACACAGCTGTGGCTCCTCCGCTATGGTGGAGGAACATCGCCCCCCCCCGCCAGCAGCCGCAAAACGCAAAAAAGAAAACGATAATAAAATGGGTTTATTTACGTTTTATTTTTAACACGAATGAGTCTTGGGGTGGGGCCAGACAATGACAGGCTGGAGGGGGAATGTTGGGCACTGCTGTCAGTGCACATGTCGGTTCGCTGGCTGTCTTAGGACGGCCAAACTGGCATGCGCACTGAAGCTGTCTCCAACCCGAGCTGCGTTGCTTTGTTGGAGACAGCAGGCACAGTCTTCCAGTCTCAGTGGCAGCACAAATTGAGGGCACTCAGGCCAATCCTGAAGCTGCTCTCATGCATGTGAGCAGCGCCTGGATTGGCCGTAGGGGAGTCTGGGAGCCTGTGCAGTGCCGCAGAAGAGCACCGAGTCAGCGATGCGGCGATCGGCAAGTAAGTGGTTTTATTTTTCTTTCTTTCTTATTTTCGTCATCGTCCGTCATCCCCCTGCCCCATCACCCGCCTCGCTACTCTGCCCTGACACCAGCCGTCACTGGATTTACAACAGCAGTATTGTCCATCGGGATGGCACTTCAAGGTAGTTATTGACCAGCATGGAATATCCCCTAGTCAATAACCATTTGGGGAAGAAAATCACTTTTGTGTGTATGTGTAGGCAGATTTACTAACATTTCACGTAGCGCAGCAAGGCAACTTGCTGCCCTGCATTGTGTGAAAGAGAGACATCAGACATGCGTCATATTTACAAAGATATGGCACATTTGTGCTGCCTCCTTGCGTGGTGCACTGTGAGCTGCCTAGCGCCAAAGCAGCCATCCTTCCAAACGCCATGGTGCAAGGGTGACTGCGTTACAAGCAGGATTGTTTCTTGAAAGAAAGGACACCTTCCTGCACAAAAACAGTCCTTAAAGTCATTTTCCTTTTTCTATCTGTGATGTGGAATGCATCACACACAGAAAAAAGAAGTAAAGAGAACAATAAAGATATTTCTCCTCGTTTCGCCTTGGTCTGGGAGGCATACCGGTTTGAAACATTAGCAGGTTTCTATGTTTACAACTCTTGGTAAATCTGGGAATCAGCCAAAATCCATGGGTGGATGCATGGGAACGCCCACACTCCACCCATGGAATGCATTCCTGCCGCAAGGTAACGCACCTTGGATTTACTAAACCATGCAGAGCCACACAAGGTGACTTTGCATGGCTGAGTAAATCCCTGCTAAGGGCTTTGTAGCATTGTGTGGCATTGCAGAGCCTTGTGTGGTCTTGCATGAAGCATGCGCTTAGCAAGCCCTTAGTAAACCCGGCCAATGGTGTCCACCGCGTAGTCAGGCTGCATGGTGAAAAGCCGGCAAACAATGGTAAATTCTCACGAAGGGCCATTCTCATCGGCTTTCAATCACTGACATTCACAATTCGGCAGCAGAAAATCTGCAAATTACAGCACATTACATCCAGACAAGCTGTCATGTTTTTTGAACAATGTTACTTAAGTGATAATTTGCAAACATCGTTCAAATAATGTACAGGAGGTTTATTTTGTTAGCTTTCCCAGTCATCTACCAGGGTGCTTCTGCCAAGTATAAATTATTATTGGGTCTTTTAGCCCTACCGCCCCCCAAGAGGTTTGCAGCTTTGCAAAGCATCAGACCAGATTGGACATTCCCACTGAGGACAGAGGAAGAAGTACTGAGACTTTTACAAAGGACCAGAAGTAAAAATGTAAAACTAGCTGCAGTAAACGATCTGAGAACAGTCCACGCATGTGCGCACTAGCTTGCTGGGGATGGATGGACTCTGCCTATTAGTCCAGGCGTAGGATATTTTACTGATAAAATTTGCTCTGCCAATGCCTCCACCAAATAATTATTTAGGACAGTCACCTCTCTTACAAATGATAGAAATACTCAATATTTTCCTCCCACACAGGAGTTCTGCAATAGGTTAGCAGAATACTTTCAGGCCAAGGTGTCAGTGATTTATGACACATTTTCGTCTGATGAGATGTGCCTAGACTCAGTTTTTGGTTTTTTCTTCGCTTCCCAAGAGTCTCTAGTTGATGCTCCATCAAGCCAGGCTTTTTTGGACCATTTTACTCCTCTTTCAGAGGACAGGACATTCAGTCTTCTGGAGACCACTGAATCAGGATCTCCACAGGACCCCTGTCCACCCGCAGTTCTGCATTTGGTATCCAGTACGGTGCCTCAACATCTCACTTTATTGCTGAATAGAGTTTTAACATCTGGTCACTTTCTAGTGGAATGGAAACAAGCTTCATTTTGTCCATTGTAAAAAAAAAAAATACTTTGGACCCCGATGAGACAAAAAACGATAGACCTATTTCCAGATTATCTATACCAGCCAAAATTCTGGAGAAAGCACTCAATGCTGACCTCACAGGTTTTATTGACACTCTTGGATGCTTCTCAGCATGGGTTTAGGTCCTCTAATTGTACCGAACCTGCACTGCTGGTTGCTACCGAAGAGATACGGAGACAGGTGGATACGGATGGTAGAGCTGTGCTGATTCTACCCGACCTCTTTGCCGCGTTTGATGTGGTGAATCATTCACTGTTAATTAGCCGTCTACAGGAGATCGGTGTTAGAGGCGCTGGCCTAGACATTCTAAGTTCCTTTCCCACAGGTAGGAAACACAGTGTGGCCTTTGGCGAATTTGCCTCTGATCCTTTTACCTTGCGTTGTGGCGTACCTCAGGCCTCTTCACTTTCCCCCACACTCTTTAACAATTATGCCATCCCCTTGGCTATATCTTATTAGATCCTACGGCTTTGCCATTGTGTCTTATGCTGATGGCACACATATTGTGATATCCATCTCCTCTAAGGTTGATGCCATAACCTCTAAATTTAAGGATTGTCTTTCCAATATTGTGGCCTGGATGCAAGATAATTGCTTAAAACTGAATTCCGAAAAAACTGAAATTATGCTCTTTGGCTCCAAGAATTCTTTTTGGAATGAGGCTTGGTGGCCCTCCTCTTTAGGCGCTCTTCCCTGTCCAGTCCAAAAAGTAAAAATTCTAGGGTTATGGTTTGATAAACAGCTTTATTTTTCAGACCAAATAAATAAAGTGACATTATCCTGTTTTTACCTTCTTAAGACTTTGAGGAAGATCTTTCCTTTTATCCCTGTGGACGTGCAGAAGTCTGTTGTTGTTGCGTTCGGTTTATCATGTATTGATTATTGTAATCCCCTTTATTTAGGCATACCAGCATACAGAAAAAACTTTTTCTAAAACTTCAGCCACTTCAAAATGTGGCGGCTTGCCTTCTTTTAAAGATTCCCAAGTTTGATTCAATTTCTAAAGGCATTGGTGATTTACATTGGTTGCCGGTGTCTAATAGTAGCAAATTTAAGGCCCTCTGCATTATCTACAAAGCCTTGCACAATGGAAGTCCTTTATCTTTCAGAAAAAACTTTCCTTGGCATGTGCCTGTTCGGAACTTAAGATCCGGAACTGCTAAACTTGTAGTTGTCCCCAAAATAAGAAGTTTTTTTTATCTGATCTGCAAGTTGTGGAACTCTTTGTCTCTTGTTTTGAGATCTCAGCCCAACTTATCTTCTTTTAGAAAACTACTGAAAACATGTTTTTTCTCTATCTCCTCTCCATAATCTGTTACTTATCTTAATGGCTGTTCTTGTGGCAGGAATGTTTAGCGCTAAGACGCCTTGGCAATTGCACTATAAAACTGTTTTTCACTGTCACTATCAATATCCCAGAATTCTTGGGTTCAGTGGGGTTTTGAGCAAGAGGCCAGACCCCGCCCCCCAAGAACTCATTTCCTCCCATCCTCTACCATCTTCCAGTCTCTTCTGAGACCATGTTGCATACTCACTGGTTCTCTGCTCTCCCTCTTCCAACGTTGTTGCCTATCGAGTCTGGAGTCACTGTGGTCCAACCTGAACGGGAAACAGCTTTTACTAAGCAGTCTTTACCACGAAATGCCTTTATCACGCAGTCTTTACCACAAAGTGCCTTTATCACACAGTTTTTACCACACACAAGTCTTTACCAATAATTTCTTTCCCATGCATGCCTTTAGAAAGCATGCACATACTATGCATAATGGTAAGTATAGGTAAGTATGTTTATTTATTAGATGGGGAAAAAGAGGGGTGGAGGTCTACCCCCATTTAATGGATAATAGCATATTTGGGGATAAAAAAGGTGGGTTTAGGATTCATCTTTGATTAAAAATATATTAATTTAAATATAAATATATCCAAAGAATAAGCTAATACAGCACACCCATCCTAAGTTAGAGTTGGTCCCAGAAAAGAAACAACTTTATGGACATATGTTGATCCAATTTCGGTAAGTCAATCCAAGCAATCTTGAGATTCTGAAAGGAAATCCAATAATGAACAGGACATAATGGGTAGTCAACGAGAAGTCTGTAGAAAATGTTCCCTTTATTGATTTTTAGAATAATTTCCAGCGTATACAACAGCCAACACGTGTTTCGTCTGTACTAGTCAGTATTCAGACTTTCTCAAGGCTAAAGAATGATAATTAATGCATTCGTCATTAGACCAAGGTTGGTTGAGGATCCACACGTAGTCATGCGACTTAATAATCGTCACAAAAAGTCGAATACTGTGGGGTGCTTGAAATGTGGCCTGAGGAAAAGTCAAAAGTAGTGACTAATTGGGCATGTTTCCATACAATGGAGTTTCTGATAACAAAAGGAATAGATAAGTCAAAAACACTGTATGTCGCTATACGAGTGACGTAGTTCAGCCATACCGCGTTGATAGAAATACAAAGCCGCAGAGGTATCAAGGCTGTAGCGTGTAAATAACCTAATAAGATAATGCGGTTCCCCTAAACTGCACATCAAGAGCGGTGAACCAACCACGAGCAAAGGCCAAACGAAACCCTATTGAAGTGGTGAAAATCCTTATATTTGTAAATTAGAAATATAAAGAGACGGCCCGACCATGATACGTCAAGACCTCGCCGCGCAGCGGGGTCGACGGTGACTTGTCACGCTACAGCCTTGATACCTCTGCGGCTTTGTATTTCTAGCAACGCGGTATGGCTGAACTACGTCACTCGTATAGCGACATACAGTGTTTTTGACTTATCTATTCCTTTTGTTATCAGAAACTCCATTGTATGGAAACATGCCCAATTAGTCACTACTTTTGACTTTTCCTCAGGCCACATTTCAAGCACACCACAATATTCGACTTTTTGTGACGATTATTAAGTCGCATGACTACGTGTGGATCCTCAACCAACCTTGGTCTAATGACGAATGCATTAATTATCATTCTTTAGCCTTGAGAAAGTCTGAATACTGACTAGTACAGACGAAACACGTGTTGGCTGTTGTATACGCTGGAAATTATTCTGAAAATTAATAAAGGGAACATTTTCTACAGACTTCTCGTTGACTACTGATTATGTCCTGTTCATTATTGGATTTCCTTTCAGAATCTCAAGATTGCTTGGATTGACTTACCGAAATTGGATCAACATATGTGCATAAAGTTGTTTCTTTTCTGGGACCAACTCTAATTTAGGATGGGTGTGCTGTATTAGCTTATTCTTTGGTTGTTAAGTTGCATGTTGTTCTAGACGTGCTGACAGCACCCTTGGGTGGTGGGTGCCTCAAGCTAGCTAAGCACCCCGCTGTACTTACAGCAACTGATTTATTATTCACGCAATTGACTGGCAGTTTGCATAATATTTGTTTATTTTGATGTGCGGTTTCTTCCCTTTTAGGGAACGCTACTACCCCTTTTTGTGATTGAAATATAAATATATATATATATATATATATATATATATATATATATATATATATATATATATATATATATAGACATTCAGTAGTCTTTTAAATACATGTTTATTAATTTCTAAAAATATATATATTTTTTAAATTAAATACACATTGTTACTTTTTAAATTAAAAATACATGAATAATTTTTAGGAGTGGTATTTAAATGGTATGGGATATTGGGTGAGGTATTGTATTAATACTCTGGTATTTTAAAAAATAATTGTATATTAATTTCTACATTTATATTTAAAGGACTACTTATTGTAATTAAATATAATTTCTATATGCAATAATAATTTTTAGGAACTGGATGTAATGGGTATAGAGGCATAGAGTGATGAAGTGTATTATTAGTTCAGGTATTAAATGGCGTGTGTATTCATTTACAAATTTGTATTACATTTTTTTAATTTTAATTTAAAATTGTTTCTTTTTTTTAAATGCTGTAATAATTTGTAGAAGTGGGATGTACATTTACAGGGGCATAGGTTGGGGAAGTGTATTAGTACTCAGGTATTAATTTTAATACTTGTGTATTCATTTGTACATTTGTACTTAAATTATTAAAATGATAAACAATAACTAAAACGTGTTTACAAATGTTAGCATTAAGAAACAAGCATTTGCAATGCAATAGGTCTCATATTTGTTAAAGTTAGAGCTGTTGGCATTGAAAATGAATTTTTTTAACTTTTGCTTTTTTATTTGTAGTGGAGTGATCATATTTGCATAGTGCTATTGACATTGGTGTGACCTTGCGGCGCTGGAGAACGAGTCAATAGGAAATAGGTTATGAGGGAGATGAGAGTAATATCATATGCTGCCTGAAAAAAAAAGTAACAACATCCTGGAAAAAGTAAACACTTAAAAAGAATGCAAGATCAAGTAAAGCATTTGAAATGTGAGCAGAAACAACATGGTTACTGCGGGGCTAGCAGACTGCTGTGACATGCCGCTGGCAACGGAAAGGCACAGGGAGATGCAGCTCTGAAGCTGCAACTAAAATATAAAGCACAGCGCTCCTAAAATGGGTGCAGCACTGAGAGTCTAAGTAGGATGAAAGTCAAAAACATCCTAGAAAAAGCAAACAGTGATAGGGAATGCAAGGTAAAGTAAAGCATGTGCAATGTAAGCAGGAACAAGATGGTTATCGGGGGGCTCGCAGACTGCTGTGATGTGCCGCTGGGGATGGAAAGGCACAAGGATATGCAGCTCTGAAGCTGCAACTAAAATATAAAGTGCAGTGCTTGTAAATTGGGCCCCACGCTGAGAGTTTAAGTATGTTGAAACTCAACAACATCCCGGAAAAAGCAAACAGTGATAGGGAATGCAAGTTCAGGTAAAGCATGTGAAATGTAAGCAGGCACAACCTGGTTACCGTGGGGCAGGCAGACTGTTGTGACGTGCCACTGGCGATGGAAAAGCACAGGGAGATTCAGCTCCAAAGCTGCAACTAAAATATAAAGCTTGAGGCTCGTAAAATGGGCGTCGCGCTGAGAGTTTAAGTATGCTGAAAGTGATTACAAACATGGAGGTGGGCGAGCCGCGGCGTTCAGAACAAAAGAAAGGCGAGCCACCATACTTGAAGATACAGCTTGGCATGCCGCGCTGCAACAATTATAAACAAGTAGTCCCCAAAGAACATATAAACACTTACAGCATAATGAAACTGTATTTGGGCTTTGCTCCTGACCGAATCACGGAAGTGCTATATCGAGAGCGCCAACCAATGAGGAGCCAGCAAACAAGAGCGATGCTTGAGTGAACCAATGCCAAGCAGCATGCGGGATTAAACTCCGTATATAGTGATTACAGCAGGTCTTCCATACTGCGCATGCTCGCTGCCTAGGCTCGACCTAAAATTTGGATATAAAAATCAAAAATGTTATATAACATACAGTTTTTTTTAAACTATTTGTAATAATATTTTTTTAATATTTTTGAAAATGAAATTCAATATATTTATAATGAAAGAAACAACTAATTAACATTTTAATAACACTTTTAATTAAACAAACACATTCAAATACAATTTAATTTAAAAAAAATATGTTTATTCATTAAAATAATATAACATGTTGTTTAAATTTGCTAACTATTTTTAAAATAACTTACTAACATTTTCGCAGGCCCTCTCATTGAAAAAAATGTTCTTTTAATTTTTTTTATTTTTAGTTCACCACCATTTTGTTTGACATTTTGCATCTGCTTCTATAGTTCACAGTGTGTTCTGGTCAATCTTGGAGGCATGGGGAAGTTGCGGTCAGGTACGAAGAATGTAATTTTCTTTTGCAAATACGTTAGGTTATTTACTGTATGGAGAGAGGAAGGTAAGTAGCATTTTGTATTTGAATGTAAATATGTATTTAGTGCTTTAGCTTTTAAATCTCCATGCAAGTTGTTTGCATATGGGCACACATGGCAAGGTATTTTTTCTTTAAAAAGAAAGATTGTTTTTTTAAACTAACTAGTTTTTATGACATTTTTAAAAAAAGTTTTTTATTATCAGATTTCTTTTTGTTTTTTTCACATAGTGAGCAGAAAAGATGGATTCAGTGGATTTATTTACTTCATCATTTTTGTAGGCCTTATTTAACATGTTATACATATTTTCGGGATTTGTTGTTTTGGAATATATCCCATGGATTACAGACTCTGCAAGAAAAGAAGATGGCTAAGTAGATCTTTTATCAAATGTCTTAGAGTTTTAAAAATATATACATTTGGGGTTTTTAATGTTTTTTTAATTATACATTTTTGGTATTGCTGTAAAGAATGGGAATGGAGCTGAAGATTTTATAAGGAGAGAGCATTTTTTAAAACAATGTTTTAAAATGTAATATTGTCTTAACAACTTTGTATTATTGGAGTATTGAGTTTTGATGAGATTATGAATAATCAACAAGAACTGAAAACAGAAAACATCCTCAGATAAGGCAAAGGCTTTAAAAAAAAAAGAATTGAAAAATGTATTACAAATGCAGTTAGTATATTTCAATTGGTTAATGTAAAGATTGTTAAACAGGAAAGTAGTACATTTTGTGATAGAATGTAAGGTAATACTGTAAGATGTAGGCAATGGTGTCAAGGTAGTCTGCACCTCCCAGCATTGAAAGATGTTGGTTTTTCGGAAATTTCTTTACTTTTTATTATAAATTCTAGGCTGCAGACCAACTGTCAAAGATTGGGCCAC
The DNA here is from genome assembly GCA_963921515.1 of Calotriton arnoldi. Classification (NCBI taxonomy): domain Eukaryota; kingdom Metazoa; phylum Chordata; class Amphibia; order Caudata; family Salamandridae; genus Calotriton; species Calotriton arnoldi. The sequence continues at coordinate 1,118,002 of CAWUFW010004824.1, forward strand.
CAGCATTTCCTGGAAAACATTTTTTTTTAAAGTTCTAGTAAATGATGTAGTTTAGGATGTCTTTTGCCAATTGAACAATTAAAGGAGCTATGATCACCCTTGATGGCATTATTAGTTCCCTCCCACTAAACAGGTTGAGTAACAGTTCCACCACTCTATTGGAAAATATGTTTTAAATTTGCGCCCGACCTGCGACAGGCCTCAGGGGATGGAGTCCCATCCGCCACTATAGGCCAAAGTGGCTCGTGGAGGGGGGGCATGCCCTCCCCTTTAATAAAAAAAAAGGCCCAGGGGGATAGGATCCCCGGGACCCGAAGTGGCTTGGTAGGGAGGATGCACCAATAGGTTGTACGCAGGGGCCTGGACACAGGCACTACGGCCAACCCCAGGCCAAGCCTGGCCAAAGATTGTGCATGGTTTGGGGTTGGCTACCTGTGGGGGTTGATCCAGGGTGTGGCCATAGGCCAGGCCCTCCTGCCAACCCCCGCTGCGCACTGCCATCGGCTGTGCACAGTGGTAATAAAATATTACTTTACGTTAAAAAAAACTAGAAATTCAGTGAAAAAAACAAAGTTTAAAGTAACATTATATTTAGGTGAGAATTTCAATGACAATGTAATATTTTAAACTAAATAACTTGAAAAAAAACTGAAATTCACCAGTTACAGTTATCTCAAGTAACTGTAACTCGTGCCCTAAGGTGACTATAACTTACGGCCTAATCCTTGTGAAAAGAGTGTGCATGGTAGAAGGCCGAGTTACAGGTAATTTGGTCAGGCTAGTGAGTTGACAACTTTGCAGGCGCAAATTATAACTTTAAGTTATAACTATAAACTTATAACTGTAACTTTTGAATTTCTAATATTTGTGTAGTTTAAGTTGGTTTTGTATAGAAATAATAAATTAAATTTTCATAACTATAATTTAGATTTAACCTTTGTTTTTTTCATTAAATTTCAGTTAAAAAAAATGTATATATGTTTAAAAATGAGTGGAGTGTCGTACAGTGGAGTGTGTAGCGTGGAGTGCCATCAAGGGAATGTTGTAGAGTGCCATATAGTTGAGTGTTGTAAAGTGAACTGGAATAGAGTGGAGTACAGTGGAGTAGAGTATCAGAGAATGGACTGTCATCGAGAGGAGTGCCGTAGAGTACAATGGGGGAGAGTGTCGAAGAGTGTAGTGTTGTAGAATGGAGTATCGTAGGATGTCGTGTCGTACAGTGGAGTGTCACAGAATGTTGTAGAGTGGAGTAGAGTCGAGTGGCATAGAGTGGAGTACAGTATTGTAGAGTGCAATGTTGTAGTGTGGAATAGAGTGTCGTGCACTGTGGTAGAGTGGAGTGGCATAGAGTAGCATAGAGTGGAGGGGCATAAGTGGAGTATTAGAGTAGAGTGGAGTACAATGGAGTAGTATATCATAAAGTAGAGTAGAGTAAAATGGCATGGAGTGGCATAGAGGGAGTTGCGTAGAGTGTCATAGAGTGGCATAGAGTGGAATAGAGAGTCATTGAGTGTCATAGAGTGATGTAGAGTGCTGTAGAATGGAGTGGTATAGAATGGAGTAGAGTGTCATAGACTGGAGGGGCAAATAGTGTTGTGAAGTGGAGTACAGTGACATATAGTGGAGTAGAGTGGAGTGGTATAGAAGAAAGTGGCGTAGAGTGTTGTGGCACCGAGTTTTGTGGCATAGAGTGTTGTGGGGTAGAGTGTTGTGGCATAGAGTGTTGTGGCGTAGAGTGTTGTGGCATAGAGTGGAGTGGGGTAGACTGGAGTGCCATGGAGAGGAGTGGCGTGTCATAGAGTACAATGGAGTGGTGTGTCATAGAGAAGAGTGGAGTGCGTGGAATGTTGTATAGTGGAGGGGCGTGTCATAGAGTGGAGGGGGGTGTTGTACAGCGTAGTGCCATCTCGTAGAGTGTTGTCGATTGGCATACAGTGGAGTAAAGTGTCGTAGAGTGGAGTGGAGTGTCAGAGAGTGGAGAGGTACAGAGTGGAGTGTCGTTGAGTTGAGTGTTGTAGAGTGGAGTGTCGCTGAGCAGAATTTCATAGAATGAAGTAGAGTGTCGTATAGTGGAGTGGCGTAGTGTGTCAAAGAGTGTAGTTCATGGAGTGTCATAAAGTGTGGTACAGTAGAATAGAATGGAACGTTGTGGCGTACAGTGTTGTGTCATAGAGTGCTATGTAGTACAGTGGTGTGGCATAGTGTTGAGGAGTAGAGTGTCATGTGTACAATGAAGTGGCGTGTTGTACAGTAGACGGAAGTGGCATAGAGTTGAGTGGTGTGTGATAGAGTAAAGTAGAGTGGAGTGGCATGTCTTAGAGTATCTTAGAGCCGAATTATGAGTCTGGCAGTCCACGGACAGCCAGACTAACGGTGGCACGACAGTGGCGGAGCAGCCACCGCCGCACCGGCAGTCCGACCGCCCCATTACAAATAGGGCGGTTGGACCGCCATTGCACTGCCGCAACTGCCTGGGATCAGAGATCCCTGGTGGTGGCGCGGCGGTCTTTAGGCCATAATAAGGCTCGGCGGGACCGCCGCGGTCCCACAAAGCATATTACAAGTTTCCTCTCTGCCACAGTTTTCATGGCGGTTCCTCCTCCATGAAAACCATGGTGGAGAGGAAACAAAGGGTGCCTTTGGGCCATGGGGTACATGCAGGTGCCCCCCTGTGTGCATGCACCCAAGTACCTGCACGGCATGGACTGCAGCAGTCCATGCCATACAGGTACTGCCTTTGACGTTCCTATTGCAGTGCCTGTTTAATAGGCACCGCTGTGGGAACACCAAAAAACCGCCCGCCAGTTACTAAAAATTTCATAATCTGGCGGGCAGTGCACACACAGGTTTAGCGGTGCAGGTGTGGGGCTGCGGCGTGGCGATTCCTCTCCCGCACCGCCAAACTCATAAATAGGCCATTAGAGTGGAGGTGCATAGATAGAGTAGAGTGGTATGTCGTAGAATGAAGTGGGTGTCATAGAGTGGAGTGGGGTGGCGTGTCGTAGAGTGTCTCAGGGAGGAGGTGCAAAGAGTGGATCGGCGTACAGTGGAGCGGCATGTCGTGGCATATTGTACATTGTGGTGGCATATCATTGAGTGGAAGGCATTTCATAGAGTGCAGTGGTGTGCGGTAGAGTGGAGTGGTGTGGAGTGAGGTTGAGTGGAGTGGCTTATTGTAGAGTGGATGGGCTTGTCGTAGAGTGAACTGGCTTTTTGTAGAGTGGACTGGCGTGTCATAGAGTGGAGTGAATTGATGTATCGTTGAGTGCTGTTTGTCATAAATTCTATTTTTTTCATTTCAATTGGTACCGCGGTACTTCCTAGGCAGTTTTGAGGCAGTACTTAGGTACGTCAGAAATTTATTTTAAACTGTATGCAACAATAAAAATACTTTTATCTAACTTTTCAGGCTTTGGTAAAGTGGCTCATTTCTTCCTATAGGTTTAAAAAATAGTATAAAGCTATATCTCAGTTCGGAACCCAGAACACAGCGAAAGTGTGGTCTAAACAATATGGCTGCCTTTTTATTCGCAATGGCTTCCATTAACCAATAATATTGTGTTTTGTCATCGCTAAGTACCACGGTGTACCGCAACAGTACCGCGGTATACCATGGCCCAATATATCACTAAGATTTTGTCCCTTATTACTAAAAAAAATACTGAATCAATTTTGATCAAAAAAGAAAAAGGATCCTTTCCACACCATAATCTATATTCCTGCCAAATAAAAAAAAAATCCTGTTGTTGTGGGTGCCCAGACGCTTGTATGTCGTGGCGCCATTGATAAAACTGCTCGTTATTTACAGAAGCTGTGGGGACAAGAGTAGATTGTGGAAACTCAGCAATGGGGGAGTGTGGTACACGCAGGGTTGAATGAAACAAATATGAAATAAGAGGATCGTACCTTGTACGTTTCTCTGGGGTTATTTACAATGTCCATAATGTCATCATACAAATAAAGGGCTGCACTCGCAAGGAAGGCTTCAAAGTATCAATGGCGCCACGACATACAAGCGTCTGGGCACCCACAACAACAGGTACTTTTTTAATTGGAACAGTCCACACTCTTGTAACCTAGAAACAGGGGTCCCCAATTTTATTGACGCCACGCTTTGTCATTTTTTTGTTTTGTAGTCACTGATCCCCAGTCCGAGTCCTGAGGAGAACCCTAGAACCATTCAGGGTTTGAAACGCGTTGACATCTGGGCAAAGGAGAATGATCCTTGGGGGTGCAGTATGGGAATCGGTCAAAAGAAATTTCTTTCCCAGTGGGCAGACAACCCTCATGACAACTGTGTAGCCCTTTGCCCTACACACAGGCAGGACCTCTGGAACTGTCAATGGTCCGCCTGTTATTTGTGTGTTAAACATGGACTGGCTGTTTGTAGGATATTTGTAGGACACTTATAATTGTATTGGCGTTTATGTTTCTTTTTATGGTTATCAATTGTGTGTTTTCTTTGTATTGTTGATTTTTGTTATGTTTTCATAAGCATGGCATACTGAATGATGTGTTATCCATTTTATGACATTAATGAATGTTTTAATCTACATGTGCATGAAATAAGTCACTAGTGATGTGAAATAAATCACATGAACTTAGAACTGTTTGTCTAAGCTCATACACAAGCAATCAGTAATAACCTATCTGGCCATTTTTTTGTTGTTTTACAAAAGTTTAAGGCAGCCATGTTGTTTTAAGGCCACTTTACCAGTGTTCTGGATTAGAGCCTTAGATATAGATAATGTAAGTTAAGATTGGCACTGCTCCTGTGTCGAAAAAGCGGCAAAAAACCTTGCAATCATTATAGATCAATCCCTCACTATGAAAGATCAGGTATTAGCTATTTGTGGCAGCTGTTTTAGACTGCTAAAATGTCTTGGAAAGCTGTTCAGATGGATTCCACTGGATTAGCACCGTACGGTTGTCCAGGCTCTGATAATCAGTCACCTGGACTATGGAAATGCATTATATGTGGGCATGGCAGATTATTTGTTTACTTGCCTTCAAACGATCCACAGTGCAGCCGCTAAACTGATTTGCAACAAAGGCAGACGCAGCTTCGCAACTTCTTGTTTAAAAACACTACACTGGCTACCAATACGTAAAAGGGCGCAGTTCAAGCTACTCTGTCACACGTATAAGTCTTTGCATGGCTCTGGCCTCCACTCCATAGAAATAGGGTTGAAGTTTATCAACCTATAAGAAATATGAGATCTTCCAGCTTGACCTTAACTAAAGTTAAAGATCAGGAAGGCCAGTGCGGGTGGCCGCTCTTTTACTCTTTTGGCAGCCACTCACTGGAATTTGCTCCCCCTGGACATTCGATGCACCGAGGTCTATCTCGTATTCAGGAAAAAACTGAAGACATGGCTCTTCCCTGACTAACATAGTTCTGACTTCAACCCTCACTGTGCTGAAATAAAAAGGTAGTTACTAGTGCTGTGTTATCCCTGTGGGGATTAATGTCTGCGCTTTATAAAAACATTTAAATAAAAATAAAATACAATATTAGGTTTTATCATTTTACCTACCTATTACCACTTTAGCAAAGTGGTAATAGGTAGGGAAAAATAATTATAAGTTTCTAAATGTTTTAATAAGTACCATAGTACTACCTGGAAAGTACTGCAATACTTAAAAAAAATCTTTAACAATTAAAAAAAACACTATATTTTGCAGAAATAGTGTAGTATATTGTATTTACAATTTTAACATATTTAATTCTGTAAACAAAAGTGTATGGAGTACCGCGGAAATACCTACAAAATTTCCTAAGAAATACAGTACTTACTAGGTACTAGTGTAGCACTCTGTAAATGTATTTATAAATATGTAAAGAAATATAAATACATTTTCGTACCTATTACGACTTTAAAAAAGTGGTAACAGGTAGGGAACAACAATAAAACCTACTACTTATCTAGAGATAAGGTCCTAACACAGAACACAGCCAAATTGTAGTAAAAACAATATGGTTGCCTTTTCATTTTCTAAAAACAGCTATTACCCAATTATATACTTGCTTGTCATTGCTATGTACCACGATATACCGCACAGTTACCACGGTATGTTGTGGCGCAAAATAAAACTAAGGCCTAGCTGTATTATTGTGGTACCCTTGTGTCTCACACGGTGTCGCATGGACAATGCAATATTTAAGTAAAATATACAAAGCAACACAAGGCCACCAATGGTGGCCCTGCATTGCTTGATAAATCTGGAGAAATGCATGGCAGGTCAATTTGCTGTTTTGCGTTAACCTGCACACCATAATCTACATTGCTGCTAAATTTCGCATACATCCGTACTCCACTCCACTCTACACCACTACACTATACACCACTCCACTATATGGCATTCCAGTGTACACCGCTCCATTCTATGCCACTCCACTCAAAGCCACGCCACCGTACGCCACTCCATATATGCTATTCCACTCTAAGCCTCTCCACTGTATGAGAGTACACTTTATGCCACTCCACTCTACGCTATGACATTGTACTCAACTCCACTTAATGCCACTACACTCTATGCTCTTACATTGTACGCACTTCCACTCTATGCCACCTTAGTGTACGTCACTCCAGTGTGCGCCAATCCACTGGATGCTACTTCACTATACGCTATTCCACTGTATGTCATTCCACGGTACGCCACTCCGTTCTACGCTATTCCACTGTATGGCACTCCACTCTACAACACTCCACTCTAAGCTATTTCACTGTATCTCACTCCACTCTATGCTACTCCAGTGTATTGCACTCCACTCTACACCACTTCATTCTACGCTATTCCATTATACGCCACTCCAATGTATGCCACTCTACTGTATGCTATTACAGTCTATACCACTCCCTTGTAAGCCATTCCACTGTATGCTACTCCACTATATGCTATTCCACTTTATGCCACTGCACTCTATGCTACTCCACCGTATTCCACTCCACTATGCAACACTCCACTGTATGCTATTTCACTGTATGCCACTACACTGTATGCTACTCTACTACACACTTCTCCAGTGTACGCCACTCCACTCTACGCCACTCCAATCTACACTAGTCAATTTAAAACCACTCTACTATATGCAACTCCACTGTATGCCGTTCTATCCCACTCCACTGTACGTCACTCTACGCTACTCCACTTCAATGTGTGTTGTGACAAATGATGTAATTTGAGAAATGACTAGCCCTCACCACCTCCCCTGCGTAGGTCTTGGACTCTCATACCGATTCTGAAAAATCCAGCAGCCCCTTTTGTTTTCTTCCAGCACCTGAATAAACCTATTGATTTTGGATGGCTTCAAAGGAAAAATGCAGTTTATTGAAAAAAATGACCCCATTTTGTGAGTTGCCAAGTGAACAGGATGACTGGCAGTTGGATTGCCAGTGGATGGGGATGCCTTATGCAGGACATAGAGCGGAAACGTTATCACTCTTGGCAGCTCTGGGTTTGAAAGACAGTCGAGGACATTCAGCACGACTAGTATTTCTTTGACATTTCTTTGCCGCCATGTGTTAACTTGGCAGCTTAGTGTGTGACCTGCAAAAATCACCCTCCTGTCATGTCAGCATCAGTATTCATGCCAGCTCCCGCTCGCTGACGTGAGAGTCGGGCACTGGGAAATATTTATAGAGGAGCTGTTCTGCTCATTGAGGCAGATAATACTTCACCAGCCGGAGCCGCCATGATTGTTTTTAAAATAGATCATTTTTTATTACTTTTTGCTCTTTAATGACAAAAGTCTCCACAAAACTTTTGAAAAGTGTTCTTGACGGGTGAACAATCCTTCTGCACTGTTTTAGGACAGAAACCTTCTTAAAATTAATATAAGTTACTCCTCCCGATAAGACAAGTGGCAATGCAAATCTCCCTGGAATGGATATTTTGAATAGCAGATGCATTTTGAGATGAACAATTAAAGAAATGTTCACTGTCACATCCAGGATGGAGCTGTTGTTGGTGCTGTGAGCCCTGTCAATGACTGCCCTGGTGGTGATGTATGGGTCCTCTGGCAATAGAATCTGGGGATGAATCATAGTTTGGTAGGATGGGAGCACAGCCATAAATTGGAAGTACTCCAGCCCAGTGGTGGCCCGTGACCTCTAAAAGTGGTGGGATGCAATCCTTTGCTGGAATGCCAGTGAGAAAGCCAGACTTCTTCTCAGAGGGTTTGTGGGCGGTTCGCTCACACTCACTTGCACTCAGTCTTATGCTCTCACTCATTCTCTCTTAGTCTCATGCACTTACTCTCATTCACCCTTGCACTCACGTTAACTTACTCTAGCTCACTTAGTCTCACTCTGTCTCACTCGTTCTGATTCACTCAATCTAACTTTGACTCACTCGGTGTCACTTAGTCTTGCTCAAATCCACTCATTTCACTCACTCTGACTCATTTAATCTAACAGTTACTCGTTCATTTTCACTCATGCTCAGTTTCACTCAATCTCAATCTGACTCACTTGTGTTCACTCACTATCACTCATTCTCACTTAGTTTACTTCTAGCTCACTCAGTCTCCCTGATTCATTCAGTCCCACTCACTCCAATTCACTCACTCTCACTCTGGCTCACTCATACTCACTCAGTCTCACTCATTCTCAATCAGTCACACCCGTTCTCATTTTATCTTCCTCACTCAGTCTCACTCAGACTCATTCAGTCTCACTCATTCTTGCTCAGTCTCACTCATTCTCACTCTGTCTCACTCATTCACTAAGTTCCAATCATTCTGATTAACTCAATATGATCTGATTAACTCATACTGAGTCTCACTCATTCACAGTCAGTCTCACTCATTCTCAGTCAGTCTCACTGTCTCACTCATTCTCAGTCAGTCTCACTGTCTCACTCATTCTCACGAAGTCTCACTCATCCTTACTCGGTCCAACTCCTCAATCTCACTCTGACTCGCCTAGTCGCACTAAGTCTCACTTAGTCTCCCTAATTCTTGCTAATTCTGACTCAATCAGTCTGACTTAATCTCACTCTCACTCATGCTGTCTCACTCATTCTCTGACTCACTAAGGCTCACTTAGACTGTGACTCACTCAGTCTCACTCTGACACTTAGGGGCCAATTCCGATTCGGGCCGGAAATCTCTCCGACCGAGCCGGACCCGGAGAGAATTCCGACCGAATCGGACCCTAGCAGTCCGACCGAACGAGCACGATGCGCACGCATGCCATCGGACTCGAGTCGGTCGGACTCCCATTGAAGTCAATGGGAGCCTGTCGTACAACGCGTATGCGGGCTCCCATTGACTCAATGGGTGCGAGGCGGACAAGGGCGCCCCCTACAGCGTGTACGCGTCCAAGCACATCGCGGCGTACATGCACAGGTAGGGGGGACCCATTGGTCCCCCCTGTGTGCGACTCGCGCGCCTACGCGTACAGGGGGGTCCGACGCGGACCCCCAAAGTCCGGCTCCGACAGCTTTTTCGAGCCGGACGGCGCGAGTCGGTCGGACTGCTCGCGGCGCGCATCGTACTTACCCGGCTGTGAAACGTCTCCATAGCGCGGTGCGAGTCGTGTCCATGCGAGTCGGTCGGAGCGTGTTGAAGCCGCGTACGAGTCGGTCGACGATTTCGCGGGTGCTTGCATCGTACTCGCTCGGCCGGACCCGCGTACGATTCGGTCGGGAAACAGGGCTCCGAATCGGATCCGGTGAATCCGAATCCGATTCGGAGCCCTACCGGCCGAGATCGGAATCGGCCCCTTAGTCTCACACACAGTAACACTTAGTTACACTTGCTGTCATTCTCCCCCACTCTTATTCATTTTCACTCATACTCACTCTTCCTATCACTCATTCCCAGTCCCACACACATACACACATGCTTGCACATACACACACACTGTCAGAGACACACGCTCTCACTCATACACAAATAGCATTTTAAAGCTTTTTAACTTTACTTGCTTTGCTGTCTACACAGGTTCTGTTTGGACTTCTACCGGCAGCGGCTGGCATGTAGGCAGAGTGGGGGCTGGCATATGTGGTGTCAGTGCATGCATGCATGCAAGGTGAGTGGTGTGTGTAAATAAAATGAAAAAAACACTTACCTTGCTTGCTGCACGATCTCTGACGTCCTCCTCGCTCCGGTCTCCTGGGGCTCCAGTAAATTTCCTTAAGCAATCCTGGTGCTTCTCTCATGCTGGTTACCAGAATGAGAGAAGTGCCAGGATTGGAGGCAGCGGCCTCTGACAGCGCCCTCAAGAGTGCTGGAGGCCTGTGCTTTCTCTAAATGTTAGAGACGTTTAAAATGCACAATTCTGGCTGGCCGTCGCAAGACAGCCGACCAAAAAACATGCACCCTTCAAACTGAAGTGCACAGCTCCCTGCTGCCACCCAGCAGCAATGGCCCACCCATTCACTTGGTTCAGGACCGGAGAATGGAAAATAAAATGGTAATAAATTAACTTTCCTACCATTTTATTTTTCATCCCTGCGGGGCATTTTGGGCAGTGGGGCGACGCTCCTCCATCCTAATGGAGGAGCCGCTCCTGACTCCTACTGCTTCTCTTTGCTTCCAGCACCAGAGCATGAGACTGAAACCTCGAACCTGCGCACTAGCACATTCGAGGTTCTAGTCTCTGCTCATGCACCCCAATCTTTTCTATCTCTGTCACGAGTTGGGAAAGGTTGGGGTGACTGGCTGATTGGTGTGAAGTCATCAGACTGCCATGTCAAACATGGTGGTACCAGTAGGAAATGTACAAATCCAGGGAAAGCATTTTTCAGGGTTGTTGATGCAAAGCAAAAGAGAATGGCTAGTGGGCTGAAAAACAATGGTGGCACAGTCATGAAAGCATATGCTGCAGACCCACAAAAGTACTTTCATTACATGGATCACCCCCACTCCTATGGAGGCTGGGATCACTAAATATGGAAGATGGTCCACTGGCAGGGGAGTGGAGGCAGGGCCCGGGTCCTCCATGACCTGGTTGGCTTTGGAGCTGCATGCCAAGGTCTAAATGACTCCCTTTGTCTTTATATAGGCCTAAGTGTACATGCTGTAGAATGTTGGGTGTAGATACTGTTAGAATGTGATGATGCATGTGTGCTGGGGGACGCGTGGGAACTGATTCCAGATGTCGGGAGAATGGAGCCCTAACAGGACCTCATAGGCTGTGGTTGTACCCTAACGGTCTAACGTGAAATAAAGAATTTACCTGCTAACTGAGTGGCTGCAGACTCTTGTGTGATGCCCCTGTCCTCCAACTGCAACATTTATTCACATAGACCGTGCCTATTCTGCAAATCTGGCGTGGATCCCACCCTCCTGGCCCTACAGCACGCTCTCCTGGCTCAGTTGGTACACGTGCTTTTACTTTTAGTCTGCTAGTAAATGTGGTCATTTGTATGGCTTGTTATCATATTGCCATTTGTATAGTGCCATTATTTTGACAACATAGCGCTTTCATCATCTGGGCACCCTTTTGCTCAACCTGGAAGAGTAATTGTTTGACAGTTAATGCTTTGCTGGTATTTGGTCGTGCGTGGCTTCTGGGGAGTTTTATTTAATTATCGTGCTTGGTTCAGAGATGCTTTCTGTAATCTAGTGTGAGAGTAGAATGAATGTGGTCTAGGAAAGACAGTCAGTCTTGATCTCTTCTCTATCTGGATGGATTTGTCAAAAAGCGTTTCCAGTTTTTCTCTGAAGTGGGTGGACTGTTGCCAGTGCTTAATTTGAGCCGGAGGTTTCCGGTGCTCGGTGATGACACATAATTGTTGATGACACATTTTAACTGCTGAATGAATTTTGCACCTTATTGTGCACAATAGTGAAAGTAGAGTGCACTGTCTGAAATGCCTCAAAGCAGTGTACATTAGTGAGTTTTACTTGGACAAACTCACGGGAAGTCCTTTGAAGAACTACATAGTCTAAGCCCTCGCTGTTGTCTGAATTTACAGTGCCTGCAAGAAGCTCTGCCGAAGGTGCATGTACCTACTGAGCTATCTTTCCAGCTGTCGTTTTATGTCCTTGTTCCTGAAACTGGACTCCACCTCAACATTGCAATGGTCTTTTGTGGGGTCACTAACACGTCTATTTGATATTCATTGTATTTTTTATGTATCTTCTTTTACTGTACTTTTATGGTCTATTTATTTAGATCGAATAAAGTTTATTCTGATTCTGATTCAGTACAAAGTCAAAAATCCCCTCACGGAAAACAGGCAGTATAACTCCTCAATAAACCCTATCTGCCCATAGGGCATCTTCAGGGCAGAGTTCATTGGAATGTTGTCATAAGCCACATTCTTCACCAGAGCCACTGTACGCATGCTGGGAATTATTTTTATTCCTTATACATGTGTAAATCAGTGCATAGAAAATGTTACATAAGACAAAGGGGACTACAAGTTGAAGGATTCGCATATCATCCATAGTGATAGGCATTTTTAAAGAGTACCTGGTCTGGAGAAGCACAAACTCAGGATTCAGAACATAACATAGTGGTTAGGGTTGGCTTTACTAATAAGAATGTATTTCTACCCAAACAAACCCTTTTTAGCATAATTAGGATAATGAAAGACTCGGAAAAAAACATAACTTTCTAATCTGTACCATGCAGCTTGCATGCAGCTCTTTGATGGCAGTTCATAGCTCACTGTGCTAGACTACGATTGTAATTTATGAACTGCACAGTAACAAAAGGATCTCTGTGACAAAAGCAGCAACCAACAAAGCTATGTACATAAAATACTGTTCTTTTATCTGCATGTACACGCTCTTTGCAGCAGGCATATTAACCCTCTGCGCTATCTTAGATGAGTCAAAACTGCCGCTAGACAAAACGCCATCTCTCTCCTGCAGGTACATTAATCACTAAAGTTATCTTGCCATGACACTTTCATGTTGCCTGAAAACTACTGGATATACAGGGAACTTTGCAGTGCTTTCAAAACTGCTGCACTGCTACAAAAGCGTCCCCCAGTAGCAAAAGCGTCCCCCACCCTTCCAGCCTCCCAGGGAAACGCCCAATGCCTGGTACGGCCAGTATGGCCTTGAAATACACTATAAAGAGTGCTGCGCTCACTAACGGCGTCACAAGTGTGCAAGCACAAGTGTGCAAGCAGTTACAGAAGCCGCTGGTGGGAACAGGTAGCATGGGCGGAGTAATACACTGAAAGCGGCCCCTAACTAAGAGGTAGAGTGAACTCAGGAGTACAAGGATGACCTTTGTTTAATGGGTTCTATGATGAGGTTACATGCACACATATATCCCAGAGGAGGAGACAACCTCCCTACTCTTCCACCCCACCAACAATGCTCAGTACCAGACTCCCGCATTCACCTAATCACGACATTCCCGCAGGCAGCGGAGCACTCCAGGCCTCAGCAGGCAAACACCGGCATAGGGAGGCAGGGTCTAACCCTTTTTCTTCCTTAACAGACGCTTCAAACATCCTCCGTCCCCCCACATGAGAAACAAGATACAACCAGTGCTTAGTTTGTGAAACAATAAGTGCCTGGGCTCTCATCAGGAGGCCACTGCAGCTTGCACCACACATTGCCCCTACCATGCCACCAATGATGGTAACGACACAACTACTTACCATCAAACACAAGTGGGACAATCAGACTTTTTCAGGCCCCCAAAGAATGACTTGGGCGGCAGGTAATAATCATTTTTAATGCATATTGAATTAATAATTAACTGTTGTTGTGGTCTTCTCTAAATTAGCCACAGAGTGCCACCTTGTGGCAGACTGTCATAAGTGCCGGTGCCGAGCACCGGAAACCACTGACTCAGATTAAGCACTGGACAACCACAGAAGGAAAGTGCCTAACTCAGAATCCACTGCACACAGGCATCTGCCCCAGCAAAGGAACAAACTCAGTGCTAATGCAGATATTATTAACCCTGGGCGTAGTTTGCATAGTAGCACTACACGAAGTACACTTTGAACTACACGTAGCTACACATATTGCGTAGTGCGCGTAGTAGCATTGAAGCTTTTGCATTTGACTCGTGAGGGACATCTAGTAACGACTAGTTGAACTGCAGCTCTTTGTAGAATTATTTTGATATTGGACACTATAATATTCACTGCCCACTGCTAATCTAGTCCCATAATGCTTTGCAGGGCCTTTGGTTGGGATTGTATTTTTGCCCATAACTGTGCTTGGGGTGGTCCTAGGAGGAAGGGACCGCCACTGAATCATTTAGCATGATATGCTCTTTGTGTTCAAGGCATCTGCTTGGTCCTCCCACTAGGTTAGGGGGGACCCCAAAATCATCACCTCTCTCATTGCCTCATATTTTCATCGTCAAAGTTCACTTTTGTGAATTTGTTTTATGCTTTTTAGCATAGAAAATTGTTTTATCAAAGCATTTGAAGGTGTTGATGAATTTGCTACTACGCTACGTGTTGACACAGTTTATGCACTGTGCTACGTGCAATGTGCGTAGTAGCACAAACTACGCATGCTCTGTGAGCGTAGCGTAGTACTATGCCCAGGGTTAGATATTATATGACATTATGCAGGAACTTGACTGAGGCAATGACAGTGACCTGATCTTGTTAGAACTCTCAGCGTCAGTGGCGCAACGCAAAATGAAGGCCCCCCCCCTGCAAAATATGATGAGGGCCCCTGACTCTCCCATCTCACAGATATTCATTTACTGTGGGCTGAATGGGGTTGTAAATGTTTTTTTTTTTAAAGTGCAAATTTTGAAGGAAAATTCTTAGTGCCAAATGGAAAATGTTATAGTGTGTAGGGTTGTAACCAATGAACTAATTATTTATATTGCTCTTGAAACGAATTAAGAGCAAAGTGTAGAACTGTTAATAATAATGTAGTTTAGTTATGCCACGTTTTTGTAAAGACACCATATTATTAAGATGGATGCGGTTTCTGGTGTTTTTGTTCATTCTGCTCCTGCTCACTCCCTCTCCGAAACAATGTCCTGCTGCAAGTCTTCTCTCCTCACAATTTCCGCTGAACATCAACCAATGTAACATAGTGGGCTGTATCTTTAAAAGAGTGTGCATTGTGAACGAACCTATCATCGTGTTCTTGACGTAGTATTTTAAAGGACACTTCCGCTGGAAGTTCTGATTGCCACCTTGCTAGCACATTAGTATAATGGTCTTTGATAGAGGATGTTTCATATTGCGTATTGCATCTCCGGATTTCTGTTGCTGTGGCAGGTAATGAAAGATTCTTGATTATTCTTAGAAGTGAGTTAGTGTTGTAAATTTATTTGTGACGATCATGATTCTGACTTGTCTAACATATACTGTCGATGATCATGCTATACTGAATCTGCAGGTTTCCTCATTGTTTATCCACAAAATGCGCATAAACACCTCCTGGGTGGAGTTCGCGGAGTTCTGCTATGCGGAACTCCGCGAAGTGCAAAAAAACTCTGCTGCGCTACGCGGAGCTCTGCAAGCGGCGGAGTATATTTAGATAAATGACATTCGCTGTGATTTTCAGTGCCAGGTGCTTGTTTGCACTGTGCAATCATCGCGAACGGCACCATGCACAGCGCAAGCGGGCCCTGCTTCCTTTCTGCTGCTCGAGTAGATTTTTACTCGAGCTGCAGCTTCCTCAACGCGAACGGACGGTTTCTCAACGCGAACAGTCGCGAGCATACAGGATCACTTGCAATGAGAAATCTGACCGCCCGCGTTGAGAAGTATTGACGGGAGGTTGATTTTCCATGCTTGCCAACTTGATGTTGACGATCGCAAATGTGGGGACAGGCACACAGCCATCACTGCACACACACATGTTCCACCTGTGACAAACACACATCGCCACATACTGCCCACCCATACACCGCCATCATGAACAAATGTCCCGGTCACGTCACCGCCGCGGTCAGTGTGCATGAAACCATGCACACAACGCAGAGCCCAGGGACAGCGCATGCCAAGGGCAAAGTACAAATCGCACAGAGCCACAACTCCGTCCACAACACACCAGCTACCTCCCTGAAGGGACACAATATGTGCCTCCCAAGTGCCACTCCTGCACAACAACCACACAACTACAGCCACACCATGCCCCACGTCTCAACAACTGCATATACAGCCACAGCAGGACCCTTTGCACAGGAACACATAGCACAGAAGCCCAAGCCCCAGCCAACACACACACCACAACAACATCACACACAAGCCAAGAACACTGAGGCCAGGCACAAAATGTACACACACAGATGAGGACCAAACACTTCACTGCACACACTACCTGACAAATCACACACACACACACCACCCTGACTCACAGCTACATGCACACACCACATGCCAGCAGTAATGGAAGACAACCAATAGGAAAGCCAAAGTGAGGTGCCCACAAATGGAAGGGCAGTGACACAACCATCAAGCATGTGTGATGCTTATGCAAGACAAGACACATGTGAGAACACACACAGCCCATCACAGCACACATGGCTGACACAGTCAGTCAACACAAACCACGGTCACCCCAATGCAACAACTCCTGGAGACAGCTAGGACACCCATGTATAGGCACAGGGATGTAAGGAAGGCCCTGAACTCAAACACTGACCAGACACACATAGGCATCCAAATACTGGACTAGAGAATGTCTGCAGCACAACACACAGGGCCCAGTGACACACTACATGACAGCCAAGCACAAGTAGGATATGTCACACATACCTCCTCCCACAACAGCAACACACAATACTGCCATGTGCACAAAACACAACCACAGGGCTCAACAAGTACACATACAGGCACACCACTCCAGGGTGACACATGGCAGTAGTTGACAATGCAGGTGCACACACATCCCCAGTCACAACAAAGTCACCCCCTTCACACCATACACTTGTCCACCACCCAAGTGCACACATTGGAAGTAAGCCATGGGACCTGGATAACTCCTCACCACAAGATGTCCATACACCGACACTGATTGGCACACAGAAAGGAAGCTCACACAGACCCCATGACCCTGGCCTGCCTGCCTGTAAGCCTGTACCCAAACTCCCACCCTGTGCTGCCATTGCCCACAAACCAGACATGTGTCCACCATAGATAACATGAGCAAAGAAGGAAGATGACAACAATAATTCATTGCCAAACACCAGCACTGCACCCATAAGTATCACAGTCAGGTACAAATGAAGTGCCTCCCACCCCTGCAAAAAAGAATGAAATGTGAGACAACCCATTGGCAATGTTGAAGTGGCATACTGAGCATGTGACACAGTAAACCATGCACACACAGAAACAACTTTATTCAGGAAGGACACTGACACAACTCACAGCAGGACCAACTGTGTTTATTCACAGTTTGCATATTGAGACAGCAAATTTGGGCAACAGCAAAGCCAGTGGGCATTTCAATATGCACAGTATTTACATGAGAAGCTGCACAGGCAGGGGGCAAACAGCAGTGAACAGCAAGGCCAGTGGCCAGTCCAATGTGCAGATTAAGTCCATGAGAAGCTGCACAGGCAAGGGGCAAACAGCAGTGAACAACCAGGCCAGTGGCCAGGACACAGTGCAGGTGTGGTACATGAGAAGCTGCACAGGCAAGGGGCACACAGCAGTGAACAGCAAGGCCAGTGGCCAGTCCAAAGTGCAGGTGAGGTACATGAGAAGCTGCACAGGCAAGGGGCACACAGCAGTGAACAGCAAGGCCAGTGGCCAGTCCAATGTGCAGATTAAGTCCATGAGAAGATGCACAGGCAAGGGGCAAACAGCAGTGAACAGCAAGGCCAGTGGCCAGTCCAATGTGCAGATTAAGTCCATGAGAAGATGCACAGGCAAGGGGCAAACAGCAGTGAACAGCAAGGCCAGTGGCCAGGACACAGTGCAGGTGAGGTACATGAGAAGCTGCACAGGCAAGGGGCAAACAGCAGTGAACAACAAGGCCAGTGGCCAGGACACAGTGCAGGTGAGGTACATGAGAATCTGCACAGGCAAGGGGCACACAGCAGTGAACAGCAAGGCCAGTGGCCAGTCGAAAGTGCAGGTGAGGTACATGAGAAGCTGCACAGGCAAGGGGCACACAGCAGTGAACAGCAAGGCCAGTGGCCAGTCGAAAGTGCAGATTAAGTCCATGAGAAGATGCACAGGCAGGGGGCACACAGCAGTGAACAGCAAGGCCAGTGGCCAGTCCAATGTGCAGATTAAGTCCATGAGAAGATGCACAGGCAAGGGGCAAACAGCAGTGAACAGCAAGGCCAGTGGCCAGTCCAATGTGCAGATTAAGTCCATGAGAAGATGCACAGGCAAAGGGCAAACAGCAGTGAACAACAAGGCCAGTGGCCAGGACACAGTGCAGGTGAGGTACATGAGAAGTTGCACAGGCAAGGGGCAAACAGCAGTGAACAACAAGGCAAAGACATTGTGCAGAGTAGTGACATCAGAAGCTACACAGGGAATGTATGCAACTCTACCATGCCATGCCCAGCAACAGAGTAATGGGCCTGACAATGGGCATCACACGCACCCCTGTGGACAGACAGGTGTGTGAGGGTGACCACCACTCAGATGGGGCTGTCTGTCGGACTTGGAGCTGACTGTGTGTTGGGGTCAGTTGGAGGGCTGCCCTGGGCAGTGGGAGTAACAACTGTGGAAGAGCCAACTGTGCTTGTGGGAGCTGGGGGGCTGCTTGGACCAGGTGGGGTGGTGGCCCGGGGAGGTGGACTCATGCCCTGGTGAGACACAGTATGTGCCGGAGATTGTGGAGGGGTGCCTCTCCACTTCTTGGGGATCCTGAAAGGCTTCGCTGTCTGGGGATTGAGGGGAACTGGGGCAGACACAACAGGTGACCCCACTACCAAAGCTGATTCTGGTGTGGATGTTGACCCTCCCTCTGGGGACATGCTCGATCCCGCTGTGCGCTTGCCTGGTGTTTGCCGCCGCCCTGCCTCCCTCTGTCCACCAGCTTTGCCCCCTACAGTGTCCTCCCGTGCTGGCTTCACAGGGCTTGGGATGGGAGTGGAGGTCAAGGATGGATTATCCATGGGGCCCTCATCCTGTGTAATGTTTGCAGGCAACACCTTCTCAGTGGGTGTGGAAACTGTCTTTTGCCTCTGCGAGACGTCTTTGGGACAGGGGAGTCTTTGGCGGAGGAGGAAGGTGAGGCCTGTGACCCTGATGCTTGTTTCTTTGCTTTGTGGCCCTTGCTGTCGCCTGATGGGCTTTTCTCTCTGCGCTCTGGGGTGGCCTTACTCTTATGTGGGGA
Organism: Calotriton arnoldi; assembly: GCA_963921515.1. NCBI lineage: Eukaryota > Metazoa > Chordata > Amphibia > Caudata > Salamandridae > Calotriton > Calotriton arnoldi. The sequence continues at coordinate 1,137,203 of CAWUFW010004824.1, forward strand.
TGGTGTCTGCGCCCTAGTACGCTTGGGCTGCTGCTGCTCCTGTGTGCTGCGGGTTCTGTATTGGGACTTTGGGGTCCGTTGAGCATTGTCACTGTCATCAGAGGTGCACAGTGACACGGGGCCGGACCAAGTGCTGGGAGCCGCTCCCTGACTATGTGCCTGTTGCAGTGCTGCTGTCACAGTTGATGACAAGGACTGCACAGACCGGTGTAGCCCACCTACGTCGGAATGTATGCCCTCCATGAAAGCTATAACCTGCCCCAACTTTTTGTCGTGCTCTTGGAAGGCATTGAGAAGTGCTGTCTGCCCCACACACAGCTGGCGCAATAGCTCGACTGCTTCTGCACTGAGGGCAGCAGGGCTGACATGGGCTGGGGCAGCTGTGCCTGGGGTGAAGGTGACTCTTCCCTTCCTGCTCGTGCGGACACGGGCAGCACCAGTGGAGGTTGAAGGGAGGCTGGGCACTGGACGCTGTGTGGCGGAGGAGGAGGCCGAGTCCCCGTTCCCTGTACCCCCCAACATGGATGTGTCACCGCTGGCGTCAGATGAGGTAGAGCTTTGTGTCTCCGGCTGTGAATCCTCTAGCAGACTCCTGTCCCCCTCCTCGGCGCTGGTCACATCTGTGTCAGTCTGCTCCGGTCCGGCTGTTGCACTGGAAGCCTCACCACTGGTGTCCGTCCCCTCTCCCTCTGCACATACGGGAGCTGCTGCATAGGAGAGAGAAGTACTGTGAGATGAGTGGCATCAACAGAACACGTGCCAATACATCTGCATCCTAGAAGAGGTTTGCAGCACATCGCATGCCACCCTAAGCACACATATATCTTGCCACCCAAAATATCAACCCAACGGTGCATGTCCGACACACATCCTGCCATAAGTGCCCCAGGTGACTCACACAGCACACCATCCTGCTGTTGGCTCACATCAGACACAGCCACAAAATGGCCTGTGCACACACACTGTCCCGATGTTGGCAAGGATGAATACCACAACATGGTGCACATCACCTACATGTATGGAGCAGTTGGGGACCACACAGACCACAACATACCAGCCCACAATGACCCTGCACACATGCCATCCACCATATCGAGTTCATGGGCACATCTACTGTTGCACATTGGCCTCAGATGTCTAACTGGCAGACATCTGAGGTCTGGAATAGCACGCATTCATTGAAACGCATTCACAGTTGGCACACTGGCATTCCCATCCATCTGAATTCACACAGTACCCCACAGCAGAAGGTACCTGAAGGCCACAACTCCAAATGTAAGAGAGATGCACAGTGCTAAAACTGACTACATGAAGCACCGTTTGGGCAAATGCATGGCACATACACCCAGCACAGAGGCCACTCACAAAACATTGCACCACACAACCAACGTCACACAGCTGACAATTTGCACACTCTGTAGACACATGCACCAACTCCCATCCAAAGGCAGCCTGCAACACATACTCACCCCTGGCTTGCTGCTGATGCTCCTTCAGTTGTCTGTCCAGCTCAGGTTGTGTGACAGCCAGGATGCGGGCCATTAGTGGTGTCATGCTGCGCCTAGCCAACCTGCCAGTCCGAGGGAGCAGCCCCAGCATCATCTCGGCCACGTTCTTGCTCAGCCGGCAGATGTCGTCCCACCTTTTATGACAGTGGGAGCGCCTTCGGTTTGACACACCCAGATCTCGGACTCTGGAGGCAATGGCCCTCCACACGGCTTTACGCTGGTGGACCTTCAGCTGCAGGCATGGGAGACAAGAGGGGTGAGGTTCCAGTGACACAGTGCACAATGAACGAAAATGCAGTAGCACGACAGTGACTCATCCAAAACTCCAGCTACAACTGTAACAGAGCCAACAATTGCTGTGAACATGGTACATTGTCATTGGTCAATCAGACGTACGGGCATGCATGTTCGATGGTGGACACAGTACCTCCGCATCCCATTCACATGCAGGATACCAACACAGCCAGCAACATGTAGTCTGGCCGCAGCTACTGTCTGCAGTTACCTACAACTACACATAGAGAAGATAGCAATACATGTGTCTTGTTGTTGGACTCACTGTGTCCAACACTGCACAGACCAAAGTGTCTTAGCCCTGTGAAAGCCTCACTGTGTCCTGGAACTCACATACAGTGACAACAACTGTCATACACACACCCTTCTCCCACGGCTGCTCCTGTGCAATCTATATGGCAGAGATGGGACTTAAATGAAGAGGCGTGAACCAAACACACATGGAACACACTGTACATGCAGTGATGTGGACATGTGGCATTCGGCGGGGACTGTGCAGGGCAGGTGGACTGACACTGAGTGGGTAAATTGGGAGCAACACAGCCATTCACACAAACGATAACTGGCCAGACTCCTGAATCACCAAAATGCAGCTGCACTGTATGGCTGACACTACAGAACATGTCCCTCCACTCAGGATAGGCATGCAGGGTAACGTGTGAAAGAGCCCACCAAGCCCTTCCCGCAGTAGTACACATGATAGTCAGTGCATGTCAGAGCCCCACAACCACTGACACATACCGAAGCAACTCCACCTCACGTGTGCCCACCCTGCACTCTCACTCACAGTCTGGGAGACTTACCACGACATTAGGGCCGCCATGCCTTGGGTACTGTGCAAGCACCCCGTCTACCAGGACTCCAAGCTCCTCGCTGGTGAAGGGACTGGCACGGATCTTCTGAGTCCTCGACATCACAATGGACATGTGGCAGCAGCAGCAGGTGCAGGGTGGCAGCCAGCAGTCCCTTGAGGCAGCAGCAGCAGGTGCAGGGTGGCAGCCAGCATTCAGTTGAGGCAGCAGCAGCAGGTGCAGGGTGGCACCCAGCAGTCCCTGGTAGCTGTGGGAATGTGGTGCACCCTCCCACACATATATAGGCCCCTGGGGCTGTGTCAGTGGTCCCAGGGTGCTGCAATTGGTGTACCAGGTCTGCCTCATTCAAATACATCCAATGTCCGCCTCCGCGGTGGCGGTGCACGCCTACCGCGATTTTCAAACTCGCATCAGGCTACCGCGAGGCTGCTTCCCATTGGCTGCAAGGGCATGGTCCATGGCGGTGACACACCGTAGGGTCCAGGCACGCGCTACGGCGGTGGTGCATCTTCTGAATGCCTCCAGTGACCGCCTCCGCGGGGGTGGTGCATGCCTACCGCGATTTTCAAACTCGCATCAGGCTACCACGAGGCTGCTTCCCATTGGCTGCAAGGGCATGGTCCATGGCGGTGACACACCGTAGGGGCCAGGCGCGCGCTACCGCGGTGGTGCATCTTTTGAATGCCTCCAGTGACCGCCTCCGCGGGGGTGGTGCACGCCTACCGCGATTTTCAAACTCGCATCAGGCTACCGCGAGGCTGCTTCCCATTGGCTGCAAGGGCATGGTCCATGGCGGTGACACACCTCAGGGGCCAGGCGGTAGGCACCGCCATATGTCTGGCAGACAGTGCCTGGAGTGACCGTGATTTGGGTAGCGGTGCATGGTGACCGCTATTGTCACATACATGTCTGGCGGTGTCTCCCGCGATCGTGCATGGGTTATGGGCGGTGACACACCTCAGTGGCCAGGCGGTAGGCACCACCATATGTCTGGCAGACAGTGCCTGGAGTGACCGTGATTTTGGTAGCGGTGCATGGTGACCGCTATTGTCACATACATGTCTGACGGTGTCTCCCGCGATCGTGAATGGGTTATGGGCGGTGACACACCTCAGTGGCCAGGCGGTAGGCACCGCCATATGTCTGGCATACAGTGCCTGGAGTGACCGTGATTTGGGTAGCGGTGCATGGTGACCGCTATTGTCAAATACATGTCTGGCGGTGTCTCCCGCGATCGTGCATGGGTTATGGGTGGTGACACACCTCAGTGGCCAGGCGGTAGGCACCGCCATATGTCTGGCAGACAGTGCCTGGAGTGAGCGTTAATGGAGTTGTGGAGTAGCTGTGCTGCACCTAACGTCTCCTCCAGCTCTCTGCATAGGCCAACATGTACAGTGCCCAGTGTCTCAACAATTGAAGGGTCCTCATGAGGGCAAATGCACAAAAGGGGCATGTCACTCCACGTCACCAACACATACCATATATGGGTCGCCAATACATTGCATGGGCACATACACTCGCACATGTCACATGTGCTGTGTAATGAAATGTAGACTGTCCAGTTAATGTGTTGCATAGTATATGGAGATAATGGTCAATGTCTGTGTGTGCAATGTAACGCACAATGTCGTCTCATTGACTGGACTAGGGTCATCAGCAACTGGCACATTGTCCAATGCACATGCACACACGTGTCCCCCACGCGCAGCCGGTGGTCAGTGTGTAGTTGATGTGTGCCATGTGCAACCTGTGTTGGGAGTAACCCTGGGCATAATACTTTGCTACGCTCACGAAGCATGCAAAGTTTGTGCTACTACGCACTACGCAAATTGCACGTAGCAGAGTGAATAACTGTACTAATAAACGTAGCGTAGCAGGAGTATAATAAACTCCTTCAAATGCTTTGATAAAGCAATTTTTTATGCTAAAAAGCATATAACCAATTCACAAAAATGAATGTTGACAATAAAATATCAAGCAATGAGAGAGGTGATGATTTTGGAGTCCCCCTAACCTAGGGGAGGACCAAGCAGATGCCTTGAACACAAAAAGCATATCATGTGAACGATTCAATGGTGGTCCCTTCCTCCTAGGACCACCTCAAGCACAGTTATGGGCAAAAATACAATCCCAACCAAAGGCCCTGCAAAGCATTATGGGATCGAGATTAGCAGTGGGCAGTGAATATTATAGTGTCCAATATCAAAATAATTCTACAAAGAGCTGCAGTTCAACTAGTCGTCACTGGGTGTCGTCCCTCAAGAGTGAAATGCAAAAGTATTGAAAACCTTTCATGAAGCTTTTGCATTTGACTCGTGAGGGACGACACCCAGTGACGACTAGTTGAACTGCAGCTCTTTGTAGAATTATTTTGATATTGACACTATAATATTCACTGCCCACTGCTAATCTCGTCCCATAATGCTTTGCAGGGCCTTTGGTTGGGATTGTATTTTTGCCCATAACTGTGCTTGGGGTGGTCCTAAGAGGATGGGACCACCACCTAATCATTCAATAAGATGTGCTTTTTGTTTTCAAGACATCTGCTTGGTTCTCTCCCTAATTTAGCGAGGATACCAAAATCATCACCTCTCTCACTGCTTTTGTTTTCACTTTAGTGAAATGACTATATGCAATTTTAGCATATAAAGACAGAGATATTTATTTTATCTTAACTTGCACTGTACAAGTTTGCTTTTGGTAATTATTGTACAGTGCAGTGAGTCAAGCACACAGCTAGCACTACGCCCAGGCTTAATAATAATAACAAACTCCTTCAAATGCTTTGATAAAGCAATTTTTTATGCTAAAAAGCATATAACCAATTCACAAAAATGAATTTTGACATATCAAGCAATGAGAGAGGTGATGATTTTGGAGTCCCCCTAACCTAGGGGGAGGACCAAGCAGATGCCTTGAACACAAAAAGCATATCATGTGAACGATTCAATGGTGGTCCCTTCCTCCTAGGACCACCCCAAGACAGTTATGGGCAAAATACAATCCCAACCAAAGGCCCTGCAAAGCATTATGGGACGAGATTAGCAGTGGGCAGTGAATATTATAGTGTCCAATATCAAAATAATTCTACAAAGAGTTGCAGTTCAACTAGTCGTCACTGGGTGTCGTCCCTCACGAGTCAAATGCAAAAGCTTCATGAAAGGTTTTCAATACTTTTGCATTTCACTCTTGAGGGACGACACCCAGTGACGACTAGTTGAACTGCAGCTCTTTGTAGAATTATTTTGATATTGGACACTATAATATTCACTGCCCACTGCTAATCTCGTCCCATAATGCTTTGCAGGGCCTTTGGTTGGGATTGTATTTTTGCCCATAACTGTGCTTGGGGTGGTCCTAGGAGGAATCGTTCAATAAGATGTGCTTTTGTTTTCAAGACATCTGCTTGGTTGTTGGTTCTCTCCCTAAGTTAGTGAGGATACCAAAATCATCACCTCTCTCACTGCTTGTTACCTTTTTGTTTTCATTTTAGTGAAATGACTATATGCATTTTTAGCATATAAAGACAGAGATATTTATTTTATCTTAACTTGCACTGTACAAGTTTGCTTTTGGTAATTATTGTACAGTGCAGTCAAGCACACAGCTACGCACTATGCAATTTGCATAGCTACGTGTAGTTGAAGCTGTACTTCACGTAGCTACGTGAAGTGCTACTACGCAAACTACGCCCGGGCTTAGTTGGGAGGTGTATCAGGGCCAGCAACATGGTGTGTTCGGGTAGTATTGCAATTATTAACATATGCTGGGGGTCATACTCACAGGTATGCACACATATCTGTTAGTATATCACACTGTGCATGCGAATGAGCTGGAGGGGTGCACAGATAATTGCTGCTGGTAAGGGGACAGGTGTACGAGTAGTGTGCCTGATGTGAACCTACTTGTGAAGTGCCCTGTCGGTTAATGGTGCATGTTGTAAGACTTGGGAATGTGTCTGTAGAAACAATTGATGTGATGCACATTTCAGGTTCTTCTGCATTGACATCTGTGCACTTTGATCTGTCCTAGGAGGAGGAGGCCCAATATCCATCGTCCGTTCACAGTCCTGGCAGACATGGAGAATGAGGATATAATCCGCAAATTCAGGCTGGAACGACAAACCCTGCAGAACCTATGTGCCATGTTGGACCCCCACCTGCAGCCACGTCGGACATATCCAACAGCTTTCACCGCAACATCTAAGGTGATGGCATGCCTGCATTTCTTTGCAACAGGCTCATTCCAGCACACGGTCGCAAGTGCAGGCGGGATGTCACAGCCGATGTTCAGCATGGTGCTGAGGGATGTCCTGTCGGCCATGAGGCTCTACAAAGACAGGTATATCCATTTTCCCAGGGGGCCTGAGTTGGTGGCTGTGAAGGGCGATTTCTATGCCCTTGGACATATCCCCCATGTCATTGGTGCAATTGATTGCACACATGTTGGGCTTGTGGAAGCATTCACACTCGGTAAATGTTCAAGTGGTGTGCCTGGCGGACATGATAATCTCACACGTGTGTGCCAAGTTTCCCAGCTCAGCCCATGATGCCCACATCTTGCGCAGCAGCATCGTTCCTCAGCTGATGGCCAATCTGTATCCGGAGCGTGCATGGCTTGTGGGTGAGTATGCATAGTGGATTAGAGTGGTGTGTGTGTGACATGCTGTCGTGTGGCATTTAGGGACTGCAAGGTTCATCTGTGTCTCTCACACCCAGGTGACTCGGCATATCCGAACCGCCCGTGGTTGCTGAGCCCATTGCGGAATCCCGTCACGCCAGCTGATGTGCGATACAATGATGCCCATGGAAGGACACGGCGTGTGATAGAACGGACATTTGGTCTCCTAAAATCGAGATTTCGGTGCCTGGACCATACTGGAGGTGCCCTTATGTACTCGCCAGGGAAGGTGTGTCAGATAGTGGTGGCATGCTGCATGCTCCACAACCTGGCCATTCGCAAGGCAATACCCTGATCCTGGATGACGATGATGAGCAGCCAAGGCCCCCTCCTGCAAATCAACCCGGATCCAGTGACGAGGGCAGTGGAGAGGAGGAAGGTGTCGACATGCGTCAACAGCTCATCACCCGCTACTTCACTTGAAGGTGAGTGACGATGTAGAAGGGACAAAATGGTCTGATGGTGTTGCAGTTGCTGTGTGGGTGTATGTGAGCTTGCTGACTGCAGCTTTGTGTTGACTCATTGCTGCCTGCCAATGTATGTGTGATTGGTTAGTGTGATACAGAATATCTCTATGGTGACTGTTGCTCTGTGTAAAGTTTGTAGATCTGAGTACCTTGTTGACAAGTGTTGTGTGATGTGTGCGATGCCACACCCATACAAGTGACTCTTGTTCTGCGGTTTTCCATAGGTCCCTTCAGCATCTCACTGCCTACCTACATTCCATTCCCCTGGACCATGTCCTACACGGTGAAGGTTGCACATCCTGTATTAAAGACGGAGCAGACACAACAACATGTGTGTAAGGTGTATTTATTTACAATTGTGACATGTGAGGGTGGAGAAAATGTGAAGGGGGAAATTGAAGAAGTGAGTTGACAGTCATGGTAGATGAGATACTTGAGTAGTCCCCACAATGATGTGGAGACCCAGTCCAACAGATAGATGCCATTCACATGGCAGTGTGGTGAAGGATAGTCCAAAAGGTCAATGCAGTGGTGCAGTGGTCTGCCATCATAGCTGGCTTGGGGACTAGCGTTTGGCAGGTGCTTTGGCACGTGGGTCCCCCTGGCCTTTCCTTGGACGGCCCCTTTTGCGCTTGCCTGGAGGGGCGACTGCTGCAGGGACAGTGGTGTCTGAGGACTCATCCCCCTCTGTGGACGCAGGGGAGGATGATGAAGTGTCATCCTGCTGCCCAACAGGGGGAGGCGGAGGGGTAGAATGTTGTGCTGGCCAGTCCCTCAGAACCGCCACTAGCTGCCCCAAGAGGTCCACAATCTGTCCCATGCGTGTGTCCATGGACCTCAGCAGCAAGAGGTGCTCCCGAGATTCTTCCTCTAACCGGCCCATTCGTCCCTGGGCCTGTTGGTAGGCCCCAAGGACTCTGTCGATGTGGCCCAGGGCTTCCGTCCCAGGATCAGTCCCCCTCTGCATGACCCTGTCCCGATCACTTGCACTGTTGCCACGGTCCTGTCCGGTCCTCACATTGGCCCGCTGCATCCTCTCCCTGGCCTCCGCAGTCGATGTAGTGGGCTGCTCAACCCCTGGGGCAGGGAGGGTGTTGCGGCCAGCTGTGGTGGTGGTGGTGGTGGTGGTGGTAGTGGTTGACACACAGGCCGTGACAGCAGCTGTCAGAGGATGGTCAGGGGCTGCAGCTGATGTGGTTGGGGGGACAATGGGTGCCTGGGACTGGTTGCGGCCTGCCACACCAGATGGGCCAGCGTGGAGCTCCTCATCCAAGGAATCCAGGGAGTCCTCATCCAGTTGTCTCTGTTCCGGGGGGACTGGCTCTGCAGGGTGGTGTCATCCTCTGCAGTGAGTTCTTGGTCACCTGTGGGTCAGATGAGAAATGGTCATTGTGTTGCACCCAGCAAAGTTAGTGTTAGCAGTGTTACATCAACTGTTTGTACATCCAGCAGTTGTTCACTGTACAAATTTGCATTGACCGACATCCAGTGATGCATTACAAGCTGTTGTGGTACATGCATTACTTGTCCATATTGGGAGTTCTCAAGACATGACATGCACAATGTAATTGTTTAATATTAACAGTCTCATGTTGGCATACAGTTATTGATCAATCATGTCATCCATTTACACGTATGTGTCACTTGTTGGGCCCGTGCAGCGGTTTACTCTGCACATTGAGTGAACATTGTAGTCTCAAGCATACCTTTGCAATGTGGTGTACATATCTGTATTTGCAATTCCAGACATGCTTAAGTTTGCTTTAATTAGATCCTAGGTGGTCTGGACCACTGCTACTGTCAGATGGCATGTAGTGGTGTGCATGGTTGTGCTCGGAGTTCCATCTACATGTGTTTCAGACTTTCACACTTTGGTTGCTGTCACAGTTTCATTTTCTTAGGTGTGTGCACACTATAGTTGCCAATGTTATCTGGGTGTGCAGTTGTGCATTGAGAGGCCTGGTGTCCTATGCCAACATGTTTTTTTAAATACATATCTGGCTGCATGTTTTGGCTGTTGATATGTTGTGTTTGCTGTTTTTTCCTTGTATTTGAGTGACCTCTCTGTGTGTGTATGATGAGGGCTTCCATCTTGGTCCAGTGTGGGACAAGTCAGCATGATATGTCCACATGCCAGTTCTTTTGAAGTGTACATTGCAATGACTGACACATGCATGTTGGTGCCAGGAAGTAATGGGTCTCATGTGCTGGCGGTCAGGTGGGCCCGTGTGAGTTGTTGTGCAAGCTTCCCAGCCCCACACACCACGACCTGTGAGATGCGGTTACCTACCTGTGAGTTGGGTGGGTAGCATACATTGCCTGCCACATGATTCTTATTGGGGGTGTAGTGTCCCATCATCCATAGTGGTGGAACAGCATGCATGTTGCTTTTTGTGGGACGGATAGCCAAACACACTACACCGTCTCACTGTGAAGATGGCTAACTACCGTTTGAGGTGGAGGTGAGCAATGACATGGCTATGTGACTTGGTGGAAATCTTTGGATGGAATGTGTGTGTGGTGAGCATAATGTGTGTGTGGCTTTTTGTACCCATTGATTTCAGATTACATTTGGTCATGGGGTATAGCCCCCATCACTGTTGTCCCACCTATCTGGCTGTGGGGTTCACTCCCCTGACATTTGAAGGCACAATAGGGCAAGGGGTATAGTCTCGTAGCACAGTGGTGACATACAGCAGGGTGAACATCTCACCCAGCATACATTTCCACACTGTCATGGTTTCATGGTATTTGTGGACCTGAGAACATGAGCACAGTACTGGTGAAGCAGTTGTTCCAGGGCATCCATACACTGACATGTTGTGGTCAACAGTGGTGTGTGTGTGAGATGTACTCAGCCCTGTGCAGACAATGTGTGCTTTTGTGGCCAGACTATACCAGCACTGTTCAGGCAGACAGTGTGAGATGTGAACATTGTCAATGCATACACACATTGGTGGTCCAAACAGGACACCTTTGACAATTTGATTCAGACAAGGTGCTGTTCTGCAATTCAGTGCAGCACTGTGGTAGCTGGGTGTGTTGCAGGACATTTGGGATGTGCTTAGTTTAGCATTGTGAGTCCCAGCTGCAGTGTAGTCTTTGGGTACACTGCACTTCCACTGTTTACATTGCAACACTGTGGTATGACATAAGTGATTTGCACTTTGCCCAAAAAAAGGCCAGACACTGCTGCAGGGCAGCATGATCGTTGTTAGTGTTGCAGTGTGTGATGCCTGGCACAGTGTACACAATGTGGGTCAATTGTGAAAAGAGACTTGTGCATGGTGACTACAACACAATTGTTTTGCATTATTTGTGTTGGTGACTGTGGACTAAGTGGCATGGTGTCATGTGCAGCTGCACAGACGTCACATGCCTATGAGTGGGACAAGTGCTCCATCCTGCTCAGCTGTGGTCCAAGAGGGCCTGGTGGGAGTTGTAGTGCAGCCCTCCCTATTCCACAGACACCTCCCTGTAAAGATGGCTACCTACCTGTTAGGTGAGGGTGAAGCACACAATGGCTGAGGCATGCTTCTGGGTGGGGGGAGTGCTCCATCCTGCTCAGCTGTGGGCCAAGGGGGCCTGGTGGGAGTTGTAGTGCAGGCTTCCCACACACCCACCCACCTCCCTGTAGGGATGGCTACCTACCTGTTAGGTTCAGGTGAGCAATGCTATGGTTGGCACATGGGTTGGGTGGAGGGCTACATCTTGCGCAGCTGTAGGACAAGGGGGCCTGGTGGGAGTTGTACTGCAGGCCTCCCTATTCCACAGACACCTCCCTGTAAAGATGGCTACCTGCCTGTTAGGTGAGGGTGAGGCACACAATGGCTGAGGCATGCTTCTGGGTGGGGGAGTGCTCCATCATGCTCAGCTGTGGGACAAGGGGGCCTGGTGGGAGTTGTAGTGCAGGCCTCCCTATTCCACAGACACCTCCCTGTAAAGATGGCTACCTACCTGTTAGTTGAGGGTGAAGCACACAATGGCTGAGGCATGCTTCTGGGTGGGGGGAGTGCTCCATCCTGCTCAGCTGTGGGCCAAGGGGGCCTGGTGGGAGTTGTAGTGCAGGCCTCTCTATTCCACAGACACCTCCCTGCAAAGATGGCTACCTACCTGTTAGGTGAGGGTGAAGCACACAATGGCTGAGGCATGCTTCTGGGTGGGGGGAGTGCTCCATCCTGCTCAGCTGTGGGCCAAGGGGGCCTGGTGGGAGTTGTAGTGCAGGCTTCCCAACACCCACCCACCTCCCTGTAGGGATGGCTACCTACCTGTTAGGTTCAGGTGAGCAATGCTATGGTTGGCACATGGGTTGGGGTGGAGGGCTACATCTTGCGCAGCTGTAGGACAAGGGGGCCTGGTGGGAGTTGTACTGCAGGCCTCCCTATTCCACAGACACCTCCCTGTAAAGATGGCTACCTACCTGTTAGGTGAGGGTGAGGCACACAATGGCTGAGGCATGCTTCTGGGTGGGGGGGTGCTCCATCCTGCTCAGCTGTGGGACAAGGGGGCCTGGTGGGATTTGTAGTGCAGGCCTCCCTATTCCACAGACACCTCCCTGTAAAGATGGCTACCTACCTGTTAGGTGAGGGTGAAGCACACAATGGCTGAGGCATGCTTCTGGGTGGGGGGAGTGCTCCATCCTGCTCAGCTGTGGGCCAAGGGGGCCTGGTGGGAGTTGTAGTGCAGGCTTCCCACACACCCACCCACCTCCCTGTAGGGATGGCTACCTACCTGTTAGGTTCAGGTGAGCAATGCTATGGTTGGCACATGGGTTGGGGTGGAGGGCTACATCTTGCGCAGCTGTAGGACAAGGGGGCCTGGTGGGAGTTGTACTGCAGGCCTCCCTATTCCACAGACACCTCCCTGTAAAGATGGCTACCTGCCTGTTAGGTGAGGGTGAGGCACACAATGGCTGAGGCATGCTTCTGGGTGGGGGGAGTGCTCCATCATGCTCAGCTGTGGGACAAGGGGGCCTGGTGGGAGTTGTAGTGCAGGCCTCCCTATTCCACAGACACCTCCCTGTAAAGATGGCTACCTACCTGTTAGTTGAGGGTGAAGCACACAATGGCTGAGGCATGCTTCTGGGTGGGGGGAGTGCTCCATCCTGCTCAGCTGTGGGCCAAGGGGGCCTGGTGGGAGTTGTAGTGCAGGCCTCCCTATTCCACAGACACCTCCCTGCAAAGATGGCTACCTACCTGTTAGGTGAGGGTGAAGCACACAATGGCTGAGGCATGCTTCTGGGTGGGGGGAGTGCTCCATCCTGCTCAGCTGTGGGCCAAGGGGGCCTGGTGGGAGTTGTAGTGCAGGCTTCCCACACACCCACCCACCTCCTTGTAGGGATGGCTACCTACCTGTTAGGTTCAGGTGAGCAATGCTATGGTTGGCACATGGGTTGGGGTGGAGGGCTACATCTTGCGCAGCTGTAGGACAAGGGGGCCTGGTGGGAGTTGTAATGCAGGCCTCCCTATTCCACAGACACCTCCCTGTAAAGATGGCTACCTACCTGTTAGGTGAGGGTGAGGCACACAATGGCTGAGGCATGCTTCTGGGTGGGGGGGGTGCTCCATCCTGCTCAGCTGTGGGACAAGGGGGCCTGGTGGGAGTTGTAGTGCAGGCCTCCCTATTCCACAGACACCTCCCTGTAAAGATGGCTACCTACCTGTTAGGTGAGGGTGAAGCACACAATGGCTGAGGCATGCTTCTGGGTGGGGGAGTGCTCCATCCTGCTCAGCTGTGGGCCAAGGGGGCCTGGTGGGAGTTGTAGTGCAGGCCTCCCTATTCCACAGACACCTCCCTGTAAAGATGGCTACCTACCTGTTAGTTGAGGGTGAAGCACACAATGGCTGAGGCATGCTTCTGGGTGGGGAGTGCTCCATCCTGCTCAGCTGTGGGCCAAGGGGGCCTGGTGGGAGTTGTAGTGCAGGCCTCCCTATTCCACAGACACCTCCCTGCAAAGATGGCTACCTACCTGTTAGGTGAGGGTGAAGCACACAATGGCTGAGGCATGCTTCTGGGTGGGGGAGTGCTCCATCCTGCTCAGCTGTGGGCCAAGGGGGCCTGGTGGGAGTTGTAGTGCAGGCTTCCCACACACCCACCCACCTCCTTGTAGGGATGGCTACCTACCTGTTAGGTTCAGGTGAGCAATGCTATGGTTGGCACATGGGTTGGGGTGGAGGGCTACATCTTGCGCAGCTGTAGGACAAGGGGGCCTGGTGGGAGTTGTACTGCAGGCCTCCCTATTCCACAGACACCTCCCTGTAAAGATGGCTACCTACCTGTTAGGTGAGGGTGAGGCACACAATGGCTGAGGCATGCTTCTGGGTGGGGGGTGCTCCATCCTGCTCAGCTGTGGGACAAGGGGGCCTGGTGGGAGTTGTAGTGCAGGCCTCCCTATTCCACAGACACCTCCCTGTAAAGATGGCTACCTACCTGTTAGGTGAGGGTGAAGCACACAATGGCTGAGGCATGCTTCTGGGTGGGGGAGTGCTCCATCCTGCTCAGCTGTGGGCCAAGGGGGCCTGGTGGGAGTTGTAGTGCAGGCTTCCCACACACCCACCCACCTCCCTGTAGGGATGGCTACCTACCTGTTAGGTTCAGGTGAGCAATGCTATGGTTGGCACATGGGTTGGGGTGGAGGGCTACATCTTGCGCAGCTGTAGGACAAGGGGGCCTGGTGGGAGTTGTACTGCAGGCCTCCCTATTCCGCAGACACCTCCCTGTAAAGATGGCTACCTGCCTGTTAGGTGAGGGTGAGGCACACAATGGCTGAGGCATGCTTCTGGGTGGGGGGAGTGCTCCATCATGCTCAGCTGTGGGACAAGGGGGCCTGGTGGGAGTTGTAGTGCAGGCCTCCCTATTCCACAGACACCTCCCTGTAAAGATGGCTACCTACCTGTTAGTTGAGGGTGAAGCACACAATGGCTGAGGCATGCTTCTGGGTGGGGGGAGTGCTCCATCCTGCTCAGCTGTGGGCCAAGGGGGCCTGGTGGGAGTTGTAGTGCAGGCCTCCCTATTCCACAGACACCTCCCTGCAAAGATGGCTACCTACCTGTTAGGTGAGGGTGAAGCACACAATGGCTGAGGCATGCTTCTGGGTGGGGGGAGTGCTCCATCCTGCTCAGCTGTGGGCCAAGGGGGCCTGGTGGGAGTTGTAGTGCAGGCTTCCCAAACACCCACCCACCTCCCTGTAGGGATGGCTACCTACCTGTTAGGTTCAGGTGAGCAATGCTATGGTTGGCACATGGTTTGGGGAGGAGGGCTACATCTTGCGCAGCTGTGGTCCAAGGGGGCCTGGTGGGAGTTGTAGTGCAGGCCTCCCTATTCCACAGACACCTCCCTGTAAAGATGGCTACCTACCTGTTAGGTGAGGGTGAAGCACACAATGACTGAGGCATGCTTCTGGGTGGGACAAGTGCTCCATCCTGCTCAGCTGTGGGACAAGGGGCCCTGGTGGGAGTTGTAGTACTGGCAGCATGTACACATGTACCCATGGTGATGTTGCTAGTACCTTTGGGGGGCTTCAGGGGGAGTGTCTGTTGAATCTGTGAGAGATGTGTTGGGGGGAGTGTTGTGCACATGAATACATTTGTACCTAGGAGCTATTACTTTGTAGTAGTGCAAGACAGCACATTAGTGTGATGTTAGGCATTTGTTTGTACTTACCAGCCTCCACTCCCCCGGGTATTCCTGAGAGACTCTCTGGATGTAGAATGCCAAGCACCTTCTCCTCCCATTCAGTGAATGTTTTGAGTGGAACGGGAGGGCCACTGCCTGTCCTGTGAGCCAGCTCATGGTTCTTGGCTCTCTTCTTTTTGACCACTGCCTTCAGATCGTGCCACCTCTTCACGATTTCATCTCTATTGCGTGGCACGGTCCCTACTGCATTTACCTTCTCTACTATCCTTCTCCACATTAGCGTTCTTGTTGTCTCAACTCACTCTCAGTGAATTTGGGCATTCTCTGTGGTGACATGGTGTGTGATGTGTCAAGGTGTTTAAGGTGCAGGTTTGGAAGTGGTAGTGGTGGTTGTGATGTGTATGGTGTGTGCTGTGCAAAGGTGTTAGAGGTGCAGGTGTGGAAGTGGTGGTGGTGGTGGTGATGTGTGTGTGTTGTGCAAATTTGCCTCTCCTGTCATCTATGGTGGATGTCCCCTCAGTTGTGGAGTTTTGCAAAGGATTGTGGTCTGTTGGGGGCTGGATTTATACTGGTGTCTGTGGGTGTGTCAGGATGGGGTTTTGGTAGCAGGTGTGGTGTGTGTGTGTACCTGGGATTTGTAGTTTTGGAGTTTCCCATGGGGGTGTGTCTTTGGGCTGTGTTAGGTATTTTTGAGTGCATGCCTTGTTTGGTTGGTGCACTTTGTGGCCATGTTGTGTGATTTTCTCGCAACCGCCATTTTTTTAACGGAGCGTTTGCAGCGGTGGCTCGGCTACGGCGCTTCCGCCGTCTCACTGATTCATCAATGTTGTCGACCGCGGCGGGCGGTAACAGCGCACTGCACCGCGGGGATGTCGGGAATATCATAATTTCGATGGCGGTGTCTCCGCTGTGGTTGCGGTCGTTTGGGCTGTTTCCGCTGCGAGACCGACCACCGCGGACGGGTTTTGGCCTTCTCCGCAGGCGAACGGCGGTTTCTCGGGTCTCCTTTCCGCCGCCGTTGGATTTTCACAGCCGAAGATCATAATCTAGCCGTCGGTTTTACCGCGGTAGCGGCGGGCGGTGATTTCCCGCTACCATGGCGGTCGGTTGTTTTTCCGTCCGCCATCGTAATAGACCCCTTAGTTTTATGTGGATTGGGGGTACTTTTACTTTTCTTCACAGAACTCGGTCCGTTTGAGCAAGACTTTCATTTTTCCTCACAAACTTTGTCTGATTGCTATTTTCATATTAGATAATTCTGTTAGTGTTCTTTATGGACTTGGCAATTACTAATGATTTCTGATTTTTCTTATATCTCTGTACCTGTGCCTTCATGGAATCTGCATTTTCTGTTGAGTTTTGCCTATTATAAATTTTGTAATAAAATCCTTTTCACTTTTTATGGATCTGGAACTCAGTTATTGAGTGGTCCCGGTTAATTTTGATTTACTCTGCTAATTTGTTCTTACCTGAGGTCGAATGGGGTGGTGACTCATCGCTAGATAAAGGGTGCTGGAGCCGAACCATCAGAGGTAAATATAGGGGTGACCAAAATATTGGGGGTCAGTACATTATTGGGGTTTGGGCTCACACAGGGTCACCTTGAAGTGTGGGTTCCATCCGAATGTTTGTGGGCCTCCCATGTTCATTGACAGCATCAGTCATATTATTTCTCTTTTTAGGGTATCACATACACACCTTTCCACCCATCCCCCCAGACTTAGCTGCGTGGTGTTCCCTAGGATCTGTCCTCTCACCTAATTTCCACATCATCTTATTTACTCGTATGGACTATAGTTCTACAACGATGTGGGTGACACCAAGGTCATGTTGAGGCTTCAAGGGCAGCACAGCTACTGGATCTCAGCGCGGCCTTCGATACGGTGACCTATTCTATCCTGGTGGACAGATTGAGGCAAATTGGCCTGCAGGTCACTGCCCTTGCTTGGCTGACTTCATTCCTGAAAGATAGATCATTTCAAGTCTTCTCCTCACACTCTAGGTCAGAGACCTGTACCCTGTCCTCAGGTGTACCTCAACGTTCCACAATGAGTCCTTTGCTGTTTAATCTCTACATGCGCCCTTTGGCAGACATGGTGGAGAGTTGCGGTCTGGTGCTTTTTTCTTATGCGGACGACACTCAAATTATCTTCTCTCTGTCGTCCCCTCGGGAAAACCCCTCAGAGTTGCTTAACCGTGGTCTTAGATGGATTACCTCCTGGATGGAAGGCAACTTGCTCAAACTGTATGGTGATAAAACCGAGTTTATGATTTTGGGTAGGAACCCTCAGTTGTGGGGCTCTTAAAGCCTGTATCCCTAGGGACTGTTCCTACTCCTTCTCTCAAAGTTAAAAGCTTAGGCTTCTGGCTAGATGATGCTCTGTCCATGCGTCCACAAGCTGCTACAGTTGCATCCACCTGCTTTGCAGTAATGAAATGGGTGAGGAAAATGATCTGGACTATTCCCTACTCGGCACAAATAACACTGATTCAGGCCCTCATCCTCTCAAGAATGGATTATGGTAATGTTCTCTATCTGGGTGCTGACAAGGCTGGTATCTGTCATCTTCAGGTTGTGCAGAATTCTGCTGCTAGACTTCTTGCTCACCTTCCGAGCTATACCCGGGCCTCTCCTATTCTCCGTGAGCTGCATTGGCTGCCAATTGAAAAAAGAGTACAATTTAAAGCTCTCTGTTTCATGTTTAGAGCTAAAGCAGGACTTGGGCCGAGACATGTACAAGATCTGGTTTCCCCTTATCTACCCTCCCGGGAACTGAGATCTGCCAGTCAGGACCTACACTGCGTGCCCAGAATCCACCGGGCTTGTTCCGGTGGACGTTAATTTGCATATCTAGGTCTGAAGCTCTGTAATGACCTACCTTACGTCATAAGAAGTTGCACCTCTTTAATGCAGTTTTGCAAACTTCTAAAAACATGGCTCTTTTAAGGATGGTGTCTTCAGGATCTTTCTTGCTTACGTGTAGCGCCTGGAAGCCCGATGGGTAGCCGTGCGCTCTACAAATGGCATCTAATAATAATAATAAGGGCATAACTGTGTTCCATCTGCCAACTTACCAACTGCTTGAACAGCATTAATACTTTGGTGGCTGAAGCTAAACTTCTGGTAAAATGCATGAGCTTTTTGTACATCGATGGACACCTGCCTCTCCGTACATATGTACTCCTGTCCAGTTCAATCGTTGCTGTGAAAAACCCATGGCTCCTCCTCACTGAACATGGACCATCCATGCCTCCTCTGATTACAACTGCAGCTCGGACCTGCTGGCACTGTCTTCTTTCACTCCATCACATCTCTGGGTATCTCCATTTTAACCACTGTCTGGTGGCCTCAAAGTCATCCTAGGGCACGTCATCAGGCGTCCCAATGCACGCTTTGTTTAGTTGTCAGATAGTGAGAGTGGTGGCTGCTGCATCCTTGTGAATTGCCTCTGTTATTCTGCTGCCTTACATTGGCTGCCATTTCACTGTAGGGTCGGTACAGAGCCAAAGGCCCTTTGAAAACTAACTTGGGGCATTCTGTGTATTAGGATGTAACTGCTTCGGCTCAGCGCCAAGAAACCGTTTGGTGTATGTGCGCTCAACAAGTCTTTTTAACATAACATAACATAACATAGGATCCTTCTTTCTGGCCAGTAAATAAATGTCAGTGGTATGTCCCAACCTGGCCTTTGCGCTCCTCAGAGACCTCTTTGAGGCTTTGTCTTGATCTCATTGCACAGCGGTGAACTGAAGTGAAAGCTGTTGTGGAGGAAGAGAAACGTGGGCATTCAGCCCTGCGGTAGGCACATCACAAACCCCGTTGCTGTGCCAGTTGAAAAGAGTATTCTTAAGCAAGGGATCTCTGTACAGTAATACCTGCACTGACTCTCCCTGCTCATGGGGGACAATGGCTGAGGGAAGGCAGTCCCAATAGCCTCTAACCGCCCCCCCCCCCCATAACACTGAATGGTTGCTAACACCCCCTTCCATTTTGTTCACTTACACCCTCGTCCCCCCTCCCAGTCAGGCACTTCGGTTTGTTCCCCTCTCCCAGCCATGCTCTCTGAAATGAAATGAAAAAGAAATTTGTAGAGCGCGAAACTTTCACCCGAAGGTGTCAAGGCACTAAATTCGTCATTCATGAGTCAGAGAACGGTCCAGAAAGTCGTCAAAGATTAAACAGCCAGGTCTTTAACGCTTTTCTAAAAGCCAGCAGATTAGTTTCTTGCTTCAGCCCAAGTGGTAGAGAGTTCCACAGTTTCGTTGTGCCGACCACAAAGCTCCTTCCTCCCCAGGAGCATTTTTTAAACCTGGGAACAACCAGGTTGTGGGCCTGAGATGAGCGAAGATGGCGAACCGGAATATAAGGCTTTAAATTCTGTTTAAAGAAGCTGGGCCCTATGTCATGCGTGGCCTTAAAGGCAATGCATAGAGCCTTAAACTCAATTTGTCTCTTCACCGGTAACCAATGCAATCCTTTAAGTGCCTGTGCGACATGTTTATGTCTTGGAATATTCAGCAAAAGATGTGCCGCTGCATTTTGCACAATCTGCAGTTTGGAAAGACACTTCTTACGCAGATTAATAAAGAGCCCATTACAGTAATCAGCTCTGGAAAGAACCAGAGCTGAAACCACCAATTTCCGTAGCTCGGACGGAATAAATGGAAGAATCCTTCTCAAAAGTTTTAGTGTGTAGAAGGAATGGGATGTAACCTGGTTAACGTGGCTTTCAAAGGAAAGCATGGAGTCAAACGTAACTCCCAGGTGTTTCACCTTATTCGTGGGGGTAGGTAATGGACCCATTTCCACCGGCCATAGAGCAGGGGACCAAAAATTAGTTTGGCCGCCAAAAGGTAGTACCTCGGTCTTACTAGAATTTAGTTTTAAACAATTGGAGGCCATCCATTCACCTATTTGATGAAGACAAGTGTGAAACTGTGCAGTTGTATCTTCAGGCGAGCCTGTCACTGAAACTACAATCTGTGTGTCGTCGGCGTATGATACTGCCTCTGTCTTGATACCCCCCCCAAGTCCCCAAACCGCATGCCTGTTGGGCCACGGATCACAGCAGGCACTTGTACCTGCTTCTACTGTGTTCCCTAAACACCTGCTTCAATCTATCCTCCTGCACTGTGTGTTCACAAGTGGGTGTGTATCTGTGTGTGTTTGTGTGCAGATGACTGTGTGTGTGCAAGTGCATGTGTGCATGTCTGTATGTGTGGGTGCACAAAACACACAAGGGAGAGGAGGAGGAATGCAGCCTTACGTCCTCCTGATACTAAACTGTAAACACACAAGGTACGGCAGCGCTGATAGCAGGTCACCTATTAGTGTTACTGCCTAGCATGTTTGGATTGTCATGCCCCGGTAAGCCTAGCTAGTGCCTATAGACTAGAAGGGGGAGGTCAAAGGGGGGAAGGAAGGTCCATCCTTATGGAAGAGGAAGCCTCACACACTAAATTGTGTCATGCTTCATCATTGGCAACCTCTCCCCACCCTGGAAGGATGACACCTCCAGAGCGGACTCAACCTCCCATTGGATTCTTTGTAGGAGGGAGTTCTTAGATTAAAGCTGCTGGACAGTGAAGGGATCCAGGTTAGTGAGTTAAAAATGCCTTAGTGTAACCCGGCTATTTGCCTTAATTAGTGGGAGCACCAGGTATGATTAAAAAGAACTATGGGGCGATCTTGTGAGACCAATGACTCACTTCGCCTCCGCAATAGAGGCCAACATGTTTCTGCCCTACAAAAAGCTCAAAACTGGTCTGGGACATTCTTCCGGGCCAAGGATCCCTAATTTGCAATAAGAGGGCCTAATTTCCTCTTAACTAACGTGATACTACACCACAAAAAGCAAATTCATAATATAAAGAAAACCAAAAGTGTGCTCAGGTGAATCCTACCTGAACAAAATAGGTCTGAATAACCTACACCAGAAGAAAAGTAGAAAATGATATACACCTTTCTTCCACAAGTTGATATGACTCAGCTCCCCATATAAACCCCTTTTTTCCCTTTTTTTCATGATTGTTATACTTTCATTGGGAAAAACATTAATTAAAAATACCATGTGACATGCAAGTGACACTGCACAGCAAAAACACACATAAAATTGTAGTGCGAGATATCATGCATCAGAACAGGATACCTTACATATCATTAAATCCTTCTATTCGAAGACCTAGACATTTATAGCAGTGTTTTTTGGCATTTTTATCTAGAAACTTACCCTAAATTATAGGGGATAACTGCTCCATAGACAGAGAGAGGAACGGTGTCCTTTGTAGTCGCACACCATGGGGTCAATTACGATGTCGTTCGGAAGGGCTCCAAACGAGATTCGGAAGAAACAAATCCGATTCGGAGCGTATGTTTTTGACCGAATCGTCCCCCATTCTGAATGACCAAGTATGATGCAAGGAAGCCGTCCGCGGTGACCGAATCGGTTCCGAACCCGAATCAGTCAGTCCGACTCGTTCGGAGCCGATTCGTTCAGCTCAATGGGTCCGGCTTCTGAACGAGCGAGTACGATGCCCGATTCTGACAGCCGTTCCGACTCGGTTTTCATGAGACGAAACGGCTGTAAGAATCAGACTTTGGGGGGTCATAGCATGCCCCCCTTCACCCGGGGCCCTCCGAATCGGTCGCAGGGGGGTACCCTTTCCATTCATGCACAGTGTGGCGGGCACCATGTGGTGCCCGCCACAGGGTGCACGCTTTTCCCCACCCACCCCTTTTTGCAATGGGAGCCTGTGTACGCTTTAGGTACACAGGCTCCCATTGAGTTCATTGGGAGACTGACCGAACCGAGTCCGTCACTATACGGACACATCAAAATCGGTCGTTCGGACTCACGGAGCGCGATTCGTTCAGAAAGCTCTCCG
This sequence comes from Calotriton arnoldi, assembly GCA_963921515.1. Classification (NCBI taxonomy): domain Eukaryota; kingdom Metazoa; phylum Chordata; class Amphibia; order Caudata; family Salamandridae; genus Calotriton; species Calotriton arnoldi. Next base: position 1,159,484 of record CAWUFW010004824.1, read on the forward strand.
GAAGCAAGTCGTGCGGAGGGCTTTCCTAACGAGATCGTAATCGGGCCCTATCTATGTAGATAGGGTACGAAATAGGGTTATTAGTTGATGGGGAGCATGCAGGAGTTGGTAGATTATAACAGCCAAGTTAGGCACTCTCCATATTTTCTATTCCCACACGTGTGGTGCCCCTCCAAATACTAATGCGAGGTATTTCAATAAGTATTTGTTCGTTACTAGCAAAATGTATCTCAAAGTAGGATCACCATGTAGGGCAGCTTGTTTTTAAGCTCCATCTACATGAATCCTTTTAGTATGTGTGTGTGCACATGTCTGTGCATGTAAGTGCGTGTACGCATGTCCGTGTGTTTCTCTGTGTGTGGGTGCATCTGTCTGTCGGTGTATGTCTATGTGTGAGTGCATGTGTGAATGTTTGTGCAGTTGAGGAGCATGGATTTTAACTTAGTGCCACAGCCTGTGAAATGCTGGGCCGGGCACAATAGTGTCAATTCCTGGCAATCTGCTGGCCCTGGCACAATAGTGGTATTCTCTGGCAATATGAGGCCACTGACCAAATGGTGGTAATTTGTGGTAAATAAGAAGGCCCTGGCACACTGGTGGTTATCCCTGGCAACATGCTGGCCCTGGCACAATTGTGGTAATTTATCATAAACTGCTGGCCTGGCACAATGGCGGTACTCCCTGGCAACATGAGGGCACAGGCCAAATGGTGGTAATTTGTGGTAAATAAGAAGGCCCTGGCACATTGGTGGTAGTTTCTCATAAACTGCTGGCCCTGGCACAATGACCTTAATCCCTTGCAACATGCTGACCCTTGTGCAATGGTCATTAATTTCTAGTTAGATTGCTGGCCCCTGGCAACATTCCGACACTGGCACAGTGGTGGTAATCCTAGGAATCATGCTGGTTCTGGAATATTGGCACATGCCCTGACATATTGGTGATAATTCCTGTCCCAGCCAAATGGTAGTAATTGCTGGTATATTGTGGGCAACTATGGTATGCTGTTACCGAGACACAAGGCTGGGTCTGGTGGCTTAGTTGACTAATGCGTCCACTGTAGGGGTCTGTGTTTGACCTCATTGTCACAGGTTCAAATCCCAGCGGGTCCACTCAGCCTTTCATCCTTCCCAGATTTATAAAAATGAATACCGTCGGGTAACAATAAAAAACTGTTATTCAGCACCAAGATACCCATCAGAGTGAACATGCGCTTTATAAATACACATTCAATCAATCAATCAATCAATAAATCAAGGAAATTGTAAGCGCACTACTCACCCGTGAGGGTCTCAAGGCGCTGGGGGGGGGGGAAGCAGCTCCGTTCAGTCGAAGAGCCAGGTCTTGAGTGTCTTCCTGAAGATGTTCAGGGAGGGGGCGCATCTGATGTCGATCGGAAGCTCGTTCCAGGTCTTGGCCGCAATGTAGGAGAAAGCTCTTCCCCCTGTTCTGGCTCTGCGGATCCGCGGGATTTCAGCAAGGGCGAGGTCGGCGGATCGGAGGTTTTGTTTGAGTGCGTGGAAGGAGATTCTCTCATTGAGGTATTTGGGTCCAGTGCTGTGAAGGCATTGGTAGGCGTGGGTGAGTATCTTGAAGGTGATTCTCTTTTCTATGGGGAACCATTGGAGGTTCCGCAGGTGTTGGGTGATGCGCTCGTGTCGAGGGATGCCGAGGACGAGTCTGGCTGCAGTGTTCTGTATGGTCTGGAGTTTGCAGAGCAGGGACTTGTTGATCCCGGCGTAGAGGGCGTTTCCGTAGTCCAGTCTGCTGGTTATGAGTGCGTGGGTGACGGTCTTCCTTGATTCAGGGGGGATCCATTTGAAGGTCTTTCGGAGGATGCGGAGGGTGTTGAAGCAGCTGGAGGCGACGGTGTTGACCTGTCGGGTCATGGAGAGGGAGGAGTCGAGTACGATGCTGAGGTTACGGGCGTGGTCCGTGGGGGTGGGAGGGCTGCCGAGGGCGGTGGGCCACCAGGTGTTGTCCCATGCAGAGGGGGAGGGTCCGAGCACGAGGACCTCTGTCTTCTCTGAGTTGAGCTTCAGGCAGCTGCTGCTCATCCAGTATGCGACGTCCTTCATTCCTTCCTGGAAGTTGACCCTGGTGGTGATGGGGTCCTCGGTGAGGGAGAGGATGAGCTGGGTTTCGTCGGCGTAGGACACTATGCTGAGTCCATGCTGTCTGACGATGGTGGCGAGGGGGGCCAAGTTGATGTTGAAGCGCTTGGGGCTGAGCAACGATCCTTGGGGTACTCCGCAGTTGATTTCCGTTGGTTCGGAGAGGAAGGGTGGCAGTCTGATTCTTTGGGTTCTGCCGGTGAGGAAGGAGCAGATCCAGTCGAGGGCGGTTCCCTGTATTCCGGCGTCGCAGAGTCTGGCGGTGAGTGTGTGGTGGGAGACGGTGTCGAATGCTGCAGAGAGGTCGAGTAGGATCAGGGCCGCGGTGTGTCCTTGGTCGAGGAGCGTGCTGATGTCATCTGTGGCGATGAGTAGAGCGGTCTCGGTGCTGTGGTTGCTGCGGAATCCGGATTGGGAGGGTGGAGTTTTCTTCGATGAATCTTGTCATCTGGGCATTCACGGTCTTCTCAGTGACTTTGGCCGCGAACGGGAGGAGGGAGATGGGTCGGTAGTTCTTGAGATCCGTGGGATCTGCTGAGGGCTTCTTGAGCAGGGGTCTGATTTCTGCGCATTTCCAGTCGTCGGGATAGATGCCTGTCTTGAAGGTGGTGTTGATTATGTGTCGTAGTTCTGGGGCGATGGCGGTGGCAGCTCTGTGGAAGATGTGCAGCGGGCAGGGGTCCGTGGGGGCTCCTGAGTGGATGCCTTTCATAGTTGAGGTGGTGTCTTCGGTGGTGACTGGGGCCCAGGAGGAAATGGTGGGCTGGCTAGCGTTGCTGGAGGAGGATGTGGTTTCGGGGTTAGGCGTCTTGTCGTTGAAGTTGTCGTAGAGGCCCTTGATTTTCAGATGGAAGTAGGATCCGAGCTTGTTGCAGAGGTCCTGGGAAGGGGTGATGTCCGTGGTTTCGCTGGGGGGTTTGGTGAAATCCTGGATGATGTTGAAGAGTTCCTTTGAGTTGCTGGAGTTGGCGAGGATCTTGTTTTGGATGAAGGTCCTTTTGGTGGATCTGATGCATTGGTGGTGTTCCGTCATGGCGTTCTTGTAGGTGGTGCGATCTTCAGACATTTTGCTGTTTCTCCAGTTCTTCTCGAGGCGTCTGCAGGTGCGTCTTGATTCTTGGAGATCAGTGGTGAACCATGTGGCCTTCCTGGGGTGCTGTCTGTCGGGGTTACATAGGAGTGCGAGCTTGTCTGCGCAGTTGGAGGACCATTTGTGGAGTTGCTTGGCTGCGAGGTTGGCGTCGGTCGAGGTGGTGGGGGGTCTCGGTTGAGGGTGGAGTTGAGCTGCTCCTCTGTGACTTTCTCCAGTTCCTTCGTGGAGGGCGCGGTGCAGGTTTGGGCAGTGTGGGTTTGTCGACGCGGAAGTGTACGCAGTGGTAGTCCGTCCATGGGGGTTGCTTGTGTGGCTGAAGTGGATGTTGTTACCTCCTGCGAAGATGGGGTCCAGGGTGTGTCCTGCCTTGTGGGTAGGTGTGGTGACGAGCTGTTTCAGTCCGATGTTGGCGAGGTTTCCAGGAGGGTGGCAGAGTTGGGGTCACTGGGGTTGTCGAGGTGGAAGTTCAGGTCTCCGATGAGTATGTAGTCCATGGAGGTGATTGCGTGGGGGGTGATAAGGTCGGCGATGGTAGTGGTGAACGGAGCACGAGGTCCGGGGGGTGTGTAGGCGAGGGTGCCGCGAAGTGTGATTCTGGGGCTGGTCTGGATATGGAAGTGCAGGTGTTCGGTGGTGGAGAAGGAGTCGCTGGTGGTGGAGGTGGAGAGTCAGAGGGAGCTCTTGTGTGCGATGGGGAGTCCTCCCCCTGGGCGGTTGTGGCGGTCCTTCCTCTGGATCTTGTATCCGTCAGAGATGGCGGTGGCGATGTCAGGGGCGGAGGAGGCGTTTGTCCAGGTTTCTGTGAAGAAGGTGACGTCTGGTGAAAGGGTGTCGAGGAGTTCCCAGATCTCTACGGCGTGTCTGTGCAGGGAGCGTACGTTGAGGAGGATGCATTTCAGGGCTTCGGTGGTGTTGCCGTTCGGTGTGGGGGGTGTGGCCGTGGGGTTGTGTGCGGTGGTGAAGGTATGGCGGCAGTGACTGCAGGAGAACTGTCCGTGGGTGCTGCTTGGCGTGGACCGCTGGCAGTTGTTGCTCCTTCCGGGGTCGAGTGCGAGGAGGGTGGCTGAGTTGTAGCGATGGATGGTGGGAGAAACAGGGTTCCTGGCGCTGGTCGCGGTCGGGTCGCGGACGGGTCACGGACGGGCGCAAACGGGCTTGCCTTTGGCGCGCCTTCGGGGAGAGGCGGACCCTGGCCAGGAGGTCAGAGGTCCTGCTCATACACCTGCGCAGCGGCCGGCATTAAATAGGGCAGGGGGGAGGGAAGCACAGCAGCGAGAACGGCAGGGGGGAGGGGCCGCAGGGGGCAGCGGCAGGAAAAAGGGCAGCAAGAATGGGCAGGGAGGAGAAAACGAGGCCACAGGCACAAAAAACAATGAAGGGCAGAAAAGAACAGAATCACAGACAAAAACAGGCACTGAATTTACTGTTACAGTGAAAGAAACAGTAAAGACAGGAAAAGACACCACAAACAAAAAACGGGCACAACAAAGGCAGACAGACAGAAGTGGAGCAGCAGAAGAGCAAGGCTCTCCCACTGGACCACCAGGGATGAGGCGCAGGCAGGAGCCTGCGGGTGGAGGAGGGCCTCGAACACCTACCAGGAGAGAGGTGTCTGAGGCAGCGGCAGGCGAGGCTACGTCGGAGCTGCTTGGGCGTTATGTTAACTGCAAATCATTCTGAACACATTAACGTCCAGACAGGCTCAGAGAAGAGAAGAACAATATGTAACAGGTATGTTAGCATACATTCTTAGCTAACCTCTCTAAAACCCAGGACAAGTATCTTTGTCACTGCTAGATTCTGTCAAGGTGAAACCTATTGCCTTTGTAAGTGCTTATTTATGAATACGTCCATCCGACAGAAGCAACAGGGAGGGCAGTTGTTCCCTTATCTCGGTGCCTGAGTATGGAACCTAAACCCACTGTCACTGAGAACCATCCCACAACACCCAGACATCTGGGAGCAAATAGACACCATCCTCCTAACTACCTGTTCTCAGGCCTGCTTCTGGAAGTCCCTTCTCCTGTTCTGTGTCAGCCCCAAAATATACATACACTCAGGGTGAATGTTGTCATTTACAGATTCCCTAAACCTAAACTAAATGCTGTACTCATGGAAAACAATCTGCTTTCCTGTCTGTATTTATAAATATGAAAAATGGAAACTGGACTTCTGATTTTACAGTTTCCCAACTTAGAAAGTGCAGAAATGTTGCAGGAACTCTTCCGGGTATATCTTAAGCAAAGTATTGTCTGACAGAAACAATGTATCCCAAATGCCTTTTACAAAACTCTCTCCATTGTAGTTAATAGTAGAAAATAAACACCCAAGGGGACAATAATTTTGTAAACAATCTTTAGGTTATAATATATATTTTTGCCAATGATATTCTGATAACTCTGGGATAATAAATTACTTCCTCTCCCCCAGAATAAGGCTCTCTTCATATCAGCTTGTGAGGTCGTTTTCACTAGTGTGAAGAACTTTTGGTTCTGGGGCTCTTAATCCTACAATTTGTACATGGCCACTAAAATTCACAGTGCGTAGATAGCTTTGTGTGTAAATGCTACAAAATTTAATTTCAATCTCTATGCAAGTACAAGAAAACTGTAATAAAAACATGGGGCCTTATTTGGAGGTCGGAGTACCTGTACTCTTAGTTTAGAGATGTCCACCGGCCCAGTAGATATCTCTATTCATTGACAGGAACCGCCGTCACAGTGGTTTCTGTCAATCAGATAAAAGTTCAAGCTTTTCACAAGTTTTCGTTTCTTCAAAACCAAAATCCCAAAGTGAGATTTTGTTTAAAAAATAAATAAAAAAATGAATGAGAAACACACCATGGGGGCTCTCTCCTATAGTGTGGGGGTCATTTAAACGTTTTACTCCCCCTTACCACCATGTTTGTCATTGTGGTAAGGGATAGTAAATACTGGCCATTCTCAATCCCACCCTAAATCGGGTGGGCTGTCGAATGGCCAAACCTCCAACAGTCCTTACTCCAATGGGCCGTCAGAGGAATATCCCAGAGTCTCCATTGCTGACATACTTAAGGTCCACCCAACTGTAAATCAGGTCGGCAGACCTTCAGTTTGGTGGAGGGGTACCTCCGGAGAGGTACTCTGTTGCCGTTGCAACGAGGTACCCTCTCCACGAAATCTTAAATCAGTCCCATACTGCTGTAATGCATATGGCTACTTAATAGATGCAAACTTCAATTTGGGTGGCCTAATACATTTTTTATGTGAATACATCTGGAAAGTACATTTTTCAACTATATTTTTATAGAGAAATGAATGTACTTAAATGTTGACAAAATGGTAGAAATTAAATACAAATAATTATATCTCACCAGTGTAAAAAACATAAATCTGGGAGCCTTATGTTTGTATCATATTTGTGCAACACTTTAATCCTTAATGTGTACTTCTGTTCCTTTTGCTCGTGTTATGTACTGAGATCTCAGAAACAATCTTGTTTTTTTTGGCTGATTGAAAGTCGTGGCTGCATCTGTCACTTTGTGTCATCACTCGCGCTGTTCATTCGCTTTCGAGGTCATGGAAGGCTGTCGCTAGCTTAACGTTTGCTGACAGGTCTCAACTCAACATCACTTTGTTTTGAGAAGAGGTTGATCAGAGGAGGCGAGATTGGACAGGGGATAACTGAGGACAGTAGGGAGGCAGATTGTGCTAGAAATGGAGGACTAGAGAAGGAAGAAGTAAAACATGAGAAAGGATGAACTGAGATGAGCGTGGTGCAAAACAGAACACAAGCTGGAATGGCCAGGTAGGCACTTACATAGGAAGATACCCTGACATGCAAGCGTGCTTGGATAGTTTCATGGCGCTGCCAATGATGCCATAATGCTACTGTGTTTGTGTATCTGCCCCCGAAAGGCCTGCAGCCAATCAATGATTGTTACTAGGCTAGGCTCTCTTCTGCCACAACTGGACATGTAGGGTAGGGAGGGCCAGGCAGCCCATATCCCTTATCGAGGTGTTTGATAGTAGGCATTTCCTTGGATGTTGTCTTCTATTCAGGAGGTGTCCTCTTAGCCACACCCTGAGCTGCTGCAGTTGGCCTGATCCAGGTAGGGTGAACACAGACATCTCCCTGCGGTGGATGTGATTTCAGAAGAAGAGGTTCAGCACCCGAAGTAACATGGATGATGCAGGGAGGACTGCAGGGGGACATGAAGGAGGGAACTGCAGATTTTCTTATACCCCTACAAACCTGGGGTCTTCATACATATATTCAAGGGGAACCTGACACTTAAGCCCCCCCACCCATTTACCCATGCGGCCATATGACCACCTCTTTCACTTGCATTGAATGGGGATGGGAGGGAGTCATGGCACCTATTCATATCTATTGAGGAGAGACACTGGGCAATCTCCCCAAGCTGGGTGCAGTAAATAGGGTCTCTCCTTCTCAACTATCAGTCAGCTGCCAGCAGCCAATAGATTGGTCTTGGCCTACAAATGGACATGTGTGGTGATGTGATGCTCAGTATTGACGCTCAGGAATGTTCATTGTAAGTTCCAGATACCTGTATAGAATGTATGGGTTTGAGGTTTTGGCAGTTTATTCCTGGTGCTGTAACGATGCTACATGAATAAACCACACCCAAGTACTGCATGTTTACCTGACTTCCACAATTTGGCGACGAGCTACATCAAACTGTGTCACCTCGTGACGGAGATCTGATGCTCAAGAAATGGCTCTACCAGACACAGTGACAGCAGCGGATCACATGATATTTCAGAGGTAAAAGTAACCCGTGATTTGAGGTATGTGACTGTTTTGGTGTTTTGGAGCAAAGTGCGGAGCGGCACAGTAAGCGCTAGGCTAAAAGCGCTATATCGGCATGCAAATAGTATTTTATTGTCGGGAGTGGAGGTGCAGCCAAGTGACAGTCAGGTGCAACTCAGGCAAGCGCTGTTCAGGGGCAACGTGTGTGGCAAAGTTCTTTGGCAAACTTTTGTTTCTATAAAACAGCATAACCACTTACGGTTAAGCTGTGCACTGTTTCGAATTGTGAAGGCTAACCCTGGGCGTAGTTTGCGTAGTAGCACTTCACGTAGCTACATGAAGTACATTTTGAACTACACGTAGCTATGCAAATTGCATAGTGCATAGCTGTGTGCTTGACTGCACTGTACAATAATTGCCAAAGGCATTTTGCACAGTGCAAGTTAAGTTAAAATAAGTATCTGTGCCTTTATATACTAAAAAATGCATATAGCATTTCACAAAAGTGAAATCAATAAATTAGCAAGCAGTGAGTGAGGTGATGATTTTGGTATCCTCCCTAACCTAGGGAGAGAACCAAGCAGATGCCTTGAAAACAAAAAGCACATCTTTTGAACGATTCGGTGGTGGTCCCATCCTCTTAGGACCACCCCAAGCACAGTTATTGGCAAAAATACAATCCCAACCAAAGGCCCTGCAAAGCATTATGGGACGAGATTAGCAGTGGGCAGTGAATATTATAGTATCCAATATCAAAATAATTCTACAAAGAGCTGCAGTTCCACTAGTCGTTACTAGATGTCCCTCACGAGTCAAATGCAAAAGCTTCATGAAAGGGTTTCAATGCTTTTGCATTTGACTCGTGAGGACATCTAGTAACGACTAGTGGAACTGCAGCATGATGTATTAATAATTTCAATGCTTTTGCATTTGACTCGTGAGGGACATCTAGTAACGACTAGTTGAACTGCAGCTCTTTGTAGAATTATTTTGATATTGGACACTATAATATTCACTGCCCACTGCAAATCTCGTCCCATAATGCTTTGCAGGGCCTTTGGTTGGGATTGTATTTTTGCCCATAACTGTGCTTGGGGTGGTCCTAGGAGGAAGGGACCACCACTGAATCGTTCACATGATATGCTTTTTGTGTTCAAGGCATCTGCTTGGTCCTCCCCCTAGGTTAGGGGGGACCCCAAAATCATCACCTCTCTCATTGCTTGATATTTACTTTGTCAAAGTTCATTTTTGTGAATTTGTTATATGCTTTTTAGCATAGAAAATTGCTTTAACAAAGCATTTGTATGTGTTTAATATACTGCTGCTACGCTACGTCAATTAGCACAGTTTTTTACTCTGCTACATGCAATTTGCGTAGTAACACAAACTTTGCATGCTCCGTGAGCGTAGCAAAGTATTATGCCCAGGGTTAATGAAGGCCAGCTGTGTGTCTTCAAGCAGATCGCAACCAGCTTGCACGAGGGCTCCATGCACTACAGTACATGAGCATTGAGGCTGTTTCATGAAGAACTGTGGTCATCAGTATAACATAACAGTCAGTGGCGTACACACTATTTCTAGAAAGACGAGCATTTCCGCATCAAACAACGTGCAGCGGGCTCCATCTTTTGGAGGTGCGGCTGCAACCACGCGTGCACCTGAAGGGCAAATTCATTTTTGGGGTAAACTTAGGAGTCAACAGCAGCCATGCAGAGCGTAAATGCACCTCTGCCATTCTTGAAAACACCAGGTGCTCCTCCTACTAGTTGGTAAAGCTGGTACAGAGCATTCACAAAATATTTGGGCACAATCGGGGGTAATAGATATTGTCCTGAAAGGAAAAGGTTTTTACTGCAACACAACTTGGGTTTTGAAGGGATGGCAATTTATGAACACTAGCCTGCAGTGCATGAGGGTTCAGATGAGGAAATCGAGCTGGATGAGTAACAAGAGGCTGTGACAAAATTAGAAAAACAATTTGACACATAACCAAGCCTGATAGTCAATAGGCACAAGTTCTTCACTCATAAGCAGCACCAGGAAGAGTCAATAGATCTATATGTGGCAGCTTTATGTATGTTGGCTGCGGTTTGTGAATTTGGGGAATTCACATCTCAAACTGCTAAGAGTTCAAATTGTAGTCTGATGCTAGGACAAGAATGTCCAAGAGAAACTACTCACTTTAAAAAATCCATCCCTATCAGAGACTATGGATTTAGTGAAAAGTATTGAAATTTCACATAAACCATCAAAAGTACTAGTAAAAAAAAAAATGTAGTCGCAAATGTTGTGTCGGAAAAAAAGTCCAAAGATCACAGTGCATGGGAACTAGGGTCTCAGAAGAAGAAACAAGAGGGCTATAAAGGGGAAAACATACAAATCCGTTTTTCAAACAAAAAAAACATTTGTTTTAGGTGTTGGTTTTCAAATCATACACCGATGGGTCATCAGTGTCTAGTGAAAAATGGAACCTGTTGAAATTGTGGCAAAGTAGGACATTTTGCCAAAGTTTGCCAAAGTAAAAGAGCAGAGTGGGTGATCTAACAGAGAATGAAAGTGATGATGATTGGAATGAGTTGGCTGAAAAAGCGAAGGACGTAATTTTGTTTGTCAGTGGGGTAGATGAGTTGGAACATGTTGATCCATATGCGGAGATTATTGTAGATGGAAAAAATGTAACCTACTAGTGGATTTAGTTGCCAAAATGATTGTCATTACTGAGGGTTTGTTTACTAACAAATGAGGGAAGAAAGAGATTTTACCACTGGACAGGTGCCCGGTATCATATGAAGGAAAGAAAATTGGTTTAGTAGGCTATTTTAAAAGTTCCTTACAATTTAAGGGTAGAAGCATTGTTGGTAAGGTGTATGTGGCAAGAAAGGGACTGAACATTTTGGGATGTTACCATCAAGGTTTATTTGGAATTACATTAACACATGGAAGGAAAGTACAAATGTCACTTGTGAATGATAAAAAGCAAATCCCCCTGCCCCCAAGGTACTGTTCAAGGCAATTGTGTGTGGGTGGAAACATATAAAGAAATGTATTTATGAGCAGCTTGAGGAAAATCAAAGGTTTTAAGCATAAGATCCATGTGAAGGAAGGGGTGGTAACCATAAGGTATAAGATGAGAAACATACCTTTCTGCATAAAAGAGGAATTGGCAGAGATGTTGAGGAAAATGTCCATGGATGGGGTTATTGAACCCGTGGAATCATCACTAGAGTTATCCCCATTAGTGATTGTTAAGAAGAAAAATGGAGAACTAATAATCTGCGTTGACCTGAGAAGTTTAAACAAGGTCTTATGGGTAGACTCTCATCCGTTACCACGCATCGATGACATTGTTATGAATTTTTCAGGTTCAAGTGTATTCAGTAAGATTGACTTAGCATCAGCCTGTCACGAAGTTGAGTTAGATCAGGCAAGCAGACATGTAACGGTATGTGTTTCTCTGATTGGAACGTTTCAGTTCAGGAGGATGCCGTTCGGGTTGGCTTCGGCCGCATGTGTGTTTCAACATATTATGGAGACTGTGTTACAGGATATTAGTAGTGTGGCCTCTTTCAGGATGACACACTGTTAGCAGCAAGGGAAATGCACGAGCATGATGGAGTGTTACAGACAGTTTTTGAAAGACTTGACAAGGCAGGTAACGAATATCAAAAAGTGTGTTTTTGCAAGGTAAAACATGAAATATCTAGGTCATGTGATATGAAAGAAAGGGATGGAACCACGTCTAGGGTTGTTGGATGCCATCAGACAGGCTCCTGTTCCAGAAAGTTAGGAACAAGTTTCTTCCTTTCTAGGTGTCTGTGAGTTCTTTTCAACGTTTACCAGACATTTTTCAGACAAGACAGATGACTTGTGGTTGCTGCTTTAGAAAAATAAAGTGTTTGAGTCGAATGAGAGTTGCAACACGGAATTCGAAGCATTAAAACAAGAAATTGGGTCTGCCAAAGGTTTAGCGCCATTTCATCCAAGTTGTCAGTGTTTAATCACTGTGGATGCCAGTAACAGTGGGTTAAGGGCAACCTTGCCACAGTTGAGTAGCAAAGGGTAAAGGACAACCGGGTTTGCTTCAAGAACACTGAGGGATAATGAAAAAATGTCCTCTGTCAAGAAAGAATTGTTGGCATGTTGTTGAGTGGTAGAACGATTTGAAAGTTTTGTGTTGGGAAGGAAGTTTACTTTACCAAGCCGTTAGCGAACATTTTGAATAGTTGTGTCATTAAGGATCATACACTGGGAACAGCTAGATTAAGTTTGAAGTTGCTCCAATATCATTTTGACATCCAACACATAGCAGTTGGAAAGAACATATGGGCAGAATATCTATCAAGAGCACCTCAGGGGGATGACACGTTAGCATTGTTGCACAATGAAGAGGATGATGATGAAGAATATCTCATTGCTGCTGCTGATGTGTTTTGTGAACGTGGTTTTGAGGAAAGTGAGTGGTTTGAGTGTTTGAAGGCAGATGAGGATCTCAAGTGGGTCCAAAAATACATGGCAAAGGGATGGCCAATGGAGAGGTCATTACATCCCAGATTACAACCGTATTTAAAGGTGGCTGATGAATTAACTTTGGAAAAGGGAATATGGTGATGAGAGGAGACCAAGTTGTACTGTCCAGTCGATTACGCAGCAGGATCATACGCGCTGGGCATGAAGGGCATTTTGGTCAGACAATGACCAAGAGAAAAATAATATCAGTGTACTGGTGGCCCAGTATGGATACATGTTGTCAACAAGGCAAGGGGGAGCCTATCAAGGCAATACCAGAGAAAAGAGGGTGATAAGGAAACCTGTTAGGTTTCGTACATAATGTATTGATATTGTTATGATATGTATGATTAGAATCCACATTTTATCAGACAATGTTTATTGTTATTTATTATCATTTAGTGTGCTAATACCGTTATGATATGTAGGATTAGTGTGTATTTGTTTTTAGTACTAGCATTATTAGTTATATTATGTGTTATTGAGGGGTGGTGATTAGCAATGTTCATCGTTTATGCAATATTATGTTTAGGCATGTTTAGTTATGTTTTGTTTTTCTGAGCAGGAGGGAAGATGTTGTGGTGATGTGATGTTCAGTATTGATGCTCATGAATGTTCATTGTAGGTTCCAGATTCCTGTATGGAATGTATGGGTTTGAGGTGTTGGTATTTTATTCCTGCTGCTGTAACAATCCTACATGAATAAACCACAGCTGCCGATTACACCCAAGAACTGTGTGTGTTTTCCTGAGTTCCACAACATGGCAGTCTCCAGCAAACATGACTTCCTTGTGGCGTACACCTGCAGTCTAGCAGACTGTAGCTCTGTCTAGCACTAAGGGAAGTATTCAGACATCATGTGGAGCACCTGCCATGGGACCTGTGACCAGGTTCACCTGTCCAGCACAACATACTGAACCTTTCAGAATGTTGAAATGAGAAGCAGGGTGACACATGGTTACTGCACCAGGGACTTTCAACTCTGCAGACTTCCTCAGAAAGGCCAATTGGGCTGGGGCTAAAGCAGGGCATTGGGTTGTGATGCCACAATTCTCTGACTGGCTTTGCAGAGCAACCTCTCAGAAAATGGGCAGGTTTGTCTGATGGAAAACTCCACCTCTCAGGAGTAAAGCCATTGAAAGAAAACTATGTGGACACATTTAAACTCCCTGCACAGACAGATCATTTATTGTAGCAGCCTCAGGCAGCGCCCTCTCCTTGTACCTCTCTAATCTCTCCGTTCCTCACAGACAGCTGAGCCCACGCCGGGTTAATCTTATTAGCAAGCACCTGAGTGTGTCAGACCTCTGCACCCAGCCTGCTGTCTGCAAGGCGCACAGCATCCACCGTGATTGATGCGCCATGCACTGGACAAGCAAACTGTTTGCAGACACGTGATAAAAGGGGCAGAGAAAGTGTGCGGAGGGTGGGGGAGGGAGAGTTCAGCAGAAGGATGATTCTGACACAGTGAGGGGTGTCCTGTGTGCTGGCAAACAAGGAGGCAGCCTCCAGCATGGTGTAAACCATGGGCGTGGCAACCATTGGTGTAGTAGGTGCAGTGGCACCGGGACCCAGAGCCCTGAGGGGCCAATTAACCCTGTTAATTGTTCGTTACTACCCCAATACCAAACAGAGGGTTTCATTTCCTAGTTTGTTTTAGGGCTCAGGTCATCCTTTCTAGGGTGTTGTAAACTGCACTAGAAATCTAATGGAGAGAGAGAGAGAGGCAAGGGTTCAAATCTGAGCATTATGGATATTAAAGCAGACCAAAGCACGCCTGGCTCCTGGGGTGGCCCTAAGAGCCTAAGCACATGGCAAGTGGAGCACAGACATCCTTGTTACAAATTGCACACTTCATCCTGGGTCCAGCTCTAGGTCGGTGTGACTGGTGCAGCCGACTTTGCACTGCCCCTCGAGGTGGGGGGGCACCTTGTTTAGAAATATCATGGGTTTAAAAAGCATCTGCTGCTGAGTTCTTTGTGTGTCACTGTCAAGCAGTTTTCAGGAAACAATAAAAATGTTAACTCTGGTGATTAATGTTCCTCTTGGAGAGGATGGAAGTTTTGTCTAGTGGAAGTTTCCACTCATGATAAAGTTGGCAGAGGGTTACTGTGCATGCTGCAAAGAACATGTACCACGGAAATCGCCAAACTGTATTTTATGTGGATCACTCAGAGGGTTACTGCTTTTGCCACAGAGATCCTTTTGTTACTTGCAGTTCATAAGTTACAACCCTACTAAAGCACAGTGAGCTATGTACTGTCATCGAAGTACTTCATGCAAACTGCATGTTATAGGTTAGAACGTTAAGCTCCCTAGTCTTTTATTATCCCAATTTTAAAAAAATGCTAAAAAGTGTTATTGGGTAGAAATACAATCTTATTAGTAAAGCCAACGATTGTGGTATGGATTAAATCCCAAGTTTGTGCTTCTCCACACCAAACACTCTTTTTTCTCAAATTGTATTTATTTGTTTTTATCAGCACATATATAACAAAGAAACATTGCAGCGAGTAAACCACTTGTGTAAATCATGCCAAGTTTGAACAGAATCCTTCCACATGGTTCTTATATATGTCCATAGAGATTGTCTTTCTAGCTGCAGCCAGCTGTTTCAGTGGCGCAGAGCTGTATTACAGATACAACTAATAATTAAGTAAAATAATATACAACATAAGAAAGGTAGAATATGCATACACAGAGCATCAGCAAAACAGGTGACAGATGATAGCTATACATTTTTAGCTTGGGGGTACACATTACATTGTCCGGGGTCGACTCGGCTGGAGGTAGTGTTGGTAACGAATTGCCTTGGTGGCCTCTACCTGGAATAAGTGAAGGGCACAGTGCGGGGGTGGCAGGAGAGCTGTGGTAAACCCCTTGATGGATATCCCACCAGAGAGCCCCATATGAAATCAAACCCCTTCTGCTCATCTGTAAACGTATCTATCATTCGCTCCATGGTTAGGCCCTGCCACAAACGTACATGCCATTGTGGCATGGAGGGGGCCAATGGTTTTTTCCATTCTGCTGCTAGTGCCATCTTGGCTGCCCCCAAACACAACCACATTACGGATCTGTCCCCCATTGTTTGATGTTTTAAGGAAGGGTCTCGAAGTCCCAGCAGAACAAACTCAGGTGTCTGGGGCAAGGGGTATCCCAGGATCTCCCTCATCTGGGCCAGGATCTCGTTCCAGTATGGCTTGATCGAGGGGCAGTCCCACCAGATATGTCTGAAGTCCCCCAAGAGGCCGCACCCCCGCCAACATTGATCCGAGGTTACCGGGTAAAATTTGTGAAGCTTTGCTGGGTGGAGATACCAATCATAAAGAAGTTATAGTGGGCCTCCCGTAGACCCAAAGACCTGTTGTGCTTCGGTATGTCTCTAAATAGTGTGGTCCACCCATTTGTAGGGATAGAGGTGCCCAAAAACTTTTCCCAAAAGGTCCTGTATCTTGG
The DNA here is from genome assembly GCA_963921515.1 of Calotriton arnoldi. NCBI lineage: Eukaryota > Metazoa > Chordata > Amphibia > Caudata > Salamandridae > Calotriton > Calotriton arnoldi. The sequence continues at coordinate 1,175,408 of CAWUFW010004824.1, forward strand.
GCTAGGAGCAGGATTCGATGTATTGAGACGAGAATAGAGAAAGGAGATGGTCCCTTTAGTTCCCCTCCCTGGCGCACAAATTGTTCAATCTGGAGTAGATCTCTAGTGGCTGCTTGTCTGTACTCTGACTGCATTACCCAATGAGCCATTTGATTATAGTGAAATCTCTCTGAGTTGGGGAGATTAAAGTCCCTACAGCAGTTAGCGAATGACCGTATATCCCACCCATGGAACCGGTCTGAAATGGTGAGCACCCCCCCTCCCTCCATAGGTCAAAGGGTCCCTGTAGGAGAGCTGGAGGGAATGCCCTGTTGAAGTGTATGGGAGTATTCGGGGAAGGGAAGGTGGTGAGACCATTCTGACAGAACACCATGTCCCATAATTTTAAAGTGGTTCTGGTAGGAGTGCTTAAATATACATTCAGGGGTCTAGAGTCTCTAGGTTTCCAGATAAGGTCCCATATTGTTCTCCCTGTAACCGCCCTGTCCATATGGAGCCAGTGCTTCTCCGACTCCCTCAAGGACCATTCAGAGATCACCTGGATTTGCGCCGCTCTACAGTATGCTACGAAGTTCTCAAGTGCAAGCCCTCCCTCCCGTCTCGGAAGCTTTAATAATCTATTGGAAAAACACACCCTACGATTCTGCCAGATTAATTTGGTTATTTGGGATCGCAAAGAAATGAAGAATTGATTGTCTACTTCCACTGGGAGACCCTGAAAGATGTATAAGACCCTTGGTAGTGTCATCATCTTGATCGCACTAATCCTCCCCATCCATGTCAAATACATTGGAGTCCACCTCGTCAAGTCTCGTTGTAATTGGTGAAGGAGGGGTGGGAAATTGGCTTTATAGAGATTCTCAACCCGGGGTGTGATCTTTATGCCTAGGTATGTGATTTCTTTGTGTGCTACTTAAAAGGGTGTACAGGAAGCTAGTGTTTCCATATCGCCCTCTGGGACCGTCAGATTAAGTAAAAAGGACTTGGTAAGGTTCACCTTAAAGCCAGCTACTGGTTCATACTCCTGGAGTTCTGTTTGTAAAGCTATGAGCGAGTTCTGTGGAGAAGTAAGTGTCAGGAGTATGTCGTCCGTAAATAGTGAGATTTTGTGTGGAATGGACCCAAAGGGGATACCCTGGATGTTGGGGGAAGCCCTTATTTTTGCTGCTAAGGGCTCAATGCTTAAGGCAAAAAGCAGGGGGGAGAGAGGACACCCCTGCCGTGTGGCCTTTGCTAGGGAAAACGATTCAGAGATCGTCCCATTGACCATAGCCCTTGAGCGGGGGTTAGCATAATTAGCCTGAATCATCGAGACATAGTTATCCCCAAATCCGAAGTGGCGGAGATTAGAAAAGAGAAACGTCCAGTCAACCCTGTCAAAAGCCTTTTTGACATCTGGTGCCAGTAGCACCGCAGGTATTTTCTTCTTCCCTACCTTCTCTATTAGATGGACTACTCGTCTAAGATTATCATGTGTTTGTCTCACCCTTGTGAACCCTGATTGGTCGGGATGTATCAAGTCCAGTAGAACACCCTCCAGTCTAGTAGCTAGAATTTTATTATAGAGCTTTGCATCTAAATTTAGCAAAGCAATCAGTCGATATGAGGCACATAGGCTAGCCTCCTTCCTGGACTTGGGCAGAACAGTAATAAGTGCTTCTTCCATAGAGGGCATGACTGCGTGTGTTTCGCCACACCAAACACTCTTAACATATACTGCCTACTAGTATCAGTGACATGTGACCCCTACACCTTGTAATCCTCCTTGTTTTACGCAACATTTCCTATAGACTAATTTACATACATATGATTCATTGTCTCTGTATAATGTGTGTGTGATTTAAAGTGATCTGACACCCTACACTGTTATGAGAAGAGCTATAAAACAAATTAAATGCATGTGAGAGTGGAGCTATGGAGAGATGAGGGGCACTGGTGGAGCGTGGTAGTGAGGGAATTCATGGAGAATTCGTTTTTTTTGGGGGGGGGGGCAGCAACAAAGATTGTCACACTTGGCGGTACCAGCGCCAAAGCCGGCCCTGCTTCATCTACTAGATTGATATATATATATATATATACACGTTTTTTCACTTCAAGCGAGGTAGCAAAAACACACTATGAGCTAAAACAAATGTGCACAAAAAATATAAGTGCCGTGAGCAGAATATACTCGCGTTCTGCCCTTTCACGTTGTTACTTCCAATGCTCCCACAAAAGGATTTTTTTTATCCAGCGACTCCTGTTACACCATTTCGTGTAATGACTTAATTTCACAGAATGTCACATAAAAAGCATAATGGAAAATTCCGGAAATGACATGAATTGTGACAGAGTAATTTAGATTTTGCCGGGGCCTAACATGTTTATTCAACAAAACTAACTTCATAAGCGTCGACTTGTAAATAGCAAATATCACACGTTAAATCACTGTTTGTGAAGCTGAGGCTGTCATCAATCTGCTGAATTAAAAGGGCATCTTCGCTCATCTTCACAGTATGAAGTAAGTGCCGAAGAAGGCATGGGGCGCTGTATTTGTATGTCAATGTCAGTGGCTAGATCAGTTTAGGGTGCAATCACACATGACAGGAATGGAAATGAGAGGTGACTGAGATCCCACAGATTCCTCACTGATCACTCATATTCAATGGGACATATGCGAAATGCATCTTGGCTACACATAAAAGTTTCACTTACACATTTCTTTAAATTTTAAATGAAGTGAACACTGTTCAAGCAGGAAATGACCCTGTCAGGATCTGTATGCCGTCCGTGTAGAGCGCAATGCACAGCTTTCCCTCCCTGAGCAATATTTGTCTTCCAAAAACTGCATTAGGAATGGAAAGGACTTTGGGGGATATGTACAAGGAATTAACACCATCGTAGCGTCAATTTTTTTTATCGCCGTTACAAGTGCCGCTAACCGCAGTTATCAGTAACCCTGGGCATAATCCTTTGCTACGCTCACGGAGCACACACGTAGCAGAATAAAAAACTCTGCTAATCAACGTAGCATAGCAGCAGTATATTAAACACATACAAATGCTTTGTTAAAACAATTTTCTATGCTAAAAACATATAAAAAAATTCACAAAAGTGAACTTTGACAATGAAAATATCAAGCAATGAGAGAGGTGATGATTTTGGGTTCCCCTAACCTAGGGGAGGACCAAGCAGATGCCTTGAACACAAAAAGCATATCATGTGAACGATTCAGTGGTGGTCCCTTCCTCCTAGGACCACCCCAAGCACAGTTATGGGCAAAAATACAATCCCAACCAAAGGCCCTGCAAAGCATTATGGGACGAGATTAGCAGTGGGCAGTGAATATTATAGTGTCCAATATCAAAATAATTCTACAAAGAGCTGTAGTTCAACTAGTCGTTACTAGATGTCCCTCACGAGTCAAATGCAAAAGCATTGAAACCCTTTCATGAAGCTTTTGCATTTGACTCGTGAGGGACATCTAGTAACAACTAGTGGAACTGCAGCTCTTTGTAGAATTATTTTGATTATGGATACTATAATATTCACTGACCACTACTAATCTCATCCCATAATGCTTTGCAGGCCTTAGTTGGGATTGTATTTTTGCCAATAACTGTGCTTGGGGTGGTCCTAAGAGGATGGGACCACCACTGAATCCTTCAAAAGATGTGCTTTTTGTTTTCAAGGCATCTACTTGGTTCTCTATCTAGGTTAGGGAGGATACCAAAATCATCACCTCTCTCACTGCTTGTTAATTTATTGATTTCACTTTTGTGAAATGCTATATGCATTTTAGCATATAAAGACAGAGATACTTATTTTATCTTAACTTGCACTGTGCAAGATGCCTTTGGCCATTATTGTACAGTGCAGTCAAGCACACAGCTGCAATTTGCATAGCTACGTGTAGTTCAAAATGTACTTCATGTAGCTATGGGTTAGTTATCAGCAGTTTTCCTGCGTAAACGTGCGATTTTCGGATCGCCACTTCTGTTAGCAGGACTTAACAAAAATGATATGCAAGGTGGGCGTTCCCGTGAAAAAATTGCCGCTAACCCTACTTCGCGATATTTCTAATGAATGTTTGGTTCGGCGATACTCCCCAAAAAATGCTGCTAAGGCTAGTTAGCGGCTGTTTTATAAGAGCAGAAAAAACAGAACATAAGGGAGACAAACCTAGAGCCTCATTTGCTCACCTAATGATGCCATGAAGGCACTACTCCTGGAGCTTGGAGCCCCAAGAAGAACACAACCACCACCACCACTGCCACTGCCACCAGGACCACCACAGAGGCAACGCCAAAGAAGAGAGCGGGTCTACCGCCAACGCATCACCCTGATAGACCTCTGGCCAGAGGACGTGATAGCACACTACAGGCTCAAGTGGACCTTCATCTTATGCGTACTCACACAGATAGCACCAAGGCTGCACCACCATACCAGCGCTGCACAAACATCCCTCGGCAGACAAAGCTACTTGCAGTGCTGCACATGTTGGCTTCTGGTACCTTCCAACCAACCACTGCCAGAGTGGGTGGAGTCTCACAGTCATCCTTCTCCAGGTTCCTACCCAAAGTCTTCAATGCCATCATCAGCCTGACGCCACAGCATCTACACTTCCCCAACACTGTACAGGAACAACTTGAGAACAAACAAGGCTTCTATGACATTGCTGGATTTCTGCATGTGTTGGGGGCAATTGACTGCACCCATATCCTACTTGTGCCTCCTGCAGACACTGCACACATATACAGGAACAGGAAGCACACACACTCCATTTACGTTCAGGCAATTGTGGACCACCTGGGCCTGTTCATCAATGTCGTAGCTAAGTTCCCTGGTAGTGCGCATGACTCATACATACTTCGCCAATCGGTCATCAACCAGCGGTTTGAGAATGGCACTTATGGAAATGGACTGCTCGTTGGTAAGTACAAACTGAACGCACCACACACCTCAAGTACACAAGCACGTAGCTCAAATATGAGACAATGCACAGGTAGCAAAAGTAATACGGCATACCTTGGAACAGGTCCGAACAATGCACACAACCACACAATGCAAATCAATCAAGACATGTGGAAGACAGCCCAACAAGGAAAGAGCCATGAAAATCTCACACAAACCACTATGGCATTATTGTAATATAGATTTAGCAGAACTCATCAGACACAAATTTTAATTAATCAATGCAGTGCATTACACAAAACATATGATACTGCTGTGCCACATACATGTTGAATACAACACATGCACCTTATGTACAAATAGATGACAGATCACCCTGCTCTCACTTGTGAAAGTGCACAATTTGCTGACATGCAAAAACACAGTTAGCCAAGCACCATGTAGTGGGTGTACCTGCATCATGGCTCGTCAAGTAGTGCCAAATGAAGGGAGCACCAACTGACCACAAATAAAAACAAAAGTTGTTTCGAACATCAGTCTGTGTTGTTGCTGAATGGAGCATGCATGGGAAGAGCATACAAACTATCCAAATCACATCCTCAACACATGTCATACATACACGTCTCCCCTGGTGACGTGTAGCAATCTGAGGCACAAATTCTGAAATCAGAATATGTGTTGTTTTGGAACAGACACACACATGGGTACATTGACATGTCGTACCACAACATGCATTCATGCAGAGTCTAAGTCAAACCATGCACAAGTACATCAATGCATATGTATGTGGTCCACAATTGTCCCAGTAAGTCAAGTGCACTAGGTGGCAGTGCCGCTGTCACCTAGATTATGTCCCATATTTGTGGAACGGTGGATGTAAAGAGCACCCAATGAGTCCAATATTTGGCAGACAAGATTTACACTCTCAGTCACCCTCAGCACAATGACTAACAATGAGGTACACAGATGATGTCCCAACATAGTAGTCATCAAAATGTCAAGGTTGATGCCCAACATGGCACATGTGCCAATGGTGCACCCTCAACAATATGTGCACAGGAGACGTCAGGTTTGTGCAACGTGCCTGTAAAGAAACTACCATGTTCTTTTTAATTGTCCCATACATCCTGACAGTCACAACATGGAATCAATACACAGGACACGGACAATGACAACATGGTGATGTGTAGTCTGTCAAGTATAGGCAAGTCAATTTCAATGATGCTGGTAAAGTGTAGGAAAATCAACATGTCAAACCAGAAAGTACAAAGTTGCACAATGCACACACACCTAAGAAGGCACTCTGCAAACACAGCAGGCATATGTACTAATGGCCACATATTTCTTCAATCTATTTCAGGTGATCAAGGATATGCGCTCTCGCCATGGCTGATGACGCCCCTCAGAGTGACACACACACAGGCCCAGAGAGACTACAACGTTGCCCTGGGATATACAAGGGCCATAGTTGAACGGACATTTGGAGTCCTCAAATCCAGGTTCCGGTGCCTAGATGTATCGGGGGCAGACTCCTGTACAGTCCTGAACTTATGTACAAGATCATAATGGCCTGTTGCATTCTGCACAATATTTGTGTACGCACAAACGCGCCATTGGATGAAGACCAGGAGGAGCAGGACAACCCATCTGATGGCCAGGATGAAGAGGCAGATGCTAGACACACACCAGCCTCTGCTGCTGGAACAGCAAGAAGAGAACAAATAATCTCTAATTTTTCTACCTAATCACAGGACAAAATATCACATCAAAATGTATATTCTTCCCAAAAATTTAAAAATTGTAACTTTGTAAAATAGAATATCACCACACCAAAGTCCTGTATGCTTGTTTTATCACTTTGCAAGTACACATATCTGTCAAGTGAAAGTTAAATCCTAATTTGAGCAACACACTTATCACATGTAGCAGTGGACCGAACAGCAATCATCCATGTGAATATGATGTACAACAAAGTGATCACCAACATGTGTTGATGTTAGGATGCAACATATGTTTGCCTCTTGAACGACAACATCTGCAAGCAGATCACATGGACCATATTGTTCATTTAAAAATGTTAGGCATAAACAGGCTTTTTCATGGATAATCTGCTGATACAACCCCTAATCCTCCTCTCCCTCACTCACAACCATTACTAACAACTCAATACAACAGCAGGCGTCAATATACAACACTCTCTCTGACTCACTGACTCAGCAAGCATAATCCTTTGTGAGCACAGATAATCAAATACAGGATACAGCATGGAATGCAAATTATGCAATTCAAAATACTGATGCAGGGGATGGTAGTGGACACTACAATTTGCCTCATCACATGTCCCCGGCATCACAAGGCCAGCAGAGCAGATGGGCCTACTCCTCGGCAGTGATGGTCTGCGCAACATACTCTTGCTTAAATACGTTGAGAGCACCTTCGAAGAGATAGGATGTCTACCCTGCGACATCAGTGTACTCATGGTGTGTGTCCTGCAATGCAGACTAACATTTGTACATAACCTGTACCATCCTTATATTATGATCACAAGTTGAAACATGCATACTTCACATGTGAGCGATGTTAAAACAAGAACGTGACAAGACTTGACATCAGGTAATGTTCATTGTTCATGCAATAAGTCAAAGAAAATGGGACCACTAGATCACGTACAACGCAGGCAATGTCATCCCTGTCACTCTGCTGTAACTCAGCAGCATCTTGTCTAGACACCAGGGTCTCATACAAAGGCACAATATGATCCGAAGGACATGTGGACTGCTCGTGCTAACAGGCATTGTCACTTTTCCTTTTGCAAAGACTGTGACATGCAAAGTGCAGCCTTGACATTACAAAGTACCAATGACATGTTCACATGTGAAACTGGGTCTGCAACATGCTTCATCATGGCTCAGTGTGTCACGTAGAGCTATGCATAAATCTGAGGATGCAGCTCCCTCATGCTATCTGTTACACACATTTAAGTATGCATCATCTGATCTGTGTCTGTAAGATATTGTAGTCCATTGGGTACTAATGATATGTGCAGAGACAACACCAAAACTAACTTACAATGTTAACTGTGCCTCCAACACACACATATTGTAACATACAAGATAACGTTAGCTCATTGCTGACATGCATGTCTTTTCCTGTGACGATGTGTGCACAAGAACAGACCCACACCATGTAATGTTTTGACTAGCATTTTAGGTAATGTTGTCAATGGAGAGGGTCATTGCACACCGAGCAGAGACCATGTAATGGCTAGCAATGCAGGAAAAGCATAGACATATCTAGTTAAAATGAAGCCATGAGTGCCGTACCACAGACTGTCATCACTGTCCCCCTCTGTGTCCACAGGTATTCATACACTCCAATGTGAATGTGCAGCCATAGCTGTGCATTGCATGCGGATTTGCAAATATCATAGACAAGTAGTGACTGCCTGTTGATCAAATACATATGTGTAGCAAGACCATCAGACTCGCACAAACATCACACAATGTGTGATGTTAGAGGCTCACATGTAGTGACACATACCACCAATGCCAACCGTAATGTGTGACACCCTGGCAAGGGATCTACGTACACACATGTCCAGTCAGGAATAGACAACAATGTGAGAAAATAGTGCCTCATAATGGCTCTGGAATGGATCACTAATACATGTGCAGAACAGATACACCACACAAAAGTACAATACACAGATCACATCACTAATACATATTGTGCTGTCATTCCAGACTAAATGCATGAAATGGTACATATATTGTTCATGTATAAATTAGCGATAACAAAAAACGCTATTACCCCTATGCGGCAATTTTTTCCATTTCCGGGACGAAAAATACTAGCATAATACATATATATACATGAAATATTCCCGCTCAGCCCTAGGCGTGTAAAATTTCATTGCAAAATGAAAAAACGTGCCGCAAACTGACAGGAAATTATGTCATTCTGCATCCTGGCACATGGAGGAGTACAGGTACACATTCACTTTCTCTTTCAGCCACACTGTTACTGTGTTTTGAGAGTTGTGGAGGTTGTGGAAGGTGTCTGCTGTTCTTGGTGTGTTTGAGAGAGTTTTGTGTGTTGTGTACTGTCCATACTGTCCTAGTTAAGTCCTGTGTCTCTGTCCCTACGTGTTAATTGCAACTGTCTGATTGTTTTGCCGGGTGTACGTCTCTGGGGTATCTTTGTATAGTTAATAGGTGTTGCCTGAGGGTTTTTATTTGGTATGCCTGGGGGAAATAATGCTTTGGGGTATGTTAGGGCAGGGTAGAGAGGGCAGGATGTCGGAGGGAGCCTTGGGGGCCTTCCTCTGGCTTGTAAAATTTTACCTGCCCAGGATGATTGAGGCTGGGGGTCGCATCTTACTGGGGTACGATGTAAAGGTATGTAAGGATAGATGGGAGCACATCTGTGAAAAGATGCTGAACATGTTTGGTGTGGACAGGACTGTCCAGCAGTGGAAGCACCGGTGGCAGGACTTTGTTGGCCGTGAGGCGGACCTATTGAATCACCTTGGACTAATTGTCGGGATGCAAGGTGGTAAGTACATGACCAACATCGTATCACATCAGAGGATGAATGCACAGGACACAAATTCTGTTGTGCACAAGATAGGCGCACACATCATTTAAATTGCCATTTGGCAAAATAGCTTGCATGTCATGACATACTGTGCCACACCTACATCTTTAATAATTGGGTACACTTTACATGATCAACTGGCTGCCAATCTCTACAAGATACATAATGTGGGTCACCAAAAGTTCAGAGCACGTGACATACCTGTGAGTATTTTAAAAACTGATTTGGCCCTCAAACATCACGCCTATTGAGGTGTGAGAGTAGATTTAACATCCATGTAGAATGGGACAGGTCGTAGTATATTATGTCAATCAGATCATGGCATTGATGCCCATTAGGGCACCAATGTGACCTTGAAATGTGTTGTGTGTAAGACCAGCTCAACAGATTGTAACATGTATGTAACGTGGCAACACACCTGACTATTCCAATGACTGAATTTTTTCCATGTAACTATCAATGATGTATGTGATCTTGCCAAATGTGATGTTAATGACATTAATTGTACCTTACACATTTTTCCAACAGGAGGAAGACCCTTGATCACACAAGGAGATGTGGATGCATTCATGGACCCACAAGCCACAGGTGAGTGTTTCATCCCTAGCTCTGGATAATGTGTCGACATATGCAAGCAATGCCACAGCCCCTGTATGTTGTAGTACACAGTGTGGATGTGCATCACATGACAATCACCTCTTGTGTGATGATGCTGCATCAAGTCAAGGGTATTGCACATCAGCATCATGTGATGCTGGAGGACAGAATTGCCATTTGTAACTTGGTGTTGCAACGTCACATATGATTCACAACACCATATCTATGTCCAAGCACAGAATGCATGATATGGGTGATGTCATAGCCATGTCATAGAGCCAATCACACAGCATCACATGTGCCCTGACATTATTGTGCAAGGGTTCCAGATCTTCATCTGCCAATTCCAATTGGAGACAGTTGTATATGATGATAAGTTTGTTGCACTGAACATGTCACATTTGTTGTTGATCATTATTATGCAAAGTGATGTGGCATTCAGACATGAACTATTGACAGATACCCCATACAACCTTATTGAAAAATAACTAGAATGTACTACCATCACCATATGGTATTTGCCCCCATGGCATCAACTGTGTCACCACAAGCAGTGGGGCTTATGTACAAGCCCCTATGGCCACCACAAAGTAACTTTTTTCTACTTAGTGTTGGCAATGGTGTGTGCGCGTTATTTACAAGGCAGCGTTAAGCCACTTAATGCATTGTATCTCCTCGTATCAGTCTCTTCCCATGTGTGCTGCCATGCACCTGATCCATCAGTGAATTATTCTGTATTTCATGTGTGACACATCCAGATGACCAACTAGTAACATGTGAATTGGCAGAAATGTTGAGCATGTCACTGTAAAGAACATGTTGTTAACGACATTATTCACACACAGTATGAAAATCAGACACTACATGGAATTGAAGGTGCCCCTCTGTGAATGGTACTGTGTTATGATGAGTGGGCTTAGCAGCGTAATAATGTCCAACACTCATCAACTAAATGCAGTCTAAAAGGATGCCTGTGTTTAGATTGTCCAACCCTGATTTTCAAATGCATGCTTCCACACTTACTCTGCATTAGTCTGTCCAAGACTATGTTGTGACTACAAGTTTTCCTATTGGCTACAAAGGCTTGCTTATTTGCTTCAGCATTGAATAGATTTGCCTTATTCCTCATCAAATACTGATTTATGTACCAACAATCTATTCCACATTGTGTGACTGTTCCTGAGAAACTTGTTGAGGTTTCATCATGTCATTCATCCCTCTGTGACACGCACTCATGGGGGGATATGTACAAGGAAGTGTCGGGGAGATGTGTTATCCTTCCTGGCTTAATGCCTCTCTCCACCACAGGTGTCTGATTTTCATACTGTCTGTGAATAATGTCGTTAACATGCTCTTTACAGTGACATGCTCAACATTTCTGCCAATTCACATGTTACTAGTTGGTCATCTGGATGTGTCACACATGAAATACAGAATAGTTCACTGATGGATCAGGTGCATGATGGTGATCCTTGCGTAACATTGACTGACATGTGCTCAAACCAGACAACAGAGCACTTTTGGGCGAGGGTGTTTTCCTTAGCAATATCATAATTGTGTTCACACTGCCACTGTTTTAAAAGCAGTGCAGACAAATGTGTGGTTCACATGCAGCATCTTTGCTGTCACATTGGTTCATGGCACATAAATGTGCAGAGATGGATAAAACATGTACACACAGCTGCATGAAACATATGCCCTCTTCCCTTGCATGCATGTGGAGAAGTGTGGCTCAATGGTTAGAGCGGCAGACCCTGATGCAGAGATCTGGCCCGGGACCAGCGTTCAATTCCCGTCTCGGCGGGTCTTGGGCTCAATTTCCTCTGACCTGATAATTCTCGCCTCGGTGCCTATTCTAATCATGGGTCCCACTCTGCAACTCTGGGCAATAGCTTGCTTAATCTCCACAACGGCCCCACCAGCGCTGGGATGCCTGGCTTCACCTTGGGGGTGCCCAGGAGTGGACATTTCACAGGGAAAAGACAGGAAGGGTTCCACAGCGGTATGCGTACAGCGCCAGGACACCCTTGGGTAACAGTGCGCTTTACAAGTACAAATTTCATTTCATTTCATTCATTTCATTTCATTTCATTGCATGCATGTCAAACTTTTAGCATTGTTCCACAAATTGACAATAACATGTGTACATGATCTAATCTGGTTGTGTAGCTCTGGCGACATCTCCAAGGGCTCACTCATACAATGATTTTACATTTGCTTAAATGTATTACATGACTAACATTGTTGTGATTAGTCATCAGACTTGATCGCAGACTGTGCAGCCTACTGTCTTTGGTTAGTTGGAATGACAGGGTCTGCTATGGGCCTGTCATATTTCATACTAACTGTACTCCCTCTTTTGGCCTTGTTTTCTGTTAATTTGCATGGCCAAATTGCAAACAGAAATCCGCGATTTGTTGTCACTGCACTCTGTGCCTGCCTTGTCCAAGCACATGAATAATTATGTTGTCATTACGAATAGGACACTTTACCACGCATGCATTACTCTGCAGTGCCATTACCCACAGTTTTTACACCGCAAAATCTTTTATAACGCAGGGCTTTACATTACAAACTATTACAATGCATTCCCCATTACAACGCAATTTACTATTCTAACTCCACTGTGGTGTTGTAATGGGGAATGCGTTGTAATAGTTTGCGGTGTACAGCCCTGCGTTGTAAAAGATTTTGCGGTGTAAAAACTGCGGGGTAATGACACTGCAGAGTAACGCATGCGGGTTAAAGACGTCTCCCTGTCATGACCATCTAATTCAGAATACGGCTATGATGTGTTCGTGATTTATCAGGTCATGTGTCTATTTACATGTTCTTTTTGATGATGTTCACGCAAGCTATGGCTCATTATTCATAGGTGTGGAAAATCTCATTATGCCATCATGTTCTTGGAGTCAGGAAACATGACAATTATCATTTTTTTTTTTTTAGATAACATGTCCCGGAGGAGCAGCGTCAGTTCCTCCTGCAAAAGGAACGTTATCAACACATCAGGCGTGTGGCTAAGGGGTACAAGGCAATGGCCGAGAGGTACCGGGAGGAAAGGGCTGCAGGCAGATGGAAGTCCATCACAGACAGTACGATGAATGCTGGTAAGAAACAAACAACACTGCCTGCATCATCAACACACCAGAGCCAGACCCAGCAAATCCCCGGCCCATCCGAAATTCATCTGCCCACTCAAAGGAGAAGGTCTGCTGTCCAAGGTCCATCAGGAGCTGCTCCACGTGCGGCAGCCACATCTTCTCGCATGACTCTTCCCCACGCACAGAGTGCACAACCAGGGACATCCTCTAGAGCTCCAGCACACCGGGAAAGGTCTGTCCTCACAAAGAGGGAGAGGAGGTTAATGTTCAGTTTGAACGTCAGAGTTGCCCGACTTGAACGGGACCAGGATGTCATTAAGGGCTACCTCATGGACATTAAGGGGTCCCTGGGGCTCCATTATTGATGGACAATAGTTGTTCTGTTTCCCACCCTGTCCAGTCCCACGTTTACCATGCCCTATTTATCATCCTGTTAACATATTTAGTAGTTAGTTAGTGTTAAGTGTAGATTTAGTTTAGGGATAATGTAGTGTTAGGTGTAGGTAGCTTATTAATTATAGGATTTTCTCTTTATAGTGCTTTTGTGTAAGTTTCCGTTTCCTTTGGGTGTGGGGTTGATGTGTTTTTTGACTTGTTAATAAAAAAAATATATATATTGTCATGGGGCCGAAGACGAACTGGAAAAAGTGATGCCTCACTCCCCTTTGAGCGACGGAACTGACATACTGTCAATCCACACACAGGCTATGGAGAGCCCCTTTAAATCCTTGCTAAGTGCCCACGAGGAGGAGCCCCGTGTGGCGTGCCAGATGATGTTTGCTACGTCGGCCCTATCATGTGAGAACCGCGTAAGAAGGGGGGAGGAGAACGCGTCGAGAGAAGAGGAAGTGCAGGCGAAGATCGAGGAATACGAGGGGAAGAAGCCCACGCTAATCCCTTGGACGAGACCTCCGACGGCGGCGGAAGAAGAAGCCAGGACCCACGTCCAGGACGACAACGAGACGCAAGGAGGCCAACAAGACCACTCACCGCCCCGCCACCCTCCAGGAGGAGTGTGGCTGGACAAGGTACGGTCCAGGCTACGGGGCTTCTCAGGGCACTGGGCGGGGAAGGGAACGTCGTAGAGGGAGGGCACCGTAATTCTACCTGACTGCGTTACACATGGTGCTGGTAATTGGTGATACTCCCTCACGTCCCCTACCCTGAGTCTGAGAAGGACTTCCAGTCCTTCCTACTGAACCACGTTTGTTTTTGTTTTCTTTATCCCTCATGCTCCGGGACAACGGTGGAAACGGGTAATCTCGGCGTGCATCTTTGGATCCTCGGTGAAGCCAGGAGTGCTCCCTTAACCAGGACTCAACGTCTAGTTCAACTGACTGTTGCCTACATTGTATGTCCCTAATAAACTGGGAGAAAAGCAAAGAAACTGGTCTCTATAGTATCCTTTGCCTATCCTCAGCCGAATTACATCTACTCAAGTGGGACCCGTGATATATATATATATATTTGTTTAGTATGTATGTTTAGTTAGTTGATGTATAGGATAAGGTGTCTTTGTGCCGTCAACTATGTGCCATAAGGGGGGTGGTGTGTTGATGTTTAAGATATGATGTTATGTGTACAGTCTTAGGTAAGCTAGTTAGTTTAGTGTAGTTAGATGTTAGTACAAGTTAGATTAGTGTAGTGTAGGATAAGTTAGAATAATTAGTGGATTTTTTTACAAGTGTTTTGTTACAAATAAATTGCCAATGGTTGAAGCTTTGTGCTCCCATTTCTTTTTGCTGTGTGGACCTGTCCTGTTGGACTGGTAGTGGATCACGACAGATGCATCCCCCCACAATCGATTTTGATATCTACAATTGTGATTACAGCATCTTCAAGGGACAGGCTACCAACAAACCTCATTTGAAATTTGTTTTTAACAAACTTATTGATGTTTTGGGGAACAAAGTTCATTTGGGAAAAGAGTTTTTGATTGGTCTGACAAATATTTAACCATATGTGGTTATTTAGCTCAGGCAGATTTACACAGGATGCACTGTGGGCATTGTGATCTGCACCGCATTGTTTGAATGCTGTGGGTATGGAGTCCGGACACTTTTTCACATCTTTTATAACACCAGTCTCCACAACAGCTTAACTTTCCACGTGGGGCTGCAGGGGATTTACGCTTATCATTCTTCACAAATCCTTCTGACGCCTCTTTACATGTTTCTGCACAGCCTTGTAGATTTTGAACAACACTGTGACCAATTTGGCAAGTGTTGTGTGAGGGATGTAGTGATGGGCGTTACAGCTAACCTGGGCACGTCTTGGAACCATTATAAATTTCAGAGCTATGCTTTCCTACACCATTCCTCCTCTTTCTGCTTGATAGAATTATTTTGAATATGTGACATGTTAAGTGAACTGACTTTACATGTGTCATGGCACGACACACATCTTTTCACACATTGTCCACCACATTGACTATGGGTAGTTCTTCAGTGTATATATTTATTATGTATTGTTAGTAGACACTTCGGGGCATGTGTACGAGGAAGTGGCAGAGTGAGGCGTTAGCTGTCATGGATTAACACCTCACTCCGCCACTTCAGAAACACAATGCTGCACAATATATACAACATTATGGTGCAGCCTTGCATTTCCCACCTGCGCTGGTGCTACACTTAGCAGTTTAGCGCCAACGCAGGCACCCTTGCACCATAGTGCAAGGGTGTCTGCGTTTAGGGGATGATTGTTTATGTGTAGGAAGGTGTCCCTTCCTGCACATTAACAATCCTAAAATGTCTTTTTCTCACTTTTATGTGTGCTGCTTCATGCAGCACACATGTAAGTCACTAAATGGCATGGTTTTACAGAACATTTATGTACAGGAAGGTGTCCCTTCCTGTACATAAACAATCCATGGCAGTTTGCTTTTTCCATGTGTGCAGCACACGTGAAAAGCAGATACGTGGAGGAAAGATGCATTTCTCATGTTTTTGCCAGGTTTAGAGCAGGTTTTCCATGGTCTAAATGTATGCGCTGCCTCCTATGTACGCTGCCCTTGTACATAGGGGGCTGAGTCAAAAGGAATGGGTGTTGCGGTGGAACGCCCACCGCAACACCCACTACCCACCCCTTTGACACTAACCATAGCGTGAAAGGGTGCCTTATTAACAATCCAGCGTTAAGTGGCTTAACACTGCCTTGTAACTAAGGCTAAGCCCCTATCGCCACCACAACGTCAGAAAAAGTGACCTTGTGTTGGCGATAGGGGCTTGTACATATGCCTCTTCATGTGGCTGTACACTGACATGAGCATTGTTCCAAGTCACGATCAACATCATGGGCATAGAGTAAATTTCTTTCTCGGAGACAGTGTTGTCTAACAGATCTGGGCATTGTTTATGTCACACGTGTCACACCCTCACATTGCATATCACGGACACAGAGTAAGCATATTCCCTTTGTCAGATGTTCTTTGATTAGTAGTAATGGCTACCCTGAACATGCATTGTTGGCACATTTCAAACATGATTGATCACAGGCAACACACATCTTCGTGACTCAATGAATTTTATTGACATTTGCAGTGACTGATGTGGTAGACTGGCCCACATCTTTGTGCAACAACAAACCTGTGAGAAGTTGGCCTTGTATATGCTGTCCACTAATTAAAGTGGGCACCTTGCACCAGTCCAAACGACCCTTATTGATGATTAGGTTAAAGACAACTTTTATAGAAAGCTATCCTAGTGGTAGCTGTGGAGAGAAGCCTTCAGGCTAAATCTTGAAAGAATGTAAAGCAGCTTGTTTTACCAGTATATAACCTCCCGAATGACCAAATGAAAGGATAACCACACCAGGTGAATATAAAATATATGTATTTATTACTAAATACTCTCTACTAACTTCTTTATGAGCTTAAAGAACAATACACACAATATTAAATCACTATAACCATATACTAAGAAAGTGGTATAAGAACCACAACTAGTTTGCCAGACTCCCAATTAATAAAACAGAACCCTCATATACTTTTGGCAAAATAACAAGTATCTCTGTCTTTACATGCTAAAATGCATATAGTCATTTCACGAAATTGAAAATGAAAAATTAGCAAGTAGTGAGAGAGGTGATGATTTTGGGATCCTCCCTAACCTAGGGGGAGAACCAAGCAGATGCCTTGAAAACAAAGAGCACATCTTGCTGAACGATTCGGTGGTGGTCCCATCCTCTTAGGATCACCCCAAGCACAGTTATGGGCAAAAATACAATCCCAACCAAAGGCCCTGCAAAGCATTATGGGACGAGATTAGCAGTGGGCAGTGAATATTATAGTATCCAATATCAAATTAATTCTACAAAGAGCTGCAGTTCAACTAGTCGTTACTAGGTGTCCCTCACGAGTCAAATGCAAAAGCATTGAAACCCTTTCATGAAGCTGCAGTTCCACTAGTCGTTACTAGGTGTCCCTCATGAGTCAAATGCAAAAGCATTTGACTTGAGGAACACCTAGCATCGACTAGTTGAACTGCAGCTTGATGTAATAATTTCAATGCTTTTGCATTTGACTCGTGAGTGACACCTAGTAACGACTAGTTGAACTGCAGCTTTTTGTAGAATTATTTTGATATTGGATACTATAATATTCACTGCCCACTGCTAATCTCGTCCCATAATGCTTTGCAGGGCCTTTAATTGGGATTGTATTTTTGCCCATAACTGTGCTTGGGGTGGTCCTAAGAGGATGGGACAACCACTGAATCGTTCAGCATGATATGCTCTTTGTGTTCAAGGCATCTGCTTGGTCCTCCCCCTAGGTTAGGGGGGACCCCAAAATCATCACCTCTCTCATTGCCTGCTATTTTTTCTTCTTCTAAGTTTACTTTTGTGAATTGGTTATATGCTTTTTTTTTTTTTTTTTTTTTTTAGCATTTAAAGTTGTTTTATCAAAGGATTTGTGGGTGTAGTTTAGTAGCTGTCTCTGCTGCATGAATGGATTTGCCTGAATTTTGTGTTGTTCATAGCTGAGTTCATGTGACACAGGGGCCGTGGAGAAGAAAAGTGTCTGGTGTGATCCAAGCCAGAACCTGAAAGCAGAGGAGAAAAAGTCTGGGTCACTTCACGTGACCAGGAGCGGAGCAATTGAATGCCCACCGATGTTGGGTGCTTCAGGTGCGAAGAGGTGAAGCTTGACTCTGCAGCCACGGGGACCAGGAGATGTCTGCGATGACCACCGTCCGGATTCGAGCTGTCCCACGAAGGATGTCGAGTGCTGGGGGGTCAGTGTCCGGATTGAACACCAACAAGCCTTGGCAACTGCAACCTACTCGGTCAGAGGAAAGATGCTTCTGTGAGGACCAGCAAGGTCCTGGGGACTCCCCAAGCGATGGAGAGTCAGGGCATGTCTGGAGCAACCAGGGAAGCCCACTGAAAGTTAAATTTGCCTTCTCAGGGACCCACAGGCCAACAGACCAGGGATCGCGAAGGGACCTCAAGAGGAATCACAAAGTGCCAGTCCACGGAACACTCGTGGAGTGTAGGCCAGAAATCTTCAGTGGAATTACTGCTCGGGGTCAGGACTACAAGTAGCCCAAAGCTCAGCTTCAGGGATTGCCGAAAAGCATATGCTGCTGCAAATGTACACGGTGCCCAGGGGTACGGGTTTCACGGTCCCCACGAGGGATACGGGCCTCAGAATTGCTGAGAGCGCAGATCAACCTCAGAGACCTCGGGAACCCACCTTCTGTATTGCAGAAATCTTCAGAGTCCTTCGGGAGCTTCGTAGATGCAAACTGGTCAGATGCGTTTAGGTGCCTGCTCAGCAGGGGAGTAACTCCTTTACTCCAAGGGAGATTCTTCAGTCGTCCAGCAAAGCGTAGATCGTTGAAGGTTTCTTGGTTTCTGTAGCAGAGTTTAGTCCAGGTAATATCTAAAGTCCTGTAGCCAGGGGTTCCTACTTTATACCCAAGGAAGGGGTGGGACAAACTCTGGGGACCCACCTATGGGAGGGTCAGGACAGAGGGGTGGCTACACCCATGTCCTTTGTCCAGTTTCGCGCCAGAGCAGGGGTTGATAGCCCCTGCAACCGGTTTGAGCTGGACTATGCACGAGGACACCAAATGTGCCCCCAGTGCAGACTTCAAAGCACTCTTGGAGTGCACCCACCCAGCCCCAATACACTAAAGCCTGTCTGGGAGGTGGTCACACCTCCCTGTGACAGGAAACCTATTGTCAAGCTTTCCCCTGCCGGAGTTTCGTCCAGCAGCAGGAGGGCAGACTCGTGTCTGTGGCTGGCAGCATCCATTATTGTGATGCCAGGGTTCTGTGAAGCTGGTACCGGTGTACCGGTGTTGTCATATTTCTTCCTCTAGGAGGGTGGAATCATACCTCCCACACCAGTTACTGGTGTGGAGGTATGATTCCAAGGTGTTTGACACCAAACACAACATGTTTCCATGCAGCCATTTTAAAGTTAGCATTTACTGCGAGGTTATAATGCACTTAAGTATATATGGTTGGCTGTATCACCAACAACCCCGGAGAATAGGTTCCGAAGGCTGCAGAGGGGCTCTGCTCATGCATGGGCACCCTCTCACATAAAACCCAGCACCCTGCCTTCAGGATTGATAAGGCCTACCATAGGGGTGACTGATAGGTTTATATGTGCAGTGATTAGGATAGATATAGTGAACCTATATCTAAGTAAGGGGTGCATGCACCACCTTACACAGGCTGCAGTAGCAGACCTGTGGTGTCATTTTGAATGGTCTCTCAGGGGTGACATAATACATGCTGCAGCCCCTGGGAGGCCTCTGTGGTACCTATGCTTTGGGTACATAGTATACCATATACTAGGGACTTATAAGGGTACCCCAGAATCCAATCTGGAGTGTACCTAAAGTACATGCAATCAATTTAGAGGAGAAAGCAGCTAGACTGGGGTCTTGAATAGCAGGATCCCAGTCAGACTAAGTCGAAAACAGTGAAACATCAGCAAAAAGTGGGAATAACTATAAGGAGCAGATCCTACTCTCCTACAAAACCATTGTGTGAATGCCCGGGGGGGGGGCATACAGAGTCCAGGGGGGAACATGTGCAGAGACATGTTGAGGAAGACCCAGAGTTCAGTCAGCAGGCTGATTGCAGTGTCATTGGGAACAACACAAAAAATGGCAATCCATATCAAAGTCCAAGGTGAGTGTAGTAGAGTGATTCAGGGGACAGCGGAAGCTGATGTTCCGGGGCATGATGAAACAGGCCATTTGACAGAGATGTGTGCTACCGCTGACTTCTTCGCAAGATTGTTGATTCCTCCACATCTTCCTCCTCTGATGTGTCATGTGCGTCCCTTGTGCGTGATGGAGGATTGGCTGGCGCACTGTGAGGCAGTGACACATCAGGGGGGTGAGATGTGGACGTTGAAGGTGCAGCAGCATTCATCTGTGCCAAAGGTTGAGGCAGCACTGCTGTGATGAGAAGCTGCAGGGTTTGGAGGACTCCAGCAATGTCTCTGTGGTATGCAGCCATGGCTGCCAAATTTGAAGCTTGCATCCGCTCCATGCTCTCCATGATCATTCTCATGTGACGCAACTCCTTGGTGACATTGGTGGAGCCACTTTGACTGGACAGTTGTTTTTGTCTCTGAGTCAGTACTCCAGCGATGTCAGCCATGGAATGCTGGAGAGCATGGAGCGGACTGTGGGTGCCTGTGCTGGACTCTAGGTGGTCCCGAATGGGACTGAGGCACCCACGAACCCCAACTATTTTGGCCGCCAGGCTGTCAAACCCCACCCGCACCTGACCAGCCATCTCCTGCTGGACCTCTACCGCACAACGTTGAAATGTTAGAAGTGGGTCCTCAAGGTCCTGGGAGACAGGTGTGGTGGTGGGTGCTTGCTGTTGTGTGTTTTGTTCAGGGGGTGGAGCTACCACGACGCTGCTGGATGTCCCTGCTTCTGGAGATGGGCTGCCAATGGAGTTGAGCAGCTCTTGGAGGGTGTCCTGGTCGATGGTTGAGATATCCCCCCCTCAGCACCTTGAGACCCTCACGGGTGAGTAGCGCGCTTACAATTCCCTGATTGATTGATTGATTGATCTTCTTCTTCATCATTGAAGAGTGGGACAGGCAGATGTACCTGAGGTGTTGTTTCTCCCTCTGCAATGTAAAGGTGAGATGCTGTTGTATGTGTGTCTCAAGTATGATCATGCATTAGATCAGTTTACAAGCAGACTGCATGACAATGTCCATTCAGAATGGTTAGGAGGAGAGACCTATTACATGCAGGATAGTGAATCATTGAACACATCACTGATGTGACATTATAGTTGTCAATTATTTTCATGCAGTTTACAAGTATGCCAAATGTGAGTGGCCAATTTCTACACACATACAGCAGCAGTTGTGTCCTCTGTTCAGTAGTGACAGTGGTGCAGGTTGTACCACATTGTTGAAAATGCAGATTAGCTCTGATTTATGTGTCTGTACACTGCATTGTGGTAGAGTCACCCCTACTCAGTACACTTTGATCTTTTTAAAGATTGTTCAGTTTTGGAGATGTGGATTGCATGCTACCACACATTGCTGTTGGCAATGCCACATGATTGTTGTTGTGGCATGGGTAGGGCTATCACACTGTTGTGATCTTGGTTGATGTGATGTACCACATGATATGGGCAGAAAGGTATGCTTGATTTGCCATGATAAAAAATGTGTAGATACTTGTTAATGTTGCCAATTCAAAGTGAGCAATGACATTCTCATCGATGCATGTTGATCTGCAGGTATGGTACAGCTTCTGTTTTACTGCCCCTTATCACTTTCACTCAGTGACCCTTGCACTTATGTGCATTTACAATGGTGAGATGTTGCAAGTTGGAGGAAATATGGGTCTTGGTCACAGTTGGGACACTTGTGCATGGTTGGACTGCAGATGTCTTTCTTACATCAGGGGTTGTATGGATACGAGGACGTGACAGAGTGAGACCTGCTCCTTGAAGGATAAACTCCGCACTCGTCCTCTTCAGTGACAGAGGCCTGCACCATGTTTACATGTTTATGGTGCAGGCATGCATTTCATCATGCACTGGCACTTGACTTGTCAGTGTGGCACACAGACAGTCAGCTTTGCAGGGTAGTGCAAATGTGCCTGGGTTCAGGGAGAGAATGTTTATGTGTGAGGAGGGACCCCTTCAGGCACATTAGCAATGATTGACTAATTGCTGTTTCTATGAGTGCTGCACAATGCAGTACACATGTAAATCGCAAAAGCTTTGGCAATTGGGATTTTTATTTTTTGCATGTTGTGGGTCATGGTTTTCCTTGCACACATTGCTTACTGCCCTCCTGTTGGTTTCACCGTTATGAGTATAGGGCAGCGTGACTTTCTATGGGGGTTGCAGGGTGGACAGGCAGAAACAACACCCAGTATCCTCAACGTTCACACCACGTGCAGTGTGTAAGTGTGCCTAGATTACATGGCTGTGGATTTACACTGGCTTCTTAGTGGTGCTCAACCCCTATCACCACCCCAACGTCACATCAGGTGCAATTGGCAGGGTGATCTGTGCTTGGGAATATGCCCCTCAGATGGACACATGGATGATACATGCTGTTCTGCTCATGATTATTGGATGCCTTTGTTTGTGTGAGGATGTTTACAGACATGACTGCGTATTTGTTCACTGCCACTGTTGACTTTTCCCAAGTGCTTGTTTCCATGCACGTCAAGGTGTAAAGGGCATCTCACACCAGGACTTAAACTACTAGAATACTGTTATCTGTATGGCACATGTGTAGACTTTTGAGTGGATGAGTGCATTTTGACGTAAGGGGTGATGGTGACATGTATCAAGTTGACATGCATTGGTGCTAAATTGTTATTCTTGCTTGGTATCATACTTCACTTGTCATGCATCTTAACAGGGACATTATAGTTCTTTGAGCATGGCACACAGACGAGACATGTAGATAGTTTTTTTTGGACACATTCCTGATATGCATAGTCCATGCACTGTACTGTTGGAAGCATATCCCCCCTGCTCATAGTATAACATCACATTAGGCCTCAAATATGCTAAATTTGTGCATTGTGGAATATGCACCTTTTAGACAGAAGGGTGCAAAATCACTATGTTGTGGAAATGCATGTGTTTATGGTATGCAGACTCACTCCATGCTTTGTCACTTGGTGAACACAGGGCTGCATCTCATGAACAACTAAAGGAGCTTATTGACTGGAGAGGCAGCTGAGTGTCACATTGGCCTCCTTGCCTCAACACCACGCACATACAAATTGGCTACACAGGGCTGCATCTCATTGACAACAATATGATGATGCCCCGTGAACGAGACTGATCATGGGCAGAAGTGAGCATGCCACCACCGATGGCAGCACACATGCACCATTATGCACGGGTGTCTGAGTTGTGTGCAAGTATGTATATGTGCAGTGAGCTCCCCCTTCATGCACATGTATAATCTTCAACTCAACTCAGACACCCGTGCACAATGGTGCATGTGTGCTGCCATCGGTGGTGGCATGCTCACTTCTGCCGACGATCAGTCTCGTTCACGGGGCATCATCATATTGTCGTCAAAGAGATGCATCCCTGTGCGACGTTGTTTGGCGTTGGTTTTTGTCTCAGTTGGAGTGACTAAAGCTGTCTTAGATGGATCGCCACTGCCGATGATACCCACTCTTTGTTGTGTATCGGTTTTAGTGCCTTTACAGAGCTGCTTTGAATTGCTGTCAGCTGTCGGGGGTGCAGTGGAGCCGTCAGTGGAGCTACTAGCGCTGGCGGAGCAAGTTGATTTGTTCTTCATCTCATTGAGCACGGTGGAAAGCATAGTCGGAAGGGTTGCCAGCTTGTCCACAATTTGGCTGCACCCGCAATGAAGGTATGTCTCGGTTTGTGCCCTTCTTATTAGTGCATTGAGGACCCCCATTTTTCGTCAATACCTGTTGTAAATACTGCCAGAGTGTTTAGTAAAGAGACCTGTATATCCATCTTGTCTGATTGATATTGTAACGCCTCCACAGTCAATTGCATGGTTTTTAGGAGGGAGGCCCAAGTGCTCCCATCATGCGGATTTGAGTCTCCCCGCACATTGGGGCCCACTTCCTTCTTGCCCCACAAGGGCTGATTGTCCGCTAAAGACGGGTGCGGGTGCTTCAACTCCTCCGTGAGAGGTCCCGCCTGTTGGTCTGGGGAATATGCTGCCAGCATGTCCTCCCATTCTTGTGTTCCTAAATAGGATAGGACGGCCCTTCCTTCGTCCTGCTTTGGAGATTTTAGATTAGCTGGCGGGGAAGTCGTCATAGGGCTGACTTGGCTAATGGGGCTGAGTTCACTCTTAGCTACATTAGCCATGACGCCTACTAGGTGAGTTTAAATCCTGAGGTCCAATGGCGAATCCTTCGGCTGTCTGTAGGGAGGTGTGTTTAGTCGGCTTATCGTCTAGGCTAGATGAATTTAGCCCGGCCAGCTTGCTCCGGTTGGTCTGATGTTCCTTTTCCTTTGCCAATGTATGGCCTACTCCTATTGAGGTCGGCAGTGCTTGCGCAGTCTGGAGTGCTCCTGATGTTATAATTGGTGTTGATTCAGTTATTGAGTTGGCTGCAGTTATTCGATGCTGGGCTTCTGCTTGCAGAGATTTATGAGGTCCTAGAGCACCTATTGGTGAGGCAGAATATGATTGAATTCCTCCAGGGGATAGCGAGTCTCCTGTGAACAGCTTGTTCTGCTCCTTGTGCTGCACCGTGGGGCTGTCTAAGGGACTAGTTGAAGGGGAATCAACTGCTGAATTATTCTGAGCATTACTCTGTGTTGTTTTATTATGAGAAACTTCATTAATATATTCCACTGTCAAAGATGTGATTATAGGTATAGTTGAAGATAATGATGAGGATGTTGTAAATATCTCAGTGGATTGGGCTGTAGCTTGAGTATGGACTTGTGCTGTTATTTGCTGTTTCCGCTGGCTTTGGTGAGTTGACTGTATTCTCTGCCCTGGTGCAGGTGTCTGGACTGATACTTGGTTTGGTTGTAAAGGAGACTGAAGACCTTTCACAGTGGCATTGCTTGAGTAGAGGGCAGCGCCAATGTCTTTTATGAAACTGAATTTTGTATAAATTTTAGGTTGAATTAGGGGGGCTATAGGTTTCTCTCTCAGCGACCCGCCAGCAATTGGGTCACCTTCTGTCGAGATTGGAGCAAGATTGTCGCTGATCTGATCTGTGGAGGGACCAGCCTTGTCCTTTCTTCTGCGCCCTGAAATCTTAGGACGGCTAGTCTCCCGAACTTGACCCGACCTCATGTCGTGCCGCGGATGCCTGGGCGAGCTGGGCGGTGTTGGAGGTGAGAGTGAGGTGGCACTGTTCACAGTGCGTGTGCTTTATGGTGCTGTGTCTGATGGTGGCCAACACTCCCCTGCGCTCTGCTTCCACTGAGTGGGCAGCTCTTTAGGGCCGGTCAGGACTGGGCCAGTCAGTGTCTGTCCACAATTATCTGTGCCTTGCTCCGGTTCCGATCTGAGCATAAATCTATTGCGCCTTATCGAGACTTTTCACTCAGATGATTATAATGGTCCCGAGGTGCTTGTTCTCGCCCAGATGGGGCGCTTCCTGCAGTCTCAATAAGTCTTGTGCCTTGGGGCGCGTTCTGAGCGCGTTCTGTCTTTTGAGCAGGTCCCAGGGCCCTCAAACTGGCCTGGCGTACAGGGTCTGGGGACTATCCGGGGTAGTTGGTGTTGGTGTTAGTGTCACTGTTGCAGAGGGGTTGGTAATCCCCGACACCTGCCGCTGTTGTGCTGCTAGAATGGCTGTTATCGGCTCCTGTTGGGTGGGCCTCGCAGCCGCAGCGTGGAGGCCTTCCCAGCCTCAGCACCCACTCATTCAACAGTCTGTGATGACCTCTAGCAGCCTCTCACCGCCACTATGCCGCAAGCCGCCACTGGCACTGGCACTGGCTGGTTAGAGCTTGCGACTGCTGCGGGGGAATAACCCTCACCACTGCTGCCGCTTCTCACCGGCTCTCACCGCCGCTCACCTCTCACCCCTGCCAGTTGGATGACGTGGCTCCTGCCGCTGCGTGGGTGAAATTTTACGGCTTTGCGCTGCGGCTCCTATGGCTGCCGGGCCGTTCCCGCGGCTCCTATCAGTATGCGGTGCTCCAGTCAATGCGCTGCTGAAGTACCGGGCTGCTCCCGTGAACTCTGAGAGAGATACAGAGCAGAGCAGATCGACTGGAAGGCTAGTTGGCTGGGTGGCTGGGTGGTAGGCTGGCGGGTGAGCAGCAGGAGGACCGCTCGCATCGCCACTGCCCCACCTTCACTGTCCGCGCCTACACCGCCTGCACTACCTGCGCCTACACTGCTCCGCTCACCTTCACCTTCACCCGCCTCTGCTCTGGTCGACTGAGGCAGAGGCTTGAGCTCGGACAGGCAACCTCCCGCCGGCCGGCCGGATGCCGATGCCGATGCTGGGGCCAATGCTAGGGCCGATGCAGGGACCTCCCGCTTGTCCGCTCCACTCTTTCGCCTCCTCTGCTCGCTGCTCACGCCCGGGAGCCCGGGAAGCCTGGAAAACCTGGAAACCACGTAGTGTGTCAGCAAATGATCAGCAAATGATCTCTGACTATCCACTAGAGCAGGAGCAGGGCACACTGGAGCTCCACAGGCTGCACCAATCCACCTGGTACCACTCAATTCTCCCGCAGCTCCCAGCGGCGCCACTCGGCTCCTGGCAGCCCCCTGCGGCGGTTCGGCGGTTCCTG
Organism: Calotriton arnoldi; assembly: GCA_963921515.1. Taxonomy (NCBI): domain Eukaryota; kingdom Metazoa; phylum Chordata; class Amphibia; order Caudata; family Salamandridae; genus Calotriton; species Calotriton arnoldi. Next base: position 1,202,323 of record CAWUFW010004824.1, read on the forward strand.
GTGCAGCTCGCGGTTCTTGATTCGCGGTCCGCGGTTCCTGGCTCCCTGCGGCTCCGCTCTGCTCTGGAGCGGCTCGCAGTTCTCGATTTGCGGTTCCTGGCTCCCCGAGGCTCCGCTCTGCTCCGCTAGCCGCTTGCCGCTGTTGCAGCTTTTTCGCACTCTCTCTAGGTCTCTCACAAGACCTGGACTGGACTGGATCTGTCTTGGTGTCGGAATAGCCAGTGTGAACTTGGCTGGGAGCTATCTGAAACTTAACACCTAGACACCAATGCAACAGAAGGAAATAAAGGCACACAGCATATCACTTCACAAGTACTACGAGGCAGGTTTTTGATTTCAATTCCTATATATAAGAGCTATGCATAAACTGTAAGAATATCTGATGTATCAGTCTGTATGAGTATTTACAGGAATAACAATTTAAGTATCATTTACTCATGTTTTTATTTATTTTTTATAGCACTACTGGTCCCATTGCAGGGTGTCAGAGCGCTTTTGCACACACTCACACACACACTATTTATTGACAATAAATCAAAACTTGAAAACAATGAGAGGTTCAAGGTGTAGAATTCACTTATTGTATTTACTGGTAGGGATTATATGTTAAGAGGGCATGGCTGGGTGAAACACAAAGTCAGGATTTGAAACTTAATGCATTGCTTGGGGTTTTCTGTACTAATAATGCTTTTGTACCACATAAAGAAACCCTTTATAGCAACCTTATAATGACAACAGATTGCGGAAAATTCAATAAGGTTCTAAACCCATGCCTTGAAGTTTGCATGCATGTCCGTGACATCTTCATAGCTCACTGAGCTAAAAGGGTTGACATTTATGAACTGCAATTAATAAAAGGATATGTGTGTCAAACACGGTAACCCACTTGCCATCTGCATGTTGCACAAAGTGCTTTGCAGGGGACACATTAACCCTGTATGCTACTTTATGAATCAAAACTCTGACTAGACAAAACACAGATTTCTCCAGCAAGTGCATGAACCACCAGAGTTATCTTACCATTATTATAATTCCCTGAGATGTACTGGGCACAAAAAGCTCTCAGCTGTAGGTGCCTTAAGCCTATAAGATATTTTAATTTGCAGCCTTTGCAACCATTAAAGCCAAAACATATTTATTGTCAGGTTTTTCCTTGTTCACAATTTCTTTCTGCCCAGTTTTTAAAATATAAATGCATAAGTTGACTGCTAGACTGCTTCTCATGACTCCGCCTCTCATGACTCCACCACCTTTTTGTTGCCACACCTTCAACCCCAATTCATGGGTTCCAGGAGTAAAGTTTTTCCTATCCCAGCACTGGGCAGAGGGGGTATAAGAGAGGTCTTTAAATATCTTGGAGCTGTTAAGGAAGGAGGAGCGGAGAAATGCACTGGAGACTGAGTACAGCACATGGAGTAGGAAGGTGTGAGATTGAAATGTAAATACCCCAGGGTTAAATAGAATATAAGCGGGGATATGAAAGAGACAGTTTAATCCCCGTGAAGAGTCAATACAGTACACGGGCGAGGGTGGCTATGAGAGAAATGTTCATACCCCATGGGAGTAAATACCAGGGGATTTTGAGACAGACAGGCATAAATATCTCAGACGTAATTAAAACAAAGCGTAGGGGGTTTAGCGGAATCAGAAACACATAAATATGCCTCATGAGTGTGAATACCGTAGAAGGGGAGAGAAGAGTCATGGGAGAGACTTCTGTGTGAGTCCTCAGATGTAAATAGAGTAGAAGGGGAGAGGAGAGTCATGGGAGAGACTTCGGCATAAGTCCTTGGATGTAAATAGAGTAGAAGGGGAGAGAAGGGTCATGAGAGAGACTTTGGTATGAATCCTCAGACGTAAATAGAGTAGGAAGGTAGAGGAGAGTCACGAGAGAGACTTTGGTATGAGTCCCCGGATGTAAATACAGTAGAAGGGAAGAGGAGAGTCAGGAGAGAAACTTCTGTATGACTCCTCGATGTAAATAGGGTAGAAGGGGAGAGGAGGGTCAAGATAGAGACTTTGGTATGAGTCCTCGGATCTATATAGAGTAGAAGAGGAGAGAAGGGTCAAGAGAGAGACTTCGGTATGCGTTCTTGGTTGTAAATACAGTAGAAGGGAAGAGGAGAGTCAGGAGAGAAACTTCTGTATGACTCCTCGATGTAAATAGGGTAGAAGGGGAGAGGAGGGTCAAGATAGAGACTTTGGTATGAGTGCCTCAGATGTAAATAGAATAGAAGAGAAGAGTCATGAGAGAGACTTTAGTGTGAGTTCTTGGATGTAACCACAGTAGAAGGGGAGAGAAGAGTCATGAGAGAGACTTCGGTATGAGTCCTCGGATGTAAATACAGTATAAGGGGAGAGGAGAGTTATACAAGAGACTTCCGTATGAGTCCTCGGATGAAAACACAGGGGAAGGGGAGAGAATAGTCATGGGAGAGACTTCGGTATGAGTCCTCAGATGTAAATAGAGTAGAAGGGGAGAGGAGGGTCACGAGAGAGACTTCGGTATGAGTCCTGAGATGTATATAGAGTAGAAGGGGAGAGGAGGGTCAAGAGAAAGACTTGGGTATTAGTCCTCGGATATAAATACAGTAGAAGGGGAGTGGAGAGTCACAAGAGAGACTTCGGTATGCGTTCTTGGTTGTAAATACAGTAGAAGGGTAGAGGAGGGTCAAGAGAAAGACTTCGGTATGAGTCCTGAGATGTATATAGAGTAGAAGGGGAGAGGAGAGTTATGCAAGAGACTTCGGTATGAGTCCTCAGATGTAAACACAGTGGAAGGAGAGAGGAGAGTCATAAGAGAGTTTTCAGTATGAGTCCTCAGATGTAAATAGAGTAGAAGGGGAGAGAAGAGTCACGAGAGAGACTTCGGTATGAGTCCTGAGATGTATATAGAGTAGAAGGGGAGATGAGGGTCAAGAGAAAGACTTCGGTATGAGTCCTCGGATCTATATAGAGTAGAAGAGGAGAGAAGGGTCAAGAGAGAGACTAAGAAATGAGTCCTCGGATGTAAATACAGTAGAAGGGAGAGGAGAGTCATGAGAGAGACTTCGGTATGCGTTCTTGGTTGTAAATACAGTAGAAGGGGAGAGGAGGGTCATGAGAGAGACTTCGGTATGAGTCCTCGAATGTAAATACAGTAGAAGGGTAGAGGAGGGTCAAGAGAAAGACTTCGGTATGAGTCCTTGGATGTAAATAGAATAGAAGGGGAGAGGAGAGTCAAGTGAGAGACTTTGGTATGAGTCATCGAATGTAAATAGAGTAGAAGTGGAGAGGAGAGTCAAGAGAGAGACTTTGGTATGAGTCCCCGGATGTAAATACAGTAGAAGGGAAGAGGAGAGTCAGGAGAGAAACTTCTGTATGACTCCTCGATGTAAATAGAGTAGAAGGGGAGAGGAGGGTCAAGATAGAGACTTCGGTATGAGTCCCTTGATGTAAATACAGTAGAAGAGAAGAGTCATGAGAGAGACTTTAGTGTGAGTTCTTGGATGTAACCACGGTAGAAGGGGAGAGAAGAGCCATGAGAGAGACTTAGGTATGAGTCCTCGGATGTCAATACTGTATAAGGGGAGAGGAGAGTTATACAAGAGACTTCCGTATGAGTCCTCGGATGAAAACACAGGAGAAGGGGAGAGAAGAGTCAGGAGAGAAACTTCTGTATGACTCCTCGATGTAAATAGCGTAGAAGGGGAGAGGAGGGTCAAGATAGAGACTTTGGTATGAGTCCTCGGATGAAAACACAGTAGAAGGGGAGAGGAGAGTCCTGAGAGAGACTTCAGTATGAGTCCTTGGATGTAAATAGAATAGAAGGGGACAGGTGGCTCAAGAGAGAGACTTTGGTATGAGTCCTTGGATGTAAACACAGTAGAAGGGGAGAGGAGAGTCAATAGAGAGACTTCAGGACAAGTCCTCAGATGTTAATAGAGTAGAAGGGGAGAGAAGGGTCAAGATAGAGACTTTGGTATGAGTCCTCGGATCTATATAGAGTAGAAGAGGAGAGAAGGGTCAAGAGAGAGACTTCGGTATGCGTTCTTGGTTGTAAATACAGTAGAAGGGTAGAGGAGGGTCAAGAGAAAGACTTCGGTATGAGTCCTGAGATGTATATAGAGTAGAAGGGGAGAGGAGAGTTATGCAAGAGACTTCGGTATGAGTCCTCAGATGTAAACACAGTGGAAGGAGAGAGGAGAGTCATAAGAGAGTTTTCAGTATGAGTCCTCAGATGTAAATAGAGTAGAAGGGGAGAGAAGAGTCACGAGAGAGACTTCGGTATGAGTCCTGAGATGTATATAGAGTAGAAGGGGAGATGAGGGTCAAGAGAAAGACTTCGGTATGAGTCCTCGGATCTATATAGAGTAGAAGAGGAGAGAAGGGTCAAGAGAGAGACTAAGAAATGAGTCCTCGGATGTAAATACAGTAGAAGGGAGAGGAGAGTCATGAGAGAGACTTCGGTATGCGTTCTTGGTTGTAAATACAGTAGAAGGGGAGAGGAGGGTCAAGAGAAAGACTTCGGTATGAGTCCTTGGATGTAAATAGAATAGAAGGGGAGAGGAGAGTCAAGTGAGAGACTTTGGTATGAGTCATCGAATGTAAATAGAGTAGAAGTGGAGAGGAGAGTCAAGAGAGAGACTTTGGTATGAGTCCCCGGATGTAAATACAGTAGAAGAGAAGAGTCATGAGAGAGACTTTAGTGTGAGTTCTTGGATGTAACCACGGTAGAAGGGGAGAGAAGAGCCATGAGAGAGACTTAGGTATGAGTCCTCGGATGTCAATACTGTATAAGGGGAGAGGAGAGTTATACAAGAGACTTCCGTATGAGTCCTCGGATGAAAACACAGGAGAAGGGGAGAGAAGAGTCATGGGAGAGACTTCGGTATGAGTCCTCAGATGTAAATAGAGTAGAAGGGGAGAGGAGAGTAACGAGAGAGACTTCGGTATGAGTCCTGAGATGTATATAGAGTAGAAGGGGAGATGAGGGTCAAGAGAAAGACTTGGGTATTAGTCCTCGGATATAAATACAGTGGAAGGGGAGAGGAGAGTCACAAGAGAGACTTCGGTATTTGTCCTGAGATGTATATAGAGTAGAAGGGGAGATGAGGGTCAAGAGAAAGACTTTGGCATGAGTCCTCGGATGAAAACACAGTAGAAGGGGAGAGGAGAGTCCTGAGAGAGACTTCAGTATGAGGTTTTGGATGTAAGTACACTAGAAGGGAAGAGGAGAGTCAAGAGAGAGACTTTGGTATGAGTCCTCAGATGTAAATAAAGTAAAAGGGGAGAGGAGAGTCAAGGGAGAGACTTCGGTATGAGTCCTTGGATGTAAATAGAGTAGAAGGGGAGAGGAGGGTCAAGAGAGAGACTTCGGTATGAGTCCTCTTCTGTAACTACAGTAGAAGGGGAGAGGTGAGTCATGAGAGAGACTTCAGTATGAGTCCTCGGTTGTAAATACAGTAGAAGGGGAGAGGATGGTCATGAGAGAAACTTTGGTATGAGTCCTCTTCTGTAACTACAGTAGAAGGGGAGAGGTGAGTCATGAGAAAGGCTTCAGTTTGAGTCCTCAGATGAAAACAGTAGAAGGGGAGAGGAGAGTCAAGAGAGAGACTTCATTATGAGTCCCTGGATGTAAATACAGTAAAAGGGGAGAGGAGGGCCATGAGAGAGACTAAAGTATGAGTCCTCGAATGTAACCACAGTAGAAGGGGAGAGAAGTGTCATGAGAGAGACTTCAGCATGGCTCATTGGATGTAAATACAGTAGAAGGGGAGAGGGAGTCATGAGAAAGACTTTGGTAGGAGTTCTCGGATATAAATACAGTATAAGGGGAGAGGAGAGTTATGCGAGAGACTTTGGTATGAGTCCCCAGATGTAAATACAGTAGAAGGGAAGAGGAGAGTCAGGAGAGAAACTTCTATATGACTCCTCGATGTAAATAGAGTAGAAGGGGAGAGGAGGGTCAAGATAGAGACTTTGGTATGAGTGCCTCGGATGTAAATAGAGTAGAAGGTGAGAGGAGGGTCAAGAAAGAGACTTCGGTATGAGTCCTCGGATGAAAACACAGTAGAAGGGGAGAGGAGAGTCCTGAGAGAGACTTCAGTATGAGTCCTTGGATGTAAATAGAATAGAAGGGGACAGGTGGCTCAAGAGAGAGACTTTGGTATGAGTCCTTGGATGTAAACACAGTAGAAGGGGAGAGGAGAGTCAATAGAGAGACTTCAGGACAAGTCCTCAGATGTTAATAGAGTAGAAGGGGAGAGAAGGGTCAAGATAGAGACTTTGGTATGAGTCCTCGGATCTATATAGAGTAGAAGAGGAGAGAAGGGTCAAGAGAGAGACTTCGGTATGCGTTCTTGGTTGTAAATACAGTAGAAGGGTAGAGGAGGGTCAAGAGAAAGACTTCGGTATGAGTCCTGAGATGTATATAGAGTAGAAGGGGAGAGGAGAGTTATGCAAGAGACTTCGGTATGAGTCCTCAGATGTAAACACAGTGGAAGGAGAGAGGAGAGTCATAAGAGAGTTTTCAGTATGAGTCCTCAGATGTAAATAGAGTAGAAGGGGAGAGAAGAGTCACGAGAGAGACTTCGGTATGAGTCCTGAGATGTATATAGAGTAGAAGGGGAGATGAGGGTCAAGAGAGAGACTTCGGTATGAGTCCTCGGATCTATATAGAGTAGAAGAGGAGAGAAGGGTCAAGAGAGAGACTAAGAAATGAGTCCTCGGATGTAAATACAGTAGAAGGGAGAGGAGAGTCATGAGAGAGACTTCAGTATGAGTCCTCGGTTGTAAATACAGTAGAAGGGGAGAGGAGGGTCATGAGAGAGACTTCGGTATGAGTCCTCGAATGTAAATACAGTAGAAGGGTAGAGGAGGGTCAAGAGAAAGACTTTGGTATGAGTGCCTCGGATGTAAATAGAGTAGAAGGTGAGAGGAGAGTCAAGTGAGAGACTTTGGTATGAGTCATCGAATGTAAATAGAGTAGAAGTGGAGAGGAGAGTCAAGAAAGAGACTTCGGTATGAGTCCCTTGATGTAAATACAGTAGAAGAGAAGAGTCATGAGAGAGACTTTAGTGTGAGTTCTTGGATGTAACCACGGTAGAAGGGGAGAGAAGAGCCATGAGAGAGACTTAGGTATGAGTCCTCGGATGTCAATACTGTATAAGGGGAGAGGAGAGTTATACAAGAGACTTCCGTATGAGTCCTCGGATGAAAACACAGGAGAAGGGGAGAGAAGAGTCAGGAGAGAAACTTCTGTATGACTCCTCGATGTAAATAGAGTAGAAGGGGAGAGGAGGGTCAAGATAGAGACTTTGGTATGAGTCCTCGGATGAAAACACAGTAGAAGGGGAGAGGAGAGTCCTGAGAGAGACTTCAGTATGAGTCCTTGGATGTAAATAGAATAGAAGGGGACAGGTGGCTCAAGAGAGAGACTTTGGTATGAGTCCTTGGATGTAAACACAGTAGAAGGGGAGAGGAGAGTCAATAGAGAGACTTCAGGACAAGTCCTCAGATGTTAATAGAGTAGAAGGGGAGAGAAGAGTCATGAGAGAGACTATGGTATGGCTACTCGGATGTGAATACTGTAGAAGGGGAGAGGAGAGTATTACTTCGGTATGAGTCCTCAGATGTAAATACAGTAGAAGGGAAGAGGAGAGTCAGGAGAGAAACTTCTGTATGACTCCTCAATGTAAATAGAGTAGAAGGGGAGAGGAGGGTCAAGATAGAGACTTTGGTATGAGTCCTCGGATGAAAACACAGTAGAAGGGGAGAGGAGAGTCCTGAGAGAGACTTCAGTATGAGTCCTTGGATGTAAATAGAATAGAAGGGGACAGGTGGCTCAAGAGAGAGACTTTGGTATGAGTCCTTGGATGTAAACACAGTAGAAGGGGAGAGGAGAGTCAATAGAGAGACTTCAGGACAAGTCCTCAGATGTTAATAGAGTAGAAGGGGAGAGAAGAGTCATGAGAGAGACTATGGTATGGCTACTCGGATGTGAATACTGTAGAAGGGGAGAGGAGAGTATTACTTCGGTATGAGTCCTCAGATGTAAATACAGTAGAAGGGGAGAGGAGAGTCATGAGAGAGACTTCAGTATGAGTCCTCGGATTATAAATACAGTAGGAGGGAAGAGGAGTGTCATGAGAGAGACTTTGGCATAAGTCCTCGGATGTAAATTCAATAGAAGGGGAGAGGAGGGTCACGAGAGCGGCTTCAGCACGGCTCATCGGATGTAAATTCAGTAGAAGGGGAGAGGAGAGTCATGAGAGAGACTTCAGTATGAGTCCTCAGATTTAAATACACTAGAAGGGGAAAGGAGGGTCAAGAGAGAGACTTCATTATGAGACCTCAGATGTAAATAGAGTAGAAGGGGAGAGGAGGGTCATGAGAGAGACTTCGGTATGAGTCCTCGAATGTAAATACAGTAGAAGGGTAGAGGAGGGTCAAGAGAAAGACTTCGGTATGAGTCCTTGGATGTAAATAGAATAGAAGGGGAGAGGAGAGTCAAGTGAGAGACTTTGGTATTAGTCATCGAATGTAAATAGAGTAGAAGTGGAGAGGAGAGTCAAGAGAGAGACTTTGGTATGAGTCCCCGGATGTAAATACAGTAGAAGGGAAGAGGAGAGTCAGGAGAGAAACTTCTGTATGACTCCTCGATGTAAATAGAGTAGAAGGGGAGAGGAGGGTCAAGATAGAGACTTTGGTATGAGTGCCTCGGATGTAAATAGAGTAGAAGGGGAGAGGAGGGTCAAGAAAGAGACTTCGGTATGAGTCCCTTGATGTAAATACAGTAGAAGAGAAGAGTCATGAGAGAGACTTTAGTGTGAGTTCTTGGATGTAACCACGGTAGAAGGGGAGAGAAGAGCCATGAGAGAGACTTAGGTATGAGTCCTCGGATGTCAATACTGTATAAGGGGAGAGGAGAGTTATACAAGAGACTTCCGTATGAGTCCTCGGATGAAAACACAGGAGAAGGGGAGAGAAGAGTCATGGGAGAGACTTCGGTATGAATCCTCAGATGTAAATAGAGTAGAAGGGGAGAGGAGAGTCACGAGAGAGACTTTGGTATGAGTCCTGAGATGTATATAGAGTAGAAGGGGAGATGAGGGTCAAGAGAAAGACTTGGGTATTAGTCCTCGGATATAAATACAGTGGAAGGGGAGAGGAGAGTCACAAGAGAGACTTCGGTATTTGTCCTGAGATGTATATAGAGTAGAAGGGGAGATGAGGGTCAAGAGAAAGACTTTGGCATGAGTCCTCGGATGAAAACACAGTAGAAGGGGAGAGGAGAGTCCTGAGAGAGACTTCAGTATGAGGTTTTGGATGTAAGTACACTAGAAGGGAAGAGGAGAGTCAAGAGAGAGACTTTGGTATGAGTCCTCAGATGTAAATAAAGTAAAAGGGGAGAAGAGAGTCAAGGGAGAGACTTCGGTATGAGTCCTTGGATGTAAATAGAGTAGAAGGGGAGAGGAGGGTCAAGAGAGAGACTTCGGTATGAGTCCTCTTCTGTAACTACAGTAGAAGGGGAGAGGTGAGTCATGAGAGAGACTTCAGTATGAGTCCTCGGTTGTAAATACAGTAGAAGGGGAGAGGATGGTCATGAGAGAAACTTTGGTATGAGTCCTCTTCTGTAACTACAGTAGAAGGGGAGAGGTGAGTCATGAGAAAGGCTTCAGTTTGAGTCCTCAGATGAAAACAGTAGAAGGGGAGAGGAGAGTCAAGAGAGAGACTTCATTATGAGTCCCTGGATGTAAATACAGTAAAAGGGGAGAAGAGGGCCATGAGAGAGACTAAAGTATGAGTCCTCGAATGTAACCACAGTAGAAGGGGAGAGAAGTGTCATGAGAGAGACTTCAGCATGGCTCATTGGATGTAAATACAGTAGAAGGGGCGAGGGGAGTCATGAGAAAGACTTTGGTAGGAGTTCTCGGATATAAATACAGTATAAGGGGAGAGGAGAGTTATGCGAGAGACTTTGGTATGAGTCCCCAGATGTAAATACAGTAGAAGGGAAGAGGAGAGTCAGGAGAGAAACTTCTATATGACTCCTCGATGTAAATAGAGTAGAAGGGGAGAGGAGGGTCAAGATAGAGACTTTGGTATGAGTGCCTTGGATGTAAATAGAGTAGAAGAGAAGAGTCATGAGAGAGACTTTAGTGTGAGTTCTTGGATGTAACCACAGTAGAAGGGGAGAGAAGAGTCATGAGAGAGACTTCGGTATGAGTCCTCGGATGTAAATACAGTATAAGGGGAGAGGAGAGTTATACAAGAGACTTCCGTATGAGTCCTCGGATGAAAACACAGGGGAAGGGGAGAGAATAGTCATGGGAGAGACTTCGGTATGAGTCCTCAGATGTAAATAGAGTAGAAGGGGAGAGGAGAGTCACGAGAGAGACTTCGGTATGAGTCCTGAGATGTATATAGAGTAGAAGGGGAGAGGAGGGTCAAGAGAAAGACTTGGGTATTAGTCCTCGGATATAAATACAGTAGAAGGGGAGTGGAGAGTCATAAGAGAGACTTCGGTGTGAGTCCTTGGATGTAAATACAGTAGAAGGGGAGAGGAGGGTCAAGAGAGAGACTTCGGTATGAGTCCTCAGATGTATATAGAGTAGAAGAGGAGAGGAGGGTGAAGAGAGAGACTATGAAATGAGTCCTCAGATGTAAATACAATAGAAGGGGAGAGGAGAGTCATGAGAGAAACTTTGGTATGAGTCCTCTTCTGTAACTACAGTAGAAGGGAGAGGTGAGTCATGAGAAAGACTTCAGTATGAGTCCTCGGTTGTAAATACAGTAGAAGGGGAGAGGATGGTCATGAGAGAAACTTTGGTATGAGTCCTCTTCTGTAACTACAGTAGGAGGGAGAGGTGAGTCATGAGAAAGACTTCAGTATGAGTCCTCAGATGTAAACAGTAGAAGGGGAGAGGAGAGTCAAGAGAGAGACTTCGTTATGAGTCCCTGGATGTAAATACAGAAAAAGGGGAGAGGAGGGTCATGAGAGAGACTTAAGTATGAGTCATCGAATGTAAATACAGTAGAAGGGGAGAGAAGTGTCATGAGAAAGACTTCAGCATGGCTCATTGGATGTAAATACAGTAGAAGGGGAGAGGGGAGTCATGAGAAAGACTTTGGTATGAGTTCTCGGATGTAAATACAGTATAAGGGGAGAGGAGAGTTATGCGAGAGACTTTGGTATGAGTCCTCGGATGAAAACACAGTAGAAGGGGAGAGAAGAGTCCTGAGAGAGACTTCAGTATGAGTTCTTGGATGTAAATACACTAGAAGGGAAGAGGAGGGTCAAGAGAGAGACTTTGGTATGAGTCCCCAGATGTAAATAAAGTAAAAGGGGAGAGGAGAGTCAAGGGAGAGACTTCGGTATGAGCCCTTGGATGTAAATAGAATGGAAGGGGAGAGGAGGGTCAAGGAGAGATTTTGGTATGAGTCCTCGGGATGTAAATCAAGAAGAAGGGAGAGGAGGGTCATGAGAGAGACTTCAGTATGAGTCCTTGGATGTAAATACAGAAAAAGGGGAGAGGAGGGTCATGAGAGAGACTTAAGTATGAGTACTCGAATGTAACCACAGTAGAAGGGGAGAGAAGTGTCATGAGAGAGACTTCAGCATGGCTCATTGGATGTAAATACAGTATAAGGGGAGAGGAAAGTTATGCGAGAGACTTTGGTATGAGTCCTCGGATGAAAACACAGTAGAAGGGGAGAGATGAGTCCTCAGAGAGACTTCAGTATGAGTTCTTGGATGTAAATACACTAGAAGGGAAGAGGAGGGTCAAGAGAGAGACTTTGGTATGAGTCCCCAGATGTAAATAAAGTAAAAGGGGAGAGGAGAGTCAAGGGAGAGACTTCGGTATGAGCCCTTGGATGTAAATAGAATGGAAGGGGAGAGGAGGGTCAAGGAGAGATTTTGGTATGAGTCCTCGGATGTAAATGAAGAAGAAGGGAGAGGAGGGTCATGAGAGAGACTTCAGTATGAGTCCTTGGATGTAAATAGAATAGAAGGGTACAGGAGGGTTAAGAGAGAGACTTTGATATGAGTCCTTGAATGTAAACACAGTAGAAGGGGAGAGGAGAGTCAATAGAGAGACTTCAGGATATGTCCTCGGATGTTAATAGAGTAGAAGGGGAGAGGAGAGTCATGAGAGAGACTTTGGTATGCGTTCTCGGTTGTAAATACAGTAGAAGGGTAGAGGAGGGTCAAGAGAAAGACTTCGGTATGAGTCCTCGGACGTAAATAGAATAGAAGGGGAGAGGAGAGTCAAGTGAGAGAATTTGGTATGAGTCATTGAATGTATATAGAGTAGAAGTGGAGAGGAGAGTCATGAGAGAGACTTTGGTATGAGTCCCTGGATGTAAATGCAGTAGAAGGGAAGAGGAGAGTCAGGAGAGAAACTTCTATATGACTCCTCGATGTAAGTAGAGTAGAAGGGGAGAGGAGGGTCAAGATAGAGACTTCGGTATGAGTGCCTCAGATGTAAATAGAGTAGAAGAGAAGAGAAGAGTCATGAGAGAGACTTTAGTGTGAGTTCTTGGATGTAACCACGGTAGAAGGGGAGAGAAGAGTCATGAGAGAGACTTCGGTATGAGTCCTCGGATGTAAATACAGTATAAGGGGAGAGGAGAGTTATACAAGAGACTTCCGTATGAGTCCTCGGATGAAAACACAGGAGAAGGGGAGAGAAGAGTCATGGGAGAGACTTCGGTATGAGTCCTCAGATGTAAATAGAGTAGAAGGGGAGAGGAGGGTCACGAGAGAGACTTCGGTATGAGTCCTGAGATGTATATAGAGTAGAAGGGGAGATGAGGGTCAAGAGAAAGACTTGGGTATTAGTCCTCGGATATAAATACAGTAGAAGGGGAGTGGAGAGTCATAAGAGAGACTTCGGTGTGAGTCCTTGGATGTAAATACCATAGAAGGGGAGAGGATGGTCAAGACAGAGACTTCGGTATGAGTCCTCAGATGTATATAGAGTAGAAGAGGAGAGGAGGGTCAAGAGAGACTTTGAAATGAGTCCTCAGATGTAAATACAATAGAAGGGGAGAGGAGAGTCATGAGAGAAACTTTGGTATGAGTCCTCTTCTGTAACTACAGTAGAAGGGGAGAGGTGAGTCATGAGAAAGACTTCAGTATGAGTCCTCGGTTGTAAATACAGTAGAAGGGGAGAGGATGGTCATGAGAGAAACTTTGGTATGAGTCCTCTTCTGTAACTACAGTAGAAGGGGAGAGGTGAGTCATGAGAAAGACTTCAGTATGAGTCCTCAGATGTAAACAGTAGGAGAGGAGAGTCAAGAGAGAGACTTTGTTATGAGTCCCTGGATGTAAATACAGAAAAAGGGGAGTGGAGGGTCATGAGAGAGACTTAAGTATGAGTCCTCGTATGTAACCACAGTTGAAGGGGAGAGAAGTGTCATGAGAGAGACTTCAGCATGGCTCATTGAATGTAAATACAGTAGAAGGGGAGAGGGGAGTCATGAGAAAGACTTTGGTATGAGTTCTCGGATGTAAATACAGTATAAGGGGAGAGGAGAGTTATGTGAGAGACTTTGGTATGAGTCCTCGGATGAAAACACAGTAGAAGGGGAGAGAAGAGTCCTGAGAGAGACTTCAGTATGAGTTCTTGGATGTAAATACACTAGAAGGGAAGAGGAGGGTCAAGAGAGAGACTTTGGTATGAGTCCTCAGATGTAAATAATGTAAAAGGGGAGAGGAGAGTCAAGGGAGAGACTTCGGTATGAGTCCTTGGATATAAATAGAATAGAAGGGGAGAGGAGGGTCAAGGAGAGATTTTGGTATGAATCCTCGGATGTAAATCAATAAGAAGGGGAGAGGAGGGTCATGAGAGAGACTTCAGTAGGAGTCCTTGGATGTAAATAGAATAGAAGGGGACAGGAGGGTCAAGAGAGAGACTTTGGTATGAGTCCGTGGATGTAAACACAGTGGAAGGGGAGAGGAGTGTCAATAGAGAGACTTCAGGATAAGTCCTCGGATGTTAATAGAGTAGAAGGGGAGAGAAGAGTCATGAGAGAGACTTTGGTAGGGCTACTCGGTTGTGAATACTGCAGAAGGGGAGAGGAGAGTATTACTTCTGTATGAGTCCTCAGATGTAAATACAGTAGAAGGGGAGAGGAGAGTCATGAGAGAGACTTCGGTATGAGTCCTCGGATTATAAATACAGTAGGAGGGAAGAGGAGGGTCATGAGAGAGACTTAAGTATGAGTACTCGAATGTAACCACAGTAGAAGGGGAGAGAAGTGTCATGAGAGAGACTTCAGCATGGCTCATTGGATGTAAATACAGTATAAGGGGAGAGGAAAGTTATGCGAGAGACTTTGGTATGAGTCCTCGGATGAAAACACAGTAGAAGGGGAGAGATGAGTCCTCAGAGAGACTTCAGTATGAGTTCTTGGATGTAAATACACTAGAAGGGAAGAGGAGGGTCAAGAGAGAGACTTTGGTATGAGTCCCCAGATGTAAATAAAGTAAAAGGGGAGAGGAGAGTCAAGGGAGAGACTTCGGTATGAGCCCTTGGATGTAAATAGAATGGAAGGGGAGAGGAGGGTCAAGGAGAGATTTTGGTATGAGTCCTCGGATGTAAATGAAGAAGAAAGGAGAGGAGGGTCATGAGAGAGACTTCAGTATGAGTCCTTGGATGTAAATAGAATAGAAGGGTACAGGAGGGTTAAGAGAGAGACTTTGATATGAGTCCTTGAATGTAAACACAGTAGAAGGGGAGAGGAGAGTCAATAGAGAGACTTCAGGATATGTCCTCGGATGTTAATAGAGTAGAAGGGGAGAGGAGAGTCATGAGAGAGACTTTGGTATGAGTCCTCGGGATGTAAATCAAGAAGAAGGGAGAGGAGGGTCATGAGAGAGACTTCAGTATGAGTCCTTGGATGTAAATACAGAAAAAGGGGAGAGGAGGGTCATGAGAGAGACTTAAGTATGAGTACTCGAATGTAACCACAGTAGAAGGGAGAGAAGTGTCATGAGAGAGACTTCAGCATGGCTCATTGGATGTAAATACAGTATAAGGGGAGAGGAAAGTTATGCGAGAGACTTTGGTATGAGTCCTCGGATGAAAACACAGTAGAAGGGGAGAGATGAGTCCTCAGAGAGACTTCAGTATGAGTTCTTGGATGTAAATACACTAGAAGGGAAGAGGAGGGTCAAGAGAGAGACTTTGGTATGAGTCCCCAGATGTAAATAAAGTAAAAGGGGAGAGGAGAGTCAAGGGAGAGACTTCGGTATGAGCCCTTGGATGTAAATAGAATGGAAGGGGAGAGGAGGGTCAAGGAGAGATTTTGGTATGAGTCCTCGGATGTAAATGAAGAAGAAGGGAGAGGAGGGTCATGAGAGAGACTTCAGTATGAGTCCTTGGATGTAAATAGAATAGAAGGGTACAGGAGGGTTAAGAGAGAGACTTTGATATGAGTCCTTGAATGTAAACACAGTAGAAGGGGAGAGGAGAGTCAATAGAGAGACTTCAGGATATGTCCTCGGATGTTAATAGAGTAGAAGGGGAGAGGAGAGTCATGAGAGAGACTTTGGTATGCGTTCTCGGTTGTAAATACAGTAGAAGGGTAGAGGAGGGTCAAGAGAAAGACTTCGGTATGAGTCCTCGGACGTAAATAGAATAGAAGGGGAGAGGAGAGTCAAGTGAGAGAATTTGGTATGAGTCATTGAATGTATATAGAGTAGAAGTGGAGAGGAGAGTCATGAGAGAGACTTTGGTATGAGTCCCTGGATGTAAATGCAGTAGAAGGGAAGAGGAGAGTCAGGAGAGAAACTTCTATATGACTCCTCGATGTAAGTAGAGTAGAAGGGGAGAGGAGGGTCAAGATAGAGACTTCGGTATGAGTGCCTCAGATGTAAATAGAGTAGAAGAGAAGAGAAGAGTCATGAGAGAGACTTTAGTGTGAGTTCTTGGATGTAACCACGGTAGAAGGGGAGAGAAGAGTCATGAGAGAGACTTCGGTATGAGTCCTCGGATGTAAATACAGTATAAGGGGAGAGGAGAGTTATACAAGAGACTTCCGTATGAGTCCTCGGATGAAAACACAGGAGAAGGGGAGAGAAGAGTCATGGGAGAGACTTCGGTATGAGTCCTCAGATGTAAATAGAGTAGAAGGGGAGAGGAGGGTCACGAGAGAGACTTCGGTATGAGTCCTGAGATGTATATAGAGTAGAAGGGGAGATGAGGGTCAAGAGAAAGACTTGGGTATTAGTCCTCGGATATAAATACAGTAGAAGGGAGTGGAGAGTCATAAGAGAGACTTCGGTGTGAGTCCTTGGATGTAAATACCATAGAAGGGGAGAGGAGGGTCAAGACAGAGACTTCGGTATGAGTCCTCAGATGTATATAGAGTAGAAGAGGAGAGGAGGGTGAAGAGAGACTTTGAAATGAGTCCTCAGATGTAAATACAATAGAAGGGGAGAGGAGAGTCATGAGAGAAACTTTGGTATGAGTCCTCTTCTGTAACTACAGTAGAAGGGGAGAGGTGAGTCATGAGAAAGACTTCAGTATGAGTCCTCGGTTGTAAATACAGTAGAAGGGGAGAGGATGGTCATGAGAGAAACTTTGGTATGAGTCCTCTTCTGTAACTACAGTAGAAGGGGAGAGGTGAGTCATAGAGAGACTTCGGTGTGAGTCCTTGGATGTAAATACCATAGAAGGGGAGAGGAGGGTCAAGACAGAGACTTCGGTATGAGTCCTCAGATGTATATAGAGTAGAAGAGGAGAGGAGGGTGAAGAGAGACTTTGAAATGAGTCCTCAGATGTAAATACAATAGATTGGGAGAGGAGAGTCATGAGAGAAACTTTGGTATGAGTCCTCTTCTGTAACTACAGTAGAAGGGGAGAGGTGAGTCATGAGAAAGACTTCAGTATGAGTCCTCGGTTGTAAATACAGTAGAAGGGGAGAGGATGGTCATGAGAGAAACTTTGGTATGAGTCCTCTTCTGTAACTACAGTAGAAGGGGAGAGGTGAGTCATGAGAAAGACTTCAGTATGAGTCCTCAGATGTAAACAGTAGAAGGGGAGAGGAGAGTCAAGAGAGAGACTTTGTTATGAGTCCCTGGATGTAAATACAGAAAAAGGGGAGTGGAGGGTCATGAGAGAGACTTAAGTATGAGTCCTCGAATGTAACCACAGTTGAAGGGGAGAGAAGTGTCATGAGAGAGACTTCCAGCATGGCTCATTGAATGTAAATACAGTAGAAGGGGAGAGGGAGTCATGAGAAAGACTTTGGTATGAGTTCTCGGATGTAAATACAGTATAAGGGGAGAGGAGAGTTATGTGAGAGACTTTGGTATGAGTCCTCGGATGAAAACACAGTAGAAGGGGAGAGAAGAGTCCTGAGAGAGACTTCAGTATGAGTTCTTGGATGTAAATACACTAGAAGGGAAGAGGAGGGTCAAGAGAGAGACTTTGGTATGAGTCCTCAGATGTAAATAATGTAAAAGGGGAGAGGAGAGTCAAGGGAGAGACTTCGGTATGAGTCCTTGGATATAAATAGAATAGAAGGGGAGAGGAGGGTCAAGGAGAGATTTTGGTATGAGTCCTCGGATGTAAATCAAGAAGAAGGGGAGAGGAGGGTCATGAGAGACACTTCAGTAGGAGTCCTTGGATGTAAATAGAATAGAAGGGGACAGGAGGGTCAAGAGAGAGACTTTGGTATGAGTCCGTGGATGTAAACACAGTGGAAGGGGAGAGGAGTGTCAATAGAGAGACTTCAGGATAAGTCCTCGGATGTTAATAGAGTAGAAGGGGAGAGAAGAGTCATGAGAGAGACTTTGGTAGGGCTACTCGGTTGTGAATACTGCAGAAGGGGAGAGGAGAGTATTACTTCGGTATGAGTCCTCAGATGTAAATACAGTAGAAGGGGAGAGGAGAGTCATGAGAGAGACTTCGGTATGAGTCCTCGGATTATAAATACAGTAGGAGGGAAGAGGAGTGTCATGAGAGAGACTTTGGCATGAGTCCTCGGATGTAAATTCAATAAAAGGGGAGAGGAGGGTCACGAGGGAGGCTTCAGCATGGCTCATCGGATGTAAATACAGTAGAAGGGGAGAGGAGAGTCATGAGAGAGACTTCAGTATGAGTCCTCAGATTTAAGTACACTAGAAGGGGAAAGGAGGGTCAAGAGAGAGACTTCATTATGAGACCTCGGATGTAAATAGAGTAGAACGGGGGAGGAGAGTCAAGAGAGAGTTTGGTATGAGTCCTCGGATGTTAACACAGTAGAAGGGGAGAGGAGTGGTCTGGGAGAGATTTCGGTATGAGTACTCGGATGTATACACAGTAGAGGAATAGAGGAGAGTCATATGAGAGATTTTGGTATTAGTTCTTTGAGCTAAACACAGTAGAAGGGGAGAGGAGAGTCAATAGAGAGACTTCGATGTGGCACCTTGGATGTGAATACAGTAGAATGGGAGAGGAGGGTCATGAGAGAGACTTCGGTATGAGTCCTCAGATATATATAGAGTAGAAGCGGAGAGGAGGGTCAAGAGAGAGACTTCGGTATGAGTCCTCAGATGTATATAGAGTAGAAGGGGAGAGGAGGGTCAAGAGAGGCTTCGGTTATGAGTGCCTCGGATGTAAATAGAGTAAAAGGGGAGAGGAGAGTCATATGAGAGAGACTTCGTATGATTCCTCGAATACAAATACAGTAGAAGGGGAGAGGAGGGTCAAGAGAGAGACTTTTTGTATGAGTCCTCAGATGTATATAGAGTAGAAGGGGAGATGAGGGTCAAGAGAAAGACTTCGGTATTAGTCCTCGGATCTATATAGGAGGGTCAAGAGAGAGACTACAAAATGAGTCCTCGGATGTAAATACAGTAGAAGGGGAGAGGAGAGTCATGAGAGAGACTTCGGTATGCGTTCTCGGTTGTAAATACAGTAGAAGGGGAGAGGAGGGTCATGAGAGAGACTTCGGTATGAGTCCTCGGATATAAATACAGTAGAAGGGTAGAGGAGAGTCAAGTTAGAGACTTTGGTATGAGTCATCAAATGTAAATAGAGTATAAGTGGAGAGGAGAGTCATGAGAGAGACTTTGGTATGAGTCCCTGGATGTAAATACAGTAGAAGGGAAGAGGAGAGTCAGGAGAGAAACTTCTGTATGACTCCTCGATGTAAATAGAGTAGAAGGGGAGAGGAGGGTCAAGATAGAGACTTCGGTATGAGTGCCTCGGATGTAAATAGAGTAGAAGGGGAGAGGAGGGTCAAGAAAGAGACTTCGGTATGAGTCCCCGGATGTAAATACAGTAGAAGAGAAGAGAAGAGTCATGAGAGAACCTGTAGTGTGAGTTCTTGGATGTAACCACGGTAGAAGGGGAGAGAAGAGTCAAGAGAGAGACTTCGGTATGAGTCCTCAGATGTAAATACAGTATAAGGGGAGAGGAGAGTTATGCGAGAGACTTTGGAATGAGTCCTAGGATGAAAATACAGTAGAAGGGGAGAGAAGAGTCATGGGAGAGACTTTGGTATGAGTCTTTGGATGTAAATACAGTAGAAGGGGAGAGGAGAGTCATGAAAGAGACTTCAGTATGCGTCCTCGGTTGTAAATATAGTAGAAGGGGAGAGAGAGACTTCGGTATGAGTCCTCGGATGTAAATTCAGTAGAAGGGGAGAGGTGGGTCAAGAGAGAGACTTCAATATGAGTCATGAGATGTATATAGAGTAGAAGGGGAGATGAGGGTCAAGAGAAAGACTTCGGTATGAGTCCTTGGATGTATATAGTGTAAAAGAGGAGAGGAGGGTCAAGAGAGAGACTACGAAATGAGTCCTCGGATGTAAATACAGTAGAAGGGGAGAGCAGGGTCAAGAGAGAGACTCCGGTATGAGTCCTTGGATGTAAATAAATAGAAGGGGAGAGGCGAGTCAAGTGAGAGAGAGACTTCGTTATGAGTCATTGGATGTAAATTGAGTAGAAGGGGAGAGGAGAGTCATGAGAGAGACTTTGGTATGAGTCCCCGGATATAAATACAGTAGAAGGGAGAGGAGAGTCAAGAGAGAGATTTCGATTTCAGTCCTCGGATGTGAATAGCATAGAAGTGGTGAGAGGAGTCATGAGAGAGACTTATGTATGAGTCCCCGGATGTAAACATAGTAGAAGGGGAGAGCAGAGTCATGAGACAGACTTCGGTATGAGTCCTCGAATGTAAACAGAGTAGAATGGGAGAGGAGAGTCAAGAGAGAGACTTTGGTATGAATCCTCGGATGTAAACACAGTAGAACTGGAGAGGAGAGTGAAGAAAGAGACTTCAGCATGAGTCTTCGGATGTAAATAGAGTAGAAGGGGAGAGGAGAGTCAAGAGAGGCACTTCTGTATGAGTCCTCGTATGTAAGTAGAGTAGAAGGGGAGAGGAGAGTCAGGAGAGAGGCTTCGGTTTGAGTCCCCGGATATAAATACAGTAGAAGGGGAGAGGAGAGTCAAGAGAGAGATTTCGATCTGAGTCCTCGGATGTAAATAGCATAGAAGTGGTGAGAGGAGTCATGAGAGAGACTTAGGTATGATTCCTCGGATGTTAATAGAGTAGAAGGGAAGAGGAGATTCAAGAGAAAGATTTCAGTGTAAGTCCTTGGATGTAAATACAGTAGAAGGGGAGAGGAGAGTCATGAGAGAGACTTCAGTATGCGTCCTCGGTTGTAAATATAGTAGAAGGGGAGAGAGAGACTTCGGTATGAGTCCTCGGATGTAAATTCAGTAGAAGGGGAGAGGTGGGTCAAGAGAGAGACTTCAATATGAGTCATGAGATGTATATAGAGTAGAAGGGGAGATGAGGGTCAAGAGAAAGACTTCGGTATGAATCCTCGGATGTAAACACAGTAGAACTGGAGAGGAGAGTGAAGAAAGAGACTTCAGCATGAGTCTTCGGATGTAAATAGAGTAGAAGGGGAGAGTAGAGTCAAGAGAGGCACTTCTGTATGAGTCCTCGTATGTAAGTAGAGTAGAAGGGGAGAGGAGAGTCAGGAGAGAGGCTTCGGTTTGAGTCCCCTGATGTAAATACAGTGGAAGAGGAGAGAAAAGTCAAGAGAGAGATTTCGGTATGAGTCCTTGAATGTAAATACAGTAGAAGTGGAGAGGAGAGACTTTGGTATCAGTCCTCAGATGTAATCAGAGTAGAATGGGAGAGGAGTCATGAGAGAGACTTCGGAATTAATCCTCGGATGTAAACATAGTAGAAGGGAGAGGAGAGTAAAGAGAGAGACCTCAGTATTAGTCCTTGGATGTAAATAGAGCTCAAGATGGCCGCCATTTGAGGAGCTCTGGCCGGAAGCTCCCGGCTAGGGATCGCCGTTTTCGGCCAAAATCCCCTGGTTTCCACTTCCTCCTGGACCTTTTTGCTCACCTGGTGGTCGTTCTTGGATAGCGGTCTCCGTCTCTCCTTTTCTCCCGTTTCTGGACTCTAGAGCGTCGGATGTAATCAGGATCATTGCTCGAGCCGGCGGAGCCCGAGCAACGTGGCCGATGCCCGGTGGAGCTGCATCGACGGCTATAGGGGAGATTGGCTCTGGCACACCGCCATGGCAATCACCTACCGAGCCGGACATCAGACATGGGTCTTGTCGTTTCTCCGCTGCTGTCTCCTCCCTCCCCCTGCCTCCCGACGAATCGTTGTTGGTCGCCTGTCGACGAAGCCAGTCTCAGCGGTGCTGATGCCTGGTTGAGTTCTCCTGACGGCTTTTGAGGTGCTGGGAAGAGGTCCACCCCCCCTGATCTTCCCCATGCCTTTCCGGGCTCGATTGCCGCTACTTGCCCTACTGCCTGCCTGCCTTCGCTGCCTGTGGGATGTCTGGGTCCCGTGAGTCTTCTGCAAGGTACGGGGGTTCTGGGGTGGTGAGCTTTCGCGGCACTGCGGTGTGACGCCCCCGGGCTTTTCGTTGCCGTCTGAGCCTGGGAGGCGCGCCTGGACTACGCTGCTGCCTCCCCTTCTCCAAGTCTGCTCCCTTACACCCAGGCAGATTTCCCCTGATCTACGATGTGCTGATCGACAACACCGATGCCCCCGCGGCACAGTGCCTGTGCACGCAAACGGCCGACATGCTATTGCGCTCTGCCCTCCCTTGGGGCTGTGGCTGCGTCCCCCTTACGACCCTACTCAATGGAACTCTGCTCTCTTGGTTTTTTTGGTCTTGACTTGTGTGTATCCCGCCATTTTGGGATGGTTTCCTTCGATGCCCACGACCCGGATCCGCCATCTTGTTGATCTTTGTCCTTTCCTTCGTTCCACTGGACTCCATCCTGCCGACCTTCAAACATTTCTCTTTTTCTGGACTGCCTTATCTCTAACTCCCCCTCAGGCCCCCTTCTCTCCTCTCACTTATCTCAGCCTCCGACTCTTGTCTCCCCCCCTACCTTTTCCGCCCCTTTTGATGTTTTGTTTTCTCCGTTCACGTCACCTACTAGTAATGCATTCTACTGTAGTTTTTTTTTCGTTTTCATTATTTGCTATTCGCTAGCAACACTTGTTTTTTTTTTACTGTGTAATCATTGTGCAACTAATGTGTAATTATCGTTCCTTGCAACTCGCTGTTCCTTATGTAAAGCGCTCTGATACCTCCGGGTCTAGCCAGCGCTATATAAAACTCATCAAATAAATAAATAAATAGAGTAGAATGGGAGAGGAGAGTCAGGAACGAGACTTCAGTATGGCTCCTCCAATAAAATACATAAGAAGGGGAGAGGAGAGTTATGAGAAAGATATCAGTATGGCTGCTTGTCGCAGTAAGCGCTCACACAGGAACACAGCTTTTCTAGGTAATAAGTATTTTAATGAAAGCAAAGGTAAAACCTCACTGCAGTCTTGCCAGGCACAACTGGAACATCAACTGCCATATCCCACAAAGAGCCCCATTACATCATCATGGAACACAGGCACATCACAATGGGTTGCAGCCCCAGGCTAGCTGAGACTGCCTAAGTGCAGTACGACACATCCCCCCGTCTTACCCAATATAAAGACCTGGAACAATATAAGTGTGGAGCTTGAGATGCAAGCGGAGAGAGAGAGAGAAAAAAAGAAAGAAAGAGAAAGTTGAATGAAACAATGAAAGAAGGCAGATACACCAGAAGCTAGAAAAGCAATGGAGGTGAGAATCATAAAAAGCAACCATAAGGTCATTCAGCATGAGGAAAACTAATTCAAGTTGGATTATATTATTCACAGACATAATCACCCAAATAGCCAGGTGGCCTTCCTGCCCTTGCTTCCCTCCTGACTTGTAATGCAATACTGGACTCATCACCTCCGTTTACAATGGCCCACTATGTCCATGCATTGTTTCATTTCCCCCCTGAAATGTAGGCCCACCTTGTTCATTTGTAAAATCCCTGTCGCTCATCAATAACCATGGTGAAATAGAATCACCTACACCATGCCCTTCCTCAGTGTTTTCAACTACGTGAATGGTTTTTGATATAGAGCAACACGCCTGAGATTCCAAGTTTGTCCATTCTCTAACTTGACCCAGTTGCCACCCACTAACTTTACTCTGAAAGGCCCTCTGAATTTGCTAAAAAATCTACCACCATCTCCAGGCTTCACCTTCACCCAATCTCCCGCATTAATCAAGTGTTTCTCTAGACTCACTTCTGTCGAACCACCTTTTGATTTTTTGCTTTTCACCTCACGCATCCAAGAGGGTAACAATTTGGTACCTGCTGATCTACCCCTCATCATTTCAAAAGGAGTTTTTCCAGTAGTGGTATTCGTGGTGGTACGATATGCCCACAGCATGTATTTTATAGCATCCTGTACAGGCAAGCCTGAGCTGAATGCTAGTTGCATCGTGCTCTTCCCCATTCTATTAATTCGTTCAACTAATCCATTACCTTGAGGATAGTATAGTGAGCAACATATGTGTTTCACACCTAGAGTGTCCAGAAAAGTATTCATTTCTAGAGAAGTCAATATTGTGTGCCGTTATCTGTCAAAATTACAGGAGGGATCCCCTCCCTTCTGAATATTTCACTTAACACATAAATAGTCGAAGATGTGGTAACACCTTTCATAAATATGACCTCTTCCCATTTGACTTTGCATCAACTAGCACAGCTGCCAATTTTTCTTGTTCTGGAAGAAACCTAAAGGGTCCTATAAAATCAATGCATACTTTCTCCCAGAATCTCCTTGCTTCTGCCACATGTTGTTCTTCCCACAACGTGCCCAATCCAACTCTTAAGCGCTTTTCCTACTCCCTACATGCAGCTCTACCCAATCTTTGACTTGGCTGTCCATGAGTGGCCACCAATATCTCTCTTTCAATGGTTTAAGATTGTCCCATGTGTCATTCAGTGCTTAATTTAGCCGGGGCTTTCCAGTGCTAAGCACCAGCACTTAATTGGTTTCCGGTGCTCGTCACCGGCACCTAATTGTCAACACCAAATTTAGAACAGTCCACCACATGGTGGCGCTGCTCATCTAATTTAGAGATGAGCAGAACAACGGTAGTTTAGGAATACAATATACATTAAAATTGCTAATACCTGCCTCCCCAGCCATTCCTTTAGCTTTGGGGACCTGGAATAATCTGAACTGTCGCATTTACATGCGAGAGAGATGGCTAGTAGTTGTTTTGGCAGTGATGACAAGGGCAATAGGTGGTGCAAGCTGCAGTGGCCTCCTGGTCAGAGCCATGGCACTTAATATTTTACAAATTAAGCACTGGTGTCATTCATGCGCTAAGTTCATAAGACGTGTGTGAAGACTAGAAAGTGGCACAAACCTTTCATCTCTCATGATAAGATTATCATCAATAACCGAAGGTTCATCGACAATCTTGAGGAAAGGCCTCACTCCCAGCGGCTGATTGCTCTCACTCCTCACATCACCCCTGATCAACTGTACCACTTGTATCAGTGTGACATCCTGTTTCATAGCCTCCACCCAATCCCTCTTAGAAATATGTTTTCCAAAATCCTCAGTGGCATCATCAATGCTAGCTACTGCCTCCTCTGTGGGGAATTCACTGACTTCAACTGCTCCATCAGGCAACCGAGAAAGGCAATCAGCAACCCGATTTTCCAACCAGGGACGTATTCCACTCTGCAGTCAAACTCTTGTAGCCTGACGGCTAACCTTTCCAGCCTTCCTGAACAATTTCTGATGCCCCAATATCTTAAGGTGAAGTTTGTGGTCTGTGCGTAGAATAAACCCACTCCCCCATAAAAACACTCTGAAATAGTTGGTAGCCCAGGCAGCTGCCAATGCCTCACGCTCAACCGCAGAGTAATTCCGTTCTGTTTCCGTCAATGAGCACGAAGCATAGCAATCGTTTTTCCTTCCTTCCCATGTACTTGTGCTAGCACCACCCCCAGTCCAACAGCACTTGCATCAACAGTAATGATAGCTTTAACACCACTTTGAAACGGTGTCAACACGCCAGCATGTGCAATGTCATTTTTGACCATAGTAAATGTTCTTTGCTGTTGCTCACCCCAATTGAATTTTCTTCATTTTCTCAATAATTCCCTCAACGGTTCTGTTTTGTGTGGAAAATCTTGTACAAATTTGGAGTAGTACTCCACCAAACCCATGTAGGATCTGAGTATGTCTCTGTTGTGTGGTGTTTGAGCATTGACTATTGCACTCATGAGGCTCACCTTAGGTTTAACTCCTTCCCTTGTCACCTGATACCCTAAGTACTCAACCTCTTCCAGCAAA
This sequence comes from Calotriton arnoldi, assembly GCA_963921515.1. Taxonomy (NCBI): domain Eukaryota; kingdom Metazoa; phylum Chordata; class Amphibia; order Caudata; family Salamandridae; genus Calotriton; species Calotriton arnoldi. Next base: position 1,227,984 of record CAWUFW010004824.1, read on the forward strand.
AATGCACACTTTTCCTTTCGCCGGGTTAGACCCGCCTTACCAATGTGAGTTTATACCTCACTCAAAACTTGGTTGTGCTCCTCAACATTACCCCCAAATACTAGGATATCATCTTGGAATACAATGGCCTTATCAAGACCCATCAATACATAAAACATTAATCGCTGGAACACGCTCGCAGTGGAGCATAATCCAAACGGAAGTCTGCAAAATTGGAATGTGCCTTCATTTGTTATGAACGCTGTGAGTTGCTTGGAGATTTCACTGAGTTTCACCTGATGGTATGCACTCCTCAAGTCCAGTTCTGTGAAGTATTTTCCACCAGACAGCATGTGAATTAATTCATTAATGTTTGGCAAAGGAAAGTTGTCCATAACGACATCCTCATTAACACTGTGCAGTTCAACACAGAATCGGAGTGAGCCATCAGCCTTCTTCGTAATGACAACCGGAGGTAACCACTCTGTTGCCTCCACTGGTTCTATTACTTTGTCATCTAAAGGTGGTTGCAGTATTTCCTTCACCTTAGATCTAGCTGCCATGGGCACCCTCCTGGCAACATGCTTAACCGGAACCGAGTTCTTCCTATGTTTGATGACATGTTCATAGTCAACAGTTTCACCCACCCTGTTTTCAAAAATTTCCTTATGTAGATCCAATACCTCTTCCAATCCTACTCCATTGATCGCCATCACCTGATCCACAGCTCGCGGATTCACCATAATATTCAAGTCATATTGATGACTTCAACCCAATATGGGTGGCCACATAAAACTTTCCTGTTGTCCCTCTTCCTGCAAATCTGATTTGTGCATGCATGAATCCTACAACGCCAATATCAGCTCCCTGATAACCTTTCAAAATGACATCTGATGCCACCAACTCCTCCTTTGACCACATGGCATCTAATAACACTTGTGGAGCAATTTTGTATAGCGAACCTGTGTCCACCATTAAAGATACCATCTTGCCATTAATGTCAAAAATAGCTTTTGGACATCTCCTCTTCCTTTCTTCATCTTCCGCTTTGCTTACTGTATTATCTTCTTCTACCATTATGACACTGTAGCCAATTTGTTCTTCTTCCACCGTAGCAACTTTCTTCTCATTTGGCTTGCACATGCATGCTAGATGTCCTCTCTTGCCGCACTTATGACAGTCTTTACCAATAGCAAAACATTGCTTAAAATCAGCCATGTGATAACTGCTACCACACCTATGGCATACCCGGCTTCCAAATTTTCCTTGGAAGTAAATACAGTAGAAGGGATGGACATTTATGCTCAATACTTATGTTATCTGCTTCTAATATCTGTCCCATGAAAATGAATCCACTCAAGGTGTGCAAGTAGAGATATCTCTACTTGCACCCTCTGTACTTTGTCTTTGCGACAAAGGGGCATATTTACAAGGAAGTGGCGGAGTGCGGCGTTAGCCTCCTTGGCCTAACGCTGCACTCCACCACTTCTGAAACACAGGGCTGCACCTTATTTACAAGAATACGTGCAGCCTTGCATGTCCCCCCTGCGCTGGCGCCTATTTAGCTGCCTAGCGCCAGCACAGGCACCCTTGCACCATATTGCAAGGGTGCCTGCGTTGAGGGGAATGATTGTTTATGTGCAGGAAGGTATCCCTTCCTGCACATAAACAATCTGAAATGGCGTTTTGAAACTTCTATGTGTGCTGCTTAATGCAGCACATATAGAAGTTGTAAAACGTCATTTTTTTAATGATTGTTTATGTGCAGGAAGGGACACTTTCCTGCACATAAACAATCAATGGCGTTTTGCTGTTTCCATGTGTGCTGCACAATGCAGCACACATGGAAACAGCAAAAACGAGGAGAAATTAAACATTTCTCCTCGTTGCCCAGGGTAAGACCAGTCTCAATTTTGGCGCTGCCTCCTATTTACGCCACCCTTGTAAAAATGGGGCAGCGTCAAAATCAATTGTTGTTGCGGTGGAACGCCCACTGCAACACCCATTGCACACCCCTTTCACGCTAAGTACAGCATGAAAGGGTGCCTTATTTACAAGGCAGCGTTAAGCCACGTAAAGTGGCTTAGCGCTGCCTTGTGAATAAGGCGAAGCCCCTATCGCCACCACAGCGTCGAGAAAAGTGCCGCTGTGGTGGCGATGAGGGGCTTGTAAATATGCCCCAAAGTCACTCACTACAATGAGGGACTCCCTTTGGATCCCCCCCCAACTAAAGGTAAAGACCTATAAAAGCATTTCTTATTAACGTGCGCTCCCTTCGAAAGCACGCAGTCTTTGTACATGACCTCCTCATTGATGAGAGATCGGATCTGCTATTTATTACTGAATCTTGGTTGCCAGCTTCATCTAAAACAGTCATAGAAATGGTCATTTCTTCCGGCTACAAGATGCAAAACCTTGACCGAGCTAATGGGAGAGGAGGGGGTTTTGCAATCATTGACAAGCAGACCTATACTTTTTCCACTTTTCCAGAATCTGATGTACTTGAAGTAGAGGCTTAGGGCTTCTGTCTTTCATTTGATGCTCAGCAGTCACTGTGGGGCATTCTGATGCACAGACCTCCAGGCCCTGCGGGTCCCTTCTTGAATTCTCTCCATGAGGCTATCTCTCATGCACTTTTGCGTTTTTCCCATTGCATCATATTAGGTAACGTCAACATTCATTGTGACTGCTTTTCTGATAAAGAAATGATCCCCCTAAAAGATATTATGTCCCCACTGGATCTCTCACAATTTGTCTTTAAATCCACTCATAAGGGAGGTCATATTGATTTAGTATTTTCCAATAAAAGTTTGAGGTTGCCTTGCCCTATTTCTCTAGCATGGACAGATCACCATTTGATTCATCTTACTTGGTCTACTTCCCCTAATGGTAGCATTGAGAACCATCATGCTCCTCATCAAATTAGACCTTACTCCAAGATAACTCACAATAGCTTGCTGAGTGCCCTGGAAAATACAGTGCCAAATCTGGGGTCAATTGAATCTGATGCTCTGGAGGCCGATAATTGGATTAGTACCTCAGAGGTAAACGTAGCCCCACTTCCAGGACGTAGGCCAAATAGAAATAAGATTTTGAGTCCTTGGTTCAATGACTTCTTGAAACAGGAGAAAAAGTTGTGTAAAAAGCCAGAAAGAGCCTGGTGTAAAAATATAGCATCAAGGATAGAGCAAAGCACACAGAGGTACTTAAGAATTATTTGGCCTTTATTAATTCCACTAAAAGGGAAGTCTATGGGGGCAGGATTGAAAGGGCAGAAAACAAATCAAGACCATTTTAAACGCTTCCTATATTGTCACTGCAAAAATGAGGATTCTTGTCAATGCAATCGCCAGTCTCCTCTTTCAACAGATGAATAGTTTCCTTGTTCTAGAGTTTCCTGCATCCAGCTTCCACCCATTACTTTCACCCAGAGTGCAGAGGTGCCTTTAAGGGGCAGTAGTCTGACACCACTCTGGTCAGGGATGTCATATCCTCTAATCTAGGGCTGTGATCGATCAGGTTGAATACACAGGTAATCAGTAATGAAAATGAGCCGTGGGCAACTGAGTAATGATAGTATTGTCAATGTCTATCCTAGGGATACAGAAGCCTCTGAGGGACTGCCATGTTGTAAAATTTCACACCATTTTTTGCCTTCTAGAATACCTACTCTGTCTACTCCTCAGAAGCTGTTCCTCCATCACCAAATTCAAAGCCTCAGCAATCAGCAACAGAGCCTCAAGTGGTTGCAGTAGTAGCTTCCCCAACCTTTCCACTGTGGTTTTCTGCCACATGGGGAACTGTTTTATAGAGATCAGCACACTCACCTACCCTTAGTAGCCACCAATATAAGAGATCCTGGGGCATATTAGCAATGCCTGGCGATAATTATCGCAAAGCGCAATTAGCGCTTGGATAATTATTGCCAGGCATCGCCGGTTTCTATCGCGGAGTTAGCGTGCAATCAGCAATGCTAATCTCCAAAGCGATAGAAACCTTGGAGAACAGTGTGAATATCGCCTGAAAACAGGCGATATTCACACTGTTCCCCAGTTCTGCTTGCTGATAGTGCAAGGGGACTTAGCCATGTAATCCACCTCTCATTGGATTACATGGCTAAGTCAGAGTGGGACCAGGTGTTAGCAAACCAGCGCTAAACGTGTTTAGCGCTGGTTCGCTAATCACCGCCCCTGCCTCGCTGATAGGCGATAGCTACCTCAGCGACTGTTTCCAGTCGCTGTTAGGTGGGGAACGCCTACTTTGCATGCCATTAGCGATAAATATCGCTGGCATGCAAAGCGGCACCCAACCCGGTCGCTATCGCCTACACGCTGTCGCTAACAGCAGTTAGCGACAGCTTGTTGATAAGGCGATAATATTATCGCCGCTTTAGCGGGAAAAAGTCCCGCTAAAGTGGCGATAATCGCCTTGCTAATATGCCCCCCTGTGTCTTATTTACAATATAATATATATGGGAAAAAGTGACGTACCTTTAAATGTATAGAGACACACTTGGTGGTAAAATATACATACAAATGAGTCACTTACCTTGCCCTTTGTTCTCCTGGGGTAAACAGCAGCTTACATTTCTAATAATGAACAGGTCCAACCAGTTGTACACATATGGATCAGCTATCAGTTATCATTCAATCCTACATAGTGTATTCACTTATTAACAGTTTTTTATTGTTTGCATCTGTAGAGAAGTGTTCTTCTGCACAACAAAACTCACCCACTAGTCAGAGCCCTTATCAGGCAAATCGAAACAGAAAAAAATCGTCGTACAGTAATTTCCTGCTTTTCATCGCCACATATTGCCACAGTGTTATTTTGTGCCTCAACATGAATACTTTAGGTAGGACACATGCACTAGTTAATGTCCCCCTAAACTCGAGAATGTTAGTAAAATACCAGCTGCAATATCCCCTCCTCTGAGTTGCATTATAACTTGAGTCATTCTATAGTGGCTGTATACAAGGTGAGGACATTTCAATCCATGGATCTGTTTTCATGCAAATGGTAGTTGATTTCTGGTGAAGTTATTTTTTTGATATCCTTAGAAAGGAAACTGACTTAGAAAATTCAGGGTCCTGTGGAGCTGGATCATTTGGCGGCTTTCAAATCCGTCCACATTATCATCATCCATGGTAGACTCCGAAATCTGGAGTTCTGGGTTCCACAGTGGAGAGGAGCTGGTCGTTTCTGTTGGGCTGACCCTTTAGCAGTGCTACAGGCCTCTGCCTGCCAGTCTCGGGCTCAGGCAACAGCCTGCAACACCGCATAAGGCTCCTCCTTGTCACCAGTCAAGCCAAGTTTATTTGCTTAGTTAATTAAAACCATTGCATAACAATAAACCCTTAAAAACCGAGCAGAGACAGTTGCTTAGATACAAAATTACAACTAAAAACCAGTTATTCTAGCATCCGTGTAAAGATTTTAGGGGCATATTAGCAAGACCGGCGATAAAATTATCGCCGCTTTAGCGGCAGGAAACTGCCGCTAAAACGGCGATAATGGGCTTGCTAATATGCGTTATTGAATTCAATAGAAGCCCAGGTTAGATGTGCAGGACATCTAACCTGGGCTTCTATTGAATTCTATAACGCTTATTAGCAAGCCAATTATCGCCGTTTTAGCGGCAGTTTCCTGCCGCTAAAGCGGCGATAATTGTATCGCCGGTCTTGCTAATATGCCCCTTAGTTTGAAGCTGTGCAATGTATCCTACCATAAAAATTCATTTGTAGGTGAGGGTACAACATGAGTTAAATATAGAGGGATGCCCATTGTTGACCAATATTTCACCTGTAAACATATCGCCAATGTGGTTATCCGTCATCTCTTCTTGCTTATCCTTAATAACCCTGGGCATAATACTTTGCTACGCTCACGAAGCATGCAAAGTTTGTGCTACTACGCACTACGCAAATTGCACGTAGCAGAGTGAATAACTGTACTAATAAACGTAGCGTAGCAGGAGTATAATAAACTCCTTCAAATGCTTTGATAAAGCAATTTTTTATGCTAAAAAGCATATAACCAATTCACAAAAATGAATGTTGACAATAAAATATCAAGCAATGAGAGAGGTGATGATTTTGGAGTCCCCCTAACCTAGGGGAGGACCAAGCAGATGCCTTGAACACAAAAAGCATATCATGTGAACGATTCAATGGTGGTCCCTTCCTCCTAGGACCACCCCAAGCACAGTTATGGGCAAAAATACAATCCCAACCAAAGGCCCTGCAAAGCATTATGGGACGAGATTAGCAGTGGGCAGTGAATATTATAGTGTCCAATATCAAAATAATTCTACAAAGAGCTGCAGTTCAACTAGTCGTCACTGGGTGTCGTCCCTCAAGAGTGAAATGCAAAAGTATTGAAAACCTTTCATGAAGCTTTTGCATTTGACTGCGTGAGGACGACACCCAGTGACGACTAGTTGAACTGCAGCTCTTTGTAGAATTATTTTGATATTGGACACTATAATATTCACTGCCCACTGCTAATCTCGTCCCATAATGCTTTGCAGGACCTTGGTTGGGATTGTATTTTTGCCCATAACTGTGCTTGGGTGGTCCTAAGAGGATGGGACCACCACCTAATCATTCAATAAGATGTGCTTTTTGTTTTCAAGACATCTGCTTGGTTCTCTCCCTAAGTTAGCGAGGATACCAAAATCATCACCTCTCTCACTGCTTTTGTTTTCACTTTAGTGAAATGACTATATGCAATTTTAGCATATAAAGACAGAGATATTTATTTTATCTTAACTTGCACTGTACAAGTTTGCTTTTGGTAATTATTGTACAGTGCAGTGAGTCAAGCACACAGCTAGCACTACGCCCAGGCTTAATAATAATAACAAACTCCTTCAAATGCTTTGATAAAGCAATTTTTTATGCTAAAAAGCATATAACCAATTCACAAAAATGAATTTTGACATATCAAGCAATGAGAGAGGTGATGATTTTGGAGTCCCCTAACCTAGGGGAGGACCAAGCAGATGCCTTGAACACAAAAAGCATATCATGTGAACGATTCAATGGTGGTCCCTTCCTCCTAGGACCACCCCAAGCACAGTTATGGGCAAAAATACAATCCCAACCAAAGGCCCTGCAAAGCATTATGGGACGAGATTAGCAGTGGGCAGTGAATATTATAGTGTCAATATCAAAATAATTCTACAAAGAGTTGCAGTTCAACTAGTCGTCACTGGGTGTCGTCCCTCACGAGTCAAATGCAAAAGCTTCATGAAAGGTTTTCAATACTTTTGCATTTCACTCTTGAGGGACGACACCCAGTGACGACTAGTTGAACTGCAGCTCTTGTAGAATTATTTTGATATTGACACTATAATATTCACTGCCCACTGCTAATCTCGTCCCATAATGCTTTGCAGGGCCTTTGGTTGGGATTGTATTTTTGCCCATAACTGTGCTTGGGGTGGTCCTAGGAGGAATCGTTCAATAAGATGTGCTTTTTGTTTTCAAGACATCTGCTTGGTTGTTGGTTCTCTCCTAAGTTAGTGAGGATACCAAAATCATCACCTCTCTCACTGCTTGTTAATTTTTGTTTTCACTTTAGTGAAATGACTATATGCATTTTTAGCATATAAAGACAGAGATATTTATTTTATCTTAACTTGCACTGTACAAGTTTGCTTTTGGTAATTATTGTACAGTGCAGTCAAGCACACAGCTACGCACTACGCAATTTGCATAGCTACGTGTAGTTGAAGCTGTACTTCACGTAGCTACGTGAAGTGCTACTACGCAAACTACGCCCGGGCTTAATCCTTAACCCCTTAGCAGCGAGTGATTTGCCCAAGCCCTTACTCTCTTTTAAAGTGCATGTGCTTTGTGCAATCCTAGATTCTGGAGTAAGTATGTGTGGGTATTTGCATATGCATAAGCTGTGACCTTTGACACGCTATATTGTTCCGGTAAATGACAATTCACTGTAGTTGTTTCCGTCAGTTATAACTATAAACTGTTACAAAAAGATAAAAGCTTAAAAGGACTGCAACTCAGTTCATACAGATATATAAGTGCATTTTTTGTCGCCCATCCTTCTTTTCCCTGTGTACATCCCTCACCAGGTGGAGCTCTGTTATTTGGGGAAATGTGTTCTACAGTTTGCAATCTTTCTTAAGACGCAGTGAAGTAGGATAAAGTGCAGGTGCTGAGTTGTAACCACTGGAATTGGAGAGGGGTAAGGTGCGCTGAAGTTTGCTAAAGTTAGTGGGGCAGATTTACAAGGCCCTTGCGCCACTTTTACGTCACTTTTCCCAAGTTAAAAATGACGCAAAAGTGGCGCAAGGGCCTTGTAAATAAGCCCCAGTGTCCTTAACTCAGTAATGGTTGTACAACTGGTAAGGTTGCTCTTGGCTCCTGCAGAGAGCTTGCCTTTAACGATGCGAGACACAACAGTTGCCACATGCCTCCAAGATGTTACTTTCTTCTTTTTCGATGACCTGAGAAGTTCAGTGCAGTGGGGGAAATTATTTGTCTCCCATTTCCTTTGTTTAGTAGTCCGATATCAATTTCTGGACTTTATAGGGACGTTGAGAAGGTTCAGGGCGTGGGAGTAGTGCATACCTGAGTGTTTTTACAGATCTTCCACAGCGAGCAAGGATGGAGACCTCTGCTTTTGAAAGGCCTCTAAACAAGTGCGTTCTCTTTGTTTCAGAAGTAATTGCCTGAGTAAAGTTCTCCTTTCTTGGATCAAGGCAGGACAACAGCACAGAAGATGCCGCCATGATTTGTATTTATAGTTGCATAATCTGCAAGCGCCTCCATTATCTTGGTTAGCCAGGCTCGATTGAAATCCAGGATGGGTAGGGCCAGCAATCGCATATGCATGATTTCTCTCCGAGTTCTAGGATTGAGGGTGGCTGAAATGTAAGGCTGGCGTTTAGCTACCAGATACAAGGAGTTTAAAGGGGCCAAGATAAGTGTTGATTTTAAGGAAGCCTGGTCTTGCTGAAATGAGGTCAATTGCACTTGTCTGTTGATGGTCTTTTTCCATATTGTGTAAGAGATGGGAGTCAGAACAATCGCTGTTTGATTTATCGCTGGAGTTGCTAACGCTCTCTTAAGTTGGTTGTTCCATGGAGAACCCGGGGGCATATTAGCAAGGGCATTTACGCCGCTTTAGCGGCACTTTCTGCCGCTAAAGCGGCGATATTATTATCGCCCAATTAACAAGCTGTCGCTAACTGCTGTTAGCGACAGCTTACTGGTAATAGCGCCCGTTTCCCTCCCGCTTTGCATGTCAGCGATAATCATCGCTAATGACATGCAAAGTGGGCGTTCCTCACATAATCCTGAGTGAAATCCCTCGCCAACACAACATCGCCCTATTAACAACGCTGGTCAAGCGACAATAAAAGCTGCACTGACCGCGATTATCGCCGGAAATTAACACCTGCTCCACACCCTGACTTAGCTATGTCCACAATGGGAGGTGGATTGACATGTTAGATCCACACTCCCCTATCAGCTAGGATTTCCGTAGCGCACTGCCATTATCGCAGCTTTTCCTGCGCAGATGCCGATTATCGCCGTCTATCGCTGGAATGTACATCGCCATTGTGCAAAGCGTTGCTAATACGCCGATAAAACGGCGATGTACTCCAGCGATAGGCGGCGATAAAGCGCGATTTGCGATAATTAGCGCAGGTCCTTGCTAATATGCCCCCCGGATTTTCGAAAATACCTCTAAAGCAGCCCTTGAGAGAGTCTCCGGTGATTTTAGTGTGCAAATGTAAAATTAGACAAAGTCAGCCTCGATGATGAGGGCTTGTTTCACCATCCCAAGTTCCAGTCTGAGTCTTCTTCTGAGGAGGTATTTTGGCAGTTGGAAGATTTTCTTATAACCCACACACTGCGCCTGCTCCAACATTTCCGAGCAGGGTCCAGGGAAGGCTTGATGTCCACATTGAAGTGCTGGAAGAAGGGAGGCCTGAATGACTTTCTTTATTCCCACTGCGGGCCGGCTTTTTAGGTTGTTATTGAGCCTGGTTAAGCCGTAGATGATTGCAGTTGATTTCTTTTTTAATGCGTTTTTGTGAGCGGATGGTTGAGCAGATTCAGTGAACCACACCTCCAGATACTTATATTTGATGGCCGAAGTGATGGTCGTGGGACCCATGGTGCATGAGACTTGTTTTTTTTTCTTGCAGCGGCCGAATACAAGTATTTTCGTTTTATCTGGGCTGATGGTAAGAGAATTCTTTACGTTGCATTTGTGTAGGCTGGTCAGTGCTCATTGGAGCCCCACTTTGGTGTGGTCCATGACAAGAATATCATCTGCATATTGAAGGATGTGGAGGGGTCTCTGACCTAGACGGGGGGACAAGGCAACTGTTGGTCAGGGCTTTCCCTAGGTCTGCTGTGTATAGATTAAAAAGTAACAGTGCTAACACACAGCCTTGTTTCAGACCCCCAGTAGTGGGTATTTTGGCAGAGAGTGTTGTCGGGCCTGTTTTCGCACAAACCCAGGTTTCAGAGTGCAGAAAGATTATGGCCATTAAAAGATAAGATGGGATGCCCCAACTTGCTAGTTTCCTCCACAGAATCTTTCTGTCAACTTTGTTGAATGCTGCAGTAAAATCAATAACACAGCAGAAGATTGGGAGTTGGTTGTGCTGCGTGGCTTGGTGACGAAGGGCGGCTAGTGCAATGATATTGTCATTGGGGGCCGCTCCTCCATGGAAGCCTGTTTGAAAGAAGGGGAGCAGCTCGTTTCCTGATACCCAGCTCTCCAGATTTTTCAGTAAAATTCGGGCGTATGCTTTTGCCTCCAGGTCTAGCAGAGCTATTAGGTGGTAGTTGCTTGGCTTTAAGGGATTGTCTTTTTGGAATATTGGGCATAGGATCGACCCTCTCCAAGCTTTGGAAATTCGACCCAGACTATAGACTGAGTTGAAGAGCGGTGGTAAGAGAACTGCCCAATGTTCTGGAGCACATTTAAAAATACCAGCTGGGAGACCATTTGGGCCTGGAGCTCCATGGCCTTTCATGGCCTTGATCAGTTTTACAATGTGGGAAGATGAAGTTAATTCTTGTTGTTCTTCTGTTTGATGCAGGCTGAGCTTCATTTTTTCTGTTTTATTATACGCGGAAAACAGGTCAGTTACATGTTTCTCCCATTCTGATTCAAAAACTGAGTTTTCCCTTGTTGTCCAAGGTGATTTTAGATTATTCATGTGATTCCAAAAACGGGCGAAAGATCTTTCCTTGAGCATCTCGAATATTTTTAACCACTCCTCTTGTTGTGCTGACTTAAGTTCCCAGATAACTTTTTTATGTGCTTTCCGCATGTCTTTTTCTGCCTTTAAGTTTTTGCTAGCTGGGTTGATTTTGCATAAACGGATGGTCCTCCTTAGGTTCTTCCGTGACGGATTGATGTCCGGTTTCAACAGCTGTTTATGTGGGTAGTGTTGCGGTAGCTTTGTAGGCATCGAACGACCCGTGCGCCCCAAGATGGAATCTAGCAGGTCTTTGGTCATGGTGCCCCATTGTGTTAGAAGTTGCCCCCCGGGTCGGTTCTTGTACCAGCTATTTCCGTTGCAGAGCCATTTGGCCACCTGTGGGGAGTGAAAGGGTTGCCATTTAATTCTCCTTGCAAGTGTCTTTATTCCGGCTCCAGTTGAGATGCCTAGCCCCTGAACTTTAAGCGCTGTCAGATTACCTAAGTCTAGGGGAATATGATCACTCTCTTCTCGGTTTGTTATTTCGAATTTCAAAAGGTGGTTTTCCAGGGGGGGTGGAAATAAATATATAATCAATTGTTGAGATGTCTTTGAAGGTGGGACGAATCATGTTTGTGGGGCGTGTCAGGGCCTGATCTGCAGATTTTAAGCTGAATAAGGTAAGTAGCTCATTGAATTGTTCCCGTTCCTTGCTCGTTTGTTCAGCTTTGTGGTATTTGCCCAGGGACTTGGATTTAAAGCCTCCTGCCACCACTACTTCATGGAAAGGGTAGGACTCAAGGATTTCTTTTAAGCTTGTACACAGAGAGTCCATAGCTCGAGCTTTTGGGATTTTTTGAGGTTTGAAGTAGCAATTGATTAGAAGCAGAGGGCAACCCTCTGACCAAGACTTAAACCTTTTATGGATACAGCTGGCAGAGCCCCGTGGATTTGGGTAAATGGAGATGTTAAGATTTTGGCTGATTGCCTTATGAAAATTGAAAGGCCGCCTGATAGCCTCCCAAATAGTCTTGTACGTGTGGCTGGTTCAAAGAGTTCATGGAAGCCATATAGCACAGTGGGATTTAATACCAACATTTCCTGCAGGCATATGATGTCACTATTTAGAAGAAATTCTCGTCCAGGTTTCGATAATTAAGTTGAAGCGAGGCCTTCCACCTTCCATGAGGTGATTGAGAGCTCATTTGTCCTTGCCTGTATGCCAATCTGGGGGCTTAGAGGAAGCAGAAAGTGATATTGCGTTGTGCTAGGAAGAGGGGTGACGATTGCTGGTCTGAGACCACTTGGCTGGTTCCAGGCCTCGAAGTTCTGAGCTGTTGATTGACATCTGACATTTCTTTCTTTATTTCCGCTGTGTACTACCAAGGAGATAGATGCTTTTGTAGAGCTTAGTAGCCAGTCATGTGTTGCGCCCCATGCGCCCTTCAGGATGCTTCCGCAATGAACAGCTGGATTCTCCATAAATAGTATGTGCAGGCATTTTGGTGGAACTATGATTTGAAGCTCAGTGCCCCATTCTTTAAAGGTATGGGCTTCTCTCAGAATGGTGTCCCCGATGGCAGTGGAATCCCAGTTTGCAATTGTGATCTCTGTTGTCCCTTTCCCAGGAGTTTGTGCAAATTTTACCGAGATGAGCTCGGCCATGACTGCCACAAGATTTGCTAGCCAGCCGCACCATCCCGCAAGAATTTGTGATCGCGAACACGTCATTCGGGCACGCCATCGGACTTCCAGTGGAAGTTTTGTGAAGAACGCTGTCCCGAACACGCAGAATCTGCAATCTGGAGAAGGTTCTCTCCGGAGCAGCATCAAAACCTTCTCGAAATACCGATTTGGATTAAAAAAACTCCTCAGATTGACATTTGGCTGTACTTTTTTGTGCAAGTAGTCCTTTTTCTTGTTTCACTTTTTTTTTAAGAGGAAGGAAGTGCCCCAGAGTCTCCAACTTCCTGTTCCTGTCCAGGAGGCTCCTCCCAGTGCTTTGTCCATCTCCTGTTCACTTTTCATTTGGATTTGGAGCTGGAAGGATCACTCTTTGAGGCTGCTGCATCATATATCATTGGATTTGAGGAATTTTAAATTTGAGATTTCACAAGTAAGTTGGAAAATTGGTGTGGTTTGTTTGATTGGGGCCACACACCTAGATTTTTTTGTACTTTTCATAGTTTTTAAAAAAAATATTGTGGTGGGTGGCCTGTAGTTTCAGTAGGGGCCTAGTTGTTTCTTTGTAAGTTTTTTCTGTCTTTTTTTATAAAGGACACATGTTGCACAGTTCACTACATTTTCTCCAACTTTTGAAATCAATTTGCAATGTTTATTTAATTCACTAGCCCAGTAGTCTGCCAATAGGCCTTTCAGCCAGTAGGCCCAGAGCTACTTATTGGTGCATGAAACAACTGTTTCTTTGGTGTCTGTCGAATTTAAACATAATTTAGGGTATGGATGGCATTGGATTGAAATGCAAAATGTTTTTCTTCTGGTATTTCACTTTTTTTCATGTGTGTTACATAAATGCCTTTGTTGGGTGTATGTGGTTGTAACTTGCAAACCTTTTTAGCCCTGTGGATTTTCGTTTTTGGCATTGTTGCATTAAAGCTGTGTTGTTTAGCATACCTCCTTTGTCTGGCCAGTGTGTGAGTGTGTTTGTAATAGTGGGCCATAATTTGCCTTGGGTGAGCCTCCCCATGTGGCCAGGGGCCATTTTGTGGTGATAGTTAGTGTGCTTATGCCATGCATGTCTTTCCTTTGTTCCTCTTGGCTTATTGCTTCTTGTTGTAGTTGCCTGGCAATGTGGCTGGTGGCCATTTTGTGAAGGCAGCCAGTGTGCTTTTGCCATAGGGCTGTATTGTCTGTCTTCCCTTTCTTATTGTTGTGGCCTGGCCATGTGACTGTCGTCCATTTTGTGAAGGCAGCCAATGTGCTTTTGCCATAGGGCTGTATTGTCTGTCTTCCATTTCTTATTTTTGTGGCCTGGCAATGTGGCTGTCGGCCATTTTGTGAAGGCAGCCAGTGTGCTTCTGCATTAGGCCTGCAAGCCTTTTTTGTGGTGGGCATGCCTTCTTGCTGGTTGTTGTTTTGCATGCCATTTTTCTTCTTTTATCCAGCAAAAAATGTAGCACAGTTCACTACATTTTCTAATAAATTTGCAATATTATTGATTTGAATTGATTCACTATGTGGCCTAATCTGCCAATGGGTTTTCCAACCAATAGGCCCAGAGTTACTGATCGAGTGCATGAAACAACTGTTTCTGTGGTGTCTGTTGAATTTAAACTTCATTTAGGGCATGGATGGCATTGGATGGAAATGCAAAATGTTTTTTTTTTTTTTGTATATTACTTTTTTTTCATGTGTGTTAAATAAATGCCTTTGTTAGATGTGTGTGGTTGTAACTTGCAAACCTTTTTTAGCCCTGTGGATTTTCGTTTTTGGCATTGGTGCATTAAAGCTGTGTGTTTAGCATGTCTCCTTTGTCTGGCCAGTGTGTGAGTGTGTTTGTAATAGTGGGCCAGCATTTGCATTGGCTGAGCCTCCCCATATGGCCAGGGGTAGTTTTGTAAAGTCTGTGTCCAACTCCATATAGGCCTGCTTGAGTTCATTGTTTTCCTGGTCTCCTGCTTGTTGTTGTTGTGACTTGTGAGTGACCATGTGACTGGTGGCCATTTTGCGGTGGCAGTTAGTGTGCTTTACTGCTTTTGCCATAGGCCTGCATGTCTTTCCTTTGTTCCTCTTGGCTTATTGCTTCCATCCATTGTCAGCTGCAGCTCCCTGAATGCTGCATCCCACGTGATGCACAATGCCAAATCGGGTCAGTTACATTTGTATTTGTTCTTCTTCTTTCCTAACCTTCCTGAGTGTACTGTGCACTACGGTACACCAACCATGAAAGCCCTTGTTGTTGTCAAAGTCTCACAAATGGCTACACTGTATTGTTATGTTTTTTTAACCCCTTCGGTGCTTATGACGAGCTGGACTCGTCATGGCACACAGTGCTCGTGTGCTCATGACGAGTCCAGCTCGTCATAAGACCACCCATGGGGAAGCGCTGGCGCTCCCCCGTGGGAATCCGATCGTCGGGTTTTGGGGGAAGGCAGGGGAAGGACTTCCCTGCCTCCCCCGCCCCCCCCCGCCCTCCCCATCAATGACGCCAGCGCGCGAGGCGCGCTGACATCATTGAGGGTTTCTTCTTCCCGACGCGCTGGAAGCCATTTGCTTCCAGCGCGTCGGGGAAATAAGGTGAGTTTTGACTCGGGAGGGGGGTTTGATTCGAAAAGAGACATCGAGGAAAGGAAAGGGTTTTCCTTTCCCCGATGCCTCTTTTGTGCATTCCTGCTGCACGATCATGTGATCGTGCAGCAGGAATGCCCACGAGGGAGGGAGGCGCAATTCTCCTGCAGAATTCGTGAGCGTGGAGATGTGCCTTCTCTCCATTTACACCCTGAAAAGTTAGCTGTAATACTTGATGGAGGTCTTTGCATCCTTGAATTTCTCGAGCGCAATGCTCGTGTAGTTCCCGTGACCAGGAGGTTCCTTCTCCTCGTCTGCCGCTGCGATCCTGCTCTGACCCTTTATAAACAAGAGGCATGTGAACGGGCCTAGAAGCCCCGCTCGTTTGGCCCCGCCACACATACACTAGCGGTATGCAACGTATGCCCGCCCTTTCCCCACTATGATGGACAGCTTACTCAAAGGATCCCGGTGCTTTCGGCGCGGTGGCAAAGTTACAGACACACAGGTCACTGGAGACAATTGTTCTGGTCCTTTACGCAGCTGTAGTGTAGGAAAGGCACTATACATTTACCCAACGAGGTAGCACTTACTGATTAGCCAGTAGAAAGTACTCCAGTTGAGTAGAGGTATTGCACAAAACGGTGGCATCTTCGTGGATAAATATGCAGGGCAGATGTGCCTTCTCTCCATTTCCAACGTGAAAAGTTAGCTGTAATCCTTGATGGAGGTCTTTGCATCCTTCATTTTCTCGAGCGCAATTCTCGTGTAGAATTCGTGAGCGTGGAGATGTGCCTTCTCTCCATTTACACCCTGAAAAGTTAGCTGTAATCCTTGATGGAGGTCTTTGCATCCTTGAATTTCTCGAGCGCAATGCTCGTGTAGTTCCTGTGACCAGGAGGTTCCTTCTCCTCGTCTGCCGCTGAGATCCTGCTCTGACCCTTTATAAACAAGAGGCATGTGAACGGGCCTAGAAGCCCCGCTCGTTTGGCCCCGCCACACATACACTAGCGGTATGCAACGTATGCCCGCCCTTTCCCCACTATGATGGACAGCTTACTCAAAGGACCCCGGCGCTGTCGGCGCGGTGGCAAAGTTACAGACACACAGGTCACTGGAGACAATTCTTCTGGTCCTTTACGCAGCTGTAGTGTAGGAAAGGCACTATACATTTACCCAACGAGGTAGCACTTACTGATTAGCCAGTAGAAAGTACTCCAGTTGAGTAGAGGTATTGCACAAAACGGTGGCATCTTCGTGGATAAATATGCAGGGCAGATGTGCCTTCTCTCCATTTCCAACGTGAAAAGTTAGCTGTAATCCTTGATGGAGGTCTTTGCATCCTTCATTTTCTCGAGCGCAATTCTCGTGTAGAATTCGTGAGCGTGGAGATGTGCCTTCTCTCCATTTACACCCTGAAAAGTTAGCTGTAATCCTTGATGGAGGTCTTTGCATCCTTGAATTTCTCGAGCGCAATGCTCGTGTAGTTCCTGTGACCAGGAGGTTCCTTCTCCTCGTCTGCCGCTGAGATCCTGCTCTGACCCTTTATAAACAAGAGGCATGTGAACGGGCCTAGAAGCCCCGCTCGTTTGGCCCCGCCACACATACACTAGCGGTATGCAACGTATGCCCGCCCTTTCCCCACTATGATGGACAGCTTACTCAACGGACCCCGGCGCTTTCGGCGCGGTGGCAAAGTTACAGACACACAGGTCACTGGAGACAATTCTTCTGGTCCTTTACGCAGCTGTAGTGTAGGAAAGGCACTATACATTTACCCAACGAGGTAGCACTTACTGATTAGCCAGTAGAAAGTACTCCAGTTGAGTAGAGGTATTGCACAAAACGGTGGCATCTTCGTGGATAAATATGCAGGGCAGATGTGCCTTCTCTCCATTTCCAACGTGAAAAGTTAGGTGTAATCCTTGATGGAGGTCTTTGCATCCTTCATTTTCTCGAGCGCAATTCTCGTGTAGAATTCGTGAGCGTGGAGATGTGCCTTCTCTCCATTTACACCCTGAAAAGTTAGCTGTAATCCTTGATGGAGGTCTTTGCATCCTTGAATTTCTCGAGCGCAATGCTCGTGTAGTTCCTGTGACCAGGAGGTTCCTTCTCCTCGTCTGCCGCTGAGATCCTGCTCTGACCCTTTATAAACAAGAGGCATGTGAACGGGCCTAGAAGCCCCGCTCGTTTGGCCCCGCCACACATACACTAGCGGTATGCAACGTATGCCCGCCCTTTCCCCACTATGATGGACAGCTTACTCAACGGACCCCGGCGCTTTCGGCGCGGTGGCAAAGTTACAGACACACAGGTCACTGGAGACAATTCTTCTGGTCCTTTACGCAGCTGTAGTGTAGGAAAGGCACTATACATTTACCCAACGAGGTAGCACTTACTGATTAGCCAGTAGAAAGTACTCCAGTTGAGTAGAGGTATTGCACAAAACGGTGGCATCTTCGTGGATAAATATGCAGGGCAGATGTGCCTTCTCTCCATTTCCAACGTGAAAAGTTAGCTGTAATCCTTGATGGAGGTCTTTGCATCCTTCATTTTCTCGAGCGCAATTCTCGTGTAGAATTCGTGAGCGTGGAGATGTGCCTTCTCTCCATTTACACCCTGAAAAGTTAGCTGTAATCCTTGATGGAGGTCTTTGCATCCTTGAATTTCTCGAGCGCAATGCTCGTGTAGTTCCTGTGACCAGGAGGTTCCTTCTCCTCATCTGCCGCTGAGATCCTGCTCTGACCCTTTATAAACAAGAGGCATGTGAACGGGCCTAGAAGCCCCGCTCGTTTGGCCCCGCCACACATACACTAGCGGTATGCAACGTATGCCCGCCCTTTCCCCACTATGATGGACAGCTTACTGAAAGGACCCCGGCGCTGTCGGCGCGGTGGCAAAGTTACAGACACACAGGTCACTGGAGACAATTCTTCTGGTCCTTTACGCAGCTGTAGTGTAGGAAAGGCACTATACATTTACCCAACGAGGTAGCACTTACTGATTAGCCAGTAGAAAGTACTCCAGTTGAGTAGAGGTATTGCACAAAACGGTGGCATCTTCGTGGATAAATATGCAGGGCAGATGTGCCTTCTCTCCATTTCCAACGTGAAAAGTTAGCTGTAATCCTTGATGGAGGTCTTTGCATCCTTCATTTTCTCGAGCGCAATTCTCGTGTAGAATTCGTGAGCGTGGAGATGTGCCTTCTCTCCATTTACACCCTGAAAAGTTAGCTGTAATCCTTGATGGAGGTCTTTGCATCCTTGAATTTCTCGAGCGCATTGCTCGTGTAGTTCCTGTGACCAGGAGGTTCCTTCTCCTCGTCTGCCGCTGAGATCCTGCTCTGACCCTTTATAAACAAGAGGCATGTGAACGGGCCTAGAAGCCCCGCTCGTTTGGCCCCGCCACACATACACTAGCGGTATGCAACGTATGCCCGCCCCTTTCCCCACTATGATGGACAGCTTACTCAACGGACCCCGGCGCTTCGGCGCGGTGGCAAAGTTACAGACACACAGGTCACTGGAGACAATTCTTCTGGTCCTTTACGCAGCTGTAGTGTAGGAAAGGCACTATACATTTACCCAACGAGGTAGCACTTACTGATTAGCCAGTAGAAAGTACTCCAGTTGAGTAGAGGTATTGCACAAAACGGTGGCATCTTCGTGGATAAATATGCAGGGCAGATGTGCCTTCTCTCCATTTCCAACGTGAAAAGTTAGCTGTAATCCTTGATGGAGGTCTTTGCATCCTTCATTTTCTCGAGCGCAATTCTCGTGTAGAATTCGTGAGCGTGGAGATGTGCCTTCTCTCCATTTACACCCTGAAAAGTTAGCTGTAATCCTTGATGGAGGTCTTTGCATCCTTGAATTTCTCGAGCGCAATGCTCGTGTAGTTCCTGTGACCAGGAGGTTCCTTCTCCTCGTCTGCCGATGAGATCCTGCTCTGACCCTTTATAAACAAGAGGCATGTGAACGGGCCTAGAAGCCCCGCTCGTTTGGCCCCGCCACACATACACTAGCGGTATGCAACGTATGCCCGCCCTTTCCCCACTATGATGGACAGCTTACTCAAAGGACCCCGGCGCTTTCGGCGCGGTGGCAAAGTTACAGACACACAGGTCACTGGAGACAATTCTTCTGGTCCTTTACGCAGCTGTAGTGTAGGAAAGGCACTATACATTTACCCAACGAGGTAGCACTTACTGATTAGCCAGTAGAAAGTACTCCAGTTGAGTAGAGGTATTGCACAAAACGGTGGCATCTTCGTGGATAAATATGCAGGGCAGATGTGCCTTCTCTCCATTTCCAACGTGAAAAGTTAGCTGTAATCCTTGATGGAGGTCTTTGCATCCTTCATTTTCTCGAGCGCAATTCTCGTGTAGAATTCGTGAGCGTGGAGATGTGCCTTCTCTCCATTTACACCCTGAAAAGTTAGCTGTAATCCTTGATGGAGGTCTTTGCATCCTTGAATTTCTCGAGCGCAATGCTCGTGTAGTTCCTGTGACCAGGAGGTTCCTTCTCCTCGTCTGCCGCTGAGATCCTGCTCTGACCCTTTATCCCCTTCGGTGCTTATGACGAGCTGGACTCGTCATAAGACCACCCACGGGGGAAGCGCTGGCGCTCCCCCCGTGGGAATCCGATCGTTAGGTTTTTTTGGGGGAGGCAGGGGAAGGGCTTCCCTGCCTCCCTCGCCCCATCAATGACGTCAGCGCGCGAGGTGCGCTGACATCATTGAGGGTTTCCTTTTCGCCGACGCGCTGGAAGCCATTTGCTTCCAGCGCGTCGGGAAATCAGGTGAGGTTTGGCTCGGGGAGGGGGGTTTGTATCAAAAGAGGCATCGAGGGAAAGGAAAGGGTTTTCCTTTCCCCGATGCCTCTTTGTGCATTCCTGCTGCACGATCATGTGATCGTGCAGCAGGAATGCCCACTAGGCACCAGGGTTTTTTTAAATTTTTGTGTTGGGGAGTGGCCAAAAGGGCAAGGGTTGCTCCCTTTTACGGGTGTGAATATTTTATTTATACTGTTAGGCCCACCTACCCCTTAGCTTGGCTGGTGGATTGTGTGTGGACTGGTGCATTATTTGCATATGTGATTGTAATGTTTTTTTTCTCCTTTTTATTCTAGTGTAAAGCTTTTGATTCCTGTTTGCGGTTTCGGCAGTTGTGGTTCTGCAGTTTTGCGTAATTGCATTTATTTGGTAAGAAAAATATTTTTGTTGTGTGTACTCCAAATGAGTATTATTGTCATGCATGAATGAATTTTTTTGTAAGTGGTGCCATAATGGCAGCATATTTGTTAGTGTTCAGAGCATGAAATTCTTTGCGATGTTTTGCATTGTCTTATGTGTAATTTGTTTTCTTCTTCTTTTTAGTGGGATATTGTTGATCCTTACTGTGTCTGTGCAGAGTAGGTGGTGGTGAGTCTAGCTGCTTCTGTCACGTGAGTGGTATAGTGTTGGAGTATATAGGTCTTTGTGATAAAGCTACATTTTGTTTATTTCTTTTTTTTACAAAGGGTTTGTTGTTGTTGACTTGTTTGACAAGTAACCTTTATTAGTAAGCATTATGGCTAGCCGTAGAATTACTGCTCAGCAGGTGGTTGGTTTGCTTCTTGAATCTTCCTCTGAGCAGGATTATGAGACTGACAGTGCGTCTGAGGGAGAGGAGGGAGGGGAAGATTCAGGCAGTGAGTTTTCTCTCCACATGGAATCATCGGATGATGAAGGTACTCTCAGTGCAGATGAAGTGCCTGATTTAGAGGAGGATACTACTGTGCCGATGGTGCAAGAGGCATCTGGATTGCAGCCTGGGGCTGCTAGGCTTCCTACTGGAAGTCCTGGACTCTGGGTTGATCCAAACATGGTGCAGCCGGTGTTGCCTGCCTTTAGTGGTTATGCAGGGTGTAGAGTGGATTGTGAACATTATTTGCCTATACAGTATTTTCAGTTGTTTATGGATGATGTATTTTTGGGTGAGATTGTTGAGCAGACTAATTTGTATGCTGAACAGTTTTTGAGGGACAACAGTGCCAGACTTAGGCCCCATTCTAGAGCTACCCGGTGGAGTCCCACAAATCTGGAAGAGATGAAGAAGTTTTTGGGTTTGACTTTTTGATGGGTTTGATAAGGAAGCCGTCCATGGGTTCATATTGGTCTACCAGTCCCTTGATGGCAACGGCCATATTTCCTGCAGTTATGACTCGTGATCGGTATTTACTTTTGCTTCGGATGCTGCATTTTGTTGATAATGGTTTGGCGTTGCCACGAGATCACCCTGAATGTGACCATCTTTTTAAGATTCGGCCGGTTCTTGATCACTTTGTAGATCGATTTTCAGGGATCTATACTCCAGGGAAAGAAATATCTATTGATGAGTCTTTGGTGCTGTTCAAGGACCGTTTGGTTTTTAGGCAGTACATTCCTAGCAAGAGGGCACGCTATGGAATTAAGCTGTATATGTTGTCTGAGAGTAGGACAGGATATGTTTTTAATTTGCGTGTGTACACTGGTAGGGATTCCACTATTGACCCCCTGGTTGTCCGTCCACTTTAGTAGGAGTTTCAGAGAAAATTGTGTGGGAACTTGCTAGAGGACTGTTTAACAGAGGCCACCATTTGTACCTTGATAACTTCTACACTGCTGTGCAATTGTTTAAGGAATTGTTCAAAGTGGACACTTTTGCTTGTGGCACAATCCGCTCTAACCGTAAAGGTTATCCAAAAGAGCTTGTTTGCAAAAACTTCAGAGGGGACAGTGCAGTGCCTTGCGTAGTGAGGAACTGCTAGCTGTGAAATTTGTGGACAGGAGGGATGTGTACATGCTGACTACCATCCATGATGAGAGTACTTCACCTGTGGCTGTTTGGGGTCAGATTGCTGAAGTGCGCAAACCTGTGTGCATTTTAGACTACAATAAGCACATGGGTGGTGTTGATAGAGTAGATCAGAGGTTGGAACCTTACACTGCTATTCGTAAGTCTTACATTTGGTATAAGAAGTTGGCCATCCATCTCTTCAATTTAGCAACTTTCAATGCTTTTGTTGTGTTCAAGGAGTGTTCTCCTGCGTCAAAGTTGACTTTTGTTCAGTTTCAGGAGTCTGTCATAGGCAGCCTTGTTGTTGTGGAACAGGCAAGTGTTCCTAGAGTTGGAGTGGTGGAGGATGTGGCTCGATTGAAAGATCGCCACTTTCCTGATCACATTCCTCCTACACTCTCAAAAGACTTTCCCACTAGGAGATGTAGAGTCTGTTGGCGAAGAGGTACGCGGAAGGAGACTCGTATGTACTGCCCTGAGTGTCCTTCTAACCCTGGGCTGTGTGTGCCTGCTTGTTATAGAGCG
This sequence comes from Calotriton arnoldi, assembly GCA_963921515.1. NCBI lineage: Eukaryota > Metazoa > Chordata > Amphibia > Caudata > Salamandridae > Calotriton > Calotriton arnoldi. The sequence continues at coordinate 1,250,743 of CAWUFW010004824.1, forward strand.
TACCACAAGCAAAATAATTATTGGGAGCAACCATGAGTGGTAAAGTGAACTGCCTGGTCTGTAATGTTTAAGAATTGTTGTTCTGTTTCAAGGTTGGCATTAGTGCAATGTTTCTGATTTTGTGTTAGTAGATTTGTATCTATTTGCAATTTGTTTGTGTTTTCTTTTTTGTATAAAAAAATCCTAAATGTGATGGTGGTGTGTGTAGGCTGGTGCTTGGCTGGCGGTGTGCGTGGAGTGGCGCTTGGCTGGCGGTGTGCGGGGAGTGGCTCTTGGCTGGCGGTGTGCGTGGAGTGGTGCTTGGCTGGCGGTGTGCGTGGAGTGGCGCTAGGCTGGTGGTGTGCGTGGAGTGGCGCTAGGCTGGCGGTGTGCGTGGAGTGGCGCTAGGCTGGCGGTGTGCGTGGAGTGGCGCTAGGCTGGCGGTGTGCATGGAGTGGCGCTTGGCTGGCGGTGTGCGTGAGTGGCGCTTGGCTGGCGGTGTGCGTGGACTGGCGCTCGGCTGGCAGTGTGTGAGTAGTGACTTGCTGCTGGTCACTACACACACTGCTAGCCGAGCGACACTCCACGCAATCCATCAGCTTGTGTGGTTGCTGTGTTAGGAATGTGGGCGTGTGAAAGTGATGGGCCCTTGAATGGCGCTGTCTGCTGGTGTGAGTGTTGTAATGTGATGGGCCCGCGGCTGGTGGTGTGAATGGTTTTGTATTTGTCACACGTATGAAAGGTGTATGAATGGCCTGTAAAGAGGTTGGTGCCTTGTCGTGGCTTTACAGCTCACGAGCTGTGAGTCAATGGTTCAGTTTCTCATCCTTTCAATTATTAACAGTGCATTTCATTTTTGTGAAATCACTTGTTAATACAATTGTATATACTGAACCATCACTCACCCTCGTGCCAAATCCAACCAGTATGTGTGTGTGTGCTTGAGGATTAGATGGCTGTGCAGTAATATTTTTGTTTTGTCTTTCTCAAGCAGGGTGTACCTTGTCCCTTTTTGTGAATGTTTTAATGTGTTTGTTTCGTGCCTGGGGGTGTGAATAGTCTTGTGTGTATCACGTATGAAAGGTGTGTGAATGGCCTGTAAAGCGGTTGGGGCCTTGACGTGGCTTTACAGCTCACGAGCTGCGAGTCACTGGTTCCGTTTTTTGTCCTTTCAATTATTGACAGTGCATTTCATTTTTGTGAAATCTCTTGTTAATAAAATTGTATATACTGAACCATCACTTGCCCTCGTGCCAAATCCAACCAGTATGTGTGTGTGCTTGAGGAATAGATGGCTGTGCAGTAATCTTTGTCTTTTTAGTCTGTCTGCCAAGGTGTATATTCCGTCTAAGAATAACCTACCAACTGTAGATATTGTCGTAAACGAAACACCCATGGGAGTACATGGTGATATCTCTCTTGTGGATCCCAACAAGTTATGGTACCCACAATGTCCTGCAAACCTCAAAATGTCTGTCACATTTTCCTTGCAATATTGTGCCAAAATTTTCACGCTGCAGAAATAAACAACACATTATCTCAAAATGACCTGGTTTTGCAAGGGGGTCACCTGGGATTTTGGCCCGGGCTCGGCGGCCACATAGGGAAACCTACCAAACCCACACATTTCTGAAAAGTAGACACCCGGGGCTTCCAGGGAGGTATGGCTTGCGTGGATCCCCCAACGTTTCTTACCCAGAATCCCCTGCAAACCTCACTTTTAGCTGAAAAAATCACCTTTTTAACAAATTTTTGTGTGGGAAAGTGTGGCATCACTGGCCTCACACAAATTTCCTACCACCCAGCGTTCCCCAGGTCTCCCGATAAAAATGGTGCCTCACTTGTGTGGGAGGCCCAAGTACCAGCGACAGGCAAGGGCCCACAACGTATTGAGGCGACCTCAAAATGGCCTTTCACAAAACCACCTGGTTTTGCAAGGGGGTCACCTGGGTTTTGGCCCAGTGCTCGGCGGCCATCTAGGAAACCTACCAAACCCACACATTTCTGAAAAGTAGACACCGGGGGCTTCCAGGGAGGTATGGCTTGCGTGGATCCCCCAACGTTTCCTTACCCAGAATCCCCTGCAAACCTCACTTTTAGCTGAAAAAATCACTTTTTTCACACATTTTTGTGTGGGAAAGTGTGGCATCACTGGCCTCACACAAATTTCCTACCACCCAGCGTTCCCCAGGTCTCCCGATAAAATGGTGCCTCACTTGTGTGGGAGGCCCAAGTACCCGCGACAGGCAAGGGCCCACAATGTTGATAGGCAATGTTGATGTTGCCTCAAAACGTTTTGTGTCCTTGCATGTCGCTGGTACTTGGGCCTCCCACACAAGTGAGGCACCATTTTATCGGGAGACCTTGGGGAACGCTGGTGGTAGGAAATTTGTGTGAGGCCAGTGATGCCACACTTTCCCACACAAAAATGGGTGAAAAAAGTGATTTTTTCAGCTAAAATTGAGGTTTGCAGGGGATTCTGGGTAGTGAAACGTTGGGGGATCCACGCAAGCCATACCTCCCTGGAAGCCCCCGGGTGTCTACTTTTCAGAAATGTGTGGGTTTGGTAGGTTTCCTAGATGGCCGCCGAGCACGGGGCCAAAAACCCAGGTGACCCCCTGCAAAACCAGGTGCTTTTGAGATAGGCAATTTTGAGGTCGCCTCACTACGTTGTGGGCCCTTGCCTGTCGCGGGTACTTGGGCCTCCCACACAAGTGAGGCACCATTTTTATCGGGAGACCTGGGGGAACGCTGGGTGGTAGGAAATTTGTGTGAGGCCAGTGATGCCACACTTTCCCACACAAAAATGTGTGAAAAAGTGATTTTTTTCAGCTAAAAGTGAGGTTTGCAGGGGATTCTGGGTAAGGAAACGTTGGGGGATCCACGCAAGCCATACCTCCCTGGAAGCCCCCGGGTGTCTACTTTTCAGAAATGTGTGGGTTTGGTAGGTTTCCCTAGATGGCCGCTGAGCACGGGGCCAAAAACCCAGGTGACCCCCTTGCAAAACCAGGTGGTTTTGTGAAAGGCAATTTTGAGGTCGCCTCGTCACTACGTTGTGGGCCCTTGCCTGTCACGGGTACTTGGACCTCCCACACAAGTGAGGCACCATTTTTATCGGGAGAGCTGGGGGAACGCTGGGTGGTAGGAAATTTGTGTGAGGCCAGTGATGCCACACTTTCCCACACAAAAATGTGTGAAAAAAGTGATTTTTTCAGCTAAAATTGAGGTTTGCAGGGGATTCTGGGTAAGGAAACGTTGGGGGATCCACGCAAGCCATACCTCCCTGGAAGCCCCCGGGTGTCTACTTTTCAGAAATGTGTGTGTTTGGTAGGTTTCCCTAGGTGCCGGCAGAGCTAGGGTTCACAAACTACAGCTAGGCACTTTGCCCAAAAAGGGTCATTTTTCACTGCGAAATTGAGGTGTGACCACGTTGCGTTTTGCGCCGTTTCCTGTCTCAGGCACTAGGCCGACCCACACAAGTGAGGTACCATTTTTCTTGTAAGACTTTGGGGAACGCGGGTGGGTGGGAAATTTGTGGATCCACGCAGATTCCAGAACTTTCCACCACAGAAATGTGGGGAAAATGTGTTTTTTTTGACAATTTTTTATGTTTGCAAGGGATTCTGGGTAACAGAACCTGGTGGGAGGCAGTCAAGTCACCCCATCCTGGATTCCCCTGCGTGTCTAGTTTTCAAAAATGTATAGGTTTGCTAGGTTTCCCTAGGTGCCGGCAGAGGTAGGGTTCAAAAACTACAGCTAGGCACTTTGCCAAAAAAGGGTCATTTTTCACTGCGAAATTGAGGTGTGACCACGTTGCGTTTTGCGCCGTTTCCTGTCGCAGGCACTAGGCCGACCCACACAAGTGAGGTACCATTTTTCTCGTAAGACTTTGGGGAACGCGGGGTGGGTGGAAATTTGTGGATCCACGCAGATTCCAGAACTTTCCACCACAGAAATGTGGGGAAAATGTGTTTTTTTTGACAATGTTTTATGTTTGCAAGGGATTCTGGGTAACAGAACCTGGTGGGAGGCAGTAAAGTCACCCCATCCTGGATTCCCTGGGTGTCTAGTTTTCAAAAATGTATAGGTTTGCTAGGTTTCCCTAGGTGCCGGCAGAGGTAGGGTTCAAAAACTAAAGCTAGGCACTTTGCCCAAAAGGGTCATTTTTCACTGCGAAATTGAGGTGTGACCACTTTGCGTTTTGCGCCGTTTCCTGTCGCAGGCACTAGGCCGACCCACACAAGTGAGGTACCATTTTTCTCATAAGACTTTGGGGAACGCGGGGTGGGTGGAAATTTGTGGATCCACGCAGATTCCAGAACTTTCCACCACAGAAATGTGGGGGAAATGTGTTTTTTTTGACAATTTGTTATGTTTGCAAGGGATTCTGGGTAACAGAACCTGGTGGGAGGCAGTCAAGTCACCCCATCCTGGATTCCCCTGGGTGTCTAGTTTTCCAAAATGTATAGGTTTGCTAGGTTTCCCTAGGTGCCGGCAGAGGTAGGGTTCAAAAACTACAGCTAGGCACTTTGCCAAAAAAGGGTCATTTTTCACTGCGAAATTGAGGTGTGACTACGTTGCGTTTTGCGCCGTTTCCTGTCGCAGGCACTAGGCCGACCCACACAAGTGAGGTACCATTTTTCTCGTAAGACTTTGGGGAACGCGGGGTGGGTGGAAATTTGTGGATCCACGCAGATTCCAGAACTTTCCACCACAGAAATGTGGGGAAAATGTGTTTTGTTTTACAATGTTTTATGTTTGCAAGGGATTCTGGGTAACAGAACCTGGTGGGAGGCAGTCAAGTCACCCCATCCTGGATTCCCCTGGGTGTCTAGTTTTCAAAAATGTATAGGTTTGCTAGGTTTCCCTAGGTGCCGGCAGAGGTAGGGTTCAAAAACTACAGCTAGGCACTTTGCCAAAAAGGGTCATTTTTCACTGCGAAATTGAGGTGTGACCACGTTGCGTTTTGCGCCGTTTCCTGTCGCAGGCACTAGGCCGACCCACACAAGTGAGGTACCATTTTTCTCGTAAGACTTTGGGGGACGCGGGGTGGGTGGAAATTTGTGGATCCACGCAGATTCCAGAACTTTCCACCACAGAAATGTGGGGAAAATGTGGTTTTTTTGACAATGTTTTATGTTTGCAAGGGATTCTGGGTAACAGAACCTGGTGGGAGGCAGTCAAGTCACCCCATCCTGGATTCCCCTGGGTGTCTAGTTTTCAAAAATGTATAGGTTTGCTAGGTTTCCCTAGGTGCCGGCAGAGCTAGGGTTCAAAAACTACAGCTAGGCACTTTGCCAAAAAAGGGTCATTTTTCACTGCGAAATTGAGGTGTGACCACGTTGCGTTTTGCGCCGTTTCCTGTCGCAGGCACTAGGCCGACCCACACAAGTGAGGTACCATTTTTCTCGTAAGACTTTGGGGAACGCGGGGTGGGTGGAAATTTGTGGATCCACGCAGGTTCCAGAACTTTCCACCACAGAAATGTGGGGAAAATGTGGTTTTCTTTGACAATTTTTTATGTTTGCAAGGGATTCTGGGTAACAGAACCTGGTGGGAGGCAGTCAAGTCACCCCATCCTGGATTCCCCTGGGTGTCTAGTTTTCAAAAATGTATAGGTTTGCTAGGTTTCCCTAGGTGCCGGCAGAGCTAGGGTTAAAAAACTACAGCTAGGCACTTTGCCAAAAAAGGGTCATTTTTCACTGCGAAATTGAGGTGTGACCACGTTGCGTTTTGCGCCGTTTCCTGTCGCAGGCACTAGGCCGACCCACACAAGTGAGGTACCATTTTTCTCGTTAGACTTTGGGGAACGCGGGCTGGGTGGAAATTTGTGGATCCACACAGATTCCAGAACTTTCCACCACAGAAATGTGGGGAAAATGTGTTTTTTTTGACAATTGTTTATGTTTGCAAGGGATTCTGGGTAACAGAACCTGGTGGGAGGCAGTCAAGTCACCCCATCCTGGATTCCCCTGGGTGTCTAGTTTTCAAAAATGTATAGGTTTGCTAGGTTTCCCTAGGTGCCGGCAGAGCTAGGGTTCAAAAACTACACCTAGGCACTTTGCAAAAAAAGGGTAATTTTTCATTGTGAAAATGTGGTACGTCCACGTTGCATTTTGAGCCATTTCCTGTTGTGGGCACAAGGGCTACCCACACAAGTGAGGTACCATTTTTATCGGGAGACTTAGGGTAACACAGAATTGTAGAGCAACTGTTATTACCTATTGACTTTCGATGCATTTCTGCCTTCCAAATGAAAGACAATGTGTAAAAAATAAGTCATTTTGAAAAATGACCTATAATTCTCATGCTAGTATGGGTACTCCCAATTTCGGAAATGTGCAAATATCTACTGTTTCTAAAATCTACATTTTGTTCCCATTTCAGAAATACATAGGTGTCTTTCATAACAATTTTTCCATGTATACATTTTCCCAAAATAATTGCTATATACCCGGTACTTAAAAAAAAATCATTGCAAGATGTTGCTCAATTATTGGCTCTGGGTTCATCGGGTTCTTGGTGAACCTACAAGTCCTATATATCCCCACAACCAGAAAGGTCCAGCGGATATAACGGTATATTGCCTTCAAATAGCTGTCATAATTAGAAGAAGTTACAGGTGAAAACGTTGACACAAATGGCTGTTTTTTTCAACTAATTTTCAATTTTTCCTTTATTTAACTGTTAGTTTCTATAAGGAAAACTTTAAGGATCTACACAAATGACCCCTTGCTGAATTCAGAATTTTATCTACTTTTCATAAATGTATGGATTTCCAGGATCCATTATTGGTTTCATACCCATTTCTACCATTAACTGGAAGGAGGTTGAAAGCACAAAAAATAGCAAAAATAGGCTATGTCCCAGAAAAATGCCAAAACTGTGTAAAAAAGTTGGTTTTCTGACAAAAGTCTGCTTGTCCCTGAAATCTGGGAAGATGGTGATTTCATCCCCACAACCCCTTTTTTGATGCCATTTGCAGGGAAAAATCAAGACGCTTTCATCTGTAGCCCTTTTTTCGCCTTTTTCCCCAAAAAACCAAAATTTAGCTGTATTTTGACTAATTTCTGGGTCCCCTCCAGGGGAATCCACAAACCCTGGGTACCTTTACAATCCCCATGATGTTAGAAAAAAAGGCCGCAAATTTGGCATGGATACCTTATGTGGTCAAAAAGTTACAGGGGCCTAAGCGCGCACTACCCCAAATAGCCAAAAAAAGGCTTAGCACAGGAGGGGAAAAGGCCTAGCAGCGAAGGGGTTAACTACTCTTAACACCCCGAGCAAATGGCATTAATACATAATTACAAGAATGAAGTATGCTCCTGGCCCTGGCTTGTCTAACAAGGCCATTGAGTGTGATCTCGACTGCTTGAATTTGCTTCTAAAAGCCTGTACTGCCACATTTCTGCTGCAAGGGCTCAATAAAACACTTATGAATACTATTGGGAGGGGGCGTGGCCAAGCAGGCTACGATGGCGGACATGTCCTGCTGAGGCTCCACACACGGGCACGAAACTCGCCTGTTACACCGCGCCACGTTCGCCAGAAAACGAATAAAACACTGTCCGAACGCTAGAGGACCCCGGTGCCGGTAATTAAACCCGGGGCCAGTGCTGGTTCCCTGTGGATCGGAGCCCCTCTTCCTTTTTCTCTGAAAGTGGCTCCAAGAACAAGATGGTGACCGATGGCAACCGGAGCCCGCGCCTGATCGGTTGAGCCCGCGATGTACCGCGGGGCTCCCGAAACGGGCTCCACGGAGTCTAGAGAGCCTCCCACAGTGGCGACGCAGCAGCGGGCCCCCAGAGGTGACAACGGGGAGAGCTACGGTACACCTGTGCATACTCCGGGCCAGGCCGACAAGCAGGGCCCTTCTTTCTTCCCCGTCAGAAGGCGACGGAGACGGACGGCGGCTCGGACCCTCGCCGGGCGGTGAGTCAGCAGCGAGGAGGGATCCGGCACCAACAAGTAGAGGTTAGCGGGAAGGGGCCCCCCACCTCTACGAGCACCATTAAGTTTCACAGAGGCACTGATGACTCGGACATGCCTGACCTTAAGATGGCGTCCGCCCGAATCTAGCGTTTGCTCCAGAGGGAGAGCACATTAAGTCCAGCGCCGGTGCCCACCGTGAAAAAAGAAGGGAGGGAGCTGCCATGCAGCGAGGACACCACTAGCGCCGAGTATAAGCGGGGCCCGCTGACCCATGCAGCAGTGAAGAAGACTGGTTGTCCCCCCCTCACCTCCCACTCGTGCGCTCACAACCATCAGCGGTTACCGGTCATGGAGGCGAGTACCACTGAGAGGGAACCAGCACCAAGACTCCAGACAGGCTGTACCGCCCGGAGAAGACACGGTGACAGAGGGTGCTTGACACCAAAATGGCGGCCACTGGGGCCTCCAAGACACGGTAGTGGCTAAGCGTGCACGGGGCCCCTGGGCCCCGCTCCACAGAAGGTGCCTGGCTGCGTGGGAAAACGACCAGGAAGTGAGAGCAGTCTGCCACAGCCGGGGAACAGGCCCCCACAGAGTGCTGCAGTTCGATCATCACCCGGCAGGTAGAACGAAGGAGCTGCAGAACAGCCACGCGGCTGTGCCCCTAACCCACCTCCGTAAATCCTGCTAATTTGGCACCAGTCGGGAAGATTTCCCTTGAAGACCATCAGTAGAAACCTCTTGGAAGCTGCAGAGGCCGCGAGAGGGAAACGGCGGTGTGAGGTGAGTGCGAGCTCAGAGAGCGCGGCCGCCCTTAGCAGCGGCTGCCGAGAGTGTGCCCGGTGAGTCAGCGGATGCGGCCCGACTAGGTTGGGTGCGGCTTGCGGGTCATCAGTGTGCCCTGCTCCTAGTCGCTTGCTCCCTCCTACCCATACGCGCACCAGTATACCCAGCACAGCTTAACTTTGGGACAGCAGGTGGGCCGCGGACGGCCATTCGCCACTAAGGAGGTTTGAGTGGGCCTCAGCTGCACTTTATAGGGCCACGGGTAGGCGATTCGACATTTGGAAAGGTTAAGCGGGCCTCCGCTGCATCCTACTGGCACTATCTCCTTGCCTCCCTCTCCAACGCATCTCCCTGCTGCAGACGGCGGCAGCCCCCGAGGGACCACCAACGGCACGCCACACAGGCCAGTGATCCAGCTGCGCCCGGCACTGACAAACACGACGCTCTGAGCGCCGAGCAACTCCACAGCCAGCATAATGGGGAAGCAGAGGGCCACGACGGGTATGACGGCGCCAAGGACCGCACTAAACAACCCCACGAGTGCCCACTCCTCATCTAACGCAGCTGCAGCTCCACCAGATCAATCTCTATCAGACAAACTGGATAAAGTACTGGCAGCTATCGAACACTCCCGAGTGTCCATGGAGGAAAGGCTGGGTACCCTGACAACAGACATCAGCCTACTCAGGGACGACCATCGCAAACTGGCTGACAGAGTGTCGGACGGTGAGAAGCTGATGGCCGCCGTGCAGCCCTCAGTCAACACCCATCAAGAAACGTTACAAACCCTCCTCGGCCTCATGACCACCATGGAGGAGCGCATTGATGACCTCGTGGGACGCTCAAGGCGCTGCAATATCTGTGTGCTGGGGCTCCCGGAAGGCATTGAAGGCAGTAACCCTGTGGAGTACATGGAAGCGTGGACTAAGTCCTTCACCCCAAGTGCGGATCATACTGCATTCTTCTCCATAGAAAGGGCTCATCGGGTCTCGGCGCGCAGGCCCCCGCCCGGCGCCCCGCCCGGCCAATGCTAGCAAAATTCCTGCACTTTCGGGATCGCGATGCGGTACTCAGGGCAGCCCGACAGTCTGGCCCCATCCGCGTCGAGAACAAACAGATCATGCTATTCCCGGACTATTCCCGGGCCGTACAATGACAGAGATCGTCGTTCCTGGAGGTGAAGCGCCGCCTGCGGGCAGAGAACATACAATATTCCTTACTGTTCCCGACAAGTCTCAAAATCATACACGACGGTTCCACCATCTTTTTCACGGACGCGGAGGAGGCCCATGATTGGGCGGATCAACACTGCACGCAACGCCCTAGCGCAGAGGCCGCACACGCTCTGCGCCCGAAGACGCCGCGCCCCAAGCGGCGTCGCTCGCGACAAGGAAACAGAAGGGGAGACACTGCAGCGCTGTCACGCTCTCTGGGATCGCCTTACCTGGAACAAATCATACGGTAATGGCGCAACGCCCTGCAGGCCGCAGCCGAGCTCCGGCCCTCCTCCCCCACAATGGACATGGACCGTGCTCCACACCTCTTCTCATCGGAGGGGGAAGACGATAGCGAGGGGACACACTCCAGAGTGGACTCTGTGACTCCACCCCTGGTCACCCCTCAGACTGCCGACACCTTGATCTGACCTGGGCATTCGCAGATTATGTATGCGGGGTCTCCCTGCTAGCAGAACCATGGTACAGTTTACGGTAGGAGTATTTAAGCTCCACCAACACAACATCCACACGGCTCTATCACAGGCCAGCTGGCGCGCAATGATCATATAAATGCCCTTACGGAGAACTACCTTGCCGGCATGTGACGCCACCCCCATATAATGTTCAAGCTCTCTTCTTTTATGAGAGTCAGTTTGGACGTATCGCTACCAGCGATAGGTCCCCAGTATTGGGGCTGTTCCCCTACCCCAGTTATCCCCCCAAGTTATTACACCACACTACACTGTGTCACTGTATTTGCACCACCTGAGGGCCGCAGCAGCACCCAGACAACGCGGGCGCTTCGGAGGGGAGAGACGGGTCAAGCCCCCGTGTCGGATTCCACTGTCCCTCCCTTTCCCCCAAATCCCCTTATTCTCCCATGGCACATAAAGGCACCATTACTATCCTCACGCTCAACGTGCGAGGCATGCATACAGCACGCAAGCGATACGCAATATACGCCTACATAAAGCGCCAGAACGCGCAGATCGCGCTGCTACAGGAGACCCACCTAACTAGAGGGGAATTGGCAAAACTACACAAGCGCTGGCACGGTATCTTCTGCGCTACTACATATTCGGCCTACGCCCGGGGGACTCTTATATGGGTGCGTCCAGGGATCCCTTTCCAAGAACAGTCTAGAAAAATTGACCCTGATGGGCGCTATGCCCTTATGCAAGGGCTCCTAGATGGTCAACCAGTAGTCCTGGGGAGCATTTATGCACCTAATGCGGACCAGTGTAAATTCTGGGACACGCTCTCGCTACCGCTCAGCTTGTACACCCAAGCACCTTGGATCCTGGGAGGCGATTACAATTGTGTACAAAACACGTCCTTGGACATATCGTACCCCCCCACCCAACATCCCCAATAGTAGTGCAAGCCAAACGCTTTGCGGCATGGGCAGCTCACTGGTCACTGATTGATGCCTGGCGCTCTAAATACCCGACCACACGGCTCTATTCGTTTCACTCAATACCGCACAACCTCAAAGTCCGACTGGACAGCTTTCTCTGTTCCCCCTCAATCCTGCCCACAATTCTGGAGTCTGACTATCTGGGTAGGGTCTTATCCGATCATGATGCCCACACGATCACTCTCACGTGGCGCCCTCCCCGACCACCGGTTCCCACTTGGCGTCTGTCCAAGGACTGTCTGGAAGAGCCGATCTTCAGACAAACACAAGCGGAGCACATACAAAATTGTTTCCGGGAGAACACATACACAGCCACCACTCGTGCCGCGGAATGGAACGCATTTAAAGTGGTCATTAGGTGCACATGCATCCAACACATCACAGGAGTACGCCACGTCCTTGGGCGCCGCATCCAAGAAACAGAACACGCACTGGCCACACTCACACGCGCAGCTGATAAGAATAAAGCCATACCAGCCCAAGTAGCGGAAGGAAAAACCGCATATGCAGAGGCATTAGCGGACCCCGGCAGATATAATTTTAGGGCATACGCGGCTAGGGTGCACAAAGAAGGTAACAGAGCGGGTGCTTTACTGGCGTGGTTGGTGAAACAGGACACGACCCTCCCGCCAATCACGATGATCCGCACTGAGCGGGACGTTCTGGTACACTCGCAGGCCTCCATCCTCGACGCATTCCGACTGCACTACACGCAGTTATACGCGGCCCGGCCTCAGTAGATGCAGAGCGACTCACCCGGTTCCTGAACAAATATCCCCTGCCCCGCATAGCGCGCAGCGACAGACAAGACCTAAACGAGCCCATAGCCGCAGCTGAGATCAAACAGACGCTGCAGGCACTGGCCACCTGTAAGGCCCCGGGTTAGATGGCCTCCCGCTAGAACCGCACACAATTGGTAAAGCAGTTCCAGGCAGCCCTCGACAAAGGTGGGCTACCACAATCCATGTGCGAGTCAGTTATAGTCCCCCTCCTCAAGCCGGACAGGGATCCGCAACAAATGGGCTCGTACCGGCCCATTGCCTTATTACCGGGGGACTATAAGATATATGGGAAGATACTGGCGGACAGGTACGCCACAGTCCTCCCAAAGCTGATCCACCCAGATCAGTGCGGCTTCGTGCCGGGCAGGAATACCTCCTGTTTCACGTTCAGGACCAGTCCTGGGACCGCTTTCCCAGTGCGGCGTGCCTGGTCCTGGACCTGGAGAAGGCTTTTGATACTCTCTTATGGCCCTACCTCTTTCAAGTTATACATCGGATGGGAGCGGGACCCCGCATACTTGCATACACCAAGCTCATCTACTCCACACCAACCTCTAGGGTGAGGCTTGGGCCCCTTATATCGCCGTTGTTCCCGATCCTCAGGGGTACGCGCAAAGGCTGCCCGCTCTCCCCTCTGCTCTTCGCGATGGCGATGGAGCCGCTGGCGATCCATCTCGGCAAAGAGAGCGGGAGCTGGGGCATCCCCATGGGAGACGCCACTTATGCAGTGTCACTGTACGCGGATGACGTGCTCATCTATGTCCGCGATGTTACATCGGATCTCACTCCCATACTTTGCTCGTTACAAGAATTCGAGGCAGTGGCGGGTCTCAAAGTGAATTGGTCTAAATCAACGATATATCCTCTCGTAAGCGGTCTCTCCCCATGCCCACTCTGACTAGGCGGCATCAATGTCTCATGGAGCGCCCAAGCAGTGAGGTACCTTGGCGTACGCTTATATCACACGCCACAAGATCTCTATGAAGGAAACTATCGTAGGGCAATGGCTGGAATCAGGTCTTCCGTGCACTTCTGGAAGGATCTCCCCCTAGCGGTTATTGGTAAAATTGCAGTTGCCAAAATGATATTAGTTCCGAGATTAATATACTACTTTGCTAACCTCCCAGTGATCCCTCCACGCTCCTTCTTCTGAGAGTCGGACACCCTCCTCGGAACCCTTATCTGGGGCTCGGGCCGGAGGTGAATTGCCCTTGCTAAGCTACAGCTACCCATGGATCAGGGAGGGCTGGGCGCCCCTTCCTTTGAGGCCTATTTCCTCGCGGCCCAGCTTCAATGGGTTTCAAAATGGACAGCGGGCCGTGCGCTAGGGGAAACAACCACAGCTACCGGGGTAACTCCGACCCCAACCATTCTCCGCATGCTGTTGCCAGGGGCGGAGCCACTATGTGACAGGCCCCTCCAAATGACAGTGGTGCGCGCCTGTCTGACATGTGTCCACAGAATGAACCGCAAAGCGCCCATGTACTCCCCCGTCCTGCCGCTGGTGGGGTTCCCTAGAGGCCGGGCACACTACACTGTGCTGGCGCTCCGCGAATGGACGGCGCCTGCAGTCACAGAAGTAGGCTCCCTATATTTGAACGGGCAATTGCTGACATTTGCAGAATTGGCAGCTGAAATGGAGCTTCCCAGGGGGCAATTTCTCCTACACCGGCAACTGTTGGAAGACTGCCGTAGAATGTGGCACACAATAGACACTGAGCCCCTCACGCACCCGGTGATACACACACTACTGCAAATGGGCCCGGGGCGTCACCTGGTCACCTGGATATACAAGGCGGTGCGAGCTCTCAACCCAATCACCCTCGCGCCCCTCCGGGAGAAATGGGAAGCTGAGTTTCGGAGGCCACTCCATGACAAAGAATGGGACCGTGCACTAGAGTTTCCTAAAAAAGTGTCCCACAACTATTGTTTTAAAAACATACAACTTCACATATTACATCGCGCCTACCTGACTCCCGAGAAGCTCCAACAGTACTACCCAGACACGCTCTTCACATGTCCCAGATGCCCAGCACCCAACGCATCTTTTCTGCACATGTTCTGGGACTGTTCAACGCTCCGCGCTTACTGGGCCAGAATCCACGCCGTCCTCCTCGCAGTCACGGGGCTTACTGACATTCACACATGGGAGACCTGCGCGCTGAGCATAAACAAATGCAGTAAGAATCAGAAAGTAGAGACGCGGTTCACGTCCCTGGCGCTACTCCTAGCTAAACAGTGTATAGTAATGCACTGGAGGACACCAGGGGGACCCCCGTTAGTGGCTTGGTTGGGGGCGGTTAACAAATGGGGCGCTGCGGAGGAGGAGGTGCTTCGTTCTGAAGAAATTAAGGGTATCCGCAAACATCCCATCTCCATGTCGTGGGCTATCCTACTACATTCCTTCAAGCAGGAAACGACGGAGGAGCCACTGTCCCAGGGCACCCGCCCCCCGCAGTAAGCACACACCCCGAGGTTGCCCACTGCAATCCCTCCGTGGAATAGGCCCCTGGTAGGTCGGGGCTAGAAGCTGAGGACATACAGTACATATTCCGCTCCCGGCACGGTACCCCCCCCCCTCAGCGCACACACGACCCGTAGCTCTGTTAGGAGGCATTAGCCCACCGATCCCTACCACACAACATCAACTTAGACACAGTGTACCCCAGTTATATTCCCCCAGTTTGAAGAGTTCGAATCGTTACCCTCAGCATAGCAACAAGTAAATCGCAGGGCTAGCGTTGAGAGCTAACGCCTAGCTACCAGTACAGATCATAGGCAACCTACCATAGACACATGCTTTGTACCTATACACCATCCCGCATCAGGGATGCCACTTACTGAAATGTTATATGGGTCATGCATTGAGGCACGGCTTTAAATAATGACACAATGTACAATTGGTATGATGTCTACCTCTGCGGCAATTGATAAACTTGTACTGTACTATATATGAAATGCCAATAAAAACGATTTTACAAAAAAAGATGAATACTATTGGGAGTACAGAGCTTGAGAATATTCTTTTTTAAATATGTTAGGGGCGAGATAGTTCTTTTTTAATAAAGGATTCTTTGTCTCAAGGTCTATTAGCCCTTTGTTGAAGCAACTTGCTAGCTCCTTGTGTGCAACACATGAAGCTCTAAAGAGCTGATTAAACCCTTCTCCCCAGAAATTACAAAAATGCATAAAAATAGGTGAACTTGGTATCAATATTGTCACAAATAAGTATTTATATTTTGTTTTAAAACTTCGCTCAACTTTGAAATAAGATAGCTGTTTTGCTTTTCCTAAGCCACATGCCACCTTCGTTTGCATGTCAACAAACATTTACCAGTGAAAATGATAGTGGACCTATCTGAGAAAGTAAATCCAAATTCCTGCCTATTGGCACAACTCTATTTGCACAGCCTTGTGCAAATGGTAAAAAACTGTGCAGCGCCAGATTTAGCAAGAGTTGTTTACCAATGATGTCTTCAGCCACACTGGTGCCAAGGCCAGACTGGGTGTACCGGGCATCAGGCGGTTTCCCAGAAGGCTGGAAGGTGAGGGGGTCAGTTTTCTTACTCGGGCCTGTTTTGCAGCAGTGCTGCAATATTGGCCCCACAGTAACAAAATCAGCAAGCCAGCATAATCGCCTCAACACTCAGTTAAGTTTCCAGCTTTCCTGTGGTTTGAAATATGTTATGGTTTTAAAAGCATATTCTGCAGAGTTTCTTGTACATCCAGCGGTTTTCAGGCAACAATAAAGTGTCAGGATATCTCTGGTGATTAATATTTCTGCTGGAGAGAGAGTGGAGTTTTGTCTTGTGGCAGTTTTGACTCACCTAAGATATCGAGGACGGTTAATATGCCTGTTGCAAAGAACGTATACCACGGAGATCACAGAACTGTATTTTATATGCATAGCTCAGTGGGTTACCTCTACTGTCACAGAGATCCTTTTGTTACTGTGCAGCACAGAAGTTGCAATCGTGATCGAGCACAGTGAGCTATGAGCTGCCATCAAAAGAGCTGCATGTAAACTGCATGGTGCAGGTTAGAAAGTTATGTATTTTTCCAAGTCTTTCATTATCCTAATATTGCTTAAAAAGAGTTTGTTCGGGTAGAAAAAAATTCTAGTTGGTAAAGCCAACCCTAACCACTATGTTATGTTCTGAATCCTATTGTGCTTCTCCGGACCAAGGACTCCTAAAAAATGCCTACCAGTATGGATGACGTGAATTCTACACTTCGTAGTCCCCTTTGTCTTATGTAACATTTTCTATACACTGATTTACACATGTATTATTCATTGTCTTTATGTGTGTATGATGTAAAGTGCTCCGACACCCTACACTGGTATGAGGGGCATATAAAACAAATTAAATACATGTGAGCAAGGGGCAATGGAGAGTTGAGCGGCACCGTTGAAGGGTAATAATGAGGGAATCATTGAAGGGCCCCAACAAAGATTGTTGTATCCTGGGGCACTTTAAGCTAATACAATTGAATATATACTGAAAAATGTGTTGTAGAATGCAGCATTTGTTACAAATGTTCTTGGGGAGAAACCCCCAACCTCCCCTCCCAACCCTGTTGGAGTGGTCAGGCTCGTTCACTGCGCTCGTTCGCTATGCAACATGCAGAGGCTGGTCTGATCAAATTTTCAAGGACTGCTTTGGATTTCCAGTCGGCCCTGACTCGCGCTAACATTAGGCAAAGCCGACCTAGTGGCGCCCTGCACGAGATGTTTACTCAAGGGAAACTCCCCAGTACACATCTCAGCGCGAGGAAAACCCCTCAAGCGCAAGCTTCGTAAAAGTGTAGTTTCACAGCCAATACGCAATTTACACATCTTACACATAGCAATAGCAAACAATATTTTTGCCCCTTGTTTGCGCCTCATTTCTTTTAGCATTACGATCTCACACAAAGCTAAGTGGCACTATTATACAAGATCTGGCTTTCCATGAAAATCTATGGATGTTTATGCTGTTCCAGCACTATTTTGCCTCCTTATCTTGAATTACTGTGGTGGTAATGTTTGTTCTAAGGGTCAAGGGGATTTTGGCGCAGTTCTTGGACCAAATTTTGGCAAAATTGATTTTTTTTTTGCAAGCAAGCAATGTAGGTCTGCACTGCTGTTTGCACCACTTTGCACCTTGAAGTGCAGCCATACTTTGCAGGAGAGACAGCGCAAACAAATAGTAAATAGGCCCTAAATCTGTTGCTATTTCGCTATCAATGGAATTACCATTTCCTCTCTTTTTGGCATGTAAGCTGTTACCATCATCCTCAACATAATCCATAACTATAAAATACACCTATTTTCACTCTCTATCAGTTATGCTGCACAGCAAAATATGAGGGTTGGTTCTTAGAAAGTGCTGCAGTCGGTCTATAACCCTTATATAAGGAAGAGAACAATGAAAAAGAAAAAAATCCAATAAACGCTAAAGCACCAATGCGTACTACAATACTTTGCCTCACGAGCAAGCGGCATGACAGCATTGATATTTTTCAGAGCCATTACTAAGTCTGTCTCTTCATGGTGGTTGGTGCTGGTGTTTCAACATTATTCTACTAATAAATACATTTGAGATTACCACAGACTCTCTAAGATTACTTTTTTATATTCCTGATAAACGTTTTTGACACCAGACTTTAATGAATGAATGACTGAATGAATAGGATGTTTGTTTTCAAATTAGTGTGGAACCTTATTCACATGCAGCCAAGGATGGATTCCAACAAATCGTGAAATGTCCTTCATCTTCCCATGACAGCATGACATACACCTCATTCCGGTGGAAGGTTCCACTCGCTGAAGAACTCTTCCTTCAATGAGACCTCCAGAACTCTTCCTTCAATGAGACCTCCAGAACTCTTCCTTCAATGAGACCTCCAGAACTCTTCCTTCAATGAGCCCTCCAGAACTCTTCCTTCAATGAGACCTCCAGAACTCTTCCTTCAATGAGACCTCCAGAACTCTTCCTTCAATGAGACCTCCAGAACTCTTATTTCAATGAGACCTCCAGAACACTTCCTTCACTGAGACCTCCTGCCTGAAATATAGACTATGTGAGGTGGAAGAGAATGGGGTAGGCAGAGGAGCTACTCCTGCTCCTAGAAAAGTATAATTCATATCACGCCAACTTGCTGTAACCTACGGTAAATAAATCTGAAGTTACCTGCTTGTTCCTGTTGAGTCTGTTTGGCCATTTGCCTCTATGGAGATTTTAGCTTCATAACAACAGCGCCAACAAGGGGAGGAAGGAACTATTTGGCATTCTGTCGAGCCTGGAGGGCACCCCACCACAATTCACACCAGTCTGCACAACTCAGGCAGAGGACTTCCTACAACAGTTCACAGATCCCCGCCAGGCAGGTATCTCTAAATTCCTGCAGCGCAGCTGAGCTGTGGGGCTCCATTGCAGCCTTTGATCCATTGCCAAGTGGGTGCCATTCTTGATGTGCCCTATCAGCATAGGTTTTTTGTTTTCTGAAATCTTCCATTGTGGCAGAAAACAAATCTTCAAAGCCCCTAAAGCGCGTGGTTGCTATTGTTCAATTTCCGTGCTTCATATGGTAGGTCTAGGAAGGAAAAATTAGTTGACAATCCGGCTGCCCTAAATAGGAGGGGGTCAACGCCATTGTGACTTTACCACCTGGTGGTGAATATGAAGCCAGGCTCGGGGGTCACATCAGCAGAGCTAGCTGAGGCTCCTACGGTGTATACTTAGCATTTTCCCCAACCCTAAATAGAGTGAGTGAGGAAACCACAATTCTGGTGAGATAGGAACACTATCAAAGTCTGAATGAGCAACTATGTTTGCACGACTTCAAATGGAGAAGCAGAGACTACCTGCCAGACGGCCTCAACAACAATTAATGGTCTCAAAAGGAGAGAACTGCTTTCTGATAGGCACCTGGATGTTGTGGGTAGTTCCTTCCAAGGTACTCCTGTGCAGATACTGAGAGCCAGCACAGGTTTATGCTGTCCGCAGCTGCACTGCGGGCCTATAGGAGGGTCATGAAGCAGATGAGATGGATCTTTTTTCATCAAGGGGACACAGTGGTATGCTTATGCATAAACTGATGTGGAGGTGCTCCTTTGTTAATAGGTTATGTGTGCCTGTGACTAAGCAGTTTGCACAGACCAACAAGTGTAGTGTACGTTGCTGGTACTTAGTGAGGTAGTAGTGAGTAAGCAATGCATATTTATGTAGAGTGGTCTCTTTCACCTGCATGTGAAGATTATAGTGCTCTACTCATGTCTAGGCACTGAGATGGTTCTATTGTTTTATGCTTGTGTAGGGCTGACAAAAGACCATGGACCATATTTATTTAAGGGTTGCGTCACTTTTGCAGCACACAACGGGGTGCAAGTGCGACACTACCCTTAAGTGCGATTTATCAAGTCATGCAAGGCCAACTTGTGTGGCCCTGAGTGGCTTGATAATTCCAGAGTAACGCAACACAGTACAAATCACACTGTTGTGATACTCTACCCCAGGGAGACGTTCCATGGGTGGGGCGTGGGTGTTCCCACGCATCACCCATGGATTTTGATGCATTCCCAGATTTACCATAAGCGGTAGACCTGGGAATGTGCCAAAACTGCTACGCAGGTGAGGCTTAACAAGGAGAAATATGTTGATTTCACCTCCTTTTTCCCCTTTTTGTGGTGTGCTGCATTCTGCAGCACACAAAGAAAGAGCAAAATGCCTCAGGTTCTCAGAAGGTACTCTTTCATACACAAAAACAATCCTGCTTACAATGCAGGCACCCTTAACCACGGTGCATGTACCTGCGTTGGTGCTAGGCAGCACATTGTGTGCCAGAGCTGGGAAAAGGCAGGAATGCAGCATTTTATGTTAAATACGGCACATTCCTGCCCTTACCCTGCCATGCAGCGTAGCATGGTGACTTGCTGCACTGTGCTCTGCCACATATTGATACATATACCCCTGTGTGTGATTATAGAATCTGCACCATCTGAGCAAATGACCTAACTATACATTTACGCAGCAGAGTATGATGATTGGTATTTCAGAAGGGACACTAATGCTGCTTCCATAATACTGAATGGGTGTCAGCTTTTATAGTGGCTGCATATTCTCAAGAAGCTGGTCAATCATATTCATGGGGCATGCACCCCCACAACAGTAAGAGAATACTTTGTCTTTTTTGCGTGCTGTGTGATACTGAAGTATGCACACAGGTAAAGTGTTCCACAGAGGATAAGCAATGCTATACTCAGGAAGTGACACACATTTGGTACTCCTTCTACCAGAGCTTTCTCTGTGAGAGTATGCAGCGGGTCTAAGAGGTCCTCAGAGTGAGCATGAAGAGGGTGCTACCTGGCTACTTACAAATACCAGGGGCCGCATTACACATGCAGTGCACTTTCCTTCATTGCGACGGGTGCACCTTTAAAAAGGTGCGCCCGACGCAATGAATGAAAGTGCGCAGCATTATGAGGAATGCGCTTCCCCCAGGGCAGCCGTGAATACGTGCTGCCCTGGAGGCAGCACATTCACTTGAAATACGGAGCAGCTGCTTTACAGCCGCTCCATGTTTCACTATGCAGACGGAAACCCGCCTGCATTTTTAAAGGGGAATAGAGATCCCCTTGCAGGCGGGTGCAGTCCTAGGATGCTTGTTTCCGGTCCAGGGAAGACATGGCTTGGCAGTTCGGGCTGGACTGTTCCCATGAGGCACAGGGTCAGACTGATTTGCATATGGCCATGTCTGAACTGGGGTGGTGGAGTGAGCTAAAGAATGATGATGGATTAAACCCAGATCAGTTGACTTGGGGTGAGTGTTTGATTGGCTCAAACGTTCCGTCCATCATCCCCTTTTGTATCGCTTTGTTCACCCTAAGTTGGCGGGGGTATGCCCAGACGTGGGTCCCTTGCTCACTTTGCCACTGGATTCAAGCAAGCCTGGCTGATGACGGCTGGAATGCCAGAAACCGGTCCTAGGATGCTTGTTTCGGGTCCAGGGAAGACATGGCTTGGCAGTTCGGGCTGGACTGTTCCCATGAGGCACAGGGTCAGACTGATTTGCATATGGCCATGTCTGAACTGGGGTGGTGGAGTGAGCTAAAGAATGATGATGGATTAAACCCAGATCAGTTGACTGGGGGTGAGTGTTTGATTGGCTCAAACGTTCCGTCCATCATCCCCTTTGTATCGCTTTGTTCGCCCTAAGTTGGCGGGGGTATGCCCAGACGTGGGTCGCTTGCTCACTTTGCCACTGGATTCAAGCAAGCCTGGCTGATGACGGCTGGAATGCCAGAAACCGGTCCTAGGATGCTTGTTTCCGGTCCAGGGAAGACATGGCTTGGCAGTTCGGGCTGGACTGTTCCCATGAGGCACAGGGTCAGACTGATTTGCATATGGCCATGTCTGAACTGGGGTGGTGGAGTGAGCTAAAGAATGATGATGGATTAAACCCAGATCAGTTGACTGGGGGTGAGTGTTTGATTGGCTCAAACGTTCCGTCCATCATCCCCTTTTGTATCGCTTTGTTCGCCCTAAGTTGGCGGGGGTATGCCCAGACGTGGGTCCCTTGCTCACTTTGCCACTGGATTCAAGCAAGCCTGGCTGATGACGGCTGGAATGCCAGAAACCGGTCCTAGGATGCTTGTTTCCGGTCCAGGGAAGACATGGCTTGGCAGTTCGGGCTGGACTGTTCCCATGAGGCACAGGGTCAGACTGATTTGCATATGGCCATGTCTGAACTGGGGTGGTGGAGTGAGCTAAAGAATGATGATGGATTAAACCCAGATCAGTTGACTGGGGGTGAGTGTTTGATTGGCTCAAACGTTCCGTCCATCATCCCCTTTTGTATCGCTTTGTTCGCCCTAAGTTGGCGGGGTATGCCCAGACGTGGGTCCCTTGCTCACTTTGCCACTGGATTCAAGCAAGCCTGGCTGATGACGGCTGGAATGCCAGAAACCGGTCCTAGGATGCTTGTTTCCGGTCCAGGGAAGACATGGCTTGGCAGTTCGGGCTGGACTGTTCCCATGAGGCACAGGGTCAGACTGATTTGCATATGGCCATGTCTGAACTGGGGTGGTGGAGTGAGCTAAAGAATGATGATGGATTAAACCCAGATCAGTTGACTGGGGGTGAGTGTTTGATTGGCTCAAACGTTCCGTCCATCATCCCCTTTTGTATCGCTTTGTTCGCCCTAAGTTGGCGGGGGTATGCCCAGACGTGGGTCCCTTGCTCACTTTGCCACTGGATTCAAGCAAGCCTGGCTGATGACGGCTGGAATGCCAGAAACCGGTCCTAGGATGCTTGTTTCCGGTCCAGGGAAGACATGGCTTGGCAGTTCGGGCTGGACTGTTCCCATGAGGCACAGGGTCAGACTGATTTGCATATGGCCATGTCTGAACTGGGGTGGTGGAGTGAGCTAAAGAATGATGATGGATTAAACCCAGATCAGTTGACTGGGGGTGAGTGTTTGATTGGCTCAAACGTTCCGTCCATCATCCCCTTTGTATCGCTTTGTTCGCCCTAAGTTGGCGGGGGTATGCCCAGACGTGGGTCCCTTGCTCACTTTGCCACTGGATTCAAGCAAGCCTGGCTGATGACGGCTGGAATGCCAGAAACCGGTCCTAGGATGCTTGTTTCCGGTCCAGGGAAGACATGGCTTGGCAGTTCGGGCTGAACTGTTCCCATGAGGCACAGGGTCAGACTGATTTGCATATGGCCATGTCTGAACTGGGGTGGTGGAGTGAGCTAAAGAATGATGATGGATTAAACCCAGATCAGTTGACTGGGGGTGAGTGTTTGATTGGCTCAAACGTTCCGTCCATCATCCCCTTTTGTATCGCTCTAACTGATGTCAGCAACTTCATTACTCCTCCTACTTTGTTGACTGAGCATTTTCTGTATGTCCATATATGTGAATAGCTATTCTTGTGTGTACTTGTACCGCCTCCTTTTGAGCTCTTGTGTGGGTATAAAAGACCCATGATCTCTGTACTCCTTGTGCTACCTCATACACTGCCTGAGGGTTTTGTATAGATGTAGTTCCACTTATGAGGTTTAATAAACTGTTGTTTTGATATTCCAGCTTCCATGCCAATCTCTATTTATTGGTCTGAGGACTAGTGCGCAAAGAAGGGCGAACCCCTAGCACCGGTAGGCCTTGGTGAGGTCTACTTCTACAAATTGGCGCCCGTCACGTGGGGCTCATCGGCGACTCGGATGCCCGACGGAGTGGTCTTGACGGAGGATTGGAATCTCGCTACGGATGATCACTGCATGAGGAGACCCGTGTCTTAGCAGGCCGAGGTGCTTTTCCGATTTTCCCGATTTGACCCTCCTGGTGGTGCCGGTCCTCGACTGAGATCCCTTCTGGCGTTCGTCGCGCAGAGACCATTTGGTCGATTCAGAACTTGGCAGTTGGAGGCTGGAGACTTTTGCTTGGTAAGGTCGTCTGATGCGACACTTCTTGTTTGTTTGGCCAAAATCTTGGATTTGTTTGGATATATATAAATTGCAATTTATATAGGCAGGTAATGAGGAGATTTTTCTCTAACTTTGAAAACTTGAACGGCACACATTGTGTTAAGTGTCACTTGGAGTATAATATTATATATGCTATAATATTTTTGGCATGCCTGTTTCAAGCACACTTCGTAGAATGTGTTGCTTTCTTGGAGGTACCAATATGGATCTAGAACGGAATCAGCCGGCTCTCCCTGAGGGGACACCAAATAGGGATATGTACATTAAAAACGGTATTTCTTCTATAATGTATAGTGCACTATAGAATAAATATACCAGCAAGGATCCTGAGTTGCGATGGCCTATAAATGGGTCATTTGATCTTAGAAAAATTCAGTATGTGGAGCAATGTATGTTTAAGCGCAAAAGTAGACAAGATATGTTTGACTGTGTACGAATGTGGGAGAAAGAAGCGCGTGAACGAGTGAGAAGAGAGCAAGTTTTAGCAGAAAAAGAACAGCGCAAAAATATCTATGCAAAAGCGCTGGAGATGAAAGATAAAGAAATGAAGGAAATAAAAGAGAGAGAGGATAGGGAGCGTCGTTTACAGGTAAAGGGCCAATACCCTGTCCGGCGCCCCCTTTATCCTCTACTTAATAAACCACTGGACGATTCAATTCTATTAGATCGCTCTCCGCCTCCTTATACTTTTCCCTCTGCCCCCAAGATTGATTCTGATGATGACATCTCTCTCTCAGATCAGGAAAAGTCAGGATCGGACACTAAACGACAGACTCGCTCTTTTATGACGGCTGACCGTGCGGCCATTCTTAGATCTACTGCCCGAAAAGCAGCTCGTGGTGACACTTCTGCTCCAGATCTTATAGCGCAAGTTCAGCAATGGCCGGAGTCAGAGCAGTTATATTTTACAGAGTCGTTTACTGGAGAAGTAATTGAAAGGTTCAGGAAACATTCCAAAGAATTAGAGCCTGTTGATATAAAAAATGATCATAAACAGTTGAGTGACGGTCTTTTTCTCCCTTCCCAGGTGGCTGATTTAATTAAATGCGTGGTTAAACTGCGAGCTGATGCATTCCGTTTGCGAGAGAAAAAAGGCAGCTGCTACAGCTGAACAAACAGTTCAGACCTCTGTGCCGCAGGATGACGATCCAGGGACAGATAAGGATATTGTAGTTCATGGGAAACCAATGCGTGAAGCTGCGCCTTTGTATGTCCCTTCTAGGGGTGCGGGCACGAATGACGATAAAGATTCAACTGATGCGAAGGGATATTTTATTTATAATTGGGTCTATACTCCTTGGAGTAGAGCGGATGTTATGGCTCTTAAAGCTGCTTTGCCTGATCCGCGGAAAAATCCGGCTGCTTTTTATGAAGAAGTTGAAGGAGCTATTAGTTCTTGTACTATGACTTTGTCTGATATTGATATGTTTTTTGGGCTTATCCTACCCCCTGATATGTGGAGGTCTATTCGTAAAGTAGATGATCATGCAGTTTTTGGACATCTTTGGAAGGAATTAGAGAGGATAGATGCAGAAAGGGTACCCGCACATAGGGCCTGATTCACAGAACTAACTTACGTCAAAATCCTAAACTTACAACAATTTTGGTATTCACAGAATGAACTTACACATTTGGGTATTCACAGAATGAACTTACACATTTGGGTATTCACAGAATGAACTTACAACAATTTTGGTATTCACAGAATGAACTTACACATTTGGGTATTCACAGAATGAACTTACAACAATTTTGGTATTCACAGAATGAACTTACACATTTGGGTATTCACAGAATGAACTTACAACAATTTTGGTATTCACAGAATTAACTTACTCATTTTGGTATTCACAGAAGGCACTTACTCATCAATGAGTAAGTGCCTTCTGTGAATACCAAAATGTGTGAGTTACACAAAATGTGTAAGTTACACAAAATGAGTAAGTTACACAAAATGTGTAAGTTACACAAAATGTGTAAGTGTCTTCTGTGAATACCAAAATGAGTAAGTTTATTCTGTGAATACCAAAATGAGTAAGTTCATTCTGTGAATACCAAAATGGTAGTAAGTTTAGGATTTTGTCGTAAGTTAGTTCTGTGAATCGGGCCCAGAAACCGCAACAAGAAATTTTAGACCTTCCAAAGGCTATAATAGTTAAATTGAAAACTCTCATTCCTCCTAAAAAGATAGACTGGACTATGTTAGCATCCCGAAAGCAAAAGGCAGATGAATCGGTCTCTGACTTCTTTACACGTTTTGAGGAGACATTCCACGACTTTAG
Organism: Calotriton arnoldi; assembly: GCA_963921515.1. Classification (NCBI taxonomy): domain Eukaryota; kingdom Metazoa; phylum Chordata; class Amphibia; order Caudata; family Salamandridae; genus Calotriton; species Calotriton arnoldi. The sequence goes on from CAWUFW010004824.1 coordinate 1,276,609, forward strand.
TGGCCAGTCATTGACAGATGACACCGGGAGGCATCTGTTTGTCGATAAATTTGTCACGAACATGTTGCCAGGAATAGCTAGTCGCCTAAAGGCCAGCGAGAGTTCATGGACTACGTCTTCCCCAGTCTCTCTTTTGACTATGGCTCAGTATTATGAATGTCAGGAATTGGAAGCTAAGGGCAACGAGGTTAAAAAGGCTAAGGATTTAAAAACAAAGGTTATGTTAGCTCAGGTTTATGGTCCACCCTATAGAGGTGGTGGCAGAGGCGGACGTGCAATGTATCGCCCTGGCGCACCCTCTTTTCCCCGAGCTACTTTATCTTCTGATCAGTGCGCTTATTGTAAGGAGATTGGACATTGGGCTGTTGAATGTCCATATTTGCGTACTCAGCAGTATCAGCGTGGTCGAAGACAAATGAGAAGCCGCCCGGGGAATTCAGGACATAGGGGAGGTATGGATGATCACACTAGGTTTGAGGCAGTCGAGCATACTCAGAATTCTTCTAATACTTTTGATAGCCGAAACCAATATCAAATGTCTGATTATTCAACTGCTGATTTGAAGGATTCTGCTTATGCATAGGAATGCCTTGGATGGGGTAAGGAATCAGTTGAAATCCCAGTAGATCAGAAGGGTCCCTATGTTAACGCACATGTTTTGGGTTCCACTGATCGGTTTTTGGTTGACACAGGAGCTACTCGTAGTGCCCTGTCCAAACAATTGGTTCCAAGGGCTCCCCTGTCTGGCTTAACAATAACATCGATAGGATTCGATGGGACACCTTCCCTTAGCCCACTGTCACAACCACTTGCAATTCACGTTGATAAATTCTCTGCTGCATGTCCATTTTTGCTTTCCCCTAACACGCTGGACAATATTGTGGGTCTTGATATGCTCAAGCATTTCCGGGCTACGATACGTTGTTCCCCATACGGCGTGCGTGTCATTTTGAATGATAACTATCCCATGGTTGAGAAGTCTTATCTCATTAGAGAAGATATTGCTTTGGCATCACTACATTTGAGATTACCACAGACTCTCTAAGATTACTTTTTTATATTCCTGATAAACGTTTTTGACACCTGACATTAATGAATGAATGACTGAATGAATAGGATGTTTGTTTTCAAATTAGTGTGGAACCTTATTCACATGCAGCCAAGGATGGATTCCAACAAATCGTGAAATGTCCTTCATCTTCCCATGACAGCATGACATACACCTCATTCCTGTGGAAGGTTCCACTCGCTGAAGAACTCTTCCTTCAATGAGACCTCCAGAACTCTTCCTTCAATGAGACCTCTAGAACTCTTCCTTCAATGAGACCTCTAGAACTCTTCCTTCAATGAGACCTCCAGAACTCCTCCTTCAATGAGACCTCCAGAACACTTCCTTCACTGAGACCTCCTGCCTGAAATATAGATTACGTGAGGTGGAAGAGAATGGGGTAGGCAGAGGAGCTACTCCTGCTCCTAGAAAAGCATAATTCATATTACGCCAACTTGCTGTAACCTACGGTAAATAAATCTGAAGTTACCTGCTTGTTCCTGTTGAGTCTGTTTGGCCATTTGCCTCTATGGAGATTTTAGCTTCATAACAACAGCGCCAACAAGGGGAGGAAGGAACTATTTGGCATTCTGTCGAGCCTGGAGGGCACCCCACCACAATGCACACCAGTCTGCACAACCCTGGCAGAGGACTTCCTACAACAGTTCACAGATCCCCGCCAGGCAGGTATCTCTAAATTCCTGCAGCGCAGCGGAGCTGTGGGGCTCCATTGCAGCCTTTGATCCATTGCCAAGTGGGTGCCATTCTTGATGTGCCCTATCAGCATAGGTTTTTTGTTTTCTGAAAGCTTCCATTGTGGCAGAAAACAAATCTTCAAAGCCCCTAAAGCGCGTGGTTGCTATTGTTCAATTTCCGTGCTTCATATGGTAGGTCTAGGAAGGAAAAATGAGTTGACAATCCAGCTGCCCTAAATAGGAGGGGGTCAACGCCATTGTGACTTTACCACCTGGTCGTGAATATGAAGCCAGGTTCAGTAGTCACATCAGCAGAGCTAGCTGAGGCTCCTACAGTGTATACCTAGCATTTTCCCCAACCCTAAATAGAGTGAGTGAGGAAACCACAATTCTGGTGAGGTAGGAACACTATCAAAGTCTGAATGAGCAACTATGTTTGCACGACTTCAAATGGAGAAGCAGAGACTACCTGCCAGACGGCCTCAACAACAATTAATGGTCTCAAAAGGAGAGAACTGCTTTCTGATAGGCACCTGGATGTTGTGGGTAGTTCCTTCCAAGGTACTCCTGTGCAGAAACTGAGAGCCAGCACAGGTTTATGCTGTCCGCAGCTGCACTGCGGGCCTATAGGAGGGTCATGAAGCAGATGAGATGGATCTTTTTTCATCAAGGGGACACAGTGGTATGCTTATGCATAAACTGATGTGGAGGTGCTCCTTTGTTAATAGGTTATGTGTGCCTGTGACTAAGCAGTTTGCACAGACCAACAAGTGTAGTGTACGTTGCTGGTACTTAGTGAGGTAGTGGTGAGTAAGCAATGCATATTTATGTAGTGTGGTCTCTTTCACCTGCATGTGAAGATTATAGTGCTCCACTTAGTGACAACCCCACTCTGTGTGATCTATAAACTGTTACAGACTCATGTCTAGGCACTGAGATGGTTCTATTGTTTTATGCTTGTGTAGGGCTGACAAAAGATCATGAACCATATTTATTTAAGGGTTGCGTCACTTTTGCAGCACACAACGGGGTGCAAGTGCGACACTACCCTTAAGTGCGATTTATCAAGTCATGCAAGGCCAACTTGTGTGGCCCTGAGTGGCTTGATAATTCCAGAGTAACGCAACACAGTACAAATCACACTGTTGTGTTACTCTACCCCAGGGAGACGTTCCATGGGTGGGGCGTGGGTGTTCCCACGCAACACCCATGGATTTTGATGCATTCCCAGATTTACCATAAGCGGTAGACCTGGGAATGTGCCAAAACTGCTACGCAGGTGAGGCTTAACAAGGAGAAATATGTTTATTTCTTCTCCTTTTTCCCCTTTTTGTGGTGTGCTGCATTCTGCAGCACACAAAGAAAGAGCAAAATGCCTCAGGTTCTCAGAAGGTACTCTTTCATACACAAAAACAATCCTGCTTACAATGCAGGCACCCTTAACCACGGTGCATGTACCTGCGTTGGTGCTAGGCAGCACATTGGGTGCCAGAGCAGGGAAAAGGCAGGAATGCAGCATTTTATGTTAAATACGGCACATTCCTGCCCTTACCCTGCCATGCAGCGTAGCATGGTGACTTGCTGCACTGTGCTCTGCCACATAATGATACATATACCCCTGTGTGTGATTATAGAATCTGCACCATCTGAGCAAATGACCTAACTATACATTTACGCAGCAGAGAATGATGATTGGTATTTCAGAAGGGACACTAATGCTGCTTCCATAATACTGAATGGGTGTCAGCTTTTATAGTGGCTGCATACTCTCAAGAAGCTGGTCAATCATATTCATGGGGCATGCACCCCCACAACAGTAAGAGAATACTTTGTCTTTTTTGCGTGCTGTGTGATACTGAAGTATGCACACAGGTAAAGTGTTCCACAGAGGATATGCAATGCTATACTCAGGAAGTGACACACATTTGGTACTCCTTCTACCAGAGCTTTCTCTGGGAGAGCATGCAGCGGGTCTAAGAGGTCCTCAGAGTGAGCATGAAGAGGGTGCTACCTGGCTACTTACAAATACCAGGGGCCGCATTACACATGCAGTGCACTTTCCTTCATTGCAACGGGTGCACCTTTAAAAAGGTGCACCCGACGCAATGAATGAAAGTGCGCAGCATTATGAGGAATGCGCTTCCCCCAGGGCAGCCGTGAATACGTGCTGCCCTGGAGGCAGCACATTCACTTGAAATACGGAGCAGCTGCTTTACAGCCGCTCCGTGTTTCACTGTGCAGGCGGAAACCCGCCTGCATTTTTAAAGGGGAATAGAGATCCCCTTGCAGGCGGGTGCAGTCGCTTACTGCACCCGCCTGCAAGGGGATGTCTGTGGGGTCACCTTTTTGTTGGTGCACTCTCAGTGCACCTTCTGAGGGCTTCTTTGCCTCTGTGCCCACATTGGTAATACGGTGCGAGTGCAAAAGGCAAAGGGATTCCCCATTTGCATGGGGCTGGCCCCCATGCAAATGAGGGAACGCCCCCTTGAAAACAGCACTGGCGCTTTATGTGCACCAGCGCTATTGGCATTAGAGAAGGGGCGCACAAGCATCTGCGGCCCCTTCTGTAATACCAAAGTGCCCCGGGGGCGTGCAAAGCAGGCGCAAACGCCCGTTGCGCCCCCGGGGTACTTTATGTAATACGGCCCCAGGTTGGAAGACCCTGCATAAACAGCGACAGTGTCAGCGCTGTTTATCTATGTTGCGGTAGGCTGCAACCAGGTGCGTCAAGGCTGCTCAGAAGGTTTCCACAAGGGTGAAAGCCTGTCTGGAACTACCGTCTGCGTTTGTGTCCTGCACTCTCTCCTGCACATGAACTTACTGTAATAGTTAGCAACTGACTTATTAATAATTGATGTAGAATCACTAAGTTTCTACATTCTCACTTCTCCTTTGGAACTAGTAGACAGCCAGTAGGAAAGGTAGGGAAGACACTACCAAGAACTGTGAACTGTGATGCAATCCAGAGACAAGACAGAAAGCACATCTCCAACTTTCATTTACGTGTTTTGTAATAATTAGTAATCAGCACCAGTCTTAGTATATGGCACAAGCACCTTTGTTCCTTCAGTTGCAATACAAAGGTGTCCCTTGAACAGGGAGCAGCCCTTCCATGTTTAGGAATCAGCCTTAACCCATGAAATTTTGACATTTTGGCTAACTTCAGATCACCTCAGCTAAGCTACTACACTGAGAATTATACTTTTAGCAGCGCCATAGAATAACTGAGTACCAATCTAAAATAACTGGCTGCACCTTTGATGAAGACTCACGTATAAATTAAATATATCTTGCCCAACAATAGCATCGGGTGTGATGGTGATCTGTTTTTCCCAATATTCCCCATATTATGTGCTATTAATTGGCACAGGAACAGTGTGCACTGTGATAGACCTTGGAATATTGTAATATTTTATTAATTCCTCTTCACAACTGGTAATAAAATCTAAGGATTTTTAGCAGTAGCTAAAGATGCAAAGAGTTTGTAATACTCCAGAACGAGCTAAGGACCTTATTTAGAGTTTGGTGTGGAGGGTACTCTTTCACATGTGTGGCGAATGTCCCATCCACTGCTATTACAAGTGCTATTGGCTATAATGCACTTGTCCATAGAAGTTCAGTGAGCATGGCCAAGTTGGGAATGAATCTGCCATAGTAGTTCACCATGACAAGAGAACTTCTTCTTCCATGACTGACATTGGTGCAGAGGCTCGTCTGGTATTTGTGATTTCTTGGGTCCGATTTTGATGCCCTCTGTCGAGAAAATGTATCACAAGAATTACACAACTCAGCAGTCAAAGAATGAGCAGTTCGACTTGTTAAGGGTGAGGCCTTTGTCAAGCAGGCGTCGCAACACACCATGGATGTACTGGATGTGGTGGGCTCATGGCTTGGTGTAGATGAGGATGTCGTCTCTGATGTTCATGACTTCTGGGAATCCAGACAATGTTTCCTTGATGGCGTTCTGAAAGACTTCTGCTGCCGAAAAAAATCCAAAAACTTAGCCGTTTGTAGCGTCAGACCCCCATGTGGGATGAAAAAGTTGTAATATACCTGCTGGCGGGGTCAAAAAGGTGTCAAGTTCCACCTTTGAAAACCATTTTGCAGCTGCCAAGTCTGCAATTAAATCATCCATTGTGGGAGTTAGATGGCGGTTTCTTCTGATTGGTGTGCTCGGGAGTCGCATATCACTGCAGAGACTCATGGCCTCAGGTTGTTTCAGTGTGTGGGCAATCACCATTGGGGACACCCAGGGAGTTGTGACTGATAGAGCGCAGATTTTGCTCTGTCGTCTGTAGGGGCGCATTATAATCATGAGTAGTTTGCGCCAGCATATAATCCTTTATTTGGCTAATGTTGGGTCATTAGATCGTGTATTGTAATAACATGAAAGTGAAGTGCTAAGTATATTTCCGTGTAAACGTGAAGAAATCAATGTGAAATTACATGTGGTTAGATGAAAACATTAACGTGTAGGGCTCACATTTATATTTCAATATTTCATGATTAGTGTGCTTATGTAATGTGCCAGTTGAAAGTGCTCAGTAATAATGCTCATTTATACGTGTGCTTTATGAAAATATGTGTCATTCCTTATGTTGTCTGAATTCTGTAGGCCTAAAGTGCATTTCTCCCTGAGGCTCTCGCATTAGATTTGCTAGTAAAATGAATGTGTATGCAGAATTTGTCTTGCTCATGTTTCTGTTGCAGGTGGAAGAAGTTAACCCTTATTAGTTAGACTAATGTCTTTGTTTTAGGAGTTAGGCTTAGGGAGGAGAAGATACATTGAACGGCGATGCTGATAATGTGGGATAGTGTTCTTTATCACCGGAGAGATTCTGGGAATCAAGGTCATCGTGCCAAGGCCTAGGAACATCGTTGCCGCATGGAAAGTTACCTAAAAGGAGGTGGCTTGCATGGATGGGGTGATGTTGCATAGCATTCTGGGACGTCTCTTACAGGTTCATCTATTCGAGTTAGGAACAGAGTCGGGGGACTTCTGCTTTGCCATGAAAAAGAGAGCATCTTAGAACGAGCTCTGTAGCTTATGCTACTTGACCCATTCAATGTGAATGGTCTTCTTAGGAAGCCTTCACGAGCTAACACCTTTTTAGACATTGCCTTGGGGAATGCTAAGTAGGGATGTCACATTAGTAATAGTGTAGGGACAGATTAAATGCTTTTTACCTACGAACCTTCAATGAAGGGACACTTGTCATCGGAGCTGTTATTTTCTGTATCCTGATACTGGAATTGGTTACTCTGTGCATGCTGCACCGTCTTAACTTCACTCGTAGGTTTGGCTTTGCATTAGTTCCAAAGTATTTTTACACCCTCGTCTTGAGGTGTTTGTATGTCCAACTGTTCTTGGCTTTGTAACTAACTTATTAATTTTGGATCGGAGTCTGTGATCCTTTGGAGTCATGGTTCATTGGAACTGTAATGCGTAATTGGCTAATGATTTTCCTCCCCACTACACTTTCAAGCAGACAAAAAGAGACATCCACCAGGGGTTCCTGAGTAAATCTAGAACGTGGAACCCAGCTCCTTCAGGATGGACACTTTCTCGATTACTCTGAATTTCCCTAGTCGCAGGAGTTCTTCCTCTATCTTATCTCTCAAGGAGAACAGGAAGCGGTGGTGTCTCAGAACTATGGGCTTGATGGTCTTGTCAATGTGGAGCTTGACAGAGTAGTCCTTCAGGCAGCCTAAAACCTCAAAGCGTTGCTTGTATTCCTGGAAGAGTTGGGCTGCTTGGCATGTGTGGACTTGCTTGGTGAATGTAATAAGTCTTAATTCTTCAGCGGTGTGACAGCTGAGGAGCGAGTCTCATTTTCTTCTTGTGACAAAGAATTTCGCTTTAACCTGCTAGCCTCCATGGTGGATATGTTCTGCGAAGGCTCCCGCGAGGGGAAATGGTGTTTTGCTCCAATAGACAAAGATTTTCATTCTGGTTGGGCTCAGTGGAGGCTTGGTTCATAATCTGTGATACTGGTCTGTGTTCATGACATTGACTGATGCTCCTGTGTCAATACGAGGTGGTATTGCTTGGCTGTTGATGTTGAAGTGACAAGATGATTGTGGCTTGGTTGTCTTACGGACAAACTCTGCACAAAAGATGTGAAACACTTCTCCATCGTCATCATCATCTTCCAGTACGCTGTGTTATGGAGCCGCCTGTCTGTATGAGGCAGGCTCCTCTGTGCCCACCACTCTAACTGTCACTTAGACACGGGGTCTTATCTTTTCTCGATGTACTTTGGCACTGCAGCGGCATACTCAATTGAAATATTTGCTTCTCCTTCACTTGGAGTATGTCTTCCCCTGGACAGGGCACTGTGTCACCGGGTGATCATAGATGGGGCTCACCAGGTAAGGCCTGGTCGGGGTGGCTGTATTGCAAATTTGATAAATAGCTTCCAGCTTTATGTGCGGTTCATGGCCTGTTGGTGATGTAGCAGTGACTCTGGTCAGTGTTCCTCCATGTGCTCCACATGTGGAAGTTTGGCAGAGATCACTATTAGCATGAGCTGAAGCCATTTTGTTTTTGGCAGCCATTTTAGTTGACCATGTGCTCGCCATGTGCTCCTTCCGTCTTCGCTGTTGCCTACCCTTGTGCTTTACTAGAATAACTGTCTATACTTAGCTCCTGCAGCACTGCGCATGCTCAGAAAAGTCTGTAGCTGCTTATGCACCTGTCTTAGTCTGTAAATGTCAGGCTGCTCTAACTGATGTCAGCAACTTCATTACTCCTCCTACTTTGTTGACTGAGCATTTTCTGTATGTCCATATATGTGAATAGCTATTCTTGTGTGTACTTGTACCGCCTCCTTTTGAGCTCTTGTGTGGGTATAAAAGACCCATGATCTCTGTACTCCTTGTGCTACCTGATAGACTGCCTGAGGGTTTTGTATAGATGTAGTTCCACTCATGAGGTTTAATAAACTGTTGTTTTGATATTCCAGCTTCCATGCCAATCTCTATTTATTGGTCTGAGGACTAGTGCGCAAAGAAGGGCGAACCCCCAGCACCGGTAGGCCTTGGTGAGGTCTACTTCTACAAATTGGCGCCCGTCATGTGGGGCTCATCGGCGACTCGGATGCCCGACGGAGTGGTCTTGACGGAGGATTGGAATCTCGCTACGGATGATCACTGCATGAGGAGACCCGTGTCTTAGCAGGCCGAGGTGCTTTTCCGATTTTCCCTATTTGACCCTCCAGGTGGTGCCGGTCCTCGACTGAGATCCCTTCTGGCGTTCGTCGCGCAGAGACTATTTGGTCGATTCAGAACTTGGTAGTTGGAGGCTGGAGACTTTTGCTTGGTAAGGTCGTCTGATGCGACACTTCTTGTTTGTTTGGCCAAAATCTTGGATTTGTTTGGATATATATAAATTGCAATTTATATAGGCAGGTAATGAGGAGATTTTTCTCTAACTTTGAAAACTTGAACGGCACACATTGTGTTAAGTGTCACTTGGAGTATAATATTATATATGCTATAATATTTTTGGCATGCCTGTTTCAAGCACACTTCGTAGAATGTGTTGCTTTCTTGGAGGTACCAATATGGATCTAGAACGGAATCAGCCGGCTCCCCCTGAGGGGACACCAAATAGGGATATGTACATTAAAAACGGTATTTCTTCTATAATGTATAGTGCACTATGGAATAAATATACCAGCAAGGATCCTGAGTTGCGATGGCCTATAAATGGGTCATTTGATCTTAGAAAAATTCAGTATGTGGAGCAATGTATGTTTAAGCGCAAAAGTAGACAAGATATGTTTGACTGTGTACGAATGTGGGAGAAAGAAGCGCGTGAACGAGTGAGAAGAGAGCAAGTTTTAGCAGAAAAAGAACAGCGCAAAAATATCTATGCAAAAGCGCTGGAGATGAAAGATAAAGAAATGAAGGAAATAAAAGAGAGAGAGGATAGGGAGCATCGTTTACAGGTAAAGGGCCAATACCCTGTCCGGCGCCCCCTTTATCCTCTACTTAATAAACCACAGGATGATTCAATTCTATTAGATCGCTCTCCGCCTCCTTATACTTTTCCCTCTGCCCCCAAGATTGATTCTAATGATGACATCTCTCTCTCAGATCAGGAAAAGTCAGGATCGGACACTAAACGACAGAGTCGCTCTTTTATGACGGCTGACCGTGCGGCCATTCTTAGATCTACTGCCCGAAAAGCAGCTCGTGGTGACACTTCTGCTCCAGATCTTATAGCGCAAGTTCAGCAATGGCCGGAGTCAGAGCAGTTATATTTTACAGAGTCGTTTACTGGAGAAGTAATTGAAAGGTTCAGGAAACATTCCAAAGAATTAGAGCCTGTTGATATAAAAAATGATCATAAACAGTTGAGTGACGGTCTTTTTCTCCCTTCCCAGGTGGCTGATTTAATTAGATGCGTGGTTAAACTGCGAGCTGATGCATTCCGTTTGCGAGAGAAAAAAAAGGCAGCTGCTACAGCTGAACAAACAGTTCAGACCTCTGTGCCGCAGGATGACGATCCAGGGACAGATAAGGATATTGTAGTTCATGGGAAACCAATGCGTGAAGCTGCGCCTTTGTATGTCCCTCCTAGGGGTGCGGGCACGAATGACGATAAAGATTCAACTGATGCGAAGGGATATTTTATTTATAATTGGGTCTATACTCCTTGGAGTAGAGCGGATGTTATGGCTCTTAAAGCTGCTTTGCCTGATCCGCGGAAAAATCCGGCTGCTTTTTATGAAGAAGTTGAAGGAGCTATTAGTTCTTGCACTATGACTTTGTCTGATAATGATATGTTTTTTGGGCTTATCCTACCCCCTGATATGTGGAGGTCTATTCGTAAAGTAGATGATCATGCAGCTTTTGGACATCTTTGGAAGGAATTAGAGAGGATAGATGCAGAAAGGGTACCCGCACAGAAACCGCAACAAGAAATTTTAGACCTTCCAAAGGCTATAATAGTTAAATTGAAAACTCTCATTCCTCCTAAAAAGATAGACTGGACTATGTTACCATCCCGAAAGCAAAAGGCAGATGAATCGGTCTCTGACTTCTTTACACGTTTTGAGGAGACATTCCATGACTTTAGTGGCCAGTCATTGACAGATGACACCGGCAGGCATCTGTTTGTCGATAAATTTGTCACGAACATGTTGCCAGGAATAGCTAGTCGCCTAAAGGCCAGCGAGAGTTCATGGACTACGTCTTCCCAGTCTCTCTTTGACTATGGCTCAGTATTATGAATGTCAGGAATTGGAAGCTAAGGGCAACGAGGTTAAAAAGGCTAAGGATTTAAAAACAAAGGTTATGTTAGCTCAGGTTTATGGTCCACCCTATAGAGGTGGTGGCAGAGGCGGACGTGCAATGTATCGCCCTGGCGCACCCTCTTTTCCCCGAGCTACTTTATCTTGTGATCAGTGCGCTTATTGTAAGGAGATTGGACATTGGGCTGTTGAATGTCCACATTTGCGTACTCAGCAGTATCAGCGTGGTCGAGGACAAATGAGAAGCCGCCCGGGAATTCAGGACATAGGGGAGGTATGGATGATCGCACTAGGTTTGAGGCAGTCGAGCATACTCAGAATTCTTCTAATACTTTTGATAGACGAAACCAATATCAAATGTCTGATTATTCAACTGCTGATTTGAAGGATTCTGCTTATGCATAGGAATGCCTTGGATGGGGTAAGGAATCAGTTGAAGTCCCAGTAGATAAGAAGGGTCCCTATGTTAACGCACATGTTTTGGGTTCCACTGATCGGTTTTTGGTTGACACAGGAGCTACTCGTAGCGCCCTGTCCAAACAATTGGTTCCAAGGGCTCCCTGTCTGGCTTAACAATCACATCGATAGGATTCGATGGGACACCTTCCCTTAGCCCACTGTCACAACCACTTGCATTTCACGTTGATAAATTCTCTGCTGCATGTCCATTTTTGCTTTCCCCCAACACGCCGGACAATATTGTGGGTCTTGATATGCTCAAGCATTTCCGGGCTACGATACGTTGTTCCCCATACGGCGTGCGTGTCATTTTGAATGATAACTATCCCATGGTTGAGAAGTCTTATCTCATTAGAGAAGATATTGCTTTGGCATCACTCCCTAGTACTTTATGGGCTACGTCAGATACCGATGTAGGGCAAATGGTTATCCCACCAGTTCATATTCAAGTGAAGGAGGGTGCTTCATTGCCTCGACTGCCTCAATATAAAATTTCTCGAGAAGGTGAAGAGGCACTAATACGTATTGTTCAAGATTTGATTGGAGTAGGAGTAGTGGAAAAAGTCCCTTACAATATATGCAATAGTCCTATCCTTCCCATCTTGAAGAAAGACACTGATACTGAAATATACAGGTTTATCATTGATTTGCGAGAGGTTAATAAGATCGTAGTGCCCCAATACCCGGTAGTCTCTGACATCACGACACTCCTTACCATGGTTCCTCCGACCGCGACTACATTCTCTGTGATTGATTTGAAGAACGCTTTCTTTTCAATACCTATTCATCCTGATAGCCGATATTTGTTCGGCTTCACTTTGAATAATCGATCCTTCAGATTTTGTAGAGCTCCACAGGGGTATACAGAGAGTCCTAGTATTTACAGCCAAGCGTTGAAAAGATAGCTTGATTCTTTTCCTGTGTCAACAGGGGTGGCTCTCATACAATATGTTGATGACATCTTGCTGGCAGCTGATACCTCTGAACAGTGTGAAGAAGGGACACTGTCATTGCTTTCATTTCTTGCATCACACCATCACAAGGTTTCTCGGAAGAAATTGCAATATTGTAGACAGCAGGTTACCTATTTAGGTCACCTCCTGTCTAAGGAGGGACGTGCACTCACACCAGATCGCATTCAAGTTATCTTAGACACGCCTGTGCCCCGTACTCAGAAAGATGTTCGTGCATTCATTGGTATTACTTCTTTTTGTAGGCAATGGATTCCTAGCTTCTCATATATTGTTAAACCCTTGTTGGCCCTCCTGACTAAAGACACTCCAATGCCCCTTCCATGGACTACTGAATGTCAGAATGCTTTCCAACAGTTGCGTCAAGCTCTATGTTCTGCACCAGTATTAGGTACTCCAGACTATACTAAGGCTTTCACACTCTATGTACACGAGAGGGATGGTTGTGCACTCTCAGTTTTAGTACAGATACACGGTGATAAGCAGCGTCCTTGTGCATATTTTTCAGCTGTCCTCGATCCAGTCGCTCGTGCGTTGCCTGGGTGTTTTCGTTCTGTTGCAGTGGCAGCTGTGTCCATACGTCAGAGTGAAGGGATAGTCTTGTCACATAGATTGCTTGCGTTAGTACCCCATGCTGTTGATGCCCTTTTGAACCAAACCAAAACGCAGCATTTAACTAGTGCTCGTTTGACAGGATATGAATTGACACTTTTGGCCCCTCATATCACCTTGAAAAGATGTTCAACCCTTAATCCGGCTACTCTGTTGCCATATCCAGCTACTCAATCCCAGTCACAAGAGTCTCATGACTGTATATTCCTTATTGAGGAACAGACAAAGAGTCGTAATGACCTACAAGGTACGCCACTCTCAAATGTTGATGGAGGATTATGGGTTGATGGGTCCTGTTTGCGATTACCAGATGGCACGACATCAGCTGCATATGCAATTACGACGCTTCAGACGGTAGTTGAGACAGCTCACATTCCACAGAAGTCAGCTCAGGCAGCTGAGCTGATAGCATTGACGAGGGCGTGTGAACTTAGTACTGACTTGTCTGTCAACATCTATACCGATAGCCGCTATGCCTTTGGAGTGGCTCACGATTTTGGGTTGCTCTGGAAGGAAAGAGTCTTTCTTACATCACATGGGACGCAAATAGTGCATGGACGATTGGTGCATAATCTCCTGACTGCCTTGACATATCTGAAGAAAATAGCGATTGTTAAGTGTAGCGCACACAGGAAAGTGACTGATAAAATAGGACAGGGTAATGCCTTCGCAGATCGCATAGCCCGCGAAACTGCAATGCAGCGAAGCACCACATCTATGTATGTGGTGAAGTCACAGGCTGAACGTTGGCATGATGCTAGGAAGGAAGTGCTTGATATGCAGCGATCTGCCTCTGCAGAAGAACTTGAGCAATGGTCTAAGGAGGGAACATTGGATGATGAGGGTTGTTGGAGGAATAAAGACATGACTAAATGGAGACTGCCCACAGCCTATTTACATCCTATGATTCACATGGCACATGGGCCGGCACATGTTGGAGCATCCTCAATAACGAAGTTGCTTACGCAAGTTTGGGAGCATCCAGAAATTGCCGGCACAGCTAAAAAGATAGTGCAGTCCTGCTTGATTTGACTCCAGTACAATCCTGGAAAATGGACACGAACTCCAACAGGAGGGTTTGCTACACCAACTTCACCTTTTGAGGTTCTACAAATGGATTACATCCAGCTTGAACGCTGTAATAATCTAAAGTATGTTCTAGTGGCGGTATGTGCCTTCAGTAAGTGGATAGAGGCATACCCTACAAAAGATAATACAGCTCTTACTACAGCGAAGGTGCTTTTAAAGGAGTTCTTCCCTAGATTCGGTGTTTGCAAACTTTTGTGCAGTGACAACGGACCCCATTTCATTGGGCATGTTGTTGAGTATGTCTTGAAAGGATTGGGAATTAAGCAGAAGTTTCATGCTGCCTTCCACCCACAATCAGCAGGGCTAGTGGAACGATACAATTCAACCCTCAAACTTAAGTTGGCTAAAATCCAGGCTTCCACATCTCTGAAATGGCCTGATGCACTACCCTTGGCATTGCTGTCCATTAGATCAGTGCCACATACACTATCTGGCCTTACACCGTATGAGGTGGTATTTGGAAGGCCTATGAATATTTGGGGAATTCCTAAGCCACGCCCCATGCATGATGTACCTTGTATTTTGATTAGTGACTACCTATCCCAGTTGACTGACAGCTTGTTTTCTATTCATCAACAGGTTCGAGAAGCTCTTCCTGACAGGTCGCGAGGTGATGGTCATGATCTTCGGCCCGGTGACCAGGTGATGGTCAAAGCCTTCCAGAGGTCGAATTGTCTGGAGCCCAGATGGAAAGGTCCTGAGCAGGTGCTTCTGGCAACGAGAACTGCAGTCTGAGTGACCAATCGGAGGAATTGGGTCCATTCTACCCACTGCAAAAGAGTGCCGTCTGCCCTGGTGGAACCTGCTGCGCTCGCCGACTATCGACAGATTCTGGACACCGAGAGAGGCCAAGCCACATCACCTGAGGAACCTGAGGAAGTCTTCCCGGACCACACGATCCCTGGTACATCTCGATATCAGCTGCGACCCCGGAGAGAAACTGCATTGCTGAAAGAGACTGGTTGAGCAACCGTCCTCGGTTAGTGAGAGACTGAGCTGAAGAGGGGGGGGGATCTTTTGCTTAGTGACACCCATCTTAACCCTCAGTGAAGAAACCAACGGCTGCCCAGGACTTTAGAGCTCCATCTGTTTTGTGTTTCAGCATCAAGATGACCATGCCTATGAAAGAGACATCGACTGCTGCGAGAATCTGCAATAAGAAAATTATGTGCATTGTTGGGTTTACTGTCAGTGTGACCATTATGGCAGTAATAACTTGGGTTGTAGAGGAAGTGGCTCCTGTTCGACGAATACTTACTGCCACTACTCCAGCACCTATTGAGCACCACTACTTTACTCTCCCTTATCATGAGCAGAAGCATAGACAGTCTTATCTCAACAACACGTTCATTCAGATGTAACACCACACACATAATGCTACGAACATTACCGACTGTTGGGTGTGTGGAATAATGCCAGCACATCAGAAAAAGGGAGGAACACCTTTCATTCCTCTGCCATTCTCACACAATGGTTCTTGTAGGGCTTGGTTTGCGCTGCTCTGGGCTACCCATGTTGCTAATATTACTAAATATGATGTAGGAAGACTAAACTACCAGTTGAATAAAGTGTGTTACCCTGATGAGGAAGGAGATCCACAGGCCAAAGGAACTGTATGGGAAATGGAGGAGTATCGCAGAGGAAATTCCTCTACACACTATGAGGGTCATTACGATGGCAGACGGAAAAACAACCGACCACCATGGTAGCGGAAAATCACCGTCCGCAGGTACCGCGGAAACCCTGCCGACCCTATTAGGATCAACCGCCAAAATATTCCGTCTGCGGCGGTAGGAGGCATCCAAAAACCGCCCGAAGAGGGCAGAGAAAGTGGAAATGCAACCGCGACGGTCGGTAACATAGCGGAAACACAACAACCCGCCACCAGACACACGGAGTGACCGCCAATGCGATTATGATATCCCCGATGCCACAGCGGTACGTTCTGCTATCTCCATCCGCCGCGGTCACTAACAGTAATGAATGTGAGATATGGCGGAAGCCCTGCAGCATAGCCATCGCTGCGGATGCTCCGTGAAAAAAATGGCGGCCATGTAAAAAAAAACAACAATAAGGCCAGCAAATGCAGACAAGCAACTAGCCCTGCCCCCCCCCATTAACCTGAAACATCCCAATGACACACCCCCATGGCAAAGTCAAATATACAAATCACAGGACAACCCACACAGCACACCTGACTGCATTACACCATCTTGACACACCCACATAGCTGAGCATAAAACCAGCCCCTTCCCTGACCACAATCCTTTACACTACTCCAACCCTGAAGGAACACAACCCTGCAGCACATTGGATGGGCAAAACACCACACATCTCAGCAGCACAACACACACACACACACCACCTACACCACCCTCACAACTGCACCCCAAAACATCAGCACAGCACACACCTGTCAGAACACAGACAGGTTAACCACTAACCTTATATACCCGATACAGCGGAGCGATGGATGATGCTTAGTAACCCTATCCCCACAATGGAATTCCCTGCGAGCAACAAAACACCGCTCAACAAGCAACACCACCTCAGGGGAAAAAGGGAAAAGTAAATAGGGAGTAAAAAGAAACAGGTAGCAATGTGGCTGCAATGCACCCTCGGGAGAGCTGGCTCAGAGTTGGGAGCTTCACTCCAGCTGCCTAACCCCGCGTGCTCTGAAAACAAAAGAAAAACATAATGTAGGGGAAAACTAGGAATCTAGCAGTACAGAGAAGTATAGGTCTGGACGGTATCTACCAAGTTTTAACACTTACATGTAAATATCTTTTATCCGTTTCCAAGTCCTGGCTGATGACCGCAACACCACACTAGACTAGCGTCGCTCTCCGAGCCTTTCAACGGCTCCAAGCGCACTCTTGCTAGGAATAGTTCACCATAATAACGGGATGAAGAAAACGTCGCTCTCCGAGCCTTTCAACGGCTCCAAGCGCATTTGAGGTTCAGGTCAAAATCATCGGGGAATGAATGGAAAGTAAGTTGGAGCTCAAAACCGCTCTTCTTGCCTTGTAGAGTTCTTGGCAAAGGAAACAAAATCATCAAAGTAAAGTAATGCCGCGATGGCTTTCCCAACGGCTCGAACGCGCACACCAGCGCGTTTGTCTCAGTACAAAAAGGTGCCGTACTCTGGTACGAACTCGTGAAGAAGCCGAGCTTCTGCTTTTACCAGGAAATGCCGTGGTTGGATTTCCCCAGACCCGAATGCGCACTCCGGCGCTTTTCTAAATACCAACGGGCCGCGCTCCAACGCGGGCTCGTGAGGGTCTCGGTGCTTGGGGGTTCGTTGTAGACTGCAGCGTTCCACCTTAGCGTCTCGTTGGTTTGCAGGGCTGATCAGGATTGACAAGCACCAGAACGCGGTTGGGCGGAGCTTATATAGTGTCCGGTTAAAGGCCCACTTACACGTGTCGCTGGGCATTATGGGAGATGTAGTCATACTGATAGTACCACCGTTCGGGGGGTACTTAACCAGCCCGCTAGGTGCATGCAATCAGTGCCGATGCCTGACAGAACCCCCTCTCAACGGCCGGCACCTCGACGGTACGCCAGGTTTGGTGGGACACCTGGCATGAAAGCGCCTTAGCAGGCCAGGGCAATGAAGATTAGAAACCGGTTCCCATGATCGATCCTCGGGACCATATCCCTTCCAGTCAATGAGATAATGCACCTTTCCCCTTATGTATTTGGAATCGAGCACCTCCCTCACCTCATACTCCTCTTGGCCATCTACATCTAGGGGCTGTGGTTTTGGGACCAATCTAGTGTGAGGGTTGCAGGGCCTTAACAGGGATACATGGAACACAGGGTGAATGTGCCAGGATGAGGGGAGTGATAGTTTCATCGCCACAGGATTCACTATGCCCACAATGGGATAGGGGCCCACGAACTTAGGTTTCAGACGTGTGTTCCCTTTTATCCTCAGGTGTTTTGTGTTCAGCCATACTTTATCACCTATCTCATAGGAAGGCCCTGAGGATCGCTTTTTATCAGCGTAAAGTTTGTCACGCATTTGGGCTGTAGCTAACTGCGTCTTGGCCGACTTCAACACTGCCCTCAAATGTGCATGGTGCTCTTGGACGGTAGGGTGTTTAGTGTGTACGGGCCACTCAAAGGGTAACATGTTCGGATGGTAACCAGTTAGACAAAAGAAGGGGGAACAACCTAGAGAGGAGTGCTCAGCGTTATTATACGCAAACTCAGCCATCCACAGTAGCGTGCTCCATTCTTCCTCATGAAGTAACGTGAAGCACCTGAGATATTGCTCTAAAGTTTGGTTCAGCCTATCTGTTTTGCCGTCAGTCTGCGGATGGTAGCTAGTAGACAGACGGGCTTCCACCTTCATTATGTCACACAGCGCCTTCCAAAATCTTGAAGTAAATTGCGTTCCTCTGTCGGTAATGATAACCGCTGGGATCCCATGTAAACGTACCACGTGCTGCAGAAACGTTTGGGCCAACACCACGGCGGTGGGCAATGTCTTCATGGCGATGAAGTGACCCATCTTGGTCAAATGGTCTATAATAACCAAAATGGTGTTATTGCCTAAACTAGGAGGCATGTCTACTATGAAGTCCATAGACAGCGTGTGCCAAGGTGTCGGAGGAATAGGGATGGGCTGAAGCAGTCCGCTTGGTCTTTTGTGTTGAGCCTTTCCCTGAGCACAAACGGCACATTCCGATACGTACGCTGCAGTGTCAGCTCGTAAGGACGCCCACCAGAAGTGTCTGTTCATTGCTTGTGTGGTTTTGAAAGTACCTAGATGGCCCCCCAGAGTGGAATCATGAACCCATCGCAAGGCCTGTTGCTGTAACGGCGCTGTTGGTAGATACAGCCTTTTGTCTTGATACAGTAGGCGATGCCGAGATGAACGGTGTTGTGGGTCTTCAGCTACCCACGCTAGCTCTTCTGTCCCAGTAGTTTGTTTTCTTACTTCCTCTATAAAGGCGTGCGTCGTGGCCGATGCTTGTTGATCCACCGGAAAGGAGGCGTTCTGCAATATGACAGGGTTTTCCTCAGCTGTTACTTGGCTAGTGTCGAGGGGGAGACGTTGTCGTGACAGAGCGTCTGCTTTTCCGTTTTGCGGCCCTGGGCGATACTTGATCACGAAGTCGTAATCA
The DNA here is from genome assembly GCA_963921515.1 of Calotriton arnoldi. Taxonomy (NCBI): domain Eukaryota; kingdom Metazoa; phylum Chordata; class Amphibia; order Caudata; family Salamandridae; genus Calotriton; species Calotriton arnoldi. Next base: position 1,295,878 of record CAWUFW010004824.1, read on the forward strand.
GAGAAGAATAAGGTCCATCGGAGTTGTCTGGGAGTCAAGGCTCTGGCAGTTTTTAGGAACAATAGGTTCCTATGATCGGTGTAGATTTCGACGGTGTGCCTAGCCCCCAACAGGTAATGCCTCCACTCCTCACACGCCCTCTTTATAGCCAAGAGCTCTTTGTCCGTAATGCTATAATTAACCTCACAGGAGGATAACTTCTTGGAGAAGAAGGCAACGGGATGCAGCTGACCTGTCTCAGGGTGTCTTTGGGAAAGAACGCCCCCAATCGCGTAGTGTGACGCATCTGTTTCCACCACGAATGGACGACTCGCATCGGGATGGCGCAATACAGGGGCTTTCGTAAAGCAGCTTTTTAATGTCTGAAAGGCTACTTCAGCAGGCTCAGTCCAGAGGAAGGATGCTCCTTTCCGCAGTAGATGTGTTAGGGGTTGTATTATACTAGAGAAACCTCTGATAAAGCGCCGGTAAAAATTTGCGAAGCCTAAAAAGCTCTGCAAGGCTTTTAGGCTGGAAGGAGATTCCCATCGGATGATAGCCTGTGTTTTCTTGTCGTCCATGCATAATCCACCAGGCCCTATGATATAGCCCAAGAACTCTACCTCAGAGGTGTGGAACAAGCTTTTCTCCAGCTTGGCGTAAAGTGCATATTTTTGCAAACGTTCTAACACTGCAGTAACGTGACCAACATGCTCCTCCATGGAAGTTGAGTAAACCAGAATATCGTCTATATAAACGATGCACGATACGTCCAGGAGACCCCTCAGCACTTCATCCATGAAGAATTGGAATGCGGCGGGGGCGTTGCAGAGACCGAAGGGCATAACCCGGTACTCATACAACCCAAACTTTGTCCTGAAGGCGGTCTTCCACTCGTCTCCTCGCCTCACTCTCACCAGGTGGTAGTCACCCCGAAGGTCTAGTTTGGTGAACACTTTAGCTGTTTTTAACTGATCCAACAGCACGGGGATTAAGGGTAGAGGATACCTGTTCTTTATGGTAGCGCTATTGATCGCCCTATAATTGATGCAAGCCCTTAAGCCACCCTCCTTCTTTGGTATGAAAAAGATCGGGGAGGAGGCTGGAGACGAAGAAGGACGTATGAACCCAGATGATAACATTTCGTCTAGGTACTGCTTCAGGTAAGTAGTTTCAGCCTCCGTCAGAGCGTATATCCTACTGCATGGTATGCTGGCTCCTGCCTCCAGATCAATTACACAATCATAGTCCCTATGAGGGGGTAGCCTTCCTGCTTCTTGTTTATCAAAGATGGCATGGAATCTTTCGTACACTTCCGGTAAGGTAGTGGCACAACACACTAACTGCTCCTTACAAGCACTAGCAAGCTGACCCGCTGGACTGGTTTCCATGTGGGTGATTTTAGCAGTGTCTTTTGTGCAGTGTTCCCGGCAAAAGGCAGAGTTCATTGTGACGGTACGAGCTGCCCATTGAACCAAGGGGTCATGAAGCGTTAGCCAGAGCATCCCCAATATGAGCTTGAAATGGGGGCATCGATCAAGTCAAACTGTATATACTCAACATGACTTGCTCCAACTTGCATCAGTATAGGTCGTGTGTGAAAACGTACAGGGCCTGACGTCAGGGCTGTGCCGTCCACAGCTTTCACTTTTTCAGGTGTCTCTTTTCGTTCACACGGAATACCAAGTTCTTGGGCATACCGTTGATCTATGAAATTGCCCGTAGCCCCCGAATCCAGCAGAGCATGAACCACAATTGATGACCCAATGGGCAAGTCCAACAAAACGCAGACGTTCATATGGGCTACTGAGGTTTGTATGGTGTTGGCCGCTGCCGGAAAGACCTCTTTCTCACTAGGCCTCAAACAAGGGGTCTCATTCTTGTTCGGGCATGTCAGTTTCCCAGGTTCTCAAAGGTATGTTCCACCACATATTGGTTCTTGGTTTCTGAGTTCCCCTTAATCACCGTCTGTGTTCGGGCATTGCAGTCCCTGATAAAGTGGCCTGGTTTTCCACAATACAGACATAGTTTTTGTCTCCGTCTTTTCTCTCTTTCGGCTTGGCTAAGGGGCCCCCTAGTCCCGCCGATTTGCATGGGTTCGGACCCTTCAATGGGGGTCGGCCGTTCATCCAGTACTGGTTTTGGATGAAAGGGAAGGAACCGGGTGTCAGCACGTTGTTTGTCCCCTTTCCTTTCCTGAAGTCTGTGGTCCAACTGTACGGTTAAGTCAATCAATTCATCACAGGTAGCAGGCATCTGTACTACTTGGGCCAATACATCCTTAAGCTCACCTCTTAACCCTTGGTAGAACAAAGAGGTTCTTTTCTCCAGTGGCCATTCCGTTTCCACAACTAGTCTGTTAAAGGCAGTTATATAGCTAAGCAGGTCCTGTGTGCCTTGTTTAAGGGAAAGAAGCTCTTTGTCCAGCGATAATTGATGTGCCTTTCGGTCAAACAACCTGCGCATTGCCCCACAGAAGTCCGAAAAGTTATATAGAACGGGGTCGTCTCGTTCTATCAGAGGAAAAGACCAGCTAGCAGCGTTGCCTCCCAAGTACAACATGACAAAGGCCGTCTGGGCTTGGTCATTAGGGAACACAGTCGGTTTACATAGGAAATGCAGTTTGCATTGACCCAAAAAGACCCCAAATTTCTTTGGATCCCCAAAAAACCTCTCAGGAGGGGCCAGGGGTAACTGTAAGGGTTGTATGACCTGTATGGAGGAAGGGCCTGTCTGAGAAGGAGTGGAAACAGACGGATGAGAGAAGAACCCGGTGTCTGGCTGACCCCTTTTGCTGCCTGGGCTCCCCATCTTAATACAGGGTCTTGTGACGAAGGCGGGGTGGTAGAGTCCAATCCTTGATGTAGGAGCTCCCCTTTGTCCCAGCAGGGGTCTGGCGAGAGAGGCCCGCTACTTCCCGCCTCATGGTGCCCATCTCGTTTTTAAGTTCTAGACTCTCACCTCTGAAGGCCTCCACCTCCATTCTCAAAACGGTTAAAGTTTCTAACACTGTGGTAAGAATAGTGTTCGTATCCATCGCTCAGGCTGTAGGTATCCGTGGGCTTGTCAATTTGTCAGAACACAGACAGGTTAACCACTAACCTTATATACCGGATACAGCAGGAGCGATGGATGATGCTTAGTAACCCTATCCCCACAATGGAATTCCCTGTGAGCAACAAAACACCGCTCAACAAGCAACACCACCTCAGGGGAAAAAGGGAAAAGTAAATAGAGGGGAAAAAGGGAAAAGTAAATAGGGAGTAAAAAGAAACAGGTAGCAATGTGGCTGCAAAGCACCCTCGGGAGAGCTGGCTCAGAGTTGGGAGCTTCACTCCAGCTGCCTAACCCCGCGTGCTCTGAAAACAAAAGAAAAACATAATGTAGGGGAAAACTAGGAATCTAGCAGTACAGAGAAGTATAGGTCTGGACGGTATCTACCAAGTTTTAACACTTACATGTAAATATCCTTTTATCCGTTTCCAAGTCCTGGCTGATGACCGCAACACCACACTAGACTAGCGTCGCTCTCCGAGCCTTTCAACGGCTCCAAGCGCACTCTTGCTAGGAATAGTTCACCATAATAACGGGATGAAGAAAACGTCGCTCTCCGAGCCTTTCAACGGCTCCAAGCGCATTTGAGGTTCAGGTCAAAATCATCGGGGAATGAATGGAAAGTAAGTTGGAGCTCAAAACCGCTCTTCTTGCCTTGTAGAGTTCTTGGCAAAGGAAACAAAATCATCAAAGCAAAGTAAAGCCGCGATGGCTTTCCCAACGGCTCGAACGCGCACACCAGCGCGTTTGTCTCAGTACAAAAAGGTGCCGTACTCTGGTACGAACTCGTGAAGAAGCCGAGCTTCTGCTTTTACCAGGAAATGCCGTGGTTGGATTTCCCCAGACCCGAATGCGCACTCCGGCGCTTTTCTAAATACCAACGGGCCGCGCTCCAACGCGGGCTCGTGAGGGTCTCGGTGCTTGGGGGTTCGTTGTAGACTGCAGCGTTCCACCTTAGCGTCTCGTTGGTTTGCAGGGCTGATCAGGATTGACAAGCACCAGAACGCGGTTGGGCGGAGCTTATATAGTGTCCGGTTAAAGGCCCACTTACACGTGTCCCTGGGCATTATGGGAGATGTAGTCATACTGATAGTACCACCGTTCGGGGGGTACTTAACCAGCCCGCTAGGTGCATGCAATCAGTGCCGATGCCTGACAACACCATGGCACGTCACAAAATGCCAAAATTCACTGACACTGAGTTGACAGTAATGGTAGATGAGATAATCAGAGTAGAACCACAACTCTTTGGCAACATGGTCCAACAGTCACCATTAGCCACAAGAACAACCATGTGGGCAAGGATAGTGGGCAAGGTCAATGAAGTAGGGAATGTGCCCCGCAACAAGAATGAAATCATGAGGCGGTGGCATGACCTGAAGAGTGTCGTCAAGAAGAGGAGGGCCAAGAACCGTGAGCTGGCTGTGGCGACTGGTGGAGGCCCTCCCATCCCACCAAAACCCTTCACTGCGTGGGAGGAGAAGGTGCTTGCCATACTGCATCCAGAGAGTCTTGAAGGAATACCCGGGGGTGAAGGCTGGTAAGTACCAACTAATGTATACCATGAAACTGCCATGTACTGTCTTGAACAACTACAAAGATACATCCCTGAGGCACAAGTACACACATCTGCACCCCAAAAACACACACAGGTCACACTCATTTTACATCCACACCACCTCAAACATCACAAAGGTAGACCACATCTACTGTGTTGTATGTGCCCAGGCAAACAGCACTACAACTCCCACCAGGCCCCCTTGGCCCACAGCGCAGCAGGATGGACTACTCCCCCACCCACAACCATGTGGCAGTCATTGTGTGCCTCACCCTCACCTAACAGGTAGGTAGCCATCTTGACAGGGAGGTGTCTTTGGAATAGGGAGGCCAGCACTACAACTCCCACCAGGCCCCCTTGGCCCACAGCTCAGCAGGATGGACTACTCCCCCACCCACAACCATGTGGCAGTCATTGTGTGCCTCACCTTCACCTAACAGGTAGGTAGCCATCTTTACAGGGAGGTGTCTGTGGAATAGGGAGGCCAGCACTACAACTCCCACCAGGCACACCCTGCCCCATCCCTCAGCATGAAGGAGCACTCCCTCCCACCCAGAAGCATGCCTCAGCAATTGTGTGCTTCACCCTCACCTAACAGGTAGGTAGCCATCTTGACAGGGAGGTGTCTGTGGAATAGGGAGGCCAGCACTACAACTCTCACCAGGCCCCCTTGGCCCACAGCTCAGCAGGATGGACTACTCCCCCCACCCACAACCATGTGGCAGTCATTGTGTGCCTCACCCTCACCTAACAAGTAAGTAGCCATCTTGACAGGGAGGTGTCTTTGGAATAGGGAGGCCAGCACTACAACTCCCACCAGGCCCCCTTGGCCCACAGCTCAGCAGGATGGACTACTCCCCCACCCACAACCATGTGGCAGTCATTGTGTGCTTCACCCTCACCTAACAGGTAGGTAGCCATCTTGACAGGGAGGTGTCTTTGGAATAGGGAGGCCAGCACTACAACTCCCACCAGGCACACCCTGCCCCATCCCTCAGACAGCGATGCATATGTAACTGTGACAGAAACAGAACTGTGACTCAACTAAACCCATGTGTAAGCAAATCAGGGACCAAATATGCCCTGCACAGAATGACATGTGCAAATTCCATGGCTGCTGAGCATGAAGGACTCAATAAAAACGCATGGTCTGTGGAGCAAATAAATACAAGCACAGAACATTACAAAGGTATGCATGAGATAACAATGTGACAATGTCTAATACATGTGCATATGTAACATCTGTCGGGAAGAGTAATCATCTTCGATGCATCACATCAAATTGCATGGCAACCAGTTGTCAGATGACAACTCATCAGTCCCATACAAAGAGTGTCAAGTTGGCCATGGCATCCAATGACTTGTCACACCATGGAACAAGATGTATGTACCTCCACATCATGTCATGACGAACAACACTGTGCAGACATTCTACTCATGAAATATGTAACTGTGTGTTGCATAACATGTAAATAAGAGACATCAAACACAGCAAGCCATATGGCTGTAAGTCAATGACCATGTACCCTCTGTTCCACAGGTGACCAACAACTGACTGCAGAGGACAACAACCTCAACTTGCAGAGCCAGTCTCCTTCCTCGGAACATGGACACTCGGATGCGGAGTTCCTGGATTCTTTGGACGAGGAGCTCCAAGCCGGCCCATCTGGTGTGCCAGGGCACAACCGGTCACATGACCCCACTGCCCCCCCACCATCAGCAACACCAACAACGCTGACCCCTGCTGGAACGACCTGTGCCTCCACCACCACCACCACTACCACCTTTGCCTGCAACATCCAGCCAGCCACAGAGGATGCCCAGCCCACACCAACAACTGTGGAGGGCAGGCGTGTGGCCAGAGTGGTGAGGCAACAGGCCAGTGATAGCAGGGCAGGTGGGAGGACAAGTGGGACTCCAACACCGGACACTGTGACCGAAGCCCTGGCTAACATCACCAGAGTTGTGGGTGCCTATGAACAAACACAGGCACAAATGGGCCAGGCCCACGAAGATGCCCTGGAGCTCCAAAGTCTGCTGAGGTCCATGGACAACCGTATGGGACAAATTGTGGACCTCATGGGCCAGTTAGTGGCGGTACTGAGGGATAGGCCAGTGCCACATCACACAACTCCACCTCCCCCCGTTGTCCCGCAGGATGACAGTTCATCATCCACCCCTGCGGGCACGGAGAGGGGTGACTCCTCAGACCCCACTGGCCCAACAGACGATGCCCCCCCTGCCAAAAGAAGGAGGGGCCATCCAAAGAAAAACTTGGGACTCACCCGTGGCAAAGCACCTGCCAAACGTCAGTCGAGGAGCCAGCCATGATGGCAACACTCTTCACCCTGCCATTGACTTTGAACACTGCCCTTACCCACACTGCCATGGAAATGGCATCCGTCCTGTTGGACTGTGTCGCCACATCACTGTGGTGCCTACCTGATTGTCTCATCTGCCATCACTGCCAACTCCTAGATTCACCATTCACACTCATGTAAATATCCACTTACCTCTCACATATACCCATTGACAATAAACAACAATAAGGCACCAATGGATTTGAGTCTGCTCCATCTTTATCACTGTATGTGCAATGTTTACCATGGTTACAATGTCACAGTAGCATGGAACCTCTGTAGGCAAGGAGAGGCAGAAGGGACCTAGCAAAAGACAACAGAACAAAAGTCACTAGTCAGGTTGTGGCATCACAGCCATCACACAACACATGTCCTCAACGTACAACAACATGCACACATTACAATGTGCAACTGTACCAACATAGACATCCTGTAGCTGTGCCAAACTACCCTGTATCCAACACATAGGCAGCCAGCGCTGAGTCAACAACAGGATGCACTCACAAAGATCACATAGACCTCCACCCAAACAACTACATCAACAGACAATGGACCAGTTGTACATCGTCACCCACCTTCAAGTGAAGTAGCAGTTGATGAGCTGCTGACGCTGGTCGACACCTTCCTCCTCACCACTATCCTCGTCACTAGACATTTGTGGGTTCGCAGGTGGGGGCCTCGGCTGGTCATCATCGTCCAGGATCAGGGGATTTGTTTCCGTAAGGCCAGGTTGTGCAACATGCAGCATGCAACCACTATCTGACACACCTTTTTGGGGAGTACATGAGTGCCCCTCCGGTCCGGTCCAGGCATCGAAATCTCGATTTGAGGAGACCAAAGGTTCGCTCCACCACCCGACGTGTTCTACCATGGGCATTGTTGTAGCGGACGTCAGACGGTGTCCTAGGATTGCGTAGTGGGCTCAGCAACCACGGTCTGTTTGATTATGCAGAATCACCTAGGTGTGAAATAAACATAACGATTCAGTAATACTACTGTGGCAGAGGACAGCATGGCACACACAGCACACAACTTGACTCTGCCTACTCACCCACAATCCATGCCCGCTCCGGAAGAAGATTGGCCATCAGCTGGGGCACAATGCTGTTGTGCAGGATATATGAATCATGCGCAGAGCCCGGAAACTTGGCACATACATGCGATATGATCATATCGGCCAGGCACACCTCCTGCACATTGATGGAATGGGAATGTTTGCGATTCCGATGGATTTGTTCCCGTGCCTGTGGTGGAACCAGGCCAACATGTGTGCAGTCAATTGCACCTACAACATTCGGGATGTGGCTAAGGGCATAAAAATCCGCCTTTACATCCGCCAAAGCCGCACGCCTTGGAAAACTGATGTATTGGTCCTTGTATCGCATCATGGCCAACAGGAAATCCCTTAGCACCATGCTGAAGGTGGGCTGAGACATCCCCCCTGCAATGCCCACTGTCTCCTGGAATGACCCACTAGCCAGGAAATGCAGTGCCGCCATCACCTTTGTTGTGGTAGTCAATGCTGTTGGGTATGTCCTGCCAGCCCGCAGGTGAGGATCCAACATGGCACACAGGTCTTGGATGTTCGTGCGGTCCAGACGGAATCTGCGTATCACGTCATCATCCTTTATGTTAGCCAGCAGGGTGACAGGACGATACACATTAGGTCGCCTCCTAGGTGAGATGAAAGGGGACACGTCATTGCAATAGACCATGAGATGTGCACAACTCTGAACCTTCTGATTCACACAGCGCAAACATTGACTGGCATCACAATGCACATATACAGTGCAAGTCAATAGTCGTGACACATAGAGATCACATTGTACTACAGTTCTTCAGTATTACCACTGTGAGAACAACAAACATGGAAACTGTGTCTGTGAATGGTGATAGTCACATTCCAGAATCTGGTGCAAACAGCACGGACAGTAAATGATACCGGACATGTGTGAAACAGAAACACCGCTGTCTTCAAAATGTCTGCTGTACGTGCCACACATTCTTGTGCAGACATGACAGGGAACACATGAACTACACAATTTATCCAGTTCTGAAGGACTCAGCATGGAATGTGAGCCAATAATAATCCACACAAGTCTAGAGACACTCACAGACATATTCACAAGCCTGTGCCAATATCCACTGTCATCAGTAGACATGCCATACATGCTGTTACACACAATTCTAAGTCAGTCAATGACTAATGATGAACAGCAAATGCATATGCAGTCTTGACGTGAATCAAGACACAACAACACAACTGCACAATACTATCAGCAGGCACACAGATTGTCAATGTGGCACACAAAAAGTGGATAAGGTACGTGATCCAAAAGGACTGTAGACAAACGACAATCTGCACTAAAGTTGCACTATGACATGCAGAATGAAGCTTGCACTGCCCAGACACACAACTGAAGTGCAACATTTGCCATGGAGCTAATACTCCAGCTGCTTGGACATACAACAGTGACACAGAAACAACCTACACCACCACCCGGACAAAGCCACACCACTACACAAAAAAGGTCAGCGCATGGACATACTGAGTAGATACTGAAGATACAACAGCCTCATGCACATAACAACAGGGGATGTCATCGCACGACACAGGTACCAAAGGACAACTATCAAAAGCATCCTGAGCCACATGCCACCCAGCCTGTCAGGGACAACAAAGCGGACTCTCAACATTCCTCTGCAGACAAAGATGCTGGCTGTGCATCACTTGTTGGCCTCTGATACCATTAGAACAACAAAAGTCTGAGTCAGATGGGTGCCACAGCCAGCCCTATCAAGGTATATCTCACCTGTCTTGGATGCCATCATTAGCTTCAGTCAACAGCACCATCAGTTCACCCACACAGCGCAGGACCAGCTTGTGCGATCAAAAGGCTACCACACCATAGCAGGCTTATCCACACGTGTCAGTTCAATATCACTGCACACGTGTCCTAATTGTGCACCCTGCCAAAACTGCAAACACTTACTGCACATGAAACCACATGCAATGCTGTACTGTCCAGGCCAATTGTGGGTCACCTCCCACTGGTCACAGATGCCATGTCAAACTTAACATTCAGTGAGCACCAGCCCCACATTTGCCTACAGTCCCTCACCAAGCCAACATTCCTCATGTGGACAAGGTCAATGCACCTGTCCCTGTTGTGTACCAACGTAACCCACCACACACATCAAATCCACTAGCAACACACTCACAACTGTGGAAATATACATGTACCAAAATCACATATGACAGGCCAAACAACATGAGCACATACCAGACACAATGTCCCAAGTAATGGTGATGACATTTGGCAGATACGGAGACAAAACATACCCAAAGGCAGGGAAACAAGTGAAAAATGATAAGGATATACAGAATGCCAAGTGTGCCGGTGATGAAATCAACATCCTTGAGTATGTAGAGCACACACATGTCCATGTGGACATATACTGTAGGATTTGCTACTGCGAACAATTACATTACATGAAGGCAGTAACAGGTGATACCAAACAGACAACAGTGTGACACATGTGGTGAGTCATGAAAATAATGCTGAGATGTTTGTACAATCATGTACTGTATAGTGACATATTGTGTGAGACATGGACATGTGTGTAAAATTTGGGGTCAGATATGAAATTGTGTGAAGAGTTTGGGGTCAGATATGAAATTGGGGGCAAATTCTGGGGTCAGATATGAAGATGTGTGTCAATGTGGGCTCACAAATGAAATTGTATAGAAGTAATGTGCCCCATTGGTACTTTCAGTGTGAAATTTGGTGTTAGGTATGAAATTTAGGCTGTCATAACTTACTATAGCCCATTTGATTTCCATCAAGTGCCCTGATATTTTGTAAGTGACCACTGTTCGAAGTACAGATATGACCCATGACATTGACACAGCACAATGTGTCCATTGGTGCCGTAAGCGTGCTCAGTCAACACTCTCACGCCCATAGTCAACAATGTCAAGCTGCACCCTCGCCGTAGCTACCGCATGCCACCAGCGGTGTGTCACCGCCATGGCCCAAGACACCATAGAGGGATTGATAGGCAAATACACATGTCTAATGGCGGTTGGCATGCTCCGACACCCAGATCCCGGTCACTCATAGCAATGCATGTGCCCAGAATCGCGGTAGCTACCGCATGCCACCAGCGGTGTGTCACCGCCATGAACCATGCCCTGCCAGCCAATGGGAAGTGCAATCGCGGTTGCCTGATGCAACTTTGAAAATCGCGGTAGGCGTGCTCCGCCACCGCGGAGGCGGTCATTGGATGGATTTGAATGAGGCAGACCTGGAACACCAATTGCAGCAGCTTAGAACCACAGACACGAGCCCTGGGGGCTATATATGTGCGTGAGGGAGCCACACATTGCCACAGCTCACAGAGCCTGCTGCCTGAGACCCCTCACCTGCTGCTGCCTCCAGGGACTGCTGCCTGAGACCCCTCACCTGCTGCTGCCTCCAGGGACTGCTGCCTGAGACCCCTCACCTGCTGCTGCCTCCAGGGACTGCTGCCTGAGACCCCTCACCTGCTGCTGCCTCCAGGGACTGCTGCCTGAGACCCGTCACCACCAACTGCCGCTGCTGCTGTCTCATGCTCACAGTGATGGCGAGGACTGAGAAGATCCGTGCCACTCCCTTCACCCCCGAGGAACTTGAGGTCCTGGTGGACGAGGTGCTCACCCAGTATCCAAGGCTATATGGTGTGCCTAATGTCGTGGTAAGTATCTCAGGGTATGAGTGAGAGTGTAGGTGGGGCACACACGAAGTTGATCTGCTGCAGTATGTGCATGAGAGTGTGGTGGTGGGTCATGCACTGCCTAGCATGCTGTTTCCAGGGGGAAGGTGTGTTCAGCCTATTCCACACGTTTGCCTGCCTGCACATCCAGATGTGAGTGAAATGTGATGTCTGGTCAGACATACAGTGTGGCTGCACCTTTTCAATTCAGGAGTCAGGACAGTGATTTACTGTCTGAATGTCTTTGTGTGTCCCTGATGTCCTTCACAGGCCCATCTGTGGCCTTAGCTAGTGTAGTTGTCCAGATGGTAGTGAGGGCATTGTTTCTGACTCAATATGTGCCTCATCTCTGGTTCTGCACTATGCTCAGGACCTCAGTCCCCAGGGTGAAACTCTTGTTGGTCAATCAGCTATGACACTGTACATTCCAACATTCTTGTGCCCAGACCCTTCCATCACCACCGGCATGTGCACATACTTGCATGTGTTGGCACTGTTTGTGTTTCCAAATAGTCCCTCCATGTAAAAGATGAGATGCCCCACGTTGGACCTCTGTGTGACCCCAACTGGCCTGCACATTCATTGCCCAATCAGACAGTGACACAACACTGGATGTACACAGTGTCAAATCTGTGCTTTTCCTCTTGACTCTCCGTCAATGAGCCATTACAGAGATGTAGATTGCACAAGACAGGCCTTGTGATGAGGGTTTGCGTTTGTGAGGTCATGTCCCTCAATGTGACCTCCATGACACAGTGTGGCAGTTTAAGGGCAAGTGCTTTGAGGGCTGCGCAGTGTTGGGCACAGTGAGTATTCACAGTGACATATGTAGTAATGTCCTGCATGTCTTGGTATTCCCAGAAACTTGCAGTAGATGTGGTCAGCATACACATTTTGCTTTCTGCTGGCATCCTGCATGGCTTTGAGATAGGCATGTACTTTGTCCACCCTCATACCTGCATGCATTAATGTGTTTTTCACACATGATGATGTTCGAATGTCGCAGATTTGTTGTCTCTGCTGAAGTTAGGGCAGAAGTTGGTATGAGTCTGTGTCATGCTCCTGCACTGTGAAATGGTGGTAGGTTACACTGATTATTGCACCCTCTTGTCTCCCAAGTCTGCAGCTCAAAGTCAACCAGCGCAAGGCCATGTGGAGGGCCATTGCATGCAAGGTGCGTGCACTGGGTGTCTCCAACCGACGGCGCTCCCACTGTCACAAGAGGTGGGATGACATCTGCCGGCTGAGCAGGAACGTGGCTGAGATGACACTGGGGCTGATCCCTCGGTCCGGCAGGTTGGCGCGGCGCAGCATGACACCACTAATGGCACGCATTTTACCTGTGACGCAGCCTGAACTGGATGCACGTCTGAAGGGGCATCAGCAGCAAGCTGGTGGTGAGTATTCTGTGAGTGTGACTTTGGGTGTTGTTTGGCTGCATGTGCTCCAAGCCTGGGCCAGTGCAGGGCTGTGATGTTGCTGGTGTGATGCAATGGCCTGTAAGTGGCCGCGGTGTTGGGTGCAGTTGTCATGCATTCCCCTACATGTACCTTCCCATGTCATTGGTGTAATGGCCCTTGAGTTCACATTTGTAGTTGTGGCCTTCTGGTATCATCTTCATTGGTGTCGTCACGGACATCCCATGTCAGGGTCTAGCAGAGTGCATGATATGAGTGTGCCATCATCAATGTGTGCATTGCCTGACGTCTGATTTGTGCTTACTACACATCTAACAACAATGTGCAATTGTAGTTGTGCCCCAAGTTACGACATGGTGGATGGCATGTGCTCATGGCCATTGTGTGCGGATATGTTGGAGTCTGTCTCTGTGTAGGACACTTCTGCTGGCTCAAGATGTGACAGTGGCAACATGTTGTGAGTAGGATCTTTTACCCACTCATGGCCCTAGGTGTGCACAGAGGGATTTGTGTGACTGGTTAGCTGAAGCCACCAACAGGCCAATTGGCAGTGTGTCCATCACATGGGTGAATTATGCCAAGTTTGCATGATGCCACGGTAATTTCGATGTTTGGATTGAGGTTGCACAGTGTCACTGCCCATGGTGTTGTCCAACATGGATGATTTTTCATCATTAGTGATGCTTCCCTTGCTGATATTTGTAAACTTGATGCAAATGTACTGATCCGACCTCTATCTCTTTCTCATGCAGCATCTCACATGGGCACGGAAGGACAGGGGACAGAGACCAGTGGTGAGGCATCAAGCACAACTGCTGCACACCAGCATAGTGACACGGATGTCACCAGCGCATAAGAGGGGGACAGTAGTCTTCTAGAGGACTCACAGCCAGAGACGCAGACCTCTACGTCATCTGACGACGGCGGTGACGCTTCTATGTTTTCTGCCGAGGGTAACGGGGACTCTGCCTCCACGTCCACCACACAGCGTTCAGTGCCCACCCTCCGTGCTACTCCTACTGTTGCTGCCCATGTTCGCACCACAAAAAATGGAAGAGTGTCCTTCACCCCAGGCACCGCTGCCCCTGTCCCCCCTGCTGCCATCAGTGCTGAGTCTGTGGACCTTTTGCGCCAGCTGTGTGTGGGTCAGACAGCTCTCCTCAATGCATTCCTGGACCATGACAAAAAATTGGCACAGGTGGTGGCTTTCATGGAGGGCGTGCATTCCGACGTGGGTGGGCTACACCGGACTGTACAGTCTCTGGCCTCTGCAGTGACAGCAGCCATTCAACTTGCCCAATCCCATGGTCCAGTTCCAGTCCATAGGCCCACCACCCTGCCAGTGGCCGCATCTTATGATAGTGACCACACACCCCAGCCATCAAGGGACAGATACAGCACACGCAGCACACGGCAGCAGCAGCCAAAGCAGTCTAGGCCGCAGACACCATCCCCACAGACAGGTAAACCCACACCAGAGCGCAGAGGCAAAAGCACTTCAGGCCACACCCAGGGCAAGGATGGCAAGGAGCAGGCCTCAGGCTCACATGCCTCAGAGGCATCCCCAGCCAAGGACTCACTGGTCCCAAAAGTGTCTCGCAGAGACAAGCACACAGTTTCCGTGCCCAGTGAGAAACAGGTGCCTGCTAAGGGTACACGTAAGAAGGGCTCCAAGGCAAGTTCACCCACAACATCTACTCCCATCCAGAGCCCTGTGAAGCACAGGAAGGAGGCCACTGTAGGGGGACACCTGGTAAACAGGTGATGCAGGGGCAGAAGCATTCCGGGGCCAAGCGTCCCAAAGGATCCAGCACATCCCCAGAGGGGGGACCAGCATCTGCAGCTGATCCAGCTTTTGTGACCAGTGTGCCTGTTGTATACAGCCCACTTGGCCTTAATCCCAAGACAGGGAAGCCATATCAGATCCCCAAGAAGCGGAAGGGCACACTTCCAACTTCTCCCGCACACACTGGGTCTCGTGCAAGCATGAGTCCACCTCCACGTGCCACCAACCCACCTGGTCCTAGCAGCCCTCCGGCTTCCCAAACTACTGCTGGCTCTAATACACCTGGACCTAGCAGCTCAAGCTTCCCAGAACACTGATGGCTCTACCCCAGCTGGGCCTGTCTCTCCCCAAGCTAGTACCCCAACTGGCCCCGACAGACAGCCATCTCCCAGTCATACTGCCAGCCAAGTCTGAGTGTTGGTCACCCTCACACACATGTCTCTCCCACGTGGTACCATGGACTGCCCATTTTTGACGCCCTGAGTGTGTTGCTGACCATGGCAGGGTACTGTACCACACATTCCCAGTGCTGGATGTCATGTACCTCACCTGCACTTTGGACTGGCCACTGGCCTTGCTGTCGACTGATGTCCTAGACTTGCCTGTGCAGCTTCTCATGTTCCTCACCTGCACTTTGGGCTGGCCACTGGCCTTGTTGTTCAATGCTGTTTGCCCCTTGCCTGTGCAGCTTCTCATGTACCTCACCTGCACTTTGGACTGGCCACTGGCCTTGCTGTTCACTGATGTTTGCCCCTTGCCTGTGCAGCTTCTCATGTACCTCACCTGCACTTTGGACTGGCCACTGGCCTTGCTGTCGACTGATGTCCTAGACTTGCCTGTGCAGCTTCTCATGTTCCTCACCTGCACTTTGGACTGGCCACTGGCCTTGTTCACTGCTGTTTGCCCCTTGCCTGTGCAGCTTCTCATGTACCTCACCTGCACTTTGGACTGGCCACTGGCCTTGCTGTCGACTGATGTCCTAGACTTGCCTGTGCAGCTTCTCATGTTCCTCACCTGCACTTTGGACTGGCCACTGGCCTTGTTGTTCACTGCTGTTTGCCCCTTGCCTGTGCAGCTTCTCACGTACCTCACCTGCACTTTGGACTGGCCACTGGCCTTGCTGTTCACTGCTGTTTGCCCCTTGCCTGTGCAGCTTCTCATGTACCTCACCTGCACTTTGGACTGGCCACTGGCCTTGCTGTCGACTGATGTCCTAGACTTGCCTGTGCAGCTTCTCATGTTCCTCACCTGCACTTTGGACTGGCCACTGGCCTTGTTGTTCACTGCTGTTTTCCCCTTGCCTGTGCAGCTTCTCATGTACCTCACCTGCACTTTGGACTGGCCACTGGCCTTGCTGTTCACTGCTGTTTGCATCTTGCCTGTGCAGCTTCTCATGTACCTCACCTGCACTTTGGACTGGCCACTGGCCTTGCTGTCGACTGATGTCCTAGACTTGCCTGGGCAGCTTCTCATGTTCCTCACCTGCACTTTGGACTGGCCACTGGCCTTGCTGTTCACTGCTGTTTGCCCCTTGTCTGTGCAGCTTCTCATGTACCTCACCTGCACTTTGGACTGGCCACTGGCCTTGCTGTTCACTGCTGTTTGCCCCTTGCCTGTGCAGCTTCTCATGTACCTCACCTGCACTGTGTCCTGGCCACTGGCATTGTTGTTCACTGCTGTTTGCCCCTTGCCTGTGCAGCTTCTCATGTTCCTCACCTGCACTTTGGACTGGCCACTGGCCTTGCTGTTCACTGCTGTTTGCCCCTTGCCTGTGCAGCTTCTCATGTACCTCACCTGCACTTTGGACTGGCCACTGGCCTTGCTGTCGACTGATGTCCTAGACTTGCTTGTGCAGCTTCTCATGTTCCTCACCTGCACTTTGGACTGGCCACTGGCCTTGTTGTTCACTGCTGTTTGCCCCTTGCCTGTGCAGCTTCTCATGTACCTCACCTGCACTTTGGACTGGCCACTTGCCTTGCTGTTCACTGCTGTTTGCCCCTTGCCTGTGCAGCTTCTCATGTACCTCACCTGCACTTTGGACTGGCCACTGGCCTTGCTGTCGACTGATGTCCTAGACTTGCCTGTGCAGCTTCTCATGTTCCTCACCTGCACTTTGGACTGGCCACTGGCCTTGTTGTTCACTGCTGTTTGCCCCTTGCCTGTGCAGCTTCTCATGTACCTCACCTGCACTTTGGACTGGCCACTGGCCTTGCTGTTCACTGCTGTTTGCCCCTTGCCTGTGCAGCTTCTCATGTACCTCACCTGCACTTTGGACTGGCCACTGGCCTTGCTGTCGACTGATGTCCTAGACTTGCCTGTGCAGCTTCTCATGTTCCTCACCTGCACTTTGGACTGGCCACTGGCCTTGCTGTTCACTGCTGTTTGCCCCTTGCCTGTGCAGCTTCTCATGTACCTCACCTGCACTTTGAAGTGGCCACTGGCCTTGCTCTTGTCTGACGTTTGCTGCATGACTGTGTGAAATGTAAATAAAAAGAAGATATTTACTCCTGTTGTCTGCCTTGTCGATTTCCTTGCTAAATAAAGGGTTACTGTGTGGGTAGTGTTTACTGTGACCCATGCTCTATTCTCCACTTCAACATTGCCAATGTATTGTTACTTCTGATCATGTTGTTTCAACTTTTGTGGCCCAGACTTCTGCATCTGTGTGTGTTGGCTTGGTAGTATGTGTGTTTGCTGGGGACTGATTGGCTTCCTGGGTGTGTTGGTGTGTGTGTGATATTTAGATTGTTGTTGTGTGTGTTCAAGGTGTGTCACTCATCTCTGTTTGTAACTGGTATGTGTGTTGTGCAAGAAACCAAATGGTATGCTGTTCCTAATGAACACTGTTGGTTGATGTCCAAGTAGTGATATATGATTGTTAAATCACGACAGGCAGGAGAAAATATCCTCCTTTCGGAAAAAGACCCTCACACACCCAAGTCACAGGATGTATTGCCTCATCATCGGGTCTGCTCCTTATCGGGTCGGCGCTGCAATACCCGATTGGCGCCCGAATCGGGGCCTTTTAACGGAGATCTTTATTCCTGTTGCCGTAAAATGTAGTGTGTGTAAGGGCTTTGTGAAAAGTGTAGATGTGGAAGGTGCAGAGGTGAAATTAAAAGTAAGAGGAAGCAGTCCACTCAGAATTATTTTAATGAACGTGGTTGCTGTCTTAATTAAAAAACGTGATTAGTGCGCACCCCTCTTATAAGGTATTGGGGATGTGCGCCAAAGAGATCAACATGTTTCTTGCCATTAATTCAATTAGAAGGCAATTCTTCAGGATCGATTTAAAATCTAACTACACTTTTTGGTGGTGGATCCGAATAGTAAAATAAGTGTCCACTCATACAGCACCCTAAAAAGTGGTACCTGTTGAATTAGAGCATCAACCTATGGAGAAAAATTCATAAAAAGTTGATTCAACATGTATTGTAATCATTACATTGCTGATGTAGTGTTCAGTAAGTGAAACTTACTCGTGCTACTAACGCATGCATCACACAAGGTTGTTTGTGACCATGCAAGATGGCTATGATTCAAGTAAAAAACATTCGGCAAAAATGTATATGTAAACAGCAACCAAGATCGTCAACTTATTCTATAAAAATACACACTCACCCTAATTAGGTCAAATTACTGCTTCATCGTGTACCGGCAGAATTTAAAACACTGAATAGTGCAGTGCCCTGGTCATGAGTAGATGAATTTTTTTTTTAGGGAGATAGATTAGTATTATAATAGTCTGCTGTTGAAGGAGGCTTACTCTAAGTTAGACCACCCCCGGTGTGGGGGTATCTGTAATAATGTAATGAGAATGAGGTCCGTCTGAGCCTCACGAAATCGAGCGCAACCCCGTGAATGGTCCTGTCCGTAGAACCTGGACTGGGTCAGACGGTGTGGCTGTACCTCGCTTCATGCGCCGACAACCCACCCCAAAACACCAGCAGCGTACCACATCAGGGAACCAGAAACAGAGGTGTCGCCAGGAGCTCAAGCAAGGATTCTTGCCGTGTCCGTTTAATAATTACCAGTCATTTAACCATGGTGGTCAATCGGTCCCATTGCTCAAATAAAACCAGCATTGCGAATGGAGCTCAAGTAAGAGTTCTTGCCAGGCCCGTTTGACAATAGTCGGTGATTTAACCTCAAGAACCGACTGGTCCCATTACTCAAATAAAACCGGCATTGCCAGAGTACAATGTCGGAGCTACAGGAGGCGCCTCAGTCTGTGTTGCCAGTGTTCAACAGCCGGTAGGACGGCTTTTGCATACTTAAGCTGTTTAGCAGAGAGACTATTATATCGCGTTAGCGGTATACTCACATTTGCAGTCCACAGCTACTGGCGGGTCAACACCTACCCACAGTCTGCCGGTCCCGGGAGGTATATGACCGTGGTGGAGACGCTTAGTTATACTTCCTGGTAACACGTGCAGTGGGCGGTGACTCCCGTATCAGAGCGAGCTCCTGCTAGTGCGTAAACCTCTCTCGCCCAAAACCAGGCGCCATCTTAGGGGTGGGAGTCTCGGTATTATTGGCGGTATAAAGGTGTGTTAATCAAGTACCACTCTAAACATATTGATGAATGCCATAATGAATTAGGCAGACTGGAGTCTGGGAGGCAGTGTAATTATGTAAGTCTGCATAATTATTAATCTTAAAAAATTGTTCGTTAAGTTAGAGCGGTCAAAACGGGCTCTTATTAATGTGTCACCCTTTGTTTCCCAAAATGGGCGCCATCTTAGGAGTGGGGGACTCGAGATTATTAGACAGTATCAAGGGGTGTTAGTAGGGTGTGTTCAATTTGTGCTTCTCTAGACACCAAGAAGAGCGCCATATTGGAATTGGCAATGTAAAGTAGGAAGAGAATAAAATTATGTGAATCTACACATTTTATAAAGCCAAGGGAGTTGTTTCATTAAGTTTAGAGAGTGTATCAATAGTAATATCCACTGGTGGAGTACCCAGTTATTTGGGATGGGAGAAGTCAATATGGCAATCACGGAAGGAATGACCAGTGGTTAACCCTCCCAGATTGATGAACACGTTATCAGAGTTCAACCACAACTGGTTCCATACAGATAAATCTCTAGATGGTCAAGGGATTCATTAAGGTTTTATTTAATCAGTGATGACCAGGGGATATCTTCGTTCAATCCCTCCTTGTCCGAGGCTAATCTCAACACCCATCTTTGCTCAATTCTGAAAAGGGTGTCCTTGGCCATGCCCGGATGTGTTTCAAGGACACACCATCTGATTGAGTCTGGTGGATGTTGCATCTGTTCGTAATGGTACGTCATTTTAGTGTTAGTTTTATGGCAACGGTGTGCATGCAGTGCTGTGAGTTGTCCTTGCCTGTTGTGCACCCCCTGATGTTTGGCTTTTGTAGCACGTTCATATCTTTGCCTGTGCATGTGTTGTGACTGATGTGGCTGTGTGCAGTGTTTGTGTTGTGTCATGCAGTTGACTGTTGCTCTGTGTGTGGTGTTCTATTTTCCTGTGAGTGTGTGTGTGTTGTGGTTGTGTTTGATTCAGGTGTGTTGCCATTGTGGTGTGCCTTACTTGTTTGTCTGTCACATGGACTGAGGTCTATTGTGGTTGCAGTGCTTGTTTCATGTGCATCCTTGGTGTTTTCTCCTTTCACATTTGCTGTGTCTCTGGTCATGGTTGTGCATGTGCAGACATGTGGTACACTGTGACACCATTTTGTGTGGATGTGTGTTGTGGTATGTCTGTCTCTGTGTCATTGTCGGCCCATTTCTGCCTTTTGGTCTCCATTATTGTTTTTAGTGGATGCACTTCTTATATGTGTTGTGGTATGTTGTCTGTGCGTTTTTCGTGACTGATGTGGTTGTGTACTCCTGTTGTGTCTGTGCTCCTATTGGTTTGGCACTGTTTAGCTGCACAGGTCTTGTCTGTTGTAGTAGTTCTGTGTGTGTGTTTTGATTGTGTTCTGTGTTTGACTGATGTTTTTGTGCGTACAGTGGTACTGCCATACCTGTGTGTGTGTGATGTTTGTGGATTGTGTTTGATTGTCAGTGTCTTGACGGGATATTATTGGCAAGCTTCTGTGTGTTTGTCAGTGTTTGTCAGTGGTGTTGTGTGCTGCTGGTGTGATGGGTGTGGGGGTTGTGTGGAGGTTCATACTTGTGTTTGACTGTCATGGAGTGTTGCAATGGGCCCTGTGTGTTGTGCTGCTGACATACTCCTGTGATGTATTTGGATTCAGATGTGTGGCTGATCAGGGTTGGACTTCATACCCTTCCTTTCATCCCTGTGCCTATTCATGGGTTGCCTTGCTGTCTCCCTGAGTTGTTGCAGTGAGGTGACTGTGGTTAGACTTCACTCACTGTGACTGCCATGTGTGGTTTTTGTGCTGGGGTGGATGTGATGTGTTCCTTCCCTTGCATGTGATGTACACATTTGTGGTGTTCAGCTCCTTGCCATTCCATTAGTGTGCAACTCACTTTGAGTTGCCTATTTGTTGTCCTCCATTGCTGTTGGCATGTGGTCTGTGTTTGTTGCTGTGTGTCAGTGTGGGGTATGTCTGTGTGACTTGGCAGGCTGTGTGTCCATTGGTGTGTTTGTTCATTGTCTGTATGTGTTTAAATTGTGCTTGTACTCAGTTTACTTGCCATGAGTGTGGTGTTGTTGTGGTGTGTGTGTTCCCCTGGCCCAGTGCTTGTGCGCTGTGTGTTACTCCGGCAGCCACACCTGATGAGGCTGTCTCCCTAGTTGTTTGTTGTGGGGTGCAGTGTGTGTGTTCGGCTGGCGGCTTTTTGGGCATGTGGGGGCACAGGGAGATCACGTGCCATGTCCCTTCATGGTGTGGGTAGGCCTAGTGTGTGGAGTGTTGAGGTGTTGCCCTGTGTACTTTGGGCACTGCCCCTGCCTAGCGTTGGCCCAGCCTACTACATTGTGTGCATTTTTTCTCGCTGATTCTCCGCTGCGGTCACGTGTACTGGGCATTATTTCCGGGTCGCGGACATGGTGGCCTGGGTGTGGAGGGGTGGCCTTGTGGCAGGTGGGACATGTGTGGCTACACCTGTGGTTGTGTTCCTGTCCCCACCAGGGTGTCTGGTGGGGACAGGAACCTTCCATCAGCCATGGAGTTGTGGGTTGTGTTTGTGTGCAGAGTTGTGTGATCGCGTACCTGCGGCGGCGTTCGCCACGGTCCATGGCTTGCTGGAGGTGTATCATGTACAGCGCCAGGAAGACGTGTAGTGCCGGGTCCATGGCGGTCGGCTCCAGGTATCAATTGGGTGCTCCGCTGTGGTGCTTCCGTATGCTCACGATGGCCGGTTTCTCCGCGGTGGTGGGCCTGACTGTTTCGCGCATCATAATTTGTACGGAGGGAGGGACGTCATTCCGCACGCCGGTGGCTCTGGATTGGTTGTCTCCGCTGCGGTGGCGGGCGCGTCTGGATGGCGGTGCACGTAGCACCACGGCGGACGTGCAATGGGCTGAGTTTGACCATTGTAATATGGCGGACAGGTGCACCGCTGCTCACGGGCGGAAAACAGCGTTTTCTCCCACTGCCAGCATCGCGGAGGTGCATCCGCCAGTCATCGTAATGAGCCCCTATGTTTTCCCAAATACTCAAACTGCTAAGGGTAGTGGACCTTTTGTTATAGCTGTTACTAGAGCTCGAGCAGACCTGTGTGTGAACAGTGTTGGTAGTATTCCCGTAGGAAAAAGCGACTGTACTCTGGTTTTAAATATTACCGGAGTAAATAACAGCAGTTTTACGTCATCGCATAATACCTACTTTATATGTGGAAATAAGGGATATTATAATTTACCCATTGGCTGGTCCGGTACTTGTTTTGTGTCCTTTTTGTTACCACCTGTGTTTTTGGCACCTGCATCGTACCACAAAG
Source organism: Calotriton arnoldi (assembly GCA_963921515.1). Taxonomy (NCBI): domain Eukaryota; kingdom Metazoa; phylum Chordata; class Amphibia; order Caudata; family Salamandridae; genus Calotriton; species Calotriton arnoldi. The sequence continues at coordinate 1,318,668 of CAWUFW010004824.1, forward strand.
GCTATAGAATGTTTAATGACGTTTCCAAAAACAGATTTAAGAGGACAACAAATCATAATGAGGTGGATCAGACTGACACTGCACTGCAGCAATATGTTGATTTTAATTTGGGACTGTTCTTCTTTGTTGGTGCTGCCTTAAACAGCCGGAAAATCAGACGTTTGACACGTGTTGTAGAGGCTGTAACCAATCAAACAGCTATGGCACTTGGAAATATCACAGAAGAACTGCAAATTGCAAGGATAGTGGCGCTCCAAAACCGTATGGTCTTGGACATAGTTCTGGCCGATCGAGGTGGTGCATATCGCATCATCGGGAGCAGTTGCTGCGTCTATATTCCTGATCATGCCCTTTCAGTTTTTGATGCGATCTCTAAACTGCATAAAATCGCTGCTGAGATTCACCCTGATACCGGAACATGGACTTTAACCGGTTGGCTATGGACACTGTTTACTACCTGGGGCTGGAAGCTGTTGACAATATTATGTATATTATTTGCAATCCTGCTGACATGCTGCCTATGTATACAATGTGGTCCAATGCTTTGCTCCCTCTGTATCACTGCTTGTATACCTACCAGATGTAATGTTAAGAAAGTGAATGCCCAACGTGTATTAGATCAAGAAGTTAATGAAATGATGAAAATTGACATACAGGATGTTTTGATTGTTCCTTCTAGATTGTAGATGTCTTCAGCTAATGCTAAAAGGGTCGTCTGTGGAAGTTTGGCAGAGATCACTATTAGCATGAGCTGAAGCCATTTTGTTTTTGGCAGCCATTTTAGTTGACCATGTGCTCGCCATGTGCTCCTTCTGTCTTCGCTGTTGCCTACCCTTGTGCTTTACTAGAATAACTGTCTATACTTAGCTCCTGCAGCACTGCGCATGCTCAGAAAAGTCTGTAGCTGCTTATGCACCTGTCTTAGTCTGTAAATGTCAGGCTGCTCTAACTGATGTCAGCAACTTCATACTCCTCCTACTTTGTTGACTGAGCATTTTCTGTATATCCATATATGTGAATAGCTATTCTTGAGTGTACTTGTACCGCCTCCTTTTGAGCTCTTGTGTGGGTATAAAAGACCCATGATCTCTGTACTCCTTGTGCTACCTCATACACTGCCTGAGGGTTTTGTATAGATGTAGTTCCACTCATGAGGTTTAATAAACTGTTGTTTTGATATTCCAGCTTCCGTGCCAATCTCTATTTATTGGTCTGAGGACTAGTGCGCAAAGAAGGGCGAACCCCTAGCACCGGTAGGCCTTGGTGAGGTCTACTTCTACACACAGTTGGAGTGTTTGTGGCTCCGTGCAAGAACTAGTATGTTGTCTAGCATGATGCCAGGCTCTCTGAGGATGAGGTGTCGGAGGATGCTGGACTTGCACCCTTGGATGATCTGAGCCCTGAACTCTTTCTGTGTGTCATTGTCAGTGTAGGTGCTCACCAGTTCGTACAGTCTCACATAGAATGCATCAGTGGATTCATCATTGCGCTGTCTGGCTTGTCAGAGCTTGAACCTTTCCAAGTCTGGATTGATCTGAAGATCAAAATGTGCTAATAAAGCTGCTACAGCCATGTTGTACTTGTTGTCATCTCCCATATTTGGCAGGTTAAGGAAGGGTGTTGAAATAATTGGTGAGTCGGGACAGCCATGTTTGCCATTGGCCTGCGGCGGATGCTGGGTTGACAAGTTAGCTGAACGGAGGCATGGCAGCAAGTGGGCTGAGGCTCTTAGCGTTGGTGCTGGGGGAGCAGCCGGGACCATGACGTTCACGGGAAGCGCAGCAGCATGGTTAGGCCCAGCTTGAGCTTGTGACGTGGTTCAGGGCAGCCCAGTACAAGTGGAGGTAGTGCAGGAGTGTAGGATGGTGTGATGGATGGCAGGCTGATGCAGACAATGGATGATGGTGCAGGCAGTGACAGGAGTACATACTCACTGCATTCTGTGGTGGAGATAGATTGGCAAAGACTGGTTTTGGGGTGGTTCATGCACTCTTTGCGTGGTAGAACACCTCCTCCAGGGGTCGTGCTGTGTGCTTGGGGCTTCACGTCACTACTCTCCATGTGCTCCATGGACTGTTCTAGAACGTGTCAGCTGGAGGGAGCATATGTGTGGTTTGATGTTGTACGTGGGCGGTGGGTGCGGTGGCTGCACACTTTGTGCCTCGATGCCCAGCGGGTGGCAGAGGACCTGCAGTGGAGGACTGCAATAGCTGCAGCATAGGCCTGATGGGAGAGGAGGCCGTACCAGTGAGGAAGTACAGCGGAGAGGTGGCGGGCACTGAGGATGCGGGGGGGGAGTCCCTTGTCACCTATGTCATGTGGCAGGCCCGAGGGTTACTGCTGAGGTAAAGTGGCAAGGTGAGATTGCAAGGAGACACAGGCATGCTCGTTCTAAGGTGTGGACTCCTCCCTGAGCAGTCAACAGTCCATTTATTTATAATTGAGGGCGTGCCCTGCCTCAGGTCAAGTGCTACAGTGTAGGGTAGCTGGCCTGCTAACCCACTAATTTGCCTGTGATGGCCAAATGCCGAAGTTTGGAATTACAAAGCGCACAAATTACAATTACAAAGCACACCGAAACTAACAATCATGCTTTATTGTGGAGTGGTAGTCACTCAGTTCTTGAAACCACCAAAAAGTATTCACCGAAGATGCATTACTCCTAATCTTTCCACCTTGCAAAACACATCTCTACAGCATTGGACAGAAAACAGAAAAATTGACTCAGAGGTGGCACTGTTCAGCTTGGTGAAAGCTTTGGGTGAAATAGATACCAGGGTTAGCATTAAGCAGATGAGCCATCTCGCAGACACGAGGCATTTCATATGAAACTGCAACATCTATTCACTTAATGAAGATCGAATGTAAGGCAAGAAATGAATGTAACCAGGAGAGAGAGAGAGACATGGAGATGCTGGTCTCAGCAGTGGCAACCTCCACTCCTAATGCATGGAATGACCCCCAAACCGCATTAGAGGCTCCTGATCACTTCTTGAATTCCTCAAGAAGCTGAAGACCTGGTTTTTTGAGTAAGACCCCATGGTCAGCCCACATACCTGCTAAGTGCCAGATTGCCCTAACGGGTGATTAGGTGCTATAAAATCTACATAGCATAACAGGTAGTATGGAAGGCAGAAGGAGAGGAAAGCAGGGTAGGCGGAGAGAGAGAGAGAGAGAGAGATGGGCAGTCAGGGGCCAGAGACAGACACTGAACTTCAATTGACGTCAGCAGAGCGAGGGAGAGACTGAAAGAGCTGTACCCAGGAATTCAGTGTGTATGGGGTGATGGAATACCAGGAATAAATTAAATGGATGGGAGGGATAGAATTGAGAAAGCGAGAGGATGGTCGAGGTCTGGCATTCACATAGAGTGCTGAAGTTTATATGTCAGAGAAATTATGAAAGATAAAAAATAGTTCTCTGATGTCAGCAGTGGAAGGAAACATTACCCAAATTAAACACTGTGAGACTAGAAACCATAGCTTCAGGTCCAGGGAAATGAGATCGAGAACAATACCATCCAATCATGAGCAAGAGGCTGACCGAAAGATCGCTCTCATTATATGTAATGTATTGGAAACAATAGGTCTCCAACGAAGAGGGGTAAAGCTGCCTGTAGCCGAGACTTAACCACAGGATGGTGCAGTGGTAGGAAAGAGTGCTGCAGCTACACAGTACTTCCTTCTATATTAGTACATGAAAACGTAATGCCTGATTCACAAAGATTTTCCTCTGAGTAGCTGTTGTACTGTTCCAACTCCCGTGGACATGACAGGGTGGTTTCGTGTTGCTCACCCATGTGCATGGGAGTAATCGTTTAATCCTACGCAGTTTGAATAGTCAGTAATAAAAAAGTCCGGAGAATGGATGAGAGTTTAGTGACACACATGCACACAACCATTCAACCTAGCCTCTGCGTCTTGCTTCATCCAGACACAAGGCCCACGCATAACGTTACAGACAAAAACAGTTCAGGTGAGACTTATTCTTTCAGTACTCCTGGTTACTCCTGAATTTAAAGAGTACTCCTCTCTTACTTGGAAGCCCTATTCATGGGAGTAAACCAATGTGAGGAGAGCAATGTACCCATAGATTTATGCATAAGCCTAGGCATGACCAAAGCACATTCAGAGGAAAACATGGCAGCCAGCTGAGGATTCCGGTCCGAAGCTCCCGAGCTCTCCAGGCAGATCGGAAAATGAAGCACGTGTAAAATGCGCTTTTCTCCAGCTATACGAAAACTATGCAACTTAATGCATCGGAAGTCTGTGGAGTTGCAGTGGGACACCGCGAGGACCATGAGGGATCGCTGGGTCTCGGCAGCCCTGTGAGTGGAGTGTGGGCGGAGGCAGCTTTGGCTCGCCGTGGCAACCGGAGGACTGCGGCTCGGGTTTCCTTCCGGGGCAAGACGGCGGCCAGTCACAGCAATACGGCAGCGGGATCATCAGGATCATTTGCACTGCGGAAGCAGAGCATAACGCAGGGAAGGGAGCTGAGGAGCTGAGGCCAGGGAGTGAGCGTATGAATGCGGTAAGTGAACTGAGGAGGAGGGAACAGCCCAACACAAGACTCCAGTATTTTAGAATTGGCTGGAGGAGAGAAAAGGGGCAAAAGGCACTTCCCCCAAAAACACACGATCAGGACCTGAATCAAAGAAGGGGGATAAGCTATTATCTAAGAAATAGGAGCCTAGCGGTCAATATCACTACTGGCACAACACAGAAAAATACTGTCTGTGAGAAGTTGGCCTGGTATATGCTGTTCACTAATTAAAGTGGACACCTTGCACCAGGGCAAATCGACTCTTATGGTAGATAGGTTTAAGACAACCTTTTAAAGAAAGCTATCCTAGTGGTAGCTGTGGAGAGCAGCCTTCAGGCTAAGTCTCGGAGGAATGTAAAGCAGCTTGTTTTACCATATAATCTCTTGAATCACCAAATGAAAAGACACCACACAGGTATATATATCAAATATATATGTATTTATTTCTAAATAACTCTCTACTAATCTCTTTATGAGATTAGAAGACAAACATATGCACAAATCAACGTTTCACAATAAGTTAAGCACAAAATATGGCTGGGGCCCTAGGGGCGTACCAGACCATATACTAAGTAAGAGACTTAGAAACAACGACTTGCAGGGAGACAAGGCCTAGGGCCTTCAGAAGTGCTGGGGCCTCACAAAACCACCCAAGGCAGGTAAGTAAAGGACCCACGGGGGACGCGTGCAGTGTGGATACACAGGCGCGAATCGCCGTTAACTTCAATGGGGCAAGTCGCGGTTGGAAATAAAGAGTTTTAGGATACTTCGGGAGAACCTACAAGCAAGTCACTTACAGGGTAAGTAGTTCTAGGGCCCACACCCACAGGAGCACCGTAGTGCTGGAGTTACCTCACCCAGGGAAGCCGGGTGCACAGGTGTCCTTGGTGTCGGGTCGCGGCGTCGTTTTCAATGGCGAACAAAGAAGACTTGCTGCTTGCGGGAGCTGAAGAAGTGTCCGGTGGAATCCAAGCCTGGATTCTGAAGAAGGATGACCTGAAAGCAGAGGGGACAGTGTTCAAAGTCACTTGGCAGTGACCCGGGGCAAGGAAGATGGATGCCCACCGTCGTCGGTCGCTTCAGGTCGGTTGCAGGTGCCTTGACTCTTCAGCCACGTGGTCCAGGAGGCGTCGACGACGACCAGGAGCTGGATTCGGTGTGTCCTCGACGTCTGCAGCTGACTGCGGTGTCGGCAACTCGATCGGAGCCAACAAGCCTTGGCAGCCGCAAGTCTCGGGGAGATGAAGAAAAGTCGATGGCGCAGACCAGCAAGGTCTGTGGAACTCACCCAGCGAGGGTAAGTCAGGGCAGGCCTGGAGCAACCAGGGGAGCCCTTCGGTTTCTTTAAGAAGTCTTCTGGGGACCCACAAGCCAGCGGGCAAGGGATCGCGAAGACACCTCGGGCGGAATCACTCAACAGGGGCCCACGGTCACTCGGGACGGTGTAGGCCTCTGATCTTCGGAGGGATTCCTGTTGGAGGTCGGGACCACACGTGGTCCAAAGCACAAGTTCGTAGAACGTTGTGAAGGGGTTGCACTCGACAATAGTGCACGGTACCCAGGGGTCGCGGTTCCTCGTTACTCGGGGGGTCCACTTGCCTCAGCTTCGCTGGGGACTCACGATGGCCTGGGAGAGGTCAGGAAATCCACTTCTTGGGCTGCAGGGACTTCGGACTCCGGCGGGAGCGGCGTAGTTTGCGACCGTCGTTGTCGTTTTTGGTGCCTGCCAAGCAGGGGAGTCACTCCTTGACTCCAAGGGAGATTCTTCTGTCTTCCAAAGGTAGTGGAACGTCGAAGGGCCAGGATTCTTCTGTAGAGCGTCGTCCAGGGGTTATCTGCTTTGCAATGGCAAGGTTCCCCCTCTTAAACTAAAAAGAGGGGATGGACTAGCTCTATGACCCCACCTATGGGAGGGTCAAGGGAGGGGGTGGCTACACCCACTTCCCTTTGTCCAGTTTCGTGCCAGAGCAGGGGCAGGTAGCCCCTGAGCTGGTTTGAACTGGCATATGCACAGAGGAGCCTTCTGCTCCCCCAGTGCAGGACTTCAAAGCACTCTAAGAGTGCACCCACCCAGCCCCAATACACTAAACCCTGTCTGGAAGGTGGTTACACCTCCCTGTGACAGGATGCCTATTGTTGGGCTTCCTCCACTGCGAGTTTCGGTCATCAGCAGGAGGGCAGCCCAGTGTCTGTGACTGGTGGCATCCATTTTGTGATGCCAGGGCTCTTTAGGATTCTACCGCGTTTCCACAGCAGGTACATGTCTTATCCCTCTAGAAGGGTGGAATGCTACCCCCGCCGCCAAGATTGGCGGGGGGTAGTATTCCAAGATGTTTGACACCAAACACGACATGTTTTGATGCAGCCATTCCAAAGTTAGCATTTACCGCGAGGATATAATGCACTTAAGAGTATATGGTTTAACCGCATCCACAAACAGCACCAGAGAATGGACTCTGAGAACTGCAGAGGGGCCCTGCTCATGCAGAGGCACCCCCTCACATAGAAGCCAAGCACCCTGCCCTCAGGATTGATAGGGCCTGCCTTAGGGGTGACTGATAGGTTTATATGTGTGTGCAGGAGAGATATAGGAAACCTATATCTCAGTGAGGGGTGCTAGCACCACCTCACCCAGGCTGCAGTAGCAGGCCTGTGGTGTCAGATTTAGACTGCTTCCCAGGGGTGGCATAACATATGCTGCAGCCCCTGGGAGGCCTGTGAAGTACCTATGCCCTTGGCACCTAAGGTACCATATACTAGGGACTCATAAGGCACCACAGTATCCAATCACTAGTGCACCTAGAGTGCACTCCATGTCATTTAGAGAGAGAGCAGATAGACTGGGGCCCTGAATAGCAGGGTCCCAGTCCAACTAAGTCATAAACCAGCAAAACACCATAAAAAAAGTGGGGGCAACCATATAGTCAGATTCCACCTTCCTACATAACCCCCCCAAACGAAAGGAGATAAGGCTAACCTTGACCAGTTGAGCCTATATTGACTAAGTGGCCATATAAGGAAGCACCTGCACTAGCATGGTTGCCCCCTATGTTATGGTCCACTAAGCAATCCCTCGCCCTAAGGGTATGAGAGGGTCTCCACCATGGGGAATCACTACCTCTGGTGTGCTTAGGTAAAGTACAAGGCCGGTGAGGTGTCTGAGTAGGGAAGTGAGGCCCTAGGAATGTTGGCCTCAGCTTCCTCAGATCACTGGTCACCATGTATGCCTGTCTTTCCATGACTGAGTTGCACTTTGCTCTAAGGGTCAACCTTTGGCTGCCTACAGCTGGGGGTTGGGTCCCTTTGGATGGAACACTGGAGGGACATGGCAGGTTTGGAACCTTCTGGTCCCAGGTTTGCCCTTGCCTACCAGAGTCCTTCTGGGGGAGGTCCCTACATAAAGGTATGGGGGATCCCTCAGTGTGTAGAGGAATTTTCACCTGGCTAGGGCTACTAGACTGGGTGCCCCTAATCTGCTGATGGGGGGCTTCCTCTGGACAGGGGGCCCGGGGGGTCCACTGACCTCCCTGACCTCTGCAGCCCTGGGCTGACTGAGGCAGGGTAGAGAGGGGCAGGTTACCTGCTCCAGACTGGGTACCACCTTGGAAGGGTCCTCTGCCATCAGGGGTGTGGCCAGGCCAGGCCTGACTACCTCTGTGGCAGTTCCTTCACTAGGGGTAGGGTCAGTTCCCTGAGGAGGCTGACCCTTACCTACTGTCTGGGGGGAAGAAGACTTTTCTTCAACCCTTGTGCTCTCTTTCGGGGGAGAGTGGGCCATTCTTTCAGGCTCCATCTCTCCAAATTCTTGGGCTGGGGCTGTGGCCATCACAGCCCCACTAACCTTGCAGGGACGCCCAACATCCTAAGATGGGTTTGGTGTTCAACTTCAGCCCAGGCTGAAATTTCCAAATCATTGCCCATCAGGCAATCTACAGGTAGGGTTGGGGACACTGCCACTCTTTTGGGCCTGTGACCCCCTCCCAGCTGAGATTGACTATGGCCATGGGGTGATCTGTTCTGACACCATCAATGTTGGTCACCTGGTATTTAAACTCAGGTAAAAGCTGGTGAGGGGGGACTAGTTTCCCTGCCACCATGGTGACACTAGCCCCTGTGTCCCTAAATGCCACAGCTTTCTGACCATTAATCATTGGCTCCAGTCTGTACCTGCCCAATGCTATGGGACCCATGGTAAAGGTGGCATATCCTACACCACCATCAGAATCTGAGGAGTCTGTTGAGGGGGTCCTGTCTAAACTAGGGCCCACCTCTGTTCCTCTTGCAAAAGCACCTAACTTTTTGGGTGCACTACTCCCAACTGGAGGATTACTACTGGTAGTACCAGGAGGGGTGGTAGTAGTTGTTGGAGGAACATTTTCTTTATTGCCATTCCTGGGACAACTGGGATCAGATTTCCAGTGCCCAGGCTTTTTACAGACATGGCAATAGGGTTTCTTTTCAGGAGAGGAAGGAGTTTGGGACCCACCCCCAGAAGAGGAATTTTGGGGCCCTGTAGTGGACTTATCCTTGGATTTATCCCCACCTTTCTCTTGGGACTTGGTAGAATCTTTCTTGTGGTCACCACCCTGATTCTTAGGCCTTACTCTGGTTCTGACCCATTTGTCTGCCTTCTTTCCCAATTCTTGGGGAGAGGTCAGATCAGAGTCCACCAGGTACTGGTGTAAAAGCTGGTTTTGACAATTATTAAGGATCTGTTCTCTCATCATTAGATTATAAAATCCTTTGAAATCAGTAACCCTACTGCCAACCAGCCAACCCTCCAGAGCCTTGGATGCACAATCTACAAAGTCTGTCCAGTCCTGAGTCTGTGCCTTCTGGGTATCTCTGAACTTCAACCTGTACTCTTCAGTGGTTAAGCCAAACCCATCTATCAGTGCACTCTTCAGGACCTCATAATTATCAGCATCCTCTTCTCTAACAGTGAGGAGCTTGTCTCTACCTTTATCTGAAAAGGAGAGCCACAAGATTGCTGCCCACTGCTTTTGGGGGACCTGCTGTACTCTACAGGCCCTCTCCATAGCAGTTATCCACTTGTGGATATCATCCCCACTCTGGTAGGGAGGAACAACCTTGCTCAGGTTCCTATGGTCAGGGACATATTCTCTGCCTCTAGGGACACTGTTGCTGCCACCAGGGGGTTCTAAACCCTCCCTTCTGGAAGCTCTCTGGATCTCCAGGGCTTCTCTATCCAGTGCCAACTGCTTGGTTCTGAGGGCCACTTTGGCTTCCTCATACTGGAGCAGTTTGCACCTTCTCTCAGAGGAGGTCTCTCTTAAGTTAAAGTATGAGCTCCTCTCTTGGACAAATTCTCTGCCAGAGTGATAAGAGTGCTCAGATTCCCTGGAAGGGGATCTGTGCCTCTCATCCACTCTGCCAGTTCTCTTAGGGAGAACTCCTCTGTCCTGTTCAGGCTCCTTGAAGCCTGGCCCTTCAACCACAGAGTCTTGGTCATTCGGATTGTCCTCATCTGACCCAGATACTATGATTGACCCACCCACTGATTCAGACCCCTTAGCTCCTAGAGCCAATCTAAGGTCATCTGCTGTCAGCAGATCTATCAGGTGTAGTGTTGAGGGACTCTGTCCTAGTCTCAGGTGTCTGTCAACACACATGGCTCTCAAGTCAGAGAAAGCCATGTCCTTATACTGAGGCTGAGTGGATCCACTGGGTCCACCCTTTAAGGACATTCTAGTGTTGTGCAGTGTTGTACTACCTACACTAGTTTGTGGCCTACTGATCCTAGCTTGAGCTGTGGAAAGGGTGTGCTATCCCTTGGCACACAGCTCTAAGTTCAGTAGAACTTATTGATACTAAGCTTGACTTTATATGTACCTTGAGTACCTATAATGGTTTTCAGTTAGTAATTCAAATAGAGATTTTCTGGTAAAACAATGGCAAGCTGGAATCCCACACGCTGCCCACCAATGTGAGAAGTTGGCCTGGTATATGCTGTTCACTAATTAAAGTGGACACCTTGCACCAGGGCAAATCGACTCTTATGGTAGATAGGTTTAAGACAACCTTTTAAAGAAAGCTATCCTAGTGGTAGCTGTGGAGAGCAGCCTTCAGGCTAAGTCTCGGAGGAATGTAAAGCAGCTTGTTTTACCATATAATCTCTTGAATCACCAAATGAAAAGACACCACACAGGTATATATATCAAATATATATGTATTTATTTCTAAATAACTCTCTACTAATCTCTTTATGAGATTAGAAGACAAACATATGCACAAATCAACGTTTCACAATAAGTTAAGCACAAAATATGGCTGGGGCCCTAGGGGCGTACCAGACCATATACTAAGTAAGAGACTTAGAAACAACGACTTGCAGGGAGACAAGGCCTAGGGCCTTCAGAAGTGCTGGGGCCTCACAAAACCACCCAAGGCAGGTAAGTAAAGGACCCACGGGGGACGCGTGCAGTGTGGATACACAGGCGCGAATCGCCGTTAACTTCAATGGGGCAAGTCGCGGTTGGAAATAAAGAGTTTTAGGATACTTCGGGAGAACCTACAAGCAAGTCACTTACAGGGTAAGTAGTTCTAGGGCCCACACCCACAGGAGCACCGTAGTGCTGGAGTTACCTCACCCAGGGAAGCCGGGTGCACAGGTGTCCTTTGGTGTCGGGTCGCGGCGTCGTTTTCAATGGCGAACAAAGAAGACTTGCTGCTTGCGGGAGCTGAAGAAGTGTCCGGTGGAATCCAAGCCTGGATTCTGAAGAAGGATGACCTGAAAGCAGAGGGGACAGTGTTCAAAGTCACTTGGCAGTGACCCGGGGCAAGGAAGATGGATGCCCACCGTCGTCGGTCGCTTCAGGTCGGTTGCAGGTGCCTTGACTCTTCAGCCACGTGGTCCAGGAGGCGTCGACGACGACCAGGAGCTGGATTCGGTGTGTCCCTCGACGTCTGCAGCTGACTGCGGTGTCGGCAACTCGATCGGAGCCAACAAGCCTTGGCAGCCGCAAGTCTCGGGGAGATGAAGAAAAGTCGATGGCGCAGACCAGCAAGGTCTGTGGAACTCACCCAGCGAGGGTAAGTCAGGGCAGGCCTGGAGCAACCAGGGGAGCCCTTCGGTTTCTTTAAGAAGTCTTCTGGGGACCCACAAGCCAGCGGGCAAGGGATCGCGAAGACACCTCGGGCGGAATCACTCAACAGGGGCCCACGGTCACTCGGGACGGTGTAGGCCTCTGATCTTCGGAGGGATTCCTGCTGGAGGTCGGGACCACACGTGGTCCAAAGCACAAGTTCGTAGAACGTTGTGAAGGGGTTGCACTCGACAATAGTGCACGGTACCCAGGGGTCGCGGTTCCTCGTTACTCGGGGGGTCCACTTGCCTCAGCTTCGCTGGGGACTCACGATGGCCTGGGAGAGGTCAGGAAATCCACTTCTTGGGCTGCAGGGACTTCGGACTCCGGCGGGAGCGGCGTAGTTTGCGACCGTCGTTGTCGTTTTTGGTGCCTGCCAAGCAGGGGAGTCACTCCTTGACTCCAAGGGAGATTCTTCTGTCTTCCAAAGGTAGTGGAACGTCGAAGGGCCAGGATTCTTCTGTAGAGCGTCGTCCAGGGGTTATCTGCTTTGCAATGGCAAGGTTCCCCCTCTTAAACTAAAAAGAGGGGATGGACTAGCTCTATGACCCCACCTATGGGAGGGTCAAGGGAGGGGGTGGCTACACCCACTTCCCTTTGTCCAGTTTCGTGCCAGAGCAGGGGCAGGTAGCCCCTGAGCTGGTTTGAACTGGCATATGCACAGAGGAGCCTTCTGCTCCCCCAGTGCAGGACTTCAAAGCACTCTAAGAGTGCACCCACCCAGCCCCAATACACTAAACCCTGTCTGGAAGGTGGTTACACCTCCCTGTGACAGGATGCCTATTGTTGGGCTTCCTCCACTGCGAGTTTCGGTCATCAGCAGGAGGGCAGCCCAGTGTCTGTGACTGGTGGCATCCATTTTGTGATGCCAGGGCTCTTTAGGATTCTACCGCGTTTCCACAGCAGGTACATGTCTTATCCCTCTAGAAGGGTGGAATGCTACCCCCGCCGCCAAGATTGGCGGGGGGTAGTATTCCAAGATGTTTGACACCAAACACGACATGTTTTGATGCAGCCATTCCAAAGTTAGCATTTACCGCGAGGATATAATGCACTTAAGAGTATATGGTTTAACCGCATCCACAAACAGCACCAGAGAATGGACTCTGAGAACTGCAGAGGGGCCCTGCTCATGCAGAGGCACCCCCTCACATAGAAGCCAAGCACCCTGCCCTCAGGATTGATAGGGCCTGCCTTAGGGGTGACTGATAGGTTTATATGTGTGTGCAGGAGAGATATAGGAAACCTATATCTCAGTGAGGGGTGCTAGCACCACCTCACCCAGGCTGCAGTAGCAGGCCTGTGGTGTCAGATTTAGACTGCTTCCCAGGGGTGGCATAACATATGCTGCAGCCCCTGGGAGGCCTGTGAAGTACCTATGCCCTTGGCACCTAAGGTACCATATACTAGGGACTCATAAGGCACCACAGTATCCAATCACTAGTGCACCTAGAGTGCACTCCATGTCATTTAGAGAGAGAGCAGATAGACTGGGGCCCTGAATAGCAGGGTCCCAGTCCAACTAAGTCATAAACCAGCAAAACACCATAAAAAAAGTGGGGGCAACCATATAGTCAGATTCCACCTTCCTACACTGTCCTAGTGCCCATAACCAATAAGAAGAAGGGGAAACAAGTTATATTAACTCAAGGCTCTGATTCCCCCCCCCACGTCACTACGAGGTAAACCAGTAGGCTCCAAGGTAAAAATGTCCCCCTCACTACGTTCCTTTTTTAAAGTGCAAGCCAAGCAAGATATCCCTAGTCTACTTTCATGTGGACAGAAGAGAAGGCAAGATGGCCCAAACATGGCTGGGGAGAACCCAAAAGGGGGGGAACCATGAGTAACAACAGATACCAAGTTTTGGCTGTAGAAGAGGCTGCAGAAGAAGCAGATATCGGAGGCTCGGCCCCCAACCAACAAGCGCAAGTAGTGCTACAGGGTAAATCACAAACTGAGGGACCTAAGGGAGGGCAAAACCCCCAAAGAGAATAAATACGCATGGAAAAATTGATTGAGTCCCTGATTTCGGAAATGAGGGTGAATTTTGCCATTTCAGAAAGAAATCAAGTGAAAATACAAGGGACGTGTGAAGCACTGAAGACTAAGATCAATACCCTGATGGAATGAGTAACAACAGTGGAAACCTCTTTAGTGGATCTGGGTAAGGAAGTTGAAGCGAGTCAGGAGGAAATACAAACTTTGAAAACAAATTAAAAGGACCTTAAGCAAAAAATCGAAACCCTAGAAAATCAGGCTAGGAGGAACAATTTGAGGATCCTGAATGTTCTGGAGGGGATGGAAGGGGAGAACATTAAAAGTTTTGTGATTACCCTCTTGAAAGAATATTTTCCTTGGGTGGAGCTGATGGCCCTGGGGGAGGATATACAGAGGGTGCACCGAGACCCCTACAGAGGGGAAAGTTGAGACAAAACCCAAGAAGAATCTTGATAAACTTTAGAACTTATGTTTTGAAAGAAAAAATTCCAAATGAGGCTCTTAAAGTTGGCTCTTATACCAAAGATGAATGGGCCTTCAGAATCAGATCAGATCAGATATCTCCAAGTCAACGCAGGATAGGCAATGGGAATTAGGACAACATATGCAAGAACTAAGGTCCTTGGGTGCAACAGTCCAAATGCGCTTTCCAGCCTCTTTGAAAACAATGTGGAGGAATCAGATGCATAACATAAAAGACCCCAAAAAGGTGGAGTCTCTCATTGATCGGATTAAAGCGCAACACAAAGAATAGAACTAAGGCCTAGAGAGTAGGGAGCTCGAAAGTGGCAGAATGTATCACCGAAAGAAGAAAGGGAGGGTTCTCCTAGGGAGGGCGGGAGATGGAAGTAATTCACAAAAATATATCATCAGAAATTTGCACGGATGAGGGAGCATATGGGGAGAAATGTTTTAAAGAAAACAGTCCGACTTGTGGAAATCTAAGGGAATCAACGTTTGAGGAGTTACAGGGGATCATCTGGGTCAACCCAAGTAAGCCTGATGTCAATAAGCATTTTAACATGGAATGTGAATTGTCTCAGAGTAAGAAGTCGAAGACAGAAGATCCTGGAATATTTAAAATCCTTGGATAGCAAAATTATAATTTTACAAGAAACCCACCTATTAAAGGCGGAATGGGCAGAGATAATAAAGAGGCATAGTTGGGGGGACACATATGTCTGTACCGATCAGGAGTGTTGTGTCAAAGGGGGGTGGCTATATTGTTCAAGAAGTCAGTTAAGACAAGGGTAGAAATAGTAAGCACTGACTCGAAAGGGATATGGGTCATTGCGAAAGTCAGAATGTACAGCAAAACATATGTCCTGGCAGGATATTATGGTCCCAACGCAGATGATCCCACCCCCCTCCAGGTCTTGTATACTCATCTCTTGGATGTCTCGGCCCCGGTGATTCTGGGTGGAGATTTCAACCTGATACTAAATTCAAGGGAGGATAGATTATCCATAAGAAAAACACTTAATCAAGCCAAAATGAGGGAATGACTAAAACTTTATATTGAGGATCTGGGACTAGTAGATGTCTGGAAAGCAAAAGGGGTTAAAAAACATAAATTCACTTTCAAAAATAAAAAATATGGCCATGCCTCTAGAATAGATGTTTTCCTGGTGGACAAGGGCTTGTGTAACAATGTCAGGAAGGCAGAACATCTGCCAGCACATCTATCTGATTATTCTGCAGTTCGCATGGAAATATTATTAGATAAGGCCCTCTCCACCCCAAGATGAACACTGGATCGAACTTTGCTTGTAGATCTGCAGAATAGGGAGAAGCTGAAAGCAGAGACAGAACAATTTTTTTTATCAAATAAAATTGGGACCACTATTCAGGTCACCTGGGATGCTTACAAATCTGTCATCAGGGGGAAGCTAATCAGCCAAGCAGCGTTTAAGCATAAGAATATTAGGAAGAAAATCAATCAACTAGAAAATGACCTACAGCGTTTAGGCAAGATAGTAGAAGGGGCCGAAAACCCGCAAGAAATCAGCAAAATGGAAAAAGAAATAAAAGAGAAGAAAGAAGAACTGCCTCGTGTTCTAGACTCTAGAGTTAGAAGCAAATGGGAGGCAAGCAAGTTTTCACTTTATGATTATGGTGAGGGCTGTGGCAAAATGCTTGCCTGGAAAATTAAAACGGAACAAAACCGAAATAAGATCGCAGCTATCCAAGTAGATAATCAGACAGATTCTAGCACAGATGACTCTGAAATCGAAAAGGCTTTTACTAAGTTCTTTAAAGAGCTATATTCAGAAGATACAGTGGCCTCAGGAGATCAAATAGACTGTTACCTCAAAAAGATAGTAGCCCCAACCCTGTCACAAGAACAGAGGGATGGCCTTAACGCCGAGATAACAACCAATGAGGTGGCAAGTGTGATAGCAAAGCTAAAAATAAAAGGGAAATCAGCTGGTCCAGATCCATTACCTAACGAAGTCTATAGCGTTTTAAAAGAGGTTCTGGTCCCGCCGCTGACAGAGTTATTAAGTGCTGTTTTTCTAAAAGGGCAAGATCTACCGAACTCACGGGAAGAAGCAACCATATGCATATTATTGAAACCAGGGAAGGACCCAAAACGTTGTGAGTCGTACAGGCTTATAGCGCTATTAAACAGTGATTATAAAATCCACACCCAAATTTTGACAAGGAGGTTGGGCCAGGTAGCCGATCAGATGATACACCGAGACCAGAAGTGCTTTATCAAGGGAAGACAAATTCAGGAACTGACACATGAGTTGGTTGGTGCAATCGATGTGGTTATTCCAGAGAAGATCTCCCTATCACTAATTACCTTTGGCGCAGCAAAGGCATTCAATAGGGTCAGCTGGCCTTTTCTGCACAAAGCTATTGGAATATATAAACTGGGGAGAATATTCTTGTGGGCAGTAAAATCTCTATATAAAAACCCAACAGCTAGGGTCTTGGTCAATGGTAATCTCACAGAGAAATTAGCTATTAAAAAACGGACCCCGCAAGGATGTCCATTGCCCCCGTTGCTCTTCAATTTATATATCGAACCATTAGCTAATGCTCTCAGATCCAATCATAAGATCATTCCCTTTAAATATCAAGGCTGGGAGAAGAAAGTCGCCCTCTATGCAGATGACTTAATGATTTTTACTAATAACTTACCAGTCTCATTCCGGATAATAGAAGAGATCTTGGATAAATTTGGGAAAGTATCAGGCTACCAAGTCAGTCAACAAAAAACAGAGATTATGGAATGGAACTCTCAAAGTAATTATCCTCCGGTAAAGGAAAGGATACAATACTTGGGTGTACAGATAGTGAAGGACATAGATAAAATAGCTTATCTTAATTTTAACAAATTGCTGTCTGAAACTAGGAAGCTCCTAAAGGTGTGGGGGCCTACCTTTATCATTCTTAGGGCGTTCCAAGATCCTAAAAATGGCAATCCTCCCAAAATTCACGTATATTTTCAATACTGTACCACTGGAATTCAAGAGAGAGTGGTTTAATAAGCTGCAAGGGGAGCTGAGCAGTTTCATATGGGCTTCGAAGGGGAGCAGAATGGCTTGGAAAAAGCTTCGAAGGAAAAAGGATCATGGCGGGATTGCTAATACGGATCTCTATGAATACTGCAGGGCATTCCAATTTAAGAATATAAGACCATTATTAAAAGAGCATCCGACCTACCCCATCTATTTGCAAGCAATGACACAATCGGAAGGTAGCTTCTTCTTATATAAATTTGGGCATCCAAAGTTTCTTGAAAAAGGTGAAACTGAAGGTGCTATGGTCAGCTTCCAAACTATGGTACCAAATCAGGAGAACTTTAAAAATACCATATTACAGCGACTTTGCCCCAATCTGGTCCTTCCCAGGAACCCCAGAGTGCTTGAAGTATAAGCTTTCATTCCCTTGGAGGATGAGGGTATAACAAAATGGGGTCAGCTCCTAGAAGAGAATACCCTAATAAGATGGAATCAACTGTTAACAATGACTAACGGTATATTATCGAAATTCAGGTATTACCAACTAGCAAGCTGGGTTAAGTCCCTGGGGAAGGATGGGCCAGGAAAAAGCGACTTCAAAAGGAAGATACAAGGAAATACAGTGCAAAAGAAGGAAGAATCAAGATGGTATTGGTCATTCATCTCAGCAGGGGAGGAAGACTTTATGTTACCTGCAATGATCTGGGGGAAGTATCTGCCGAAGCTGGATACTCAAGAATTATGGCAAGTATCAATGTCTACATTTTGGTATACCATTTCATCTGCTCCTCTCAGAAAAAAACATGTATTCACTATGCACAGAGCATATTGGACGCCAAAGAAATTGACAAAGCTGAATAAACAGAAGGTGAAATGCTGTCCCAAATGCAGAGAAGAGATGGCAGATGATATACACATATTTCGGCAGTGCCCCCAGCTCCAGAATTTTTGGATTGAAGTGGGTAAGATACTCATGGAGGTGATGGGCCAAAACATAAAGGTAAGCACAGATCTAGCCATGCTCGGGGTGAGAACCTGTAACGCAGGAATCTCTAAATTAAGTAATAAACAGAAAAACCTGCTTTTTGTACTAATTCTATTGAGTAGATGAGAAATCTACATTAAATGGATACTTCATAACCCGCCAACTCAGTGGGAGTGGTTAGCATCGATCCAAAGGGTTGATAAACTGGATCAGAGTGGGAGGCAAAGTAAGAGAACAGAACTTTGGGATAGGGGAGAGGATGTGGCCTTACGGCTGGAGCGAACGACCTCGAAGCTGGGGAACCGGGTTCAAGTCTCGGCTGGGACCCTCAACATCCTGTGATTCTGGGCAAATCACTTAATCTCCCCGTGCCCAACAAAAATGAATGTGTCTGTCTGTAACGCAACTGGTGCTCATGTAAAGCGCTCTAATAGCTTCGCACTATATAAAACTCCGAAAAAAAAAAATCTGGGAACAGAAATATAATCCACAGGGCTGAACTATAGTAGGTAACCGGATGTCCAATGATTATGCAATACAGCAATAATTCGCAAGCATGGGACTCGCATGGATGGTTCCAGAAGGTAGTCTTCCCCTTGGAAAGAGTGGGATAGGATGATAGGGGGCCCGTCAGATGGTTTGGATTTCCCCACACCCCCGTGACCTCCAAGGGCAGATCCAAAATGGTATAGTTAGAATCGGGACCCCTGATATCTCCTAATCCTGTCTATTGCACAATGAGGACAAAAAAAAATAATAATAAAAAAAAAATAAGCCTAGGCATACATTGCTGTCTAGATGAAAGTCACTAACTCTGGGCTGAGATTGACATTAGGAGTAGATTATACCTACCACTTCGTTTGACGTAGCAGGGACACGTATAATGCAAAATACAACAGTACAGTTAGTACTGGTTACTTTCTGTACATATTTTACGTGTATATATACCCAAACCTTCTTTGGATAATGTAAAATTTGTCGACCTCTCAGCTGACACTATGTAGAAATACTAATCGTAAAGAATAGGGAAACAGGCACCACCGGAAGAAAATGAAACACACCTGACCATGTTGATCATTTACATTTGTGACAGGATTGAGATATTCCGTTCGATGGCCAGTGGTATCTGTCCATTTATAAACACAGATGCTGGAGATTTGAAAGGGAAGGGGGAATTTTTAGAAATATGTTTTAGCTCTGAGAATCTACCAGTAAATGTGTGATGCCCAAATCTCAAGTTTGTCTGAATATATTTTGTGTTTGTTCGTTAAAGCTTATCAGAGCCTACATGACTCAGTATTGCCTCATATAATGCTTTAGAAGAAAAAGAAGCTTCAGTAAGATAATGAATCATAAATGCTTTTCCTTTCCCTTTTCTTGGCAAAGCCTGTCAGAGCCAGTAACTTGCCTCATACAAAGCTTCAAAAAGGGAAACAACGTCAGTATTACTATGAACTGCAAGTGCTGGTTATTCACAAAAATGGTGCTAACACAATCATATACTTTTAGTTAGTGGTCATTAAAAAGCGCATGTTAATCCTTTTTTATTACTGGCTTTCTGTCGCTATTGTTATCTGGTGCATATTTGTGCCCACACGATGTAGAAAAAATGGCGGCTGTGGCCGACCAGCAGGGGAGAAAGGGCACTTCTAAATATGCATTCTGTGCGTCTGCAGACCCAGGAGAAACATGCGAAGGGAATCTTCCAAAACTGTGCCGACATTCCCCACCTTCATTGCATACCCTCTGCGGATCCATAGACGGGTTGCAAGGAACTGCTGGTAAACACTGCGGATGTTCAATGGGTTGAAGCCGTCATCCTGGGCTGTAAGCCACCCTCCCTCTGCTCAGTGATAATGGAGGCATGGTACTGATTTTGAGCAACATATTGGTAAAGGCTGAAAACGAGGCTGCCCGGGGCCCACGCAGGGGGCCCCCTCAGAGGGCGACCACCTTAGCGCCACATTTGGCACAACCTAACCGGTCTAGTGGTGAGACCTACCTCTGGAGTCCCGAGGTCCGGCGCATTACCCGTGTCACTTCCGGTGCACCGAGTGGGCGGGGGGTAAGGTATATATACCTCCCCCACCCATCCGGTGTTCCTTTTGTGCCGTGGTCCATGTCAGCGGCTCCCCTTGTCCAAAAGCAATGCCGGCTCCCGCAGGAGGCGGGGAGCTGGCTGGGACCGCAGGGGCATTGGGGCTCCCCTGCGGTCCCCAATGTTGAGGGCCGGCCATGGGGGATGGGGTCCCCGGGGCAAGAAGTGGCCCGGGAGGGGGGCCACGCGCACCCCTCCCTCTTTTAATTATTTTTTAAAAATAAATAAATAAGGCCGGGCCCCGGGGGATGGGGTCCCCGGGGCCAAAATTGGCCTCAGGAGGGGGGACATGCGGCCCCACTCCAAATAAAAAAATAAAAAAAGAATGGCTGGGCAGGCCCCGGGGGATAGGGTCCCCGGGGCCAAGAGAGGCCCAGGGAAGGGGGGCCACGTGGCCCCCCTTCCAAAAATAATTTTTTGCCGAGGGATGGGGTCCCCGGGGCTGAAATCGGCCTGGGGAGGAGGGCCCCACAGCCCCCCTCCCCTGAAAAAAAAAAAGGAAAGGCCTAGCCCCGGGGGATGGGGTCCCTGGGGCTGTAATCGGCCTCGGGAGGGGGGCCTCGTGCCCCCTCCTTTTCAATAATGAAAATTATGGCTCAGGTCCCGGGGGATGGGGTCCCCGGGCCCAAAAGGCTCAAGAGAAGGGGGGCCACACAGCCCCCCTTCTTAAAAAAAAGGCAACTTGCTGGAGGCCCTGCCCCCTCCCTGCATGAGTCTGCAAACGCAGCTCTGCGTTGGGGGATTAAGTCCCAATTACTAGTGAGGGTCCCTGGGGGCCAACTAGGCCACCAGGGACCTCCAGTAAGCCCCACACAGTGGGATTTCTGAGAGGTGGTACGAGGCCACGCCCCTTTTTACACCACTCTGCAAATGCGCCTCTTGTTGCACTGCTGGTGGGGTGATGAGGTTCCCTTGTGACCTGAGGACCTCAGGACTGAAGTGGACTTCATGCCCCGAGCAGCAGAGCGCCAGGCGGCGTGTTTGCAGAGTGGGGTAAAAAGGGGGCGTGGCCTCAGACCACTCTTAGCAGTCCAGCTGCGTGGGGCTTACTGGAGGTAATAGGAGGGCTAGTTGGCCCCCAGGGACCCTCAGGAGGCAAGGGGACTTCATCCCCCAACCAAGAGCATGCCAGGAGGCATGTTTGCAGAGTAGTGGAGAAAGGGGGCGTGGCCTGTGTCCACCTCTCAGCAATCCCACTGTGTGGGGCTTACTGGACGTAACAGGTAGGCTAGTTGGCCCCTAAGGACCCCCAGCAGCGATGTGGACTTTAATCCCCATCCAAGAGTGTGCCAGGGAGTGCGTTTGTAGAGTGGTGGGGAAAGGGGGCGTGGCCTGCTAACAGAACTTAGCAATCCTGCTGTGTGGGACTTACTGGAGGTAATAAGAGGGGTAGTTGGCCACAAAGGTTGACCTTGGGAGCCAACTACCTCTCCTGTTACCTCCACTAAGTCCCACACAGTGGGATTGCTAAGAGGTCTTCGGAGGCCACGCCCCCCCTTTCTCCACCACTCTGCAAACGCGCCTTTTGGCACAGTACTGGATGGAGGATGAAGTCCACTTTATTCCTGAGGGACTTTGGGGGCCAAGAAGTCCTCCTGGTACCTCCTGTAAGTCGTACGCAGCAGAATTCCTGAGCACTGGTTGGAGGCCCAGCCCCCTTTCTCCACCACTCTGCAAACGCGATTACCAGTTAAAGAAGCATTTGTAATGTAATAGGTCTCGCATTTGCGAGAGTTAGAGCTATTGGTGTTGTAAATCTAAAAGATTTTTACTAATGTTTTTTGGAGTGGAGTGGATGTACGTTGTGTGTAGTGGAATTATGTGGTATGTTGTGCAGTGAAATTATGTGAATAGAAAGTATGTGGTATTTAGTGTATAGGAATTATGTAGAGTGGGATTATGTGTTATGGAGAGTAATTATGTGGTATTGTAGTCTGTGTTGTGGAGTGGTAACCTCAGGTTTAGTCTTCCTCGTTTCCATAGAAGCTAAACTATGAACTCAATGAGACAAAAAAAAAGAAGGAATCACTGAGGAGCACTTCTGGACCTAGTCAGAGGTATGAGCAGGGCCACTGGAATTATGCTACTGTTTGGCTGCACCGACTTTCACACAATTATACATTTTCCGCATTAGCCACATAATCCATCATCTGCTGCCTAATCTGCAGATTTGAACAAAAAAAGCCTTGTTTCTAGCTCAAAGGGCTCAAACGTTACCAAAAATGCAGCGACAAGTGTTACAGCGTGGTGGAAGGACCTTTGCAAACCTAGAATGGTCACTTGTTACTTATTGCTAAATGTGGGTGTTAAATTGGTACTAATGGTGTGCAAGCCACTCTTGCTTCTTTCTGCGCCTCTCTTGCCTCTTTCTGGATTTCTGCTGCTTCTTTCTGCACCTTTCTTTCTTTTTCTGTATTTCTCTTGCCTCTTTCTGCAAATCACATCTACTTTCTGCACCTCTTTTGCCTCTTTATGCACCTCTGTTGCCTCTTTCTGCACCTCACTTGCTTCTTTGTACACCCCTCTTGCCTCTTTCTGCACCTCTGTTCCCTCTTTCTGCTCTTCTTTTGTTTCTTTCTGCACCTCTGTTGCTTCTTTCGGCACTTCTCTTGCTTCTTTCTGCACATCTGTCCCTTCTTTCTGCAACCCTTGTGCCTCTTTCTGGACCCCTCTTCCCTCTTTCTGCACCCCTCTTGCCTCTTTCACACCCCTCTTCCCTCTTTCTGTACCCCTCTTGCCTCTTTCTGCACCTCTGTTCATTCTTTCTGCACTTCTTTTGTTTCTTTCTGCACCTCTCTTGTTTCTTTCTGTATCCCTCTTGCCTCTTTCTCCACCCCACTTCTCCCTTTATGCATCTCTGTTGCTTCTTTAGGTATTTCTCTTGCTTCTTTCTGCATCTCTCTTGCTTCTCTCTGTACCCCTCGTGCCTCTTTCTGCAACCCTCATCCCTCTTTCTGTACTCCTCTTGCCTCTTTCTGCACCCCTCTTCCCTCTTTCTACATCCCTCCTGCCTCTTTCTGCACCTCTGTTCGTTCTTTCTGCACTTCTTTTGTTTCTTTCTGCACCTCTCTTGCTTCTTTCTGCACCCCTCTTGCCTCTTTCTCCACCCCTCTTCCCCCTTTCTGCATCTTTGTTGCTTCTTTCTGCACTTCTCTTGTCTCTTTCTCCACCCCTTTTCCCTCTTTCTGCACCTCTGTTGCTTCTTTCTGCACCTTTCTTGCTTCTTTCTGCACCCCTCGTGCCTCTATCACAACCATCTTCCCGCACCCCTTTTGCCTCTTTCTGCACCTCTATTCCTTCTTTCTGCACTTCTTTTGTTTGTTTCTGCACCTGTCACTTCTTTCTGTGCCCCTTTTGCCTCTTTCTGCACCCCCTTCCCTCTTTCTGCACCCCTCTTGCCTCTATATGCACCTCTGTTCCTTCTTTCTGCACTTCTTCTGTTTCTTTCTGCAGCTCTCTTGCTTCTTTCTGCGCCTCCTTGCCTCTTTCTCCACCCATCCACCCACTTTCTGCACCCCTGTTGCCTCTTTCTGTACCTCTGGTCTTTGTTTCTGCACTCCTCTTGCTTCTTTCTACACTCCTCGTGCTTCTTTCACACCCCTCTTCCCTCTTTGTGCACCCCTCTTGCCTCTTTCTGTACCTCTGTTCCTTCTTTCTGTACTTCTTTTCTTTCTTTCTGCACCTCTTGCTTCTTTCGGCACCCCTTTTGCCTCTTTCTGCACCCCTCTTACCTCTTTCTGCACCTCTGTTCTTTCTTTCTGCACTTCTTTTGTTTCTTTCTGCAGTTCTCTTGCTTGTTTCTGCACCCCCTTGCCTTTTTCTCTACCCATCTTCCCTCTTTTTTCACCCCTGTTGCCTCTTTCTGCACCTTTGTTCCTTCTTTCTGTACTTCTTTTGTTTGTTGCTGCACATCTCTTGCTTCTTTCTGCACCCCTCATCCCTCTTTTTGCACCCCTCTTGCCTTTTTCTGCACCTCTGTTGCTTCTTTCTGCACCTTTCTTGCTTCTTTCTGCACCACTTGTGCTTCTTTCTGAACCCCTCTTCCCTCTTTCTGCACCCCTCTTGCCTCTTTCTGCACCTCTGTTCCTTCATTCTGCTCTTCTTTTGTTTCTTTCTGCACCACTCTTGCTTCTTTCTAGCACCCCTCTTGCCACTTTCTCCACCCCTGTTCCCTGTTTTTGCATCTCTGTTACTTCTTTCTGCACTTCTCCTGCCTCTTTCTCCACCCGTCATCCCTCTTTCTGCACCTCTCTTGCCTCTTTCTGCACTTTTCTTGCTTCTTTCTGCACCTCTGTCTCTTCTTTCTGCAACCCTTGTGCCTCTTTCTGCACCCCTTTTCCCTCTTTCTGCTCCCCTCTTGCCTCTTTCTGCACCTTTGTTCCTTCTTTCTGCACTTCTTTTGTTTCTTTCTGCAACTCACTTGCTTCTTTCTGTATCCCTCTTGCCTCTTTCTCCACCCCACTTCCCCCTTTCTGCATCTCTGTTGGTTCTTTATGCACATCTCTTGCTTCTTTCTGCACCACTCTTGCTTCTTTCTGCACCCCTCGTGCCTCTATCTGCACCCCTCTTCCCTCTTTCTGCACTCCTCTTGCCTCTTTCTGCACCTCTGTTGCTTCTTTCTGCACTTCTTTTGTTTCTTTCTGCACCTTTCTTGCTTCTTTCTGCACCCCACTTGCCTCTTTCTCCACCCCTCTTCCCCCTTTTTTCATCTCTGTTGCTTCTTTCTGCCCTTCGCTTGCCTCTTTCTCCACTCCTCATCCGTCTTTCTGCACCTCTGTAGTTCCTTTCTGCACTTCTCTTGCTGATTTCTGCACCTTTCTTGCTTTTTTTTGCACCCCTCGTGCCTCTTTCTGTACCCCTTTTCCCTCTTTCTGCACCCCTCTTGCCTCATTCTGCACCCCTGTGCCTTCTTTCTGAACTTCTTTTGTTTCTTTCTGCACGTGTCTTGCTTCTTTCTGCACCCCTTGTGCCTCTTTCTGCACCCCTCTTCACTCTTTTTGTACCCTTCTTACCTCTTTCTGCACCTCTGTTTCTTCTTTCTGCACTCTTCTTGCTTCTTTCTACACCTCTCTTGCTTTTTAGTCTGCACCACTCGTGCTTCTTTCTGCACCCTTCTTCCCTCTTTCTGCACCCCTCTTGCCTCCTTCTGCACCTCTGTTCCTTCTTTCTGCACTACTTTTGTTTCTTTCTGCACCTCTCTTGCTTCTTTCTGCACCCCTCTTGCAACTTTCTCTTCCCCTGTTCCCCCTTTTTGCATCTCTGTTGCTTCTTTCTGAACTTCTCTTGCCTCTTTCTCCACCCCTCATCCCTCTTTCTGCACATCTGTTGCTTCTTTTTGCACTTTTCTTGCTTCTTTCTGCACCTCTGTCCCTTCTTTCTGCAACCCTTGTGCCTCATTCTGCACCCCACTTCCCTCTTTCTTCACCCCTTTTGCCTCTTTCTGCACCTCTGTTCCTTCTTTCTGCACTTCTTTTGTTTCTTTCTGCAACTCTCTTGCTTCTTTCTGCATGCCTCTTGCTTCTTTCTGTACCCCTCGTGCCTCTTTCACACCCGCTTCTCTCTTTCTGCACCACTCTTGCCTCTTTCTGCACCTCTGTTCCTTCTTTCTGCACTTCTTTTGTTTCTTTCTGCACCTCTCTTGTTTCTTTTTGTATCCCTCTTGCCTCATTCTCCACCCCACTTCCCCCTTTCTGCATCCCAGTTGCTTCTTTATGCATTTCTCTTGCTTCTTTCTGCATCTCTCTTGCTTCTTTCTGCACCCCTCGTGCCTCTTTGTGCACCCCTCATCCTTCTTTCTGCACTCCTCTTACCTCTTTCTGCACCTCTGTTGCTTCTTTCTTCACTTCTTTTGTTTCTTTCTGCACCCCTCTTGCCTCTTTCTGCACCTCTGTTACCTCTTTCTGTACTTATTTTGTTTCTATCTGCACCTCTCACTTCTTTCTGCACCCCTTTCGCCTCTTTCTGTACCCCTCTTGCCTCTTTCTGCACCTCTGTTCCTTCTTTGTGCACTTCTTTTGTTTGTTTCTGCAGCTCTCTTGCTTCTTTCTATACCCCTTGCCTCTTTCTCCACCCCTCTTCCCTCTTTCTTCCCCCTGTTGCCTCTTTCTGCATCTCTGTTCCTTCTTTCTGCACTTTTTTGTTTCTTTCTGCACATCTCTTGCTTCTTTCTGCACCCCTCTTGCCTCTTTCTGTACCCCTCTCCCCTGTTTCTGCACCCCTCTTGCCTCTTTCTGCACCCCTCTTGCCTCTTTCTGCACCCCTCTTCCCTCTTTGTGCAACTCTCCTGCCTCTTTCTACACCTCTCGTCCCTCTATCTGCACCACTCTTGCCTCTTTCTGTACCTCTGTTGCTTCTTTCTGCACTTCTCTTGCCTCTTTCTGCACCCTTCGTACCTCTTTCAGCACCTCTGTTGCTTTTTTCTGTACTTCTCTTCCTTCTTTCTGCACCCCTCCTGCCTCTTTCTGTACCCCTCTTGCCTCTTTGTGCACTTCTACTTCCCCTTTCTGCACCCCTCTTGCCTCTTTTTGCACCTCTGTTGGTTCTTTCTGCACTGTTCTTGGTTCTTTCTGCACATCTTTTGCAAATTTCTGCATCCCTCTTCCCTCTTTGTCTACCTCTCTTGCTTCTTTCTGCACTTCTCTTGCTTCTTTCTGTACTGATCTTGCTTCTTTCTATACCTCTCTTGCAAATGTCTGTAACCCTCTTGCCTCTTTCTGCACCCCTGTTCCCTCTTTCTGCATCTTTCTTGCCTGCTTCTGCACCTCTCTTGCTTCTTTCTGCACTTCTGTTGCTTCTTTCTGCACTCCTCTTGCCTCTTTATGCACCCTTCTTCCCTCTTTCTGCACCTCTCTTGCCTCTTTCTGCACCCCTGTTCCCTTTTTCTGCACCTCTCTTGCCTGTTTTTGCAACTCTCTTGCCTCTTTCTGCAGTTCTCTTGTCTCCTTCTGCACCTCTGTTGCTTCTTTCTGCACTTCTCTTGCCTCTTTATGCACTCCTCTTGCCTCCTTCTGCAACTCTGTTCGTTTTTTCTGCACTGCTCTTGCTTCTTTCTGCACCTCTGCTGCAAATTTCTGCACCCCTCTTGCCTCTTTCTGCACCCCTCTTCCCTCTTTCTCCACCTCTCTTGCCTCTATCTGCACCACTCTTCCCTCTTCCTCACCTCTTTTGCCTGTTTCTGCAACTCTCTTGCTTCTTTCTGAACTTCTCGTGCCTCTTTCTGTACTCAAATGGGAAGTACAAGCTGTCAAGTTTAAAGGTCTGCGTGCTCTCGTGACTGTGGTATATGTCTACTTGTATATGTATTCTTGCATGTGTTATGCATCTGAAGATGGTAGCTTAAAAAGCGGGTAACTTCTCCTATAGGTTGTCAAATTTTCTCAGTTCTGCTCTGTCATTCGGTTGCACAGGCAGATATGTCTTATGTATATATGTGCTATAGCGCCCCACAAATATACTATTGAATACCTATGTGCCCTGTATTGTGAGCAGAAAGAAATGCATACACCTTTTTTACACAAATTTACAGAGTATGCTGTTTGAAACACAGGTATTCAAGTATTTCTATGTCTATTTTTATGTAACATGTCACTCGGTAAAAGCAGAGACACGCATACATACCTTCACAAACTTTGTCAGACTTACAACAGTAATATGCACAGGATTGCTGTTTTATATTTGGTAGGTAGGCCTAACATTCTGAGCAGTCAATTAATAGTGAACCTTCAAGAGAAAAGTGAGGTTTAAGACATCTTCGGAGAAGGATTAGTGATTAGGGTACTTTGTATGAGTCTGTTGTAAGGTACAGTCAAAGTAGGCCTCTTTCTGCACCTCTGTTGGTTCTTTCTGCGCTTCTCTTGCTTCTTTCTGCACCTTTCTTGCTCTTTCTGGACTTCTGTTGCCTCTTTCTGCATTTCTCTTGCTTCTTTCTGCACCTTTCTTCCTCTTTCTGTACCTCTCTTGCCTCTCTCTGCACTTCTCTTGCTTCTTTCTACGCCTTTCTTCCTCTTTCTGCACATGTCCTACCTATGTAGGCATAGTTAGAAATTAGCATTTAAAAGCCTTAGAAATTCACTGAAAAAACCATAGGTTTCAGGGACGTTATAGTTAGGGATTAGCATTTAAAAAACCTTTGAAATTCACTGAAAAAACCGTAGGTTTCAGGGGCATTATAGTTAGAAATTATCATTCAAAAAACCATAGAAATTCACTGAAAAAACCATAGGTTTCAGGGACGTTATAGTTAGAAATTAGCATTTAAAAAACCTTTGAAATTCACTGAAAAAACCACAGGTTTCAGGGACGTTATAGTTAGTTGGACATTTCACTCGTACAAAACCAGAGAAATTCGGCCTTTATAGTGAGTTGAGATAACTATGACTCACGCCCCCGCAATGCACTGCTGATGACGTCACATATTACATCACTCATGACATGGTCAGTGACATCACTGATGACATCACTGATGACATCTCAAATGACATCACTGATGACATCACTGATGACATCATCCACTTAATATCTGATGCACCTCCTCACACTGTAATTTAACCTTTGATACACCCACTCTAAAATACAGACTACCGTTTTCAAAACCATAGACACACCAATACCAGTTACTACATACCCACTCACTGATACCTAGGTCTACACACACATCCACTCATTCACCCATACAGTCACTCATACATGCAGTCACTCATCAATACAGCATTATCATATGCACTCATACACCTATACAGACACTCACATACCGCCACTCACCCATAGAGTTACTCACACACATAGTCAGTCATGCAAAGAATCAATCACACTCCCATTTACTCACCTATACAGTTATAAACACACCACCTCACTTATTCATACAGATACTAAGACATACAATCACTGACACAAGCACACACTCATCCATACAGCCACTCACACAATCACTCACTCTCATATATAGTCATTTATATAGTCCAACACTCACATATACTGCCTTTCACATATGTAGTTACTCACATATGTACCTCTGAGACATCCATTCACTCACCAACACACCCATACACACAGTCACCTACCCACTAATACAGCCCTTCACAGATGCACTCTTGAACCCATACACCCAGTGAATCACCCACTCACACATCTATGCACAGAGTCACACACCCCCCACCCACCCACCCAGACACTCATGCACCCATACAGATACTCAGAAAACCAATCAATTACCCATATAGACACTCATGTAGCTACTCACCAACCCATGCAGCCGCTTACACACCAACTGACAGACTGATACAGACATTCACACAGTTTAGTTGCTAACCCATGCATTCAGTAAGACACGCTTAATCACTCACTTATACAGTCAGTCACGCACCTACTAAATCATCCATTCAGACACTCACACACCCACTCTTTCTTCAATACACCTTGGCATATATATATATAAAACATATTTAAACTTACAGAAACACAGAGGAACTGGATGATGTCATCAGTGATGTCATCAGTGATGTCATTTTAGATATCATCAGTGATGTCATGAGTGATGTCACTGACAATGTCATGAGTGATGTAATATGTGACGTCATCAGCAGTGCATTGCGGGGCGCGAGTTATAGTTATCTCAACTAACTATAAAGGGCAAATTTCTCTGGTTTTGTACGAGTGAAATGTCCAACTAACTACAACGTGCCTGAAACCTGTGTTTTTTTCAGTGAATATATATATATATATATATATATATATATATATATATATATATATATTCACTGAAAAAACCATAGGTTTCAGGCACGTTATAGTTAGAAATTAGCATTTAAAAAACCTTTAAAATTCACTGAAAAAACCATAGGTTTCATTGACGTTATAGTTAGTTGGACTTTTCACTCATACAAAACCAGAGAAATTCCGCCGTTATAGTTAGTTCAGCTAACTATAACTCGCGCCCCCGCAATGCACTGCTGATGACGTCACATATTACATCACTCATGACATGGTCAGTGACATCACTGATGACATCTCAAATGACATCACTGATGACATCACTGATGACATCATCCAGTGACTGTGTGTTTCTGTAAAGTTTAAATATGTTTAATATATATAGGGAAAGGCGTATTGAAGAATGAGTGGGTGTATAAGTGTCTGAATGGATGATTTAGTAGGTGCGTGACTGAATCTATAAGTGAGTGATTAAAGGTATCTTACTGAATGCATGGGTTTGTGACTAAACTGTGTGAATGTCTGTATCCGTCTGCCTGTTGGTGTGTAAGCGGCTGCATGGGTTTGTGAATAGCTAGATGAGTGTCTATATGAGTTATTGATTGGTTGTCTGAGTATCTGTATGGGTGCCTGAGTGTTTGTGTGGGTGGGGTGTGTGTGAGTGGGTGATTCACTGGGTGCATGGTTTCAAGAGTGCATCTGTGATGGACTGTATGGGTGGGTGAGTGAGTGTGTGTATGGGTGTGTTAGTGAGTGAATGTATATCTCAGTGGTACATGTGTGAGTAACTACCTATGTGAAAGGCAGTATATATGTGTGTTAGAGTATATAAATGGCTATAAGTGAGAGTGTGTGATTGTGAGAGTGACTGTATGGATGAGTGTGTGCTTGTATCAGTGATTGTATAAGAGCGTAAGGATGTGCTAGTATTTGTATGAGTAAGTGAGCGGGTGTGTGTATAACTGTATAGGTGAGTAAATGGGAGTATGATTCATTATTTGCATGACTGACTAGGTGTGTGAGTACCTCTATGGATGAGTGGCGGTGTGTGAGTATCTATATAGGTGTATGAGTGCATATGATAGTCCTGTACTGAGTGACCGTAAGTATGAGTGACTGTACGGGTGAGTGAGTGGATGTGTGTGTAGACCTAAGAATCAGTGAGTGGGTATGTAGTTATTGGTGTTGGAGTGTCTATGATTTTGAGAATGGCAGTCTGTAATTTAGAGTGGGTGTATCAAAAGTTATATTAGGGTGAGAGAAGATGCATGAAATTATCACATGGATGATGTCATCAGTGATGCCATTTGAGATGTCATCAGTGATGTCACTGACCATGTCATGAGTGATGTAATATGTTACGTCATCAGCAGTGCATTGCGGGGGCGCGAGTTATAGTTAGCTGAACTAACTATAACGGCAGAATTTCTCTGGTTTTGTATGAGTGAAATGTCCAACTAACTATAACGTCAATGAAACCTATGGGTTTTTCAGTGAATTTTAAAGGTTTTTTAAATGCTAATTTCTAACTATAACGTGCCTGAAACCTATGGTTTTTTCAGTGAATTTCAAAGGTTTTTTAAATGCTAATTTCTAACTATAACATGCTTGAAACCTATGGTTTTTTCAGTGAATTTCAAAGGTTTTTTAAATGCTAATTTCTAACTATAACGTGCCTGAAACCTATGGTTTTTTAAGTGAATTTCTAAGGTTTTTAAATACTAATTTCTATCTATAACGTCCCTGAAACCTATGGTTTTTTCAGTGAATTTCAATGTTTTTTTCAATGCTAACTTCTAATTATAATGTTCATTTAACCTATAGTTTTTCCGACACCCAAGAAGGACACAACACACACTGCCACAACCCTCAGGACCTCCCCCCCATACCACCCCTCTCCCTACTGTAATTTTTTTTATTTGTTATTTAAACTATATAATGTCTTCTTGTTTTTTAAATATTAAACAACTACATACAGTATGAAAGGGAGCCCAGCCCAGAGCCACATCTGAAGACCAACACATGTCATAGACCTACTGATCAAGCAGCTCCGACACCCAAGAACGCCACAACACCCACCACCACCCCCAGGACCCCCCCCCCTCTACCACCGAGGCAGCGCAGAACAAGACAGCGAACTTTCCGAAAATGGCATGGCCCCTCAGCCACACAATAGCTGAATATTGGGACAGGTGTGAACAAACTATATGTGAAGGAAGCAATTCACCCATGTTTAACAATGCACACAATGCAAAGTGTAGCGGTGATGTGCTGGACACATCTCAGTATGCAGAACACACACCTCTCCATGTGCACAAATACTACTGGTGCTTGTAGTGTTGTGGACAGTGGACCCGACCATGTTACATCAAACACTAGGGAAGATCTCAGTCATGTAGCTGTGTCGTCCCCCCCTGTAAGCATAAGTGTAACCGGAGTGGGCTGGTCCGACGTACGCCACTTCAGCGTAGGAGTGTGAATAAATAGGCCGGAGCTCTGGGCGTGGTTCACTTGTGGGAAGGCCAAAGCATCTGCCAGGGCGGCGCCCCTCACCCTGCCACGAGGCCGCCGACGTGACCGCCAGCCTCCTCAGCCGATCGCTGGCTTCCGCCACACAGGCCCCCAGCGGCACAGCACCGCAGACTTATGTCTGTACAAACTACTGTCTTCGATATACACTGTGGACAGCAAGGCTCACAATTCAGATTGAGTCGCGATTGCAGATGACGCAGTCCAGTAGGCAAGAGACATTGCTCAAGTCAACAACACGTGGCTGTGGGCCCTTCCTGACTGCTGCCTCCGGCCTACACTGCGGTCAGTAGGGCTCACAATTCAGATGGAGTCGAGATTGCAGATGACGCAGTCCAGTAGGCAACAGACATTGCTCAAGTCAACAACACGTGCCTGTGGGCCCTTCCTCACCGCTGCCTCCTGCCTCCACTGTTGTGAGTAGGGCTCACAATTCAGAGCGACTCGCGATTGCAGATGACGCAGTCCAGTAGGCAACAGACATTGCTACCAGTGCGGCCAGCCCAGACCACGCATCATCGCTGACTGCGCACACGCTAAGTGCTTAAAGTACCACTAACTCTGTGCAGCTCAAGTCAACACCACGTGGCTGTGGGCCCTTGATGACCGCTGCCTCCGGCCTACAATGCGGTTAGCAGGGCTAACAATTCAAGATTAGTGCCGATGCAAATTGTGTAAGAGAGTATAATCGGTTAAGAAGACTGTATGCTCCCAATCTGTGCAGCTCAAGTCAACGTCACGTGACTGTGGGCCTTTGCTGACTGCTGCCTCCGGCCTACACTGTGGAAGACCGGCGACACGTGGTGCCACTAACCCTGTTCAACACAAGCCAGCGACACGTGGTGCCACTAACCCTGTTCAACACAAGCCGCGACACGTGGTGCCACTAACCCTGTTCAACACAAGCCGCAACACGTGGTGCCACTAACCCTGTTCAACACAAGCCGGCGACACGTGGTGCCACTAACCCAGTTCAACACAAGCCGATCCCACATGTGGAACTGTGTCCTGAGTCCTGAATGGCAGTGACCCCAAGTCCGTGGCAGCGACCTCAGCACCAGACTCCCTTCGATCAATGAGGCATATTTCCATATGCAAGGCCGGCGACACGTGGTGCCACTAACCCTGTACAACACAAGGCGCGACAAGTGGTGCCACTAACCCTGTTCAATACAAGCCGATCCCACATGTGGAACTGTGTCCTGAGTCGTGAATGGCAGTGACCCCAAGTCCGTGGCAGCCACCACAGCACCAGACTCCCTTTGATCAGTGAGGCATATTTCCATATGCAAGGCCGGCGACACGTGGTGCCACTAACCCTGTTCAACACAAGCCGATCCCACATGTGGAACTGTGTCCTGACTCCTGAATGGCAGTGACCCCAACTTCGTGGCAGCGACCACAGCACCAGACTCCCTTCGATTAGTGAGGCGTATTTGCATATGGAAGGCCGGCGACATGTGGTGCCACTGAACCTGAACTACGCAGGCCGGTGGGGCCACCAACCTATGCACGTGGCTGTGGGCCCTTGCTCACCGCTACCTCTGGCCTACACTGCGGTCAGCAGGGCTCACAATTCAGATACAGTCGCGATTGCAGATGACGCAGTCCAGTAGGCAAGAGACATTGCTCCCAGTGCGGCCCGTCCGCACCAAGCAGCATCACAGGCTCATACATTCTCAATGCTTCTGGTGCCACTAACTGTGCACCTCAACTCAATGCCACGTGGCTATGGGCCATTGCTGACCACTACCTCTGGCCTACACTGCGGTCATCAGGGCTCACAATTAAAATTAAGTCTTGATTCATTAATTACAGAGTCCAGTAGGCAAGTAACTATCACAGGCCTAAAACCTACATAATATCCTTTTAGTATCCTTGCTTCAAGAACTTTTTTTACATCAGTTATAGCTTTAGTACAATCACCAAATTCATCTTCAAGTGCAAACGAACACTCATTAGCAGTCTACTCTGCGGGCAGCAGAGCTCGCAATTCGAATTTTGGACATGTGGTGCCACTAACCCTGTTCAACACAAGCCGCGACACGTGGTGCCACTAACCCTGTTCAATACAAGCCGGCGACACGTGGTGCCACTAACCCTGTTCAACACAAGCCGATCCCACATGTGGAACTGTGTCCTGAGTCCTGAATGGCAGTGACCCCAAGTCCGTGGCAGCGACCACAGCACCAGACTCCCTTCGATCAGTGAGGCATATTTCCATATGCAAGGCCGGCGACACGTGGTGCCACTAACCCTGTACAAAACAAGGCGCAACACGTGGTGCCACTAACCCTGTTCAATACAAGCCGATCCCACATGTGGAACTGTGTCCTGAGTCCTGAATGGCAGTGACCCCAACTTCGTGGCAGCGACCACAGCACCATACTCCCTTCAGTTTTATTTGTTGTTGTTTTGTTTAAATAAAATGTTTTATATGTAAATCTATACATGACTAAGATTCTTGTTTGTCCAACCGCACAGGGACAATTCCGGGCCCAAGAAGGTTGTTGGGAGTATGTTGGTAATGTGGGAAGAGGGTGCATTACCTGCTTATGTGGGGAGAGGCAGCGTGAAAGGGGTATCTCTCACAGAAAGAACTCCGGTATGTTTTCAGAAATGCCTCGGACAGATGCCAGCTGACGGACTGAATCACAAAATGGCTTTTCAATGCTTATGTAGTGTGACTTATGAACAGTTCGCACCTAGGCTCGCAGAGGGACAACTACGGCCCGTCCGCTCGACTCACAGATGCAGTACTACGAGCCGTGCGCTCCCAAAGGAACAGCAGCGTAGTAGCTCGCAGAGGGACAGGCACAGCAGTGTACTAGCTCGCAAAGGTAGAGAGCTGTGAGCCGAAGGACTGGCTTCTAACGGCATAGCTGCAAAGTGGTGATGTTGGGCAGAGGGAGCGTGAAAGGGTTATCTCGCACAGACAGAGCTCCGGTATATTAAATTGCCCCCGGGACCTTTCTTTTATATTTTCGCTCGATGCGAGAAAGTGCGCTTTCTGGACCAAGACCTTTCTCCCTACCAAATTTGGTGTAATTCCGTTCAGCAGTTTGAGCTGTAGCCTTGTCTAAAGTTTCCTATGGAAAATCCATTGAGAAAACATGTTTTCACACACCCCCACATAGCTACCTGTCGCAGGTGTACTCGCTGTTGGTGTGCAGGTCAGTGGTCTAGTTGTCAACATGTCACGGCCACTCCCTGAGGGCAGGTTTGCACACACACCACACCCATCCGGCACATGCGTCACAGGCCATGTGACCACGCAAATATAATGGATCAACAACGTCACATCCTTTATTGCCGGTGGTGACTGGATGGCGGATGCTCCACGGGTCTCAATCATAAAGAGTCCATGAAAAGTTGTGCAGAGGGTTAGTCGCACCCTGAGCTGTATGGCCGTCAGGGGCCTACTACTACGTGGCGCAGACTTGAGTTGCACAGGCTTAGTGCCACCCGAAGCTGATGTGGCCATCAGGGGCCTACCACCACGTGGCGCGGACTTGAGTTGCACAGGGTTAGTGCCACCCGAAGATGATGTGGCCGTCAGGGGCCTACTACCACGTGGCGCGGACTTGAGTTGCACAGGGTTAGTGCCACCCGAAGCTGATGTGGCCATCAGGGGCCTACCACCACGTGGCGTGGACTTGAGTTGCACAGGGTTAGTGCCACCCGAAGATGATGTGGCCGTCAGGGGCCTACCACCACGTGGCGCAGACTTGAGTTGCACAGGGTTAGTCGCACCCTAAGTTGTATGGCCGTCAGCGGCCTACCACCGCGTGGCGCTGACTTGCGTTGCACAGGGTTAGCGGCACCAAAAGCTGATGTGGTCTCCGCCATTGATGACTCAGGACTCAGCGACATGTGTGGGATCTGCTGGGCCGCGGAGCGGGTCCACATAATGTGCACCAAGCCATGGTGGCGGGACCGGGCCCTGGAGCTTTCACGGGCACGTGGAGTGCCCACTGGTAGACACTCCGGTGGCAGCAGGTATTTATTTGGTCATGGATGCGCGGGGCGGCAGTGTCTCTCTCTCTCTCTCTCTCTCTCTCACTTCCCTCTCTTCACTCTCTCTCTCACTCTCTTCCTTCCTTTCCTTCTATCTCTCTCACTCTCTCTCCCTTCTCCCTTTCTCACTCCCTTTCTTTCCTTCCCTCTCTTTTTCTCTCTGGCTTTTTTTTCCTTCTCTCTTTCTCTGTGTCTCACTCCTTTGATATGCGCATTACACACGTCCTTATTTTGTGCTTTATTTTCCAGGCTGTGTCGTCGACATTGATGGACCCGACAGGAGTCTTCCGCCTTGTTGTTTTGTGTTGAGTTTGTTAAATTTAGTTTATCCTTTATATGTACGTAAACGGAAAAATAAAGTTTGGAAAAAAAATAAAAAAAAATAAATTTCAATAAAGTTTTTGGTTGTTACTTAAGTGCTGTGTGACTCTTTCTCGTTCTTATTACTGTTATTTGGTGGTGTCCACCATGGTGTTAAATTTTGGGGCAGTTATCGCGGGAATACTGGTGATGTCTGCAGTTTGCACCAGCTTCTGAATAGTGTGTTAGATTTATCTCAACTTTAGTTGCATTAAAGTGCTGATAATGAGATGCAGAGTAGGCGTTCCGTGTAAAAACACACGAGGTGCACCTTTGCGATTTATTCTAAATACTAAAATCCTGTATTGAATTGCACTGTGGTAGTGGGTGCATTTACAGTGTACACACAAAATCAATGAAGAAATCTCATTGTATTTATATTGATTGGGAATAGTGGGTCAGGTGCTGAATCTTGACGGGATACACTGCCCAGTTCGTTTATTTTTCTGTACACGAAAAAACCACATCACAACTTTCACAACAAAAGGCAAAAACTGCGATGCGAAACAAATTCCGGCGATAAGCCGCGTTAGCACCAGGGATTGTACACCTGCTTTCTGCTGGTGTTAAGCAGGACGACTACCTGCAGCATGAAAGGGAACACAGCCAAGAGCCACACCGGAACACCCACAAGTGCCATAGAGTTAATGAGCATGATACACGGATACCCATGAGGGCCACAACACTCATCGCAACAACCCCAGGACCGCCAACGCCCCCCGAACCCGCATCTGAGCAAGTGTGTCCGTGTGGTCATTGTGTTAGCATGATGGGCACGGGCCCTGCAACATCACAGTGTGCTGTCTTCAGCGGACGTTACCATGTCACCTCAGCGTTGGCAGTGAGCCTGGACATGTAGCTATGCACGCATCCTCCTGCATGCACAAGCGGCGTGTGCTGGTCCGGCGTACACGGGTCAGCGCAGGGGTGTGCCTATCCGGCAAGGGGAACGGGGTGTCTCGGACATGTCTGGGTGCAAGAAGTGCGGTAAGTGTGTCTCTGTGTTCTGGTGTGGCCGCCACAAGGGCCGCAGCAGTCGATGTTGTAAAGTGGCATGCACCACCTCCAAACGGCAGTGTCACGGTGTGATTGGAATGCCGCAGGACATGCGCGAATAGGCATTACAATGGTGTGCTGTAGGAGTGCACAGGATACTACAGCGCAGCGCACAAAAGTGTGGGGGCTCGTGGGAGGGAGGAGCAGCTGTTTGGCAACGTAACACACAGTGAACCCGCCCATGTGCCACGTGCTGGGCATCTCATCCAT
Source organism: Calotriton arnoldi (assembly GCA_963921515.1). Taxonomy (NCBI): domain Eukaryota; kingdom Metazoa; phylum Chordata; class Amphibia; order Caudata; family Salamandridae; genus Calotriton; species Calotriton arnoldi. The sequence continues at coordinate 1,356,750 of CAWUFW010004824.1, forward strand.
GATGACCAGGGTCGCAGACATCCCACAACACCCACGACCGGCTTTTGTACACATCCTGTATGAATGCAGCTGGAGAAGTTACTGTAGGGATGAAAGGTTCTTTGTCTGAGCTATCTTGTGCTAACACATCTGCTGCTCCGAGAAGGAACTTGCAAGTGGCCAGCCCCCCCTGACAGATATGATAATATTTGCATCTGTCTCCCACACTACGCTCTGCCCGATTTGAGAACAATGAGTACACATCCCACACTCAAAAGTCCTTCGTCATAGTTAGCGTGCGTGAAATGGCCTTCACATGTACTCCCACCACACCCCTGCCCTGCACCCATTGCACACAGACCCAGCTCATTGCACCAAGCTGTGCCATTTCATCCACAAGACTGGCACACGGCAAGCCAGTGCAGCTACAAGCAGAGCCACTGACGCAATGGCAGGGCATCCTGAACACATGGTCGACTCCATTCACGTCAACCAATACCTTGCACGTCTGCTGCATGTCCTGGGTGCACTGCCTTTGGCAGTGCTGCGGATCACTTACCGGCTGAGCTTCCGCATTGCGGACGTCACCTGCGTTCAACCTGTATTGCAATGTCGCACATGCCTATCCGAGTGGTGCATGGACGTGTGCCTCTCCAACGTGTGCGTAGCTGACATGGATTACGACGGGTGTGTGCGCCCCCCTGTTGGCCCATGACCAGGAGTGTCATGGTGATGCCCGTTTATGGCATGCATGGATGTTTGGCATGCATGTTGGGAACTGGGCCTGGGAGATTGCACGTGTCGTAGTATGCAGTGAGCAAATTGACCCACTTCCCGATTCTGCTTTGGTGCACATTGGGTACAGTGGTTGGAGTCAGCACATCTGTCCCAGTCAGCTGATGGATTACGTCAACGACATGTCAAATATTGTGGCCAACCATCACTCATTAGAGATAGTGGCTTACGCAGCTGCACTAGCGTTCATGGACGAGTGACAAGGTACCTGCAACCACGACTCGATGTGCCACATTGCATGTGTCCCGCCGCATCATTGCACGTTGTGCATCTGGTCACATGTCCCAAGACGACAGTGGACATGGCTGCATTGGTGTCGACTCATGTCCGAGGCGCGGACAACCAACGCTGCTTGACACTGACGTGTGTTAGTGATGGACTACCCCGAGGTGAACATGGACGTTTTCCTACGTTCCTTATTCAGGCATGCTGCTGCATTTGTCTGCATATCGTGGCACTACTCTTGGCTGTACTGACCCGCACTTTTTTTTATAAAGTTTCCACATTTTCACTTGTCTCCAAATGTGTTGTGTCTTCATTTGTATGCCAATGTGTGTGTCACGGACTCTCTGGCTGCCTGCCATACGTGAATTGCTACCCCATCCGGACTGTGGGTTTGTACTTATGCGTTCTCATGTGCCTGTTTCGTACTGACGCTTTTGGGCGTTTATCCGCCACAGGGGAGTGCATTTGTGTCCCGTGTTCGATTGTGCGAATGTTTGTGTTTGGACAACATTGTGTTGGATGTTGGTGTGCTCTGCTTCCTATGTGTGTGTGCTGCATTCTGTGTGAGATGTCCCTTCATGTGAGGTTTTGTTCACCCTTCTCCCTTTCAGGCAGTGTGGTTTTCACTTCTGTGCTTGTTCAGTGGTGTGATGTTGGCGGGTTGTGTGACTTGTGCTCCTTGTTAGTGTGTTTCATTTTAGCCATGGTTTGTCTGTAGTTGTGCTGTACTTAATTGTGCATGTGTGCCATTGTGCCCATCTCCCCCCGTCCCCCCACTCCCTGCTTATTCCTCTTCCTGGTGCTGTTGTGTCTGTACTTTTGTTACTCCACACATAAATACATGTAAAGAACAAATTAGAATAGTTCCTTTAATTCTTTTAGATTGCAAAACTTCTCTCTATTGGTTATTTTTGAATTTTCCATATAAACAGTTTTTTAATATTCAAGGACACATAGAAGTCAGAAGTGCAACGTATTCTATCAACACACTTTCTAGAACATTCTACAACACGTGCAGGTTAAAAGTTCATCAATTTTTTTAAACCTAACGATATTTTTTGCAACATTTTCTCGAACATTTAACGGCACGTGCAGGTAAAAGTTCACAATTGTTTTAAGTTCGAACAGTGCCTTCCAAATGCAAGTAGCTGGTGTGGTTGAGTTGACCAAATTTTATCCTATCATATGTACTCCACGTTTAAACTGCTTTTTCTTAACCAATCACAAAGATGCTTTTCCACAAAACGAATGTGCACCCTACTTTTAAAAAACAATGCTTTTCATCTCCCAATCAGTTATCGTTTTGAATGAGAAAAAAAGTAGTTCCCCACCTTTAAACATATCTCTTATTCTATGAACGGACTGCATGAGCTACAGACATCTATCCATACTTCCCAGCCATACCTTCAAAATGCTAGTGTGGATCGTAGGACATAGCTATGTTTTCTGGTGCAAGAGGTATGCAGAACAGAGACGTATTGACTTAGACCTAGGTTTACAAAATGTGGACATTAAATGGTTTGGACAGAGGATTGAAGTGGCACCAATTGTTGCCTTTGGTTAAAACCTGTTTGCATCTCCAACACCCTGACCTCATGATTGTGCACTGTGGTGGAAATTACCTAGGCACATTGACTGGTGTAGGTTTGGAAATGCTAATGAAAGACACCTTTCGACAATTGATGTTGCTTTTGCCTCAAACTGTCTTTGTATATTCCAATATATGCCAAAGACAGAAGTGGAAAATGGTCAAACCAATTTTGTCCTCAGATTGAAAAATCTAGGAAGAATGTCAACAAAGCTGTGTCTGCATACCTCAGAGACCATAGAATGGGGTCGATCTACAACAACAACATACGTTTTGATATGGCTGATATCTACAGAAGTGATGGAGTACACTTCACAGATCAGGAAATCGAGTTTTTCTGAATAACCTGAAGCTGTTCATCCGCACTTATATGTAGCTCCAACTAATAAACACAAGGGCTCTTTTTAGAGCCGCCTTATATTCCCAATATCGGTTCGCAGAGTGACAGCTGCGAACCGGCTAGCACAGGGAGACCTGCGGGCCGTCGGGCAGGCTCGCAGAGGGAGAGCTGCGGCCCGTCAGCTCGGCTCACACAGGGAGAGCTACGGGCCGTCGGCTCGCAAACGCACACCAGCGTGCTGGTTCGCAGAGGGAGAGCTCGGGTCTAACTCGCAAGGGGACACCAACGGGCCAACGGCCCTGCTAGCAGAGACACACCTATCACCTAACGGACTGGCTCGCACATGTACAGCTAGGGACACGACGGCTCCCAGACGCAGACCTGCGAACCGACGGACTGGTACTGTTTTATGCTTTAGGGTAGTACAGTGGTGTTTGTGTACTGTAGGGGGTTCGTGCTGGAGGTAGCGTTTTAGGGTTTAAGGTAGTGCAGTGGTGTTTGGGTAGTGTAAGAATCATACTGGAGGTAGTGTTTTAGAGGTTACGACAATGCAGTAATGTTTGGGTAGTGTAAGGGGTCATGCTGGGAGTACTGTTTTGGGGTTTAGGGTAGTGCAGTGGTGTTTGTGTAGTGTAGGGGGTCATGCTGGGAGTAGTGTTTTAGGGTTTATGGCAGTGCAGTGGTGTTTGGGTAGTGTAGGGGGTCATGCTGGGAGTAGTGTTTTAGGATTTACTGCAGTGCAGTGGTGTTTGTGTAGTGTAGGGGGTCGTGCTGAGAGTAGTGTTTTAGGATTTAGGGTAGTACAGTGGTGTTTGTGTAGTGTGGGAAGTCATGCAGCGAGTACTGTTTTAGGATTTAGAGTAGTGCAGTGGTGTTTGTGTACTGTTTGGGGGTTCATGCTGGGGGTAGCGTTTTAGGGTTTAAGGTAGTGCAGTGGTGTTTGGGTAGTGTAAGGGGTCATGCTGGGAGTAGTGTTTTAGGGTTTAGGGTAGTGTAGTGGTATTTGTGTAGTTTAGGGGGTCATCCTCGAAGTAGTGTTTTAGTGTTTACGGTACTGCAGTGGTGTTTGTGTACTGTAGGGGGTCGTGCTGGGGTAGTCTTTTAGGGTTTAGGGTAGAACAGTGGTGTTTGGGTAGTGTAGGGGGTCGTGCTGGGGGTAGTGTTTTAGGGTTTAGGGTAGTGCAGTGGTGTTTGTGTAGTGTAGGGGTCATGTTGGGAGTAGTGTTTTAGGGTTTAGGGTAGTCTAGTGGTGTTTGGGTAGTGTAGGGGGTCGTGCTGGGGATAGTGTTTTAGGATTTAGGGTACTGCAGTGGTGTTGCGTAGTGTAGGGGGTCCTGCCAGGGGTAGTGTTTTAGGGTTTATGACAATGCAGTGGTGTTTGGGTAGTGTAGGGGGTTGTGCTGGGGGTAGTATTTTAGGGTTTAGGGTAGTGCAGTGGTGTTTGGGTAGGGGGTCGTCCTGGGGGTAGATTTAGGGTTTAGGGTAGTGCAGTGGTGTTTGGGTAGTGTAGGGGATCGTGCTGGGGGTAGTGTTTTAGAGTTTACGACAGTGCAGTGGTGTTTGGGTAGTCTTTGGGTAGTGTAGGGAATCATACCGACAGACTGACTCACAGAGCTCCGAGCCGACGGACGGGCTTCTAAAGGCATAGCCGCGACCTAGTGATATGAAGAGAGGCAGCGTGAAAGGCATATCTCACACAGACACAGATGCCAGTGTTGCCTCGCAGAGGTAAAACTACGAACCCGATGGCTTCTACACGGAAAGATGCGAGCTGACTGAGTAAATCACAAAATGGCTGCCAACACTTCCTGGTTTCAACCATTCCCAGCCAATAAGCCGCAAGCTGGTGCTTGTAACCCCTCAGCCAATCACATGTCAGAATTCTCAAATATTGATATCTGTAAAATTTGATATTTCTCAAAAACTACTGAACGGATTTACACCATTTAAACAAAAGCGTGCTTTCTGGACGATCACCTTTCTCCCTGCCAAATTTGGCGTAATTCCATTCAGCAGTTTCACCTGTAGTCTTCTGTAAAGTTTCGTATGGAAATTGCATGGAGAAAACACGTTTTAGTACCCTCTTTTTTCTCAGCCCCTCCTACACCATTCACCCCCAATCTTTCAATATAAGAGCTAATCAAAAAAAGAGAAACTTTTTGGATAATTTCATAAAGATTCGTCAAACGACGCCAAAGTTACAAGCACATACAAGGCTCCAGAAGGGGGGCCGCGCAACCCCCTCCCAACAGGAGTGAAGACCCGGGGTTGCACGGACCCCAGCGCACCCCGGCAACCCCTGTGAGCCCCTGCTATTATTTTTTAAGAAATACCCCCGGAACCTAGCCCACCCAAGGGCCTCATTAAAATGAAACGCGAGAACCCGCAACCCCAGCGTGATTTTTTTTTTTTTTTTTTTAATGATTTTTTGGGCCCTGGGGGTCTTTCTGGGACCCCCTGAGCAGGCCTAGGGGGTCAGGGTTTTTCTACCCTGCCCCCTTCTCTTGTTTTATATCTTTGTTTCTCCATTTTCGGGTGACTCGCTTCTACCGAGCCACAAGATGGCTGCCAACACTTCCTGGTTTGGACTACTAGCAGCCAATCACAGTGAAGCTCGCGCACGCGACTTAGGCTCCGCCCAGATATCGAAACTTTTATTTTTCTAATTTCTCAGCAACTACTGAACGGATTTACACCATTTTTAAAAAGGTCGCTTTCTGACCCAAGCACTACCTTTCTGCCAAATTTGGAGTAATTCCGTTCAGTAGTTTCGGCTGTAGCCTTGCACAAAGTTTCCTATGGGAAATTGATTTTTTGACTCTTATTTTTTGAATTTCTCAAAAACTACTGAACGGATTTACACCATTTAAAAAAAGGACGCTTTCTGACCCAAGCTCTACCTTTTTGCCAAATTTGGGGTAATTCCGTTCAGTATTTCGGGCAGTAGCTCGTCGCACAATTTCCTTGGAGAAAATGAGTTTTGGGAACCCCCTTTTTTCTCAGCCCCCGCTTGACGAATCACCCCCAAACTTTCAGGATAGGAGCTGACCGGGATAGACTTTTGTTTTGGAGAATGTCAGGAAGATTCGTCGAACGACGCCAAAGTTATTAGCAAATCAAAAAATGCTTTTCCTATGGAAACTAGGTTCTAACTATAACTACCTACTGCAGACCGGCAGTAGGTAATATATATTGTATATATATTGCTTCTCCAACCACCTTTGTATATGCACTCGTGGGCGGGTGCCGTTACTTCGCGGGGGAGTACCCGCGTTTCAAATGACAGCTCTGTTTTCCCATACCAATAAGTCCAGGGGAGGCACTTGCGGGGGTAAGTTATAGTTTATTCTTAACTCTGCAGAAACAGACGCGTTTTGGCTGTCACCTTTCTCAGTGTCACCAGGCGCACCGGAAACTGAAAAAATGTATCATCAGTGCTACATAAACATCGACAAAGTACTCGCAGGCGTGCATTGTGATAAATATCTACGCCATCTTGGCGTGGTGTCAATTCATTTCAATTCTAATAAAACACTTATTATCATACTAATGCATGGTGACGCCTAGGTAAAAAGTAAAGCATTTATAAAGCATTATATATGCACATTTCAAAATACCTCTACAGGCAATAATTATACTTTGACCTGGCAAAATTCATTATTGATGCCACATTGAATATCTCACCCTGTATGGGCTCACAACAAGTGCACATGCCTACGCATGATTCAATGGTATCATACATGATTAGCAGCAGTAATTCAGCCCTCTATCATAGGTGGGAGAGATCTACATCTTAAAATCTAGCCTGTCATCAATAGAAAGTCTTATTACACTCCTAGATGGACTGATAGTTCCTTGCTACTATTCATGCCTTTCGATGTCTTAGTTTGTTGATCTATTATGTAGTGGGATTTCAACCTTCTGAGTTCTAGGATTCTGTCCCCTCCCGGGGTTTGTCAGGTACATGGTCTATGCAGAAAAATTTAAGCAAATCTCTGTTGCTACGATGCTTTGTACTGAAGTGTCTAGCAACCGGGTACGTTGCGTCATTATTGGTAATGGCCCTCATGTGTTCTAAAATGAGTATTTTAGTAGGATGGATCGTACTTACAATATATTTTCGGCCACAAGGGCAAAATAGACAATAAACAGTGTATGGTGTGATGCAAGTCCTAAACTTGTTTATGGGTCTAAGTTTCTGCAGCCCTGGAACCTTATATGACAGAATACTTATTGCTGTTGAGGCAGGCTTTGCATTTCCTGCATGGAAATTAGCCCCGTAGTTCCTTGAATATGCCCTTGCTTTCTTTTTCATAGTGGCTATGTGTCAACTTGTTACTTAAGGATCTAGCTTTTCTAAAAGTTAACAGAGGACTTTGCGGTATATCAGGGCCTATAACCGGGTCCGTGTTTAGGGTGCACCAATGTTTGCGGAAAATGTTCCTCAATTGGTTGGCATTCTCTGAGAAGGTGGTAATCATTCTAAATATACCCATGTCTGTATTCACCCTGGGGGTTTCTTTGAGTAGTTCTCTTCTGGGGATAGCCTCAACCTTTTTCAGGGCTTTTTCCAGTATCTGTTTATCATAACCACGTATGCTGAATCTAGCTATACTCTCTTGGGCTGCTTCCTGAAAATCGCTAACCCTTCTGTTGCCTCTCTTAATTTTCAAGAGTTCCCCATAGGGGATGCAGGCAATGAGCTTATGTGGATGACTGCTGGTGGCATGAAGTATGGAATTCCCAGCGGTGGGTTTCCTATACAGCATAGTGCATAACTTATCTTCAAAGACAAAGACCTTCAAATCTAAGAAGTTCACTGACGTAGAACTTACTTCCCCAGTGAACTTCAAGTTCACATTGTTTGTATTCAAGATCTCTATATATGCTTTAGCTGATTCTGGTGACCCCCTCCAAATTACGAAGAGGTCATCTATATACCTATGCCATGCTACTAGATTAGTTGTCCTGCTGTCATTAGAATCTGACCGGGCCACCTGCTTCTCCCACCAGTTTGCATAGCTGGGGGCGAAGCAGGTGCCCATTGCTGTGCCAGTAATCTGCCTATAGTATTGTTCCTGAAAAAGAAAGATGTTATTGTTGAGGCAAAACTCAATTAGTTCTAGCAGCATTGCATTGTGTTCCATGAATTTCAAAGGACGGTTCTTCAGAAAACATTCTACTGATTTAAGACCATCCTTATGTGCACTGCATGTATATAGGCTAGAAATGTCCAAAATCAACATTTGGAAGCCCATTTCCCATTGAACCCCCATTAGGTGTTGCAAAAAGTCTTTAGTGTCCCTGATGTAAGAGGGCAAGCCAACCACAAGTTTAGATAAAAAGTAATCTATATAGATTGATAGATGTTCAGTTAGACTCCCTTGTGTAGAAACTATAGAACGTCCCTGAGGTTGCTTGTCGTCCTTGTGACTCTTCAGTAGGTGATAAAAGGTGGGAGTCATGGGATTCAAACATCGTAGGAACAGATATTCGTCTGTCTCCAGCATATTTTTCTCATACTATCTCCGTATCAGTTGATGATATTCCGAAATGCTCTGATTGTACTCTTTTTTTGTCCACTTTCTGGTAGCAATTCTCATCGTATAATTGCCGCAGTGCTTCCATGCTATATTGTTCATGTGTTTGTATTACAATGTTCCCACCTTTATCTGATGGTTTACATACGATCGATTTGTCCTTGCTTAGATTGTCCAATGCTTGTTGCTGTTCTTTGGTGAAATTTTCCTTTGTTTTCCGCATTGTGTCCTTTTCTGTTAGGCGTATGAGATCTTTGTTGACAGCTTCCGCGAAGATGTCTATGGCATCGCCAGGCATTTGAGGAAGGAATTGTGAGACAGGTTTGAAAGGACTATCTCCACAGCTTTGTTCAATTCCTGCTTGTACTAGCTGTTGTACCACACTCAAGGGAGTACCAAGTGGTCTCATGTCCTCAGCCCGTACATTTTCTAGTGTTTCTAGGGTTTGCAAGTCTTTTCCCATCAGAATGTCGGTTGTCTGGAGTTTGTTCGCTAATTTCTTTGGTCTGTTTGTTAGGGGTTTTTGTTTAAAAAATGTATGAAGTTTCAGTTTGTGTGTGAATTTAAGTAAGTCAATCCTTGTTTGTGTGTATTTCAGTCTTTTCTGGAGACAGAAAGTCAGTCCGAGTCTCAACACCGACTCCTCAGTGTCAGATAAAATTCTGGGGGTCAAATTCATAATCGTTAGATTGTCTTTGGCTATTTCCTTTTGTTCATCTTTTTGCTCCTTATAACTGGCAGTGACCTGTTGTTTCTTGTGCCACCAGCCCCCTCTCCTTGTTTTTCTTCATTTCTTTGGTCCGGTGGTTTCTCCTTGCCTCCTCTGAACCATGATTGACGTATGTCAATCATGATTGACGTATGTGGCGGAAGTCCTCATGAAAAGGGGTCTTTGAATCAAGATGAGGAACTGTATGTACATTTGGAGTGAATAAGCTCAAGGAGAACGCTTCCAGAATTATGAACTTGGTTTTAAATCACATAAAAATCAAAAAATGTTTTTTACTTTGGTTTTTAAAAGACTTTTGGTTAGCCTTATATGTTTAAGTTCGCTACAAGAAAAATTAATGAAATAGAAATTTTGAAAGAGGATTACAGATGGTATTGTTAGTAATTGGATCGACAAAAGTAATCACATCCCACTGGAGGGAGGCAAAGGTGAATAATTCCAGTCAACAGTTGATGAATGGTATGGTGAATAATTACCGGATAACTGAGGTAGGATTTGTACCATTAAGGATGTAAAAAAATACCCACTAGAGGGTGTTATTGTAAGCAGTTTATCTACGGTAAAACGAACGACTGGGTAGATAAAATAATGAGATGTAGACCTTTAAAGATTAAATTGTCGGAAAAAGATACAATTACATTTTCTGTAAAACTGATGGAGTATTAACAAGCGAAGGTGATATTATTTGTATAATGAAAAACTACAAGTCCCATAAGTTTGGGGAACGGAGAAACAGGAAGTCACATGATTGTGTATTTGAATTTAATTGATGCTGTGAAACCGCGAAAATCAACCGTGACGAAGGTCTCAGGGAGACCGAAACGCGTTGGTTGTTTGGTGGTAAACATGTCCGTGTAATATTTGAAAGTTGGATTAAAGCTGTGAAACTTTGTCCGTGAGTGCGCTCCGTTCTTCTTGCTAAGGAGGTTGGTGAAAATATATATATATATATATATATATATATATATATATATATATATATATATTCTGCTCCAAAGGTTGTCCACCAGGTGAGTAGCACTCGATCAGCAGCTTTGTTTATGAAAGGCAGGGATGAGGATCCGCTTGTAGAAGCTGCTCCGTAATGGAAATGCCTGACGCGTTTCGAAGCTCCATATGCTTCTCTTCAGAGGCTTGAACGGAGACATTGTGTGCAAACGCTGAACCCACTTCACCATTTTCATATTGCACACCCACCAATGGGAAGCTCGAATGAGACTGTGCATTGTGGGAAATGTGGTCCGGATAGCACACAAATCTTGTCCTGTATGGACCCTGCAAGTGGACTCGGCCTCAATCCTGTTTGCGGCTGCTGACCCACGTAGCCCCACAACATTTCGGGGTGGTGCACACTCCGCGGCAGGACAGCCGCGTATTACATTCTGCTCCAAAGGCTGTCCACTAGGTGAGTAGCACTCGATCAGCAGCTTTGTCTATGAAAGGCAGGGACGAGGATCCGCTTGTAGAAGCTGCTCCGTAATGGAAATGCCTGACGCGTTTCGAAGCTCCATATGCTTCTCTTCAGAGGCTTGAACGGAGACAGTGTGTGCAAACGCTGAACCCACTTCGCCATTTTCATATTGCACACCCACCAATGGGAAGCTCGAATGAGACTGTGCATTGTGGGAAATGTGGTCCGGATAGCACACAAATCTTGTCCTGTATGGACCCTGCAAGTGGACTCGTCCTCAATCCTGTTTGCGGCTGCTGACCCACGTAGCCCCCATAACATTTTGGGGTGGTGCACACTCCGCGGCAGGACGGCCTCGTATTACATTCTGCTCCAAAGGTTGTCCACCAGGTGAGTAGCACTCGATCAGCAGCTTTGTTTATGAAAGGCAGGGACGAGGATCCGCTTGTAGAAGCTGCTCCGTAATGGAAATGCCTGACGCGTTTCGAAGCTCCATATGCTTCTCTTCAGAGGCTTGAACGGAGACAGTGTGTACAAACGCTGAACCCACTTTGCCATTTTCATATTGCACACCCACCAATGGGAGGCCGTCCTGCCGCGGAGTGTGCACCACCCCGTAATGTTATGGGGGCCACCCGACATGGTAACTATCATGTCGGCTATGTGGGCCAGCAGCCGCAAACAGGATTGAGGATGAGTCCACTTGCAGGGTCCATACAGGACAAGATTTGTGTGCTATCCGGACCACATTTCCCACAATGCACAGTCTCATTCGAGCTTCCCATTGGTGGGTGTGCAATATGAAAATGGCGAAGTGGGTTCAGCGTTTGCACACACTGTCTCCGTTCAAGCCTCTGAAGAGAAGCATATGGAGCTTCGAAACGCGTCAGGCATTTCCATTACGGAGCAGCTTCTACAAGCGGATCCTCGTCCCTGCCTATCATAAACAAAGCTGTTGATCGAGTGCTACTCACCAGGTGGACAACCTTTGGAGCAGAATATATATTTATATATATATATATATATATATATATATATATATATATATATATATATATATATATATATACACATATATATGCATATATATATATATATATCAGACAATGGATCACTTCAATGAGAAGTAATCAGAGGACACAGCGGGGAACGTGGAAAGGTCCAATTTATTTAATAGCTTTGGCATGACACGTTTCGGCGGGGTGTGCCTTTATCACAGGCCGCTGATGCCGGTAAACTGCCCCAACCCTCTTTTTGAACATCCTGCAGTACTCCCATTGGTGGAAGTTCAGCTGGCCCCAGTTCGTTAATTGGAGTGTCACTGTAGTGTTCGATGATAAACTACAGCTCCCAGCAGACATCACTACTGGGTAAGTATCTCCAACGGGCCCCGTATGTTCTCAAGTTGTCCCTGGCAAAAAGGTGGTTGTGTGTAGTTGGTAAGTCCTGGTATAATCAATATCCTGGAGCTTTCCTGGGTCCCCATACGTCCTGCCACAGTTATAAGAGTCCGCAGGGCCGCGAGACGCTGATTCAATGATCGCGCCTCTCCGTGAAGTCACGGACTGTCCCTGGCAGCAGCCCCTTGCTTTACTTGGTTGAGTCCCAAAGACATATATACATGTCTTTAGGACAAAACGCGTCGGCTGTGCTCCCCATTCACATTATGGCTGTGTTCATCTTTATATTGCAAGAAAGAATAATATTTTTTATTACAAACAAGTACTCTTGTATCTGTAGGATTGAACAATTGTATTGAAACCTATATGCGTAATTCTAAATTTCTTCTGGGACAAATTGAGAGTTGTTGTAGTATTTATATTATTTATATTGTGGTATATATATATGCACTGAATGGTGGTTCGCATTTCGTTCTTTTCCCGTGGGAAGGGAGCTCAAGGAGACGAAGGTGATATATATATATATTCACTTAAAAAACAAAGGTTACAGGGATGTTATAGCTAGGTTCAGAATTTATAGTCACAAAAGCATAGAAAATCAGCACATATAGTTAAAGTTATCTCAAGTGATTTATACTCGTGCCTTAAGGCAAATACAACTCACACCCCTGCCACGCACAGTTTTCTCATCAATAATTTTATTGCAAATATTGCAGTGATATTATCAATGATGTCATAGAAGATGTCATGACTGAAGTAATATGTGGGGTAATTAGCAGTGCATGGCTAGGGCATGAGTTATAGTTACTTGAGTTAACTTTAACTATAACTGCTGAATTTCTATGGTTCTATGGTTATGTCTATAAATTCTGAACCTAACTATAACGTCCCTGTAGCTTGTTTTTTTAGTGAATTTCTAAGGTTTTTTTAGATTTTATTTCATAACTATAACGTCCTTGTAACTTTTGTTTTTTGCAATGAATTTCTATGTTTTTTTTAACACTGCCAGGCTGTGCTGCCAACCTTCATCATGTAGCCAAGATCTTCGGCCGTGCAGCTAAGCCCCTGCATGCAGCCAACCCCACGTAAATGGGAAGGGGGCACGCAGTCCCCCTCCCAGGTGAATTTTTGGCCACGGTGCCCCATCTCCCAGGGATTAGCCATATTAAGAAGGGGGAGGGGGCATACAGCCCCACACCCCAGACCAATATTAGCCCAGGTGCCCCATCCCCCGGGGCCTATTCAATTAATAATTGGGGAGGGGGCTGCACGGCTCCATCCCCAGGCTGATTTTGGCCTTGGGGACCCCATCTCCTTGGTCCTGACCTTATTAGGAAGGGAAGGGGGCCACACAGCTCCCCTCCCTGGGCCACTATTGACCCCAGAGACCCCATCCCCTGTGGCCCACCTCATAAATGGTGGGTGCCCTAGAGCCCAACCAGGGCACCCACTGCTTATTAAAAAGGGGGAGGGGGCAGGTAGCCTCTCTTCCTGAACCAAAATTGGGCCCGGGGACCCCATCGTCATGGCCTATTTAATTAATAATTGGTGAGGGGGCCGCACAGTCCCCCTCCCCGGGCCCCATCTCCCAGGGCCCGGCTCTACTATGAAGAGGGAGGGAGGCATGGAGCCCCCCTCCCGGGTCAATATTGCCCCCAGGACCCCCATCCTCTGGGGCCCATATAGTAAATGGTGGGTACTCTGGAACCCACCAAAGGCATCCACTGCATGTTTGCTGGGGGTAGCGGGGGGCCCTAATGCCCCACTACCCAGCCGACTCCTAGGCTCCTGCAGGAGCCGGCAATGATCCCACCTGCAGGGAGCAGCTAAAAATGTTGCTCCCTGCAGGTGAGAGCAGTTTTTTCATCTCTTCTCAGCGGCAGGTAAACAGATGAAAAGTCTGCTCCCAGCGGGTGGGAACATTTTTAATGCTCCCACCCACTGGGACCCAACTTAGTGCCTCATTACGATGTCGGTCGTAAAGGCTCCGAACGGCATTCGGATTATCCTAACCCGTGTCGGAACCTATGTTTCCGACCGACTCGGAAACACTTCCGTCTGACCGATTACGATAAAAGGTAACTGTTTGGTCTTTCCGACTCGGTTCTGACCGGCATTCAGAGACTACGAGTCGGTCGGAGCTGAATCGTACAGCTCAACGGACCATGTTTCCGACCGACATATATCAAGGTCGGATTGAGACAGCCTTTCTGAATCGGTCTGTCCGACACGGAATGGCTGTCGGAAACTGAATATGGGGGCCTGTAGCAGGCCACCCATCACCCGGAGGCCTCTGGCTGGGGCCCATGGGGGTACCCATGGGACCCCTCTTTACAACCATGCACAGTGTGGCAGGCACCATGGGGTGTCTGCGACATGGCGCAAGGTTTTCCAAAACCACCTCTTTTTTCAGTGTGAGCCTGTGTTGTCGGTCTGAACACAGGCTCCCATTGAAGTCAATGTGAGTCCAACCGAACGGTGTTTGGAAACATCATAATCAGTCGTTCAGTCTCGCCGAACCTGAGTCAATCAGAACCGATTCCGACAAGGAGTCGGTAGGAATGCTTTCCGACTGACATCGTAATGAGGCCCTTAGTGTTTGCTCTCACTTGGCGGGAACTTTGAAATTTCTCCCACAAAGCGAGAGCAAATACAGGTTTCCTTGTCCACACCAGTGCAGGCAGGGAATCAGCTATGTCCCGGGGTGGACACCCCACACATAGCCTGAGCCAACCTTGAGGGATGGGGTCCCCAGGGCCATTAATGGCTCTGGGAGAGGGGCCACACAGCCCTTCTCCCGTTTGTGTGTACGGCTAAGCCCTAGGGGTTGGGGTCTCTGGGACTGAAAACAGCCCAGGGAAGGGGCCACACGCTTCCCTCCACTTTTTTGACCATTTTGAATTTAGGCCAGGCCCCGGGGGATGGGGTCCCTGGGGCCGAAAACAGCTTGGGACTGGGGCTGTGTGGCCCTCCTGCCCGCTGTCAAATGTGGCCGGGCCCTGGGGAATGTGGTCCCTGGGGCCGTAGTTTGCCTGAGGAGGGGGGCTATGTGTGCCTTCCACACAATATATAAATGATATTGCCCCTGGGACCTTGCCCACCGGGGGGGGGGGGGCAAAAAAAAGCAAGCACGGGTAATTATGCTTGCTTTTTAAAACATTTCCAGTGGATCCACAGATCTTCAGCAAATTTGCTGAAAAAACATATTTTTAGCCCCCGGCACGGTCCCTGTGAGACCCCACCACCAGGCCTAGGGGGTTAGGTTATTCCTACCATGCTCCCTTCTTTCTTTTTTTGTGTTTTTGTGGGACTTGGGCTGAGGTATGAGTCTCAAGATAGCTGCCACCACTTCCTCGCTGAAGTGGAGGCAGCCAATCAGATCTTACCATGAGATCTATCAGATCTGCGGAGGGTCTGCGCCCCTGGGTGTCTATAAATTATTTTTCTTTAATAACTTTAAAATTACTGAACGGATTTACAACAAATTACAAAAAGGGCTCTTTCTGGACCAAGATCTACCTCTCTGCCAAATTTGGTGTAATTCCGTTCAGCGATTTGGGCTGTAGTCATGTCTAAAATCCCTATGGGAAATTGCATGGAGAAAACACGTTTAGGGACTCCCCTTCCTCTGGCCCCCCGCTTGACGGATCACCCCAAAACTTTTCCAGGCAGCAGTTTAAGTGATTGGTGTACCTGTTTTGAAAATTGTGAAGATTCGTTAAATGTCGCCAAAGTTAGTAGCAGAAAAAAAATGCTTTGTCTATGTAAACCAGGTCTTAACATGCATATATCTATATACACATACATACACGTGGGTGTTTGGTCTAACTTGGCGATAGCTGTCAAAACTCGCGCCAAGTCACGCAAACAGCTATGTGCCGGGGGTGGGCACCCCAGGACATAGCAGGACACAAACAGAAAGAGGCAAAGTAAAGGACAGCAACGAGCAGAAAAAGGCAGAATAAAGGTCAGCAATGAGCAGAAAGAGGGAAGACAAAGTTTAGAAACGAGCAGAAAGAGGCAGAATAAAGGTCAGCAACGAGCAGAACGAGGCAAAATAAATGTCAGAAACGAGCACAAAGAGGCATAATAGAGATCAGAAACTAGCTGAAAGAGTTAAATAGAGGTCATAAATGAGCAGAAGGAGGAAAATAGAGATCAGAAATGAGCAGAGAGTGGCCAAATAAAGGTCAGAAACGAGCAGAAAGAGGAAAAATAAAGGTCAGAAACTAGCAGAAAGAGGAAAAATAGAGATCAGAAACAAGCAGAAAGAGGCCCCCAATGACCCTCAGCAGCCAAGGGGACTTCATCCCCCAACCAGTTGTGTGCCAGGAGGCGCGTTTGCAGAGTGATTGAGAAAGGGGGCAGGGCCTCTGATGAGGTCTAAGAAATCCTGCTATGGGAGACTTACTGGTGGCAACAGTAGGAGTTCTAGGCCCCCAAGGGCCCTCAGCAGCCAAGGGGACTTTATCCCCCAACTAGTAGTGTGCCAGGATGCATGTTTGCAGAGTGGTTGAGAAAGGGGCTTGGCCTCTAACAAGGTCTCAGCAATCCCACTGTGGAGGATTTTCTGTTGGTAACACGAGGGCCCCTAACTAGTCTCAGAATCCAAGCGGATCTAATTAGGGGTAGCATAGTAATACTCTGCCCACTCACGGTTATTCCTACCATGCCCCCTTCTTTCTTTTTTTGTGTTTTTGTGGGACTTGGGCTGAGGTATGAGTCTCAAGATACTGCCACCACTTCCTCGCTGAAGGATTTACACCAAATTACAAAAAGGGCTCTTTCTGGACCAAGATCTACCTCTCTGCCAAATTTGGTGTAATTCCGTTCAGCGATTTGGGCTGTAGTCGTGTCTAAAATCCCTATGGGAAATTGCATGGAGAAAAATCGTTTAGGGACCCCCTTCCTCTCGCCCCCCGCTTGACGGATCCCCCCCAAAACTTTTCCAGGCAGCAGTTTAAGTGATTGGTGTACCTGTTTTGAAAATTTCGTGAAGATTCGTTAAATGTCGCCAAAGTTAGTAGCAGAAAAAATGCTTTGTCTATGTAAACCAGGTCTTAACATGTATATATCTATATACACATACATACACGTGGGTGTTTGCTCTAACTTGGCGGTAGCTGTCAAAGCTTGCGCCCAGTCACGCAAACAGCTATGTCCCGGGGGTGGACACCCCAGGACATAGCAGGACACAAACAGAAAGAGGCAAAGTAAAGGACAGCAACGAGCAGAAAGAGGCAGAATAAAGGTCAGCAACGAGCAGAAAGAGGGAAGATAAAGATTAGAAACGAGCAGAAAGAGGCAGAATAAAGGTGAGCAACGAACAGAGAGAGGTAATATAAAGGTGAGAAACGAGCAGAATGAGGCAGAATAAAGGTCAGAAACAAGCAGAAAGAGGCAGAATTAAGGTCAGCAACGAGCAGAAAGAGGCAAAATAAAGGTGAGAAACAAGCAGAAAGAGGCAAAATAAATGTCAGAAACGAGCACAAAGAGGCAAAATAAAAGTCTGAAACGAGCACAAAGAGGCAAGATAAATGTTAGAAACGAGCACAAAGAGGCAAAATAGAGATCAGAAACTAGCTGAAAGAGTTAAATAGAGGTCATAAATGAGCAGAAAGAGGAAAATAGAGATCAGAAATGAGCAGAGAGTGGCCAAATAAAGGTCAGAAACGAGCAGAAAGAGGAAAAATAAAGGTCAGAAACGAGCAGAAAGAGGAAAAATAGAGATCAGAAACGAGCAGACAGAGGCCCCCAATGACCCTCAGCAGCCAAGGGGACTTCATCCCCCAACCAGTAGTGTGCCAGGAGGCATGTTTGCAGAGTGATTGAGAAAGGGGGCAGGGCCTCTGATGAGGTCTAAGAAATCCCACTATGGGAGACTTACTGGTGGCAACAGTAGGAGTTCTAGGCCCCCAAGGGCCTTCAGCAGCCAAGGGACTTCATCCCCCAACTAGTAGTGTGCCAGGAGGCATGTTTGCAGAGTGGTTGAGAAAGGGGCGTGACCTCTAACAAGGTCTCAGCAATCCCACTGTGGAGGATTTTCTGTTGGTAACACGAGGGCCCCTAACTAGTCTCAGAATCCAAGGGGATCTAATTAGGGGTGGCATAGTAATACTCTGCCCACTCAAGGAACTCCGCAGAATTTGGCGTAATTTTTCTATAGCTCCGTGGAATTCCACAGAGGGAAACTCTGCGAGCTCTGCCGAAGCTTAGCAGAAAGAGGAAAAATAAAGGTCAGCAACAAGCTGAAAGAGGCAAAATAAAGGTCATAAGTGAGCAGAAAAAGGCAGAAAAAAGCAGAACCTACTCAGGCCATCATGCACCCACTCACAGAACAACTCAGACACTCACACACTCACTGACTCAGACACTCACGTACCAACTCACAGACCCACTCAGACACTCACGTACCCTGTGAGACACTCATGCACTCACTCACACACCCACTGGGACACTCATGCACTCACTCACAGACTCACTGTCAAAGGTTACAGGTTACAGTTAAGAAATAACATTAAAAATCATAAACGTTCACTGAAAAGGAAGGTTAGAGGGACGTTATAGTTAGGAAATAGAAAAAAAAACCTTAGAAATTCACTGAAAAAAACATAGGTAACAGGAACGTTATAGTCAGGCTCACATTTTACTCGTACAAAAACAGAGAAATTCAGCAGTTATGGTTACCTGAGATAACTACATCTTACGCCCCCCGCAATGCACTGCTTATGACCTCACATATTACATCACTCATGACATGGTCAGTAACATCACTGATGACGTCTCAAATGATATTACTGATAAAAATCACAGATGACATCATCCACAGAACCACACTCACACCCACTCACCTCCCCATAGAACATCTCATACACCCACTCCCACTCCCACACAACCCCTCACATATCCATTCACAGACCCATACCAGTACTCACACAACCAATCAGTCATCCATAGAGCCACTCACACATCCACTCACTCATACTGCCACTCATGTGCCCACTAACTCACCCATACAGCCATTCACACACCCACTCACTCTACAATACAGCCACTCAGTCTCCCATACAGCTACTCACACAGTCACTCACACACCCATACAGCCACTCAGGCATCCACTCACACACTGATACAGGCAGTCAGACAGCCACTCACTCAGGTGAGATATGTTAGAAATAGTATGACTAATTACTAGTACAGAAAGAATAGCAATTTAAGTTATGTTGTAGCTCTGTATATATTTAAGTCTCAGAAACGTTTAGAAAACACTTACACTCATGGGATGATGGAATCAGTGATGTGATTTGAGATGTCATCAGTGATGTGATCAGTGACGTCACTGACCATGTCATGAGTGATGTAATATGTGAGATCATAAGCAGTGCATTGCGGGGGTGTAAGTTATAGTTAGATCAGGTTACTATAACTGCTGAATTTCTCTGGTTTTGTTTAATTTATGCGTCACTCTATGCCCGAAAGGGTTTTGTTTTGACTTATACTGGGTGCTTCCTTGTGTCTGGACAAAGCTATACCTCTCTGAAGAGCTCTAATGAGAGAAAAACATGTGTCAGGGGTTGCTTTTATTCATTTCAGGTTGGCTTGGATGGTATTTAGCGTAGCTGGTGTTGAGGGTGCTCTATACAGGAGCTGCTTCCCACCTAAACTTGAGAACTACCCAGAGTTCTCTGCTTCTTTTTTGCATACTTTATGCATCACTCTATGACTGAAAGGGTTTTGTTTTGATATATATATTGAAAGCAACATTTATTAGGATACCTTGCTACCAACAGGCTGCATTGTGGGATTGGTAGTCTTTTGACCTGCACTACCGTCAGCATACTGCAAGATAACGTGGCCCAGGTGCGCGCCTCACCATTACGGAAGGAGGCGCTTACTTAATTCATTGCTGTAAAGAGACTTGACTCAAGAAGGAGGCATCTGATGAAGGCAGTCGCCGAAACGCGTAATGCCCCATTCTCTGAATAAAGTCCTTTTAAAACCCCGCTGTGTCCCTTGAAATCTGCTCGGAACGGAGGAGAGTTGCGGTTTATATTTTTGCATGTTTCCAGTGACATGCACAAGGGACCCTTTCATTATGAAGTCACGACATTTGCTGGACAGGAGTGTTGTAGCCGAGGTATCGGATTGCCGTGACCCGCCACCTTACCGTTGAATGTGGAGTTGCTGCCAGCATTAGCGGGTCCATGATGGCATGGATTGATGCGGTCACTGAACAGGCATCTTCAGTTTCTTTACACCAGAGGGAACGGTGTGCTGAAAGTAGGGGATAAGTGACTTTTACAGTAAAAGCTTGCCAAGTTCTCTTCCTGGTGCCGCGGATGAAAGCAACATTTATTAGGATACCTTGCTACCAACAGGCTGCATTGTGGGATCGGTAGTCTTTTGACCTGCACTACCGTCAGCATACTGCAAGGTAACGTGGCTCAGGTGCGCGCCTCACCATTACGGAAGGAGGCGCTTACTTAATTCATTGCTGTAAAGAGACTTGAGTCAAGAAGGAGGCATCTGATGAAGGCAGTCGCCGAAACGCGTAATGCCCCATTCTCTGAATAAAGTCCTTTAAAACCCCGCTGTGTCCCTTGAAATCTGCTCGGAACGGAGGAGAGTTGCGGTTTATATTTTTGCATGTTTCCAGTGACATGCACAAGGGACCCTTTCATTATGACGTCACGACATTTGCTGGACAGGAGTGTTGTAGCCGAGGTATCGGATTGCCGTGACCCGCCACCTTACCTTTGAATGTGGAGTTGCTGCCAGCATTAGCGGGTCCAAGACGGCATGGATTGATGCAGTCACTGAACAGGCATCTTCAGTTTCTTTACACCAGAGGGAACGGTGTGCTGAAAGTAGGGGATAAGTGACTTTTACACTTTGAAATCTGCTCGGAACGGAGGAGAGTTGCGGTATATATATATATATATATATAGCTAAAATAAAAGGACTCTGAAAGTGCAAATACTTTTTATTTTAAAAGAGTGTCAGGCACTGTGGATTTGAGGATCTCCGACACCTGAATTGGCAGCCAGGCCCTGTGGTAGTGGGAGAGGTACTGCGGATTCCGGCCAATATAAGAAGTGTATGGGATTTGGTGATCCTGGAAAGGTACTACGAATCCAGGGGAAGCTTCACGCCCGGTACCACAAGCCCAGGGCAAAATTCACCAATGTTTGCATTACGTAAGGAAGATTGGCAGACATTAGGAACTGTGAGCTAAAGCTTGCACTGGGTTTGCGGTCCATGGACAAGATTCTTGAACTGGTTTTGCGATTCCAAATAAGGTTCCACAAATCCAAAAAGGCAAAAAAATGCACTTGTCACTTTGTTCCCAGCCCCTGGACCCCTGCACGAGGCACTTTGGACCTGGTCCCTGCTGGCGGGCATAGGAACGCCATAAAGCTCCCGAGCACTCCCGCAGCGCGGGTAAATCATTCGACAAGCTCCTGCACTTGGCACTTTGTTCCCAGCCCCTGGACCCCTGCACGAGGCACTTTGGACTTGGTCCTTCCTGGCGGGCGTAGGAACGCCATAAGCTCCCGAGCACTCCCGCAGCGCCGGTGAATCATTCGACAAGCTCCTGCACTTGGCACTTTGTTCCCAGCCCCTGGACCCCTGCAAGAGGCACTTTGGACCTGGTCCCTGCTGGCGGGCGTAGGAACGCCATAAAGCTCCCGAGCACTCCCGTAGAGCGGGAGGCGGGCGGGACGTGCCCAGGCGAAGACCGGGCCAAGACGGGCCCGTCTTAGCCCGTCATAGCCCAAAAGAGGCCGGGCCCTCTCTCTTGGTCTTCTGTTGTGACATTCTCTTTGGCAAAAATCACCTTTGTTCGGGTGAGTTTGTTCCCCAATTTGACTATCGCTCCAGTTACTACTGTTTTTGTTTATGGATGCCACAGAGGAGAACATGGCGGCCGTTAGTTAAGAGGTCGCTTGCCTCCCGCGCCTAAATGCTTGGCTCCCGTGACCTCTGTTTCTATTTTTAGAGGTCCGACTTACTTTAGGCGTCTGGGGAATGTGTTTTGGAGTGCCCGCAGACCTGCCGCGTTGGACCGTTGCCGCCCTGGAGTTGAGGAGGGGCCACAGAGCAGCGGCTCGCGGACTCCTCTGAGCCGATTCCGGAAAAGGTAGAGGCAGCACAGGGATGCTATCCAGGCTATTCACGCCGGAGAAGGCTGTTTGTTCGGAAAAAACGGGCGAGTGTTTGCCCTCGGAGAGCGGTGGCCTTACCCCGACTCTTTCGTATCTGCAGCTACAACAACACGAGGTACAGGGGGGCCAGGAGGAGGGGGGCAACCTTGGCGCAGTCCCACTAGCAAAACGCTTGTAAGAGAGGACGGTAAGCTTGTCCTGCCTTCTTTTTTTACGCCGCAGAATCGATCAGAGCAGACATCGGGGGGGTCAGGAGGGGGGCTCTTTAGGACCAGCATAGCTCCTGTTAATATCAAAGCCCCGACAATAAAAAACGCAAGGAGAGGTAGGAAGCGTGGGGGAACAGTGCAGGGGTCGACAAAAGCGAAACCTTTTGATAAAAATATCAAGCTGCCCTCAGAGGGTAAATTTGTCACACATAACAGCGTAACCCAGAGGAAAGGAGATATCACCTCGGTTACAGAACCTGAGAACAGTTCAACCTTTCAGCACTGTGAAATTAAGGGCAGAAGTATTAAAGCAGGCAGAGTCAAGGGTAACTCTTTAGATTCAAAAATAAGGATTACCCCCTCTTTGAGGTCCTATTTTAAAATTCAACCACAGGTGCTAGATGTGGCAAAACAGGGAGAGACACTCAGAAAGAGCTCTGGGCAGTTGAAGTTGAGGCCACCCTCGGAGGATATGGAGGAGATAGAGGTAGCTGGCACCCCCCTCTCTGCTACACAAATTTTACCCATGAACAAATCTGCAATTCTGGGATCGGTTTCAACTATGGCTTCGGATGAGGGTAATGGTCATGCTGGAGGAGAAAGCCCTGCTTGTGAAAGAATGGAGGCCAGTGGTAGTGGAGAGGATGGGAAAATTTCTGAGGACCACGGTACTGTGGGGTCATCTGTGGCATCTCTGTAGGCGCTTTTTCTACTCTTTCAGCAGATATTAGAAAGGGCTTTTCTGTTTCGGAGACAAATCAGGGGGAGATCAGGCTCTTCTGTGAGTCACTTGAGAAAAAAATCGATCTCCTAAATTCAAGAACTGTGGCCTTAGAAAACTCAGTTGGAGAACTCAGGGACGATTTGGGAGCAGCTAAAGCAGATATATCGATACTTAAGAGGGAAGAGGCTGCACTTCGGGACAGACTTGAAATGCTGGAAAATAATTCTCGGCGTAATAATCTACGTCTTCTGAATGTTCCCGAGGGAAAGGAGGGGAAGATCTCAAGTCCTTCATCGTGACTCTCATAAAGGAATCAGTCCAGATCGAAGAATCTGAGGAGGACTTGAAGAAGGATATACAGAGGATTCACAGGGACCCCTTTAGGAAACATCCTAACCGGTCAAAGCCAAGGAAAATCTTAATAAACTTCCTTACATTTTCCCTGAAAGAAAAGATTTTGAATTGTGCTTTAAATCAAAAATCCTTGAAACCCAGAGACTTTGCTTTTGAAATCCGCTCCGACCTGGCACGCGTCACTTTGGATAGACAATGGGAGCTGGGCAGGAAAATGGATGATTTTAAGAAACTTGGCGCGGTTGCCCAGCTAAAATTTCCTGCACTCTTAAAAATCATGCATAATAATAAGATGCACAATCTAAAAACAGTGCAGGAGGCGGATGAGCTTTTGGAAAATTTAGCCAAAGTCCCCAAATAGCTCAGCTATGATGTTACGCATACATTTTAAGTATAGGCTTCTCCGGGTTTTGGGGAATGGTTGAATCTTACCTCAAGACTTAAGTTCTTCGAGATATTAGGTATTAGAAAGATAGGTATGATGTAATCACGTTAGTTATTAGGCCACATCGAAACTCAATATGCGCATGGGGTCATAGTATCAGAAGTAGACTATGACAGGGCGTTCTTCTTGGAGTTTCAGCTTTTTGCCTTTCCGTAGTACTTTGAGTAGCTAGGGACAGGGTAGGCTGCCCTGGTAGGCAGAATCGGGACTATTAGTCCAGGTAAATGGGGGTAGGGTTCTCCAGGGGAGCATGGGGTGGGGAGCATAGGGGTTAAAAAGAAAAAACAATTCTCATTCACCTTTTTGTTTGGTTTGTTTATGGATGTCGCGCTTGGTTTGGGATCGGCATTCGGGGAGACCCGGCATACTTAAGGATCCGTTGTTTAAACCGCCATGAGAACTTTACAGGGCTTATCCTGGAATGTCAATGGCCTCCGAGTGAAAAATAGGAGGGCAAAAATGTTACAATACCTCAAAGATTCCCCTGCTCAGATAATTATTCTACAGGAGACACATCTCCTGAAAGAGGAAATATGTGGAATCTTTGGGAAGGTCAGATGGATGGAACACTGTGTTAGTTCCAATCAGAGTGCTAACATCAGGGGGTAGCCATTTTGGTTAAAAAGCAGGCAAACGCCCGGGTCTTAAACTCGATGATAGACCCAGGTGGCAGGTAGGTCATTGTCAAATTATCGGTTCAGGGTTTTTTTTAACAGTGGTAGGCTATTATGGCCCTAACCAAGATGACCCCTCCACTTTGAAAACTATCTTTGCAAATTTGTTGGAATTTCAAGGACCAATTATTTTGGCTGGCGATTTTAATACAGTCCTGAATCCTCAGATGGATAAGTCCCCAAGCAGTAGGGCGAATGTTTTGTCTAAGTCTAGGACATATCTTCAAATGATGATGAGGCAGAATGGACGTTTGATCGTTCACTACTTCTGGACGAATTAGAAGCCAAATACTTATCCCAGGAGACAGAGTCCTTCCTTAACATAAACATTGGTTCGGCTGAGATCTCAGTAGTATGGGATGCCTGGAAGGCTTACCTGAGAGGCCTGGTCACAAGTAAGATATGCTACAAGAACAGGCAATACAGAGAGGAGAGCGCATATTGAGTGTGAAATGAAGGCAGTAGAGTTGAGTCTGAATAGGGAGGATGATATTGTAAAACGTCAGGAGCACCTGGTGAAACTGGGAATCCTGAAAGATCAATTGGAGAGTACTATCCAGACGAGGATTTCCAAAAGATGGGAGGCGAGTAAGCTTGCCCATTTTGAATATGGGGAGGGGGCTAGCAAACTCCTGGCATGGAAAGCCAAGACTGACAGGGTACGTAATATAAAGCAAATCGATAATGAACACAATAACACATCGGTAGTTACCGACGAAGAGATTGGAGAAGCCTTTTTTGCTTTCTTCCAAGATCTATATAATGAAGATAACGTGGTGGTTAGCAACCGTGCTTGGGAGTGGCTAAGTGGGATTAAGCTCACTTCTCTAAACTCCTTCCAAAGAGAAAACCTGGAGCTGGATATATCTCAGCAGGAGGTCAGGAAAGCTATTTCTGCCTGCAAGGGTGGTACGGCTGTGGGGCCCGATGGGCTCCCAGTGGAATTATACAGATTCCTGGGAGAGGCAATAATTCCGACTATGACAGCACTATTCAACAAGATATTAGTTGAAGGTGCTAGATCTCCTGCCTCGTGGTGAGAAGCTACTATAACACTGATTTTGAAGGCAGGAAAATCTCCGGTGAATTGTGGGTCATATAGACCTATTTCCCTCTTAAACACAGACTACAAAGTTTTCACAAGGATCTTGGCAGATAGGTTGGGCGCTGTGGCGGGTGGATTGTTGCATTCAGATCAGAAGGGGTTTTTGAGAGGTAGGAATCTATTCGATCTTACTTATGATTTTATCGGTGCTATTGACCTCGCTTCCACCTTTTCATTACCCCTCGCTGCAATGACACTAGATGCCACCAAGGCTTTTGATAGGGTCAACTGGATTTATCTCTTGGCAGTGTTGGAAAAGTTTAACTTTGGGGAGAAATTCCGTCGAGTTATCCAGCTTATATATAGTGATCCATCGGCAAGACTCTTAGTTAATAGTAAATTGACCAACCCTTTTAAGATCACTAGGGGAACCAGACAGGGCTGCCCCCTCTCCCCCCTCCTATTTGACATGTACATTGAGCCTTTTGCTCAGCGTCTCAAGGAGGAGACAGGTATTGCATCATTTAAGTTTGGAGCATGGGAGAGGAAGGTAGCCCTGTATGCGGATGACGTCTTGATTCTTACATCTGATCTGGAGTCGTCCTTTCCTCATGTTATTAGGTTGGCACAAGACTTTGGGCAGGTGTCTAGTTATGAGGTTAATGCGGAGAAAACCGATATTATGTTGTGGAACCTGCCGGAGTGTCGATACCAGACCAAAAGCGATATAAGATATTTGGGGGTTAGGATTGTCCAAAACATAGACAAGATTTCAGGGACTAATCTTGCAAACGTCTCCAGGGAGTACCAGAAACTCATGAAATCGTGGGCTCATCTCCCATTGACCATTTTGGGTAGAATTAATCTGATTAAAATGGTTATATTACAAAAAATTACTTTTCTTTTTAATACTATTCCTTTGCATTTCGAAAAGCAGGCCATTGATAAACTTCAGCAAGCAATTAATTCATTTGTATGGGCTTATAAAGCTACGAGGATAGCTTGGAAGAAGCTAAGGCGTAGGAGAGAGAAAGGGGGCCTTACACTCCCGGATCTCCAATACTACGCCTGGGCCTTTCAGCTAACGCACTCAAGAATGCTGCTGAAATCCCCAGATTTGTCGGAGAGGGGGGCTATGTTTTCGGCCATGCTTGATGGAGTGGGGTTGTCACAGGAGCGGTTTCTTTTTAAATGTGGAGACCAAAAGTTTTTCAAGAAGATTAGGCTGAAAGTCCTATTGGGTATGGCTCGTACATGGGCCAGAATTAAGCAATGTACTGGCTTAAATTATTTCTCAAGTTTGGCTCCTTTGTGGGACTCTCCGGGGGCTCCGGACTGCTTGAAAGATAAATTGGCAGCCCCACTTAAAACAGCTGGGCTTTTGGTGTGGGGCGATTTGGCTGCTGATGGTTCACTTTTGTCTTGGGCGTTACTTGATAATAAGTTAGAGGGGGCATGTCCAGGTTTAAATATCTGCAATTGCAGAGTTGGTCTCAGAATCTTAAAAATTCTATAGGTAAAGGGAACACTCTAGAGGAGCAATTGGTTTTGAGGCCGGCGGGGAGGAAAGAGGTGTCTTTCTTTTACTGGGCCATAGAGGAAGTCATTGATGGCGATTTTAAATTAGCTGAAGAACTGTAGGGAGCTTCTATACCAGGTGAAGACTGGGAAGATCTGTGGCAAACTTCCTTCAACACCTTGTTCACAGTTGTAAAGCCAGCCTGGTTCAGGAGGAACCACTACTTCACTACACACAGAGCTTATTTATCTCCTTCTAGACTTTCTAAAATAGCAAAGGGCCCCCCTGTCAGTTTCAAGAAGTGCGACCTGGTGAATGCCTCAGATACACATATGTTTAAAGATTGTCCAGCCATTTCTGAATTTTGGGAGAGAGTAGGGGCAACCCTAGCTGACATTTTGGGAACCCCAGTCCAAATTTCCCTTGCCCTGATCATCTTTGGCATAGCCAATGGAGTCACAGGCCCTGCCAGGGGGTTTCTATTTTACGCAATTCTGCTGGCTAGACGAGAAATATGTAGGAGATGGGCAGAGGCTATACCCCCACTCATTCAGATTGGCTGTCCTCCTTATATAAGACCTCCAAGATTGATTTGGGTAGATTGCAGAATAGTAGAACGAAAGTACTATGGGATTGTTTGCTTAATTGGTCTCTTTTTTAGTTCTTGGGCGAGTTTATTTATTTATTTAGGGGTTTAAGTTGTTGAGTTATCACTTTGAAAAATAAGTTTTGGATCCCATGATCATGCCTCTCTGGAAGCTCACTGACTGTGCTGGGCCTTGCTTTTTCTTTTTCTCTCCCAGTTCCTACATCTTGCTGGCCAATAGCTACAGTCATCGGTTACGATCTATCAGAAGAGAGTGCAACCACCCTCTCCTTTAAAAAGAGAGGTCAGCGACATTTCGTAGGTTTTGTTGTCTACCGGTAGGCGGGCGGTATCTCTCGGGTCTTATCTCGATTGCCTACGTCTCTTGAAATAGAGTAACGGTAATGACATCCTACTTGTTTTAGTCGACTGGGGTCGGAGGCGAATGAGGAGATTAAATTTTTTTTTAAAAAGACGGGCCTGTCTTAGCCCGTCATAGCCCGAAAGAGGCCGGGCCGGGCCCTCTCTCTCGGTCTTTTGTTGTGACATTCTCTTTGGCAAAAATCACATTTGTTCGGGTGAGTTTGTTCCCCAATTTGACTATCGCTCCAGTTACTACTGTTTTTGTTTATGGTCTCATTAACCTATTTATGTACGGTTGTCGTCTGATCTGAAATGACACCACCCCTGACAGTATTCATATGTGTGGACTGGGGGCTATATACGAACAGTTTCAGCGGGCCTTCATCTTGCTCATCGCTTCAGAGCTCCTGGGGAAATAGTAATACTGGTCTAGCTGCATCTCCAGGTGACCATCTTGTAGACTGTTTAGCATGATGGGCAAAAGGAAAGCGGCAAACAGTAAAACAAAGCTACAGTCTAAAACTGTGGGGGCCCCACATTTGACTTTGTTAAACTACTTAACGGGGGCAATGGGGGCCATTGAGCAGCAGATTATTTCTGTTGAAGAGTCTATGAATCCAGAAAAAGCTGGTGAGGCAACAGCTGTTTGCACTGGCTCTCATATAGATGTGTCGACCCACGGTCTGTTATCTGAAGCTCCCAATATTGAGTCGAACCTAAATGGTTGTATTCAGAATGTGTCTGATCACATCTCAGTAAGTGATCAGGAGAGTGACACCCAACCACCCATTAAGCGTTCTAGGAACCCATAAATAGTTGAAAATGTACCAGAGTCTAGACCTGTGCCTCCTAAACCCCGTAAAAAGCTGACTAAACAAGGTAAATCCCTAGCATCTTTGATGTCAGGCTGTAAGGACGGCACCTTAGTTACTAAAAGGCCCAATACACAGCTCGACTCATGTAATTTAAGTGCTAAGTTAGATGCACTAGAAGCTTTCCTGAGAGATGCCTTAAGTAAATTAGCAAATAGAGTTTGCGATATAGAAAAAACATTAAATAGATGATGGGACAATTTGCAATTTAATGTTAAGAAATTAGCCCCCCTTGAAATTCATGGACCAGTCGGACCAGTACACTTAGAATGTAGTGGTCAGAGACAGTCTCGTCCTATTGCTACAGCTATCTCTAACAGTAAGGGTCCTATTGGGGCTCCCTTAAATACGGCTCACCAGCTATTAGACCCGATATCTACAACTTTATACTCCTCACCATCTTTAGTTCCCATAAGGTCTGCATGTAACTACTTGCCACATAATGACAACATAGTGCCCCCATGGAAGGGTAACAATGCGAGAGGTTACACGCAGGACGATTTAAGGGTTAATATCTCAAATATACCCACAGGGCCTAATAGTGATGAGACCGATATGATAAAGCTGGACCTACCACCAGCCGCTACTCCCTATACTGTAGTTTTAGCTAATGTGCCCAGACTCTCTCTCCGGGTGTCAGAGTCATGGGATACCCTAAGGAATAAATCGCTGTTTTGGTTGGGTACTAAAACGGGATTAACGGAAGCACTCTTCTCTGAGTTTAAAATGGTGAGAAGAGTGATTTGGATAGGTAGAGGCAGTAAGAACTTCCATGGGGACTGTGTGGTATTAACTTTTAGAACCCCCCTGTTGGTACAAACCATTCTGAGTAGAGCAGGAAATCATCATATCTCTACACAGGGCATTAATTTAGTCCCCTTGGGACATTTTTACCAGCCTCCAAAGACTACACACATCGGCTCACTCAGTGGTGAGTATAAACCCAACACTCATTTTTTATATAACGTCCCTGTTCACAATCATTTCGATATGCTGCCAACCTTGGAGGAGGTCGATTGACTACCAACACTCGAACCGAGGACTGTACATAGAAAAGAGTATAGCCTATCCACTGTCCCAGTGAGTTACTCAGATATACAGGCCCTGGAAATATCTAGTAATCCAGATAACATTTCTGACATTCCATCTGATCCCTCATTAATTAACTGCTCGGTCCCTGATATTGCTCTTTCAATCGTTGGCACAAACGATAACAAGGCTAATTCCCCACTCCCAGTCACTGCTTCTATCTCTTGTGCTTCACCCATTCACATCAGGGTTGAGAATCATCACGGTACAAAGAGGAACGATTTGTGCCAGTTATTATTTTGGAATTTAGCTGGCTTAAAAACCAAGACAAGTAACCAGCTGTGGTCTGATTTTATTCGCAAGTTTGAAATATTATGTTTACAAGAAACGTGGGTAGAGGAACCTATACATATTAATGGTTACAAAACCTCCCATACCCCGGCAGTAGCATCGCCTCACGGAAGATCAAAGGGCGGTCTCTGTACTTTTGTGTCAAACTATGTGAACGTAAGCAACATTGTAATTAAAGTTACTGATAGATTTTACCAACTCATTACTATTGATAAATCAATCTGTATTGCTTTATTGAACTTTTATAATAATGCACCATCTGATTTGATTCTGGGTGTTTTGAGGAAAATAAGTCATCATTTAAATTTTATACAGAATACTGCAGTAAAGGACGTACTAGTTATATAGGGGGGAGATTTTAACTTGTCATTGTGCCAATTTCATGAAAGTGAGGTTTGTGGACAAGTGATCGATGATGTTAATAGTCTTTCACACTTCCCGCATACAGCTTATGGGGACCTTTTAATATATTTTCTGCCTACTTAGGGTTTGCCAATAATTTAAGTTCTCCGCCTATTCCTTTTAGTCCTACTTTTAATGGTCGAGGGACGTATTCTACTATAGACTATATCCTTATGTCGAGTAGACACTCATCTAGAGTTATGAATTTTACCACTCATGAAAACACCCTCAGTGATTTTCCCTTTGAGTATAAGTCTTATTATGCCCAGTAATGCGCCAAATACCAAGGGCAGATCTTCGCATATTGTTGAGAATATAGCCCTGAACAGAATGAACGGGTACTCGCTCCGTTGGGCCAATGTGGACCCACATGATTTCCTAAGGATGGCAGTGGTTAATTGTGAAGCTGCCTTCCTTGCTTGTCTTGATGAAACATCTCCTCCTGATATTATACACAATTTTACACTTATATCTGGACATATAAAAAAAGCTCTTTTTGTGATGAACAAAACATTGTCCAAGAAGAATCAAGGGTGGTTTGATACAAAATGCACCAAGGCATGCTCCAGGTTCAAGAATGCTATACACAACCCCGTTAGAGACCACGAAGACATCAAAACGGCCAGAAGAGATTATAGGTGGGCATTAAGAGATCGGAAATTGGCCCTCAGAGAAGAAGCTTGGTCTGCCCTACATGCCGCCTCTATAATTAAAGATAATACAGCGTTTTGGAGGGCAGTAAATGCACCCTTTTTGGCCAAACAAGATACCCCGCAGATTGAGATAGCCATTACCGAACATGAATGGCTGGACCACTACTCGAGCTTGTATAATAATCCATTCCGTGAGGTAGATGGGGATATTGTATCTCCAGGCATCGAAGAAACATCATCCACTAGTCAACTTCTTGGCATACATTTTGACCTCAGTGAGGTCAATTGTGCAATCATGGCAAGTAAGGGAGGGAAAGCTCCTGGACCCGACGGCATCCCTGTCGATCTTTTTAAATCTAATGTTCCATTATGGGGTCCCATTTTAACACAAGTTATTAGCGCATGTTGTATCACTAGTTTTATACCAACTTGGACAGAGTCGATACTGGTCCCTATTTTTAAAAAAGTTAATTGCGAGAATCCTGTATGTTACAGACCTATTTCGCTTTTAGATTCCTTGGTCAAGATTGTGGGCCGAATGATTCTAACTAGACTACAGGACTGGGCGGAAGAGCACTCAATTGTGTCCGATCTTCAATTCGGCTTCCGCAAGGGTTTGGGGACTGTGGAACAGGGCCTTAATTTAAATATCATCCTGGGCAAGTACACTAAGGTCAAGCAGGGCAGGCTATACCTTGCATTTGTCGACTTAACCGCAGCCTTCGACTGCGTCATTCACGACAAATTATGGAGCATTTTAGCTGGTCTGGGGGTGGATAGGCCACTCATCCATTTTTTGAGGCAACTTTATAATGACGCCAAGGCTAGAGTCCGCTTCGGGAATGGAGGGGAATGTACAGCGCTGTTCAGTATTTTAAGAGGGGTAAGACAAGGCTGTGTCCTGGCACCTTTTATTTTTACATTATATATAAACGATTTGGGGCAGGCTTTGATAAATGAGTGCCAGGACATGACCTTAATTGATAAGCGCCCAATACCCGCCCTTTTGTATGCGGACGACGCTGTCCTGATGGCCCGTACTCCATTGGGGCTCCAAAGGATGGTGTCAAGCTTTGCCACGTTCATGCACAACCTGGGTTTAGTAGTTAACATCTCAAAAACATTTGTAATGAAATGCGGGCCGGGTAGCAACAAATGCAGAGACTTCTTTATTGACGGTAAAATGGTCGATTGTACAAAAGGTTTATCGTATTTGGGGATATTGTTCGACCGTTTGGGGGCTTGGACTCAGGCTGTGCAATCGAGGAAGTTATTGTTTATGAAGGCAACGGCAGCCCCTAAATAATTTCAGAAAACTTGGCAGATGCCCACCTGCTGAACTGCTGAAAATCTATAAAGCAAAGTGTGTGTCAATAGCCATTTACGGTGCTGGAATTTGGGGCCATGTAGACATCAATTCCCTACAGCTCGATGAAAATACTTTCCTCAGATCCTTGTTGGCGGTCCCAAATAGTACTTCGACGTACATCTGCCACGCTGAATTAGGAATACCACATATAGCAGACGTTATAAAAATTCAGCCAGTCTTATTGTGGCACAGGATCTGGACTAACGACAATACTAAACTCAATCGTGAAATACTAAAGGACAGCTGTAGATTACAAGGGGCCTTAAATATAAGCTGGTTAAAGTATATAACATTTTTTACAACTAACCTCGGAAACCCTGAGTATTTTAACGATCCTAACTCTCTGGGAACAGTAACGAGGAAAGATCTTAAGGGTAGATGCTTGACATAGGGGGAAACATGGCGTCCGCTAGTTGAGCGGAGCGCGCGTCCGGAGAACACTCTCTACCCCTTGCAATGTGATGCTACTATGTTACTGGCAATGAAGTGATCTTTGCTCACCGGAGCTTTGTGGAGCTTTACGAAGATTCCAAAGGGTCCCGCTGCGGAGATATATGTGCGTACGTACACCGGCTGAATGTGTGTCAGGTCCTTTGTCCAGGCTTCAGGTGTTCCGTGCCTAACCCGTCCTCTTCACCTCCTACGCTGGTACGGAGCCGCCCTGGAGTTGAGGCGCGGTCGCAGAGCGGCAGCCCGCGGTCTCCTCCGGGTTAGCAGCGGCAGCGCCAGCATCAGCCAATTCTTTGGGGCGGCGGCTGGTGAGAGAGTAAGACCTGCGGCAGTTGCTGGTTGCGCCGGAGACGGAGTGGGGCTCGATTTGGAGGAATGCTTGGTGCTGTCGGTCCCGGGCGTCTTTTCTCTTCCAGCTGTTTCTAGAAACATCACTGGCGGTAAGAAGGTGGCATCCCCTGTGCAAGAGGCGGAATTTGCTACAGCCACTTCAAAGGAGAAGCACGAATATCGAGAAGGGGAAGGGGCGTCTTACAACCCAGGTAGCCTGGTGGTAGTTGCAAACAAAAAAGTGGAAAGAAAAGAGGAAATTGTAGGCAGAGGGAGGCTGGCTGGAGGAAAACGAGCGCTAAAGGAAAAGATACTGGGTCACTGGAGCTACATTTAGAGGGGAGTCAGGCTTTAGAGAATACGAGGGACGATTGTATTATACCCTCTAACCAAGGTACAGCCTTCCAGAATTACCAAGTTAAGGGAAGAAGTGTAAAAGGAGGGAGAAATAAGAGTGTCTCCTCACATTGTAAAGTGAAAGTTACCCCCTCATTACGCTCATTTTTTAGGGTGCAACCGGAGTTCCTGACTGTTACAAAGCAGGGGGGGGGGCTCTGGAATTCACTCCATTGGCTTCACTGGCTCTGTAGCTGGGGTCTCTCGGGTTAACATGAACTCCAATGAGGGCTCTTCCAGCCAGAGCGCTATATCTATCAGTTTACCTACAGTAGCCCCTGCGTTGCGGTCTGAACCACAGTCAGGGGAGGCAGCGGAGTCAGTTGCCCAGAATCCTGGGGAAGTTGTCAATCATTTCTCAGGGGCCTCGATTGAAGCCTTGTTTACTTCATTAAAGGAAGATATAAAACAGGGCTTTGCAGTTTCTGCAGATAACCAAAGTGAGATAAGAAATGTGTGTGAGACTTTGGAGAGAAAGGTTGACCTCTTAAATTCCAGGACCGAATCCTTAGAGAGTTCAGTTGAGGAACTCAAGACGAATTTGGGGTCAGCAGAGGAAAAGATACAAAGCCTACAGAGAGGCGAAGTTGCTTTGCGGGACAGAATGGAGACATTGGAGAATAATTCCCGCAGAAATAACCTGCGGGTTACGAATATTCCAGAAGGGAAAGAAGGGACAGACATTAAGGCTTTTATGATTGCCCTGCTTAAGGAGGCCCTATCACTCGAAGAATCAACAGAGTTCTTAGAAAGGGATATCCAAAGAATCCATAGGGACCCATTTCGCCACAACCCTAATAGGGCAAAGCCCAGGAAGATCCTTATTAACTTTCTCACTTATTCTATTAAAGAGAAAATTCTGAATTTGGCCTTGAAAGCTAAAATCATTAAAAAGTAGGGACTTCTCCTTTGAGGTTCGTTCGGACCTTTCTAAAGCTACACTCGAGAGACAATGGGAACTTGGCCGAAGAATGGAAAACTTTAGGAAGGCCGGTGCAGTAGTACAGCTCAAGTTCCCGGCCTTCTTGAAAGTTATGTACAATAATAAGATGCACAATATTAGATCGAGCCAAGAGGCTGATGAATTACTTAATTCCATCAATAGGCAGGCCTCAAAAAGTTTTTAGAGTCACCCCTGTTTCTTCTCTTTACTGTGTGAAAATGTCAGATTAGAGAAAACACATGTGAACTGTGCTTCCTCTGCTACATGGATAACCCTATTTCTCTTATTTTATTCCCTATCCTCCGCTATGTTATGGATTGGCAAGCTTTTTCTTTTCTAAAAGCTCAGGGAAAGGGGAAATAGGCTGTATATTGGACTTTTTCTTTAAAGGGAAAGGGAAGAGAAAAAAGGGAACAAAGAAGGGAAGAGAAAAAAAGAGAAAAAGAAAAAGAGAGGGAGAAAAAAA
The DNA here is from genome assembly GCA_963921515.1 of Calotriton arnoldi. Lineage (NCBI taxonomy): Eukaryota > Metazoa > Chordata > Amphibia > Caudata > Salamandridae > Calotriton > Calotriton arnoldi. The sequence continues at coordinate 1,392,104 of CAWUFW010004824.1, forward strand.
AAGGAAAAAAGGGAGAAGGGAAGAAGAAAAAGAAAAGAAAAGGGGAAGAGGAGGGAAGGAAAGAGAAAGAAAAAGGAAAGGGAAAAAAAAAACCATATGTATGTATATATATGTGTATATATGTGTATATGTATACATGTATGTATAGGTGTGAGTGTGTGTATATATATATGTGTATATGTATATGTGTGTAGCCAATTCCTTTTTTTTTTTTTTTTTGAGGTTTGGTGACATATAGGCACAATAGAAATAGAGGGGTGGGGGTAGCTCACGGACGCAATAGCTGGTCAACACCAGACCAGAGTAATGGGGGAAGGGTTTCCCAAGGGGGGGGAGGAGTGGGTGGGGGAAGGGGAGCACAGGGGGATAAATAACAAAAATACCTCGTTCGCCTCAACCGGGCTAGATCTAGAAACTTTAAAGAGTAGAAATAATGGGAAAGCTGGAAGGTCTCTCGGCTTATGTCCTTGTTCTTGTCCAGTTAGGGCGGAATATGCTAATGCTAACTCTAAAATAGCATGACAATACTCCAGATTTTGTCCTGGAATGTCAATGGCCTGCGCATGAGGGCACGAAGAGCTAGAATTCTACAATATCTGAGAGATTCCCCGGCACAGGTCATTGTCATTCAGGAGACTCACCTTCTCAAGACAGAGACAAAAGAACTGCTAAAAACTCAGAAATGGGTCGCCGATTTCATATGTACCGATCAGACGGCTAATATTAGAGGGGTGTTGATCCTTTTTAAAAAGCAGGCTAGAGCTCAGATTTTACAATACAGGGAAGATCTTAGTGGTAGGTGGCTGATCTTGAAGATCACCTTAATGGGTATCCTCTTTACCTTAGTTGGATATTACGGTCCAAACCAGGATGATCCTTCCTATATAAACTCTATTCGTTCTCATCTCCTGGATTTTCCAGAGCCAGTGATATGGGCAGGAGATTTTAATATCGTCCTGGACCCTAAACTGGACAAATCTCCAAATTGTAGAGCAGCAGTTCCTTCTAAATCCAGGTCGTCTTTGTTGACAACGATGGCCCAATTGGGGCTATCCGATATTTGGAGGGAAAGATCGGGAGATCAACCAGGAGTATCTTTTAGAAATGTTAAATACAAACATAAGTCGAGAATAGACTATATTTTGCTTAGTTATAATCTAAAAGACAGAGTCAAAGAGATAAAATACCTACCCTTGCATCTTTCGGACCATTCAGGAGTTATAGTAGCTATTGAGTGTATACAGTCACAGCAGATTAGAACATGGTCATTTGATCGAACAATACTGCTTGAAGAAGAAGAGACTGCCTTTTTTATTATTGAGACCAAGCACTTTTTAGAGAACAACTTAGGAACAGCCGACATTACAACTGTCTGGGACACCCTTAAAGCGTTCTTAAGAGGCAATATCACTAATAGATCGAGCTATAGAAAAAAAAAGTATAGGGAAGTGACCTTAGCTCTGGAAATTGAAATGAGGGCAATCGAGGAAAAAATGAATAGTCAGACCGGCATTGGCCGGAAGGAAGATCTGGAAAAGTTCGATCAATTAAAAGAAGAGCTGAAGAGTATTCTTCAAAAGAGGCTTATGCGTAGGTGGGAGGCAAGCAAGATTGCCCATTTTGAGTATGGGGAAGGGGCAGGAAAATTACTGGCTTGGAAAACCAAAACAGACCAGCTCCGGAGCCATATAAAGGAAATAAAGGTGGACGAGGATGCACCCTCCCTTTCCTCAGACAAAGATATCGGCGAGGCTTTTTTGGGTTACTTCCAAGATATCTATAAGGATACTTGCATAGAAGACAGAGCAAAAGTGAAGCTCTGGTTGGATGGGACCATATTACCATCTATTAGCCCCAAGCAACAGATAGATTTGGAATGTGCTATCACAGAAGAGGAGGTGAGGAAAGTTATTGCAGGGAGTAAAAGAGGGAAAGCGGCTGGGCCTGATGGCCTACCAGCAGAATTATATCGTGTCTTGCAGGATGCCATAATCCCAGTACTTACTCAACTGTATAATAAGATATTATTGGAAGGAGTTAGCCCCCCTCGTTCTTAGGATGACGCTACGGTGGTCTTAATTTTGAAACCTGGCAAGAATCCAGCTAGGTGTGATTCATATCGACCGATATCACTTTTAAACACAGATTATAAATTTTTCTCTTCTATTTTAGCAACTAGGCTGGGGATGGTGGCAGTTGACATCCTTCACCCAGACCAAAAAGGGTTTGTAAAAGGGCGACAATTAGCAGACCTAACATACGATCTGGTCGGCGCAATCGATATCGCCTCCACTTATGCCCTCCCGTTGGCAGCCTTAACTCTGGACGCCACCAAGGCTTTCGACAGGGTAAATTGGGGATACCTGTCGGAAGTCATGGTAAGATTTAATTTGGGAGACAAATTCCGCCGTACCATTCAGTTATTATACCATGCACCGTCAGCCAGGCTGCTGGTCAATGGCACTCTGACTGAGGCATTTAAGATAACTAGGGGAACGAGACAGGGTTGCCCTCTCTCTCCCCTGCTCTTCAACATGTATATAGAGCCCTTTGCACAGAAACTCAGAGATAACTCTAACATCATCTCTTTTAAATATGAGGAGTGGGAGAGGAGGGTGGCCCTGTATGCAGATGATATCCTTATACTGTCAGCAGACTTGGATTCAGCCTTTCCGACAGTTATAAAACTGGCAGAAGAATTCGGTCAAATATCTGGGTATGAAATAAATGCGGGGAAGACGGAAATAATGGCGTGGAATATTAGAGAAACCCAATTCCAGGTCAGCTCCGGTATGCGATACTTGGGGGTCAGAATAGTGCAGGAAGTAGGAAAAATCGCAGAAACAAATTTAGCGCGAGTCTTCAGAGAGTGCCAGAAATTGATGAAGTCATGGGCCCATCTCCCCTTATCCATCTTGGGGAGGGTAAACCTGGTCAAAATGACAATTTTACCTAAGATCACATTCCTTTTCAATACAATCCCCCTTTTTTTTGACAAATCCCTGATAGATAAATTTCAACAGGACATAAACTCCTTCATCTGGAAATATAGATCAACCAGGATAGCCTGGAAAAAACTAAGGCGAAGGAGAGAGAAAGGAGGACTGGCGTTACCCGACTTGCAATACTATGCTTGGGCCTTTCAGCTTTCACATTCTCGAATGTTATTAAAAATGCCTGTGAGTACAGGAGGAGGAGACATGTTTCGGGCTATGTTAAGGGGTGCTGGTATATCGGAAGAAGGCTTTATGTTTAAATTTGGGGACCAACATTTTTTTAAAAAGGTTAAACTTAAGGTCCTCCATACAATAGCAAAAACATGGGCCAGATTAAGAACTGTGGTAGGGCTTAACTACTTTTCAAACCTTGCACCTCTCTGGGATTCACCAGGTTCGCCGGAGTGCCTCCAGGATAGTTTGGCGATACCATTAAGAGAAGCTGGCGTTAAAGTGTGGGGAGATCTGATTAATGAGGATACATTTGTCTCATGGGAAGACCTAAGTAAGAGAGCAGGGACGGGCCTCTCAAGATTTAAGTATATCCAGCTAAAAAGCTGGGCACAATCCCAGCTAAGTCAGAAAAAACATTTTGGCAGGGGCAGTAGCCTGGAACAACAGCTAGTCGAAAGGCCGGCAGGAAGGAGGGAGGTTTCATTGTGGTATTGGGCTATTGAAGAGGCAGTGGATGGAGAATTTAAGCTTGCAGACGAGCTATGGGGTGAACAGATCCCGAATACACTGTGCGAGTCTCTATGGCAAGACTCGTTTAGAACTCTCTTCAGACTAGTTAAACCTGTTTGGTTGAAGCGGAATCACTTGTTCACCGCTCATAGGGCATACCTATCTCCTCTTAGATTATCTAAATTTTTGAAAGGATCCCAAGTTGTATGTAATAAATGTGGGTTGGCTGAAGCATCGGATATACATATGTTTATGGACTGCCCTTTCATTGCTTCTTTCTGGGAAGAGGTGCGGAAGACACTCGAGAGTATCTTAAGAGCATCAATTCATATAAACCTGTCCTTGATAATCTTCGGTCTTAATAGTTACATCGTAGGCCCTGCCAGATCTTTGCTATTTTACTCAATACTAATGGCCAGGAGACAAATCTGTAAACACTGGGTAGATTCAGCTCCCCCAATCATTCAGACTGGCTGACCTCATTATATGAAGTTTCCAAGATGGACATGTCTAGAACTTGCAGTAAAAAAAAACTCGCATATTGGGACCTGCTTATTCGGTGGAGGTAATTCTCTTTTTTTTTTTTTTTTTTTTGGGTCCTATGATTAAGCCTTTTTGGATACTCCCTGGACTATTGCATGCCTTCCCAGGCTATCGACAACGTCCATCAGGCTCTTAAGGACCTAGTTGGAGTAAATCCGACCTCCCCCCCGGGTATCTGTGGGGCAATAACCTTTCGGCCTTAAATTGTACCTTTATAGGCTGAGGCACAGAGAGACCCCATATGAAAAGCCAAGGATATCCCAGGGTATCAAAGTAAGGTTACAAAAAGGCGGCTGGTTTAAGGCGGTTGAAGGCGAATGAGGACAAAAAAAAAAAAGGGTAGATGCTTGTCATTTTTGGAGGCAAGTAGAACTACCATTGAAATGGCAAAACCAACCGTACAAGCTCACCAGCTCACATTGACCACATGGAGTATGCAGCTGTATTTGAGAAATATTCTAGGTGGTTATGATAGGTTCCTGATAACTCGATTTCGTTGAGGAGTAATTCACAGATCGATTAGCTTTCCTGACTTAAATGATTGGTCTAGAGACTTGTGTAAGTGCCCTTGTGATGACTTGTCCCAACAGTCGACTTTACATGTACTTTTTCTCTGTAAATTTTACTCTGTGCAGAGAAGGAGGTGGATCCTCCCGATTTTAAGAATACTTGGCTTAAGACAATGCCGCCCGCGCTCTTGGTTTTACAACTTTTAGAGAATTAACATTTTACCTTCTTTATTGTCATGTTTTTAACCTCTTCGGTGCTCATGACGAGACCAGCTCGTCATGAGTCACAGTGGAGCTGTGCTCATGACGAGCTGGTCTCGTCATAATGGCTGCGCTCCGCCCACGCGGGATTAATTCCCCGCCTGTGCGGGAGAATTAATCAGTGGGCGGGGTTGTGACGAGACCAGCTCGTCATGAGCACAGCTCCACCGTGACTCATGACGAGCTGGTCTCGTCACGAGCACCTCGGCGCCGCGCTCACCCCCCTGCCCCCCCCGCACCCGTGGGAAAATTACCCCCGCAGGGAAGGGGTTAAAGAATATTTTTAAATGCAGGAAAACTATCTTGATGTAAAATCCCCTTGTGTGCGATCTGCACAGATGTACAATCATGTACTATTTTATCTGTTTTAAAAACGTATGTTTCATTATTAATGATGTGTATTCATGTGCTTTTATGATTTTCTTTTTCCAAGAAATCGAATAAGGCTTTATTGAATTGAATTGACCTTGCCAAAGGTCAATTTGTGGGGTCAAGCCCTACGCACGTCAAGGATTGGCTGCTTGTGAAAGGATCTGGCGGCTTACCCCTGCTATGCATAGTCTTCAGCCATTCGCAGTGTGGGTTGGCCACCCGTGGTTGGCAGGGTGTAGGCCTGCCCAGAGGCTACAGTATTCCATGGTGGGAGTCCAGGCTGCTATGGCCAACCATCCCTGCATTTGGCTGAAGACTGAGCACAGTGGTGGTTTGCTACAAGGGTCGAGTTAGGTGCAGGGCTTGTCTGAAGATTAGGCCACGCAGCCAATCTCACTGCGCGGGGACCACGGCCATATGCTGCAGGAGTTTCTTGCCTGCGCTGGGCTGGAGGGTTAGAACCAGGGCCTGACCTGAGGCTATGCCCTGCACTCAACCCCCACTGTGAAATCGTTCTTACCCACTTCCTTATTTTAATGCACTGTCTCACTCACTCTGTCACTGACTGTTCCACTGACCCATCTCTCCACCTGTCCATCACTTTCACTCACTGTCACTCGCTCTCACTCACATGCAAAACAAACAATACCCATCTTTTTTTAAACCATTAAAGTTGACTCTGAAAAGAGCTGTTTTTGGTTTTTAAAAATATTTTTATGTCTCTGTGTTTTTTCATTTTTGGGGAAAACAAAACAAAACACAACTTGAACAATGCGATAACTTGATTTAAAAAAATTAAACTATTGTTCTTTACACATTTTCTGGTGACGAAGCACTTAATTTTTGCATACTCTTCCAATTTGGATTCTTTCGCACACCAAGCAATGTAATCCCACAATTACAAAGCAGGAATACATCTCTTCTTGCTACTCCTGTATGACATATTAAACGAACCTCTCTCTTCGCAGAGGAACATGTACTAACCTCTTCTGCATCCTAGTTTCTCTTTTTAGCATTAAACTGCTGTTCACGCCCAAAAATAAACTGGTTGTGCACTGAAGATATTCCAAAGCTGTATTTTCCTTAGCTATCCCTTCTAATCCTTCTTGTTGCGCAAAGTGCACATCATTTACTTGGGAGATAATTACTTTCACCTGATGGAATGATAAAAGCATTCCCAGCATTGGTGGCAGTCTAAGTCTGAACAGCTGCCAGTTCATCATTTCTCTCATCTCGATGTTTTCTAGATATACTCTCTCCTGTCCTACTTGTCCGCAAGCCATTGCATAGGATCAAAAAGTTTTGGTTACCAAAAAAAAGAAAAGTGCCTAATAAAACTATGCAGTCTGCTTTGCCGCAGAGCTTGCCTATGGTAAGAAGTGAAACGATTTTTGCAAGAAAGTCAAAAGCTAATTAAATGTGGAGCAATACATTCCCAGGAACAAATTCTCCTTCTCCTATGGTCCAGAAGGATTTAAAGATCCTATGCAATTTCTAGGAAACAGGCCTGGGTGGATCCGGCACGCCCTGGATTTGCTGATGTCGTTCCTGATACCACAAATTCCAGAAGGCTTAAAACGTGGAACAATTGAAATGTAACTAATACACCTGTACGTTTTTAGTTAAACTTAGAAAACCCCTACTTTCAAACAATACGTTACCATTTGTTTTCTTACCAAAAGGAACTTTAAAACAAATTACATGGCTCACTGTACTAGCTGTTGGATCAGCAAAACTCGGAAAGGAAGCACAGCCTCTGTGATCACGCGAGAGTTTCTAATCGAGAGGAATATTTGTGGTCTCATAGTTTTGTTTCTATTTAGAGCACAACAAAAGGTCTCCAAATCCTGGAACCCCCCCAAAAAATGAACTTAGATATTTGATTTATAGACTTCACTCTTTCAAAGAACATGCCAATGGCTTCTAGAAACAAGCATTTGCAATGCAATAGGTCTCGCATTTACGCAAGTTTAAGCTATTGGCATTGTAAATGACAATGCCTTTTATTTATGTTTTAAAAACCAAAACATAAATAAAAGGCATTGTCATTTACAATGCCAATAGCTCAAACTCGCGAAGATGCGAGACCTATTGCATTGCAAATGCTTGTTTATTTTAGTGTGTGCTACCTGCTTTTCCTTAAGGTGCCTCTGAAAGATGGGTAGGCGTGGGCGCGGGAGGGAAGCCAGTCACATATCAGGTCAGTAGCCCATTGTCGAGAGTCAAACCTGACAGCAATTCTGTCACTTCACATGCAGATATTCGATCGCATGCACATCAAGGAAACACTTCAAACGTCAAGTCCCAGAAGGCAGCGTCTTCTGGTTATAAATGACATGGAAAACGTAGCAGCACTGCAGTCGTTTGTCAGGACCATCTCCGACAATGGAGCAGACTTACAGCGGAGTTTATGCCATGTTATCATTGACAGGCTGGAGGGACAGAGAAATAGTTAGTCACAGGCCAGGGACATCTATATAAGACAAGTGAAGTGTATGTTAGTTACCGGACATATTTGTTTCAGAAAGGATGGTAGGACTGTCTCAGATTCTTTGGCATGTCTCCGCAAGTTTAGTACAGCAAGGCAGTTAGCCACATCAGGACCACATGTGAAAAGCCAGTTGGGTTGGGGAAGAGTCAGTCTTGCATCAGAAAGGACAACAGAGTTGGGGCAAAGTCAATAATGCCCCATGTGTGCTCATAAGGGACTTACTCTAACCCAGCATTGCTGCATCAGATAATGAAAACAAAAAAAAACATGAAAACACATAACAGGCATATTTGTACCTCTCCCTTAGACGCCACACCTGCAACCGTCCAGACCAATGATCGGCGACTCCCTGCAGGTAATTGCAATTCCACAGCTTGCTGAAGTGTCGAGGACCACGGCGGAGACACTGGGAAGGCTGCGCACAACATGGCTAGCGTCCCGAATTTATATGCCCTCCCTCCCGCTCCCTGGCCGCTAGAATCCTCACATACAGCTCTGGTGATAGGGAAGGGCATCAAGCGCTCTCCAGATACAGGTGGGCAACTGTGGCAGGCAGGTTCAAAAGTGGCCTTCCTTCGTGGTGGGAGGATCGGGCGATCGATGCGGCAGCCCCTCCGAGTTGGATGTACAAGTGTGGCCCGCTGCAAACCTCCTGCACCGATGGAAAGCACCGAAGTGGCGCCCGCTGACTGTCCCAGCTGGAGTACAGGGGCATATCATTCAGAGACTGCTCACCCTCCTGAGGTACACCACGGATGTGAAGTTCCGTAACTCAATGATTTTTATTAGATTTAGGAGGGCCTGGCAACTCTTGAGCAATAACGTTTTGCAAAGACCATAACAAAATAAAACAACAAGAACTGCCAACGTCAAAAGGCTGACGGCCAACACCAAACCTCAGTACTTTGCCAATGCTTGTTTAAACTACGTTATCCGGTTCTTCACCCCTTGCCTTTCAGACGCACTTGATTAGTTAACGGTGCACTAAGATTGTGTCGAGGCGTGTTAATAAAAACCCTTTAACAACATCTAACGTGAGACGAGCTTCTAGTGAGACCCTCTCCTGATAACCCGCTGCATTCAGACGCAGACAGCTCTCCTTAACATTGCAGATTATGGGCACTAGAGGGGCCTGGCGATCTCGTGCACACTGTGCCTGGTTGTTGCCTGCCATTCTCTCCCCTTGCCCTTCCGCTACCCAGCCCCACTTAGCGCCCTACCTCCTCATACATGTTGCTGGGATGTCTTCTCGGCAGAGGCTGATATTTATAAACTTGAAGTCGGTCTACGGGTAGAAAGATGTACACCGTGAAGAGCGTAAGGCAGGCATACAGATTCTTTCTCCTAGTCTTGCCGGGCCGCGACCAGCGAGGCGGGTGGGGAAACAGAAATACGAAATAGCCTTACAGACACACAGCTTCTTTCGCCGATGCATGACACGGAAGTGCTGGCAACTAATGGCTCGTATGAAAATGCGCTGCTTACACTGTTTCAAAGAACAGAGGAGAGGAAATCAACAATTAGTTCCTAACTCTAGAACACTATACTATCTATGCAGAATAATTTAAAGCAACAGCGTGCTACTGTTATCACTGACAATAAAAAACAAGCATTTGCAATGCAATAGGACTCGCATTTATGCGAGACCTATTGCATTGCGGGCGGGCGGCCTGGCAGGGGCAGGGGGGCACGAACAACGGAAGTGCTTGGGGGTGGGTGAGAAGGCACAGCAGAAAATAGTACTCAAAGTAAAGGGGCCAGTAGCCATGTAAGGATACAAATGACGATATGGCCATCATAGGGAGGGACTAACAGGCCTATAAACCAATGGAAGGCAGCATTTAGTAAAGGACAAAGACACAAGCCAATGAAAAAGATGGACGTGGGTGTGGGCGTGACTTCTCTCCCGTCTCAACTACCCCAGATCAACCCCAGAGCAGCGCTTGCGCGCTGGCTCTGGGCCTGACCTAAAAAGGAGACCACCCTTGGAGCACCCCATTTTGCATCCAATTCTAAACAGAAAAAGATATTCAGAGGAACCAGCTCAATATTTTCAAAATGACAATGTTCCAACTACAGACTCATCAGAGAAAAGAAAGAGCAGACACGAGTGCACAGCCTCCACCAACAGTGATTTCAAAAGAAGATGTGGTTGAAATACCAACCTCTTCAAGAGGAGGTGAGCACCCATCCACAGATTACCTGTCAAGGACATTTTTTACTCACCCCTGAGGGTCAGAAAAGGATTTGAAATGTCCTATGCTTTGTGCAACCAATTTGTAAAGGGTTCACAATGGGCTTTACTCTTTTGGCACCACTGGGATGATCAAGCATTTGAAGCATTTAATCTCAATGAGTTCTAAAAGACTGAAGTAGAGCTTAAGAGACAAGAAGAAACAGTGTCAGCGAAGGCACTGATCCAAGGCTGCAGATGTTTGCAACCTACTGCACAGAGTGAAAAACAGCACTGTAATTCGGTGAAAAAAATGGAGGGTCATCTCTTCACTTTTGGATTGTTACTTCAAAAAATATCAAGGGAGTTTCTTTGCAAGCCTCAGAGAGTAATTTGATTAGCGACACTTCAAATGAAAAAGGAACACAACAATGTTCAAATGAACTCTTGGAAAAATAGATACAAAAATATTGTGGAAAATGAGGTTTAACAGCCTAAAAAAGGTTCATTTTAAGCACCTAAAAAACTATAAAAACAAACAGAAATACATCTATGTGCTCTGCGGGTTGGTAGCCTTCAGTGGGTTGGGCAGAAGGCCTGGCTGGAAGTCTGGCCCAGTGGCCAGCCCCCCGTGCATGGTCAGAGCCTGCAGGTAAAACTATTTGGCTGTTCATTGCATATTGTGCATAGAGTCTTAATACAGACCAGGCCTGCTGTCCATTTCCTGCTGCACACAGCCGTATGCCACCTGCAGCTGAGGCTTACCGATTGCATCGGATTGGTTGCAGGGCCTAGCCTCCAGTCTGTGTTACAAAACAATAGGGAAACCCAAAAGCCACTGGACCTGGGTCATATATAGTACAAAACAAGGAGGTCACAGTGGAGATACATTAATCATTAAAAACAACATCACCTTAAGTAAAACAATTATTCAATTTAATTGTATTTAAATATATTCACACCCGCATTTTGATTTTCAAAGTATCTGAATACTTATACTAAGGTGCTCCAAAGGGAAAGGAAATAAGTGCTCGAGGATGTGCTTAGGAGAGGGTTGTAAAAAAAGGAAAAGACAATGTGCAATATTTACATCATGGAATGAAAATTACCTGTCCAGCCACATTAAGAATTACATATACATGAGAAATCATAGTATTACACAGACACAGTAAATCAATTGTTGTTGTCTATACGTGATGGTAACTCTGGTACAGGTGCAAACAAATGAGACCGTAGATGGTTCGACCTCAATAGTATATGAAGGGAAGTTAGATCCTTAAAGTAGGGTCTTCATTAGGACGTGAGGAGACACCTAAGGATAGTTCAAAATAAGTTGGCCAAATTCCAGGTGATGGAAACGATAAATTCATACAATTAATCAAAAAACGAGTGTATCATCACCTTTATTCGACCATGAAAATCTTGGTGGATCCACTCGAAGTGGTGGGCCTGTGGGCTCCTGTGTCAAGGAGGCGAGTGCTCGCATAAAGAGTTGCGGCTATTGACGTGCTGTAAATTAATCAAAAATTATATATATATCAGGAACTGTATGTCCTTGGATGTGAAATATTTCGGGGTCCAAAGGGGCCTGACACAAGTTGGCAGACTTACTAGGTATATGATCTTGTCAGTGGTTTCTATGTAGTGGGCGAGTGATTTGTTCTCAATTAGTCGAATACTCCACAGAAAGGAATTAATCCCAAAACGATCTATCATAGAAGAACAAAAGAAGAGATAGTGGGCCTTAAGGGGCTCCTCAAGACTTGAAACAGAAATGTCCAGAGACAATATAGGGACAGGGTGAAAACATACCGCTGCACACAATCGAAGACACCGGATCTCTGGCGTGCGGGGCTGCTTTGCTGCCTGTTAAATACAGACAGCAGAGCGATCAATGTGCACACGATGAATCAGCACGTTAATCGATCAGCCGCTGGATGCTGACATTGACGGCCCGACGTGGCGGGTGCCAGCGCAAGGAATGACATATCAATCATGTACAGGGGAAGCAAGTCTAGGGCAATCCATGCCCGTAATCGTGGCCTTCGAATGGACGATACAGTATTTGTGAAAGTGCTAATCATCTCGTAGTCGACGATGATCAAATTATCAAAGTTGTCAGAGTAGGATACACATAGGGTTTTTTTTCCATCTATAATATCGTCAGCCAGTAAATGCATGTTTATGTCTGACCCCCGGTTGTCGATAGCGACCTTGACCTAAACAATCAAAGTTTTTCAGCAGATTACGCTTGTTTAAAAGAAACAAACACGCAGCAATAACAATAGTATTGGAATGAGGAGGTGTCTTCATATCGTGCGCCGTCATAGAGATTGGCTCAATTGTGTTAAAGTTAGTAAATATACTTGGTCAACCAGCCGATGTCGAATAACAAAGATGCTGGCGTATGTAGGATGAACGCAAAAAAGAGGTACGCAGTTCCTCGGTATGCAGGTAGTGTCCCAGGCACCCAGAAAGGAGGGGAAATCCTCCTTTTGGAACTAAGGCCCTCACACACCCAGCAAGCTAGGTGTCATGCTTCATCATATGGGTCTGCTCCTCGTCGGGTCGGCGCTGCAATACCCGACGGGCACCCATAAAGGGGCTCTTTGCCGGAGATCTTTTGTTCCTGCCGTAAGGGTGCCGTGGGTGTAAGGGACCTAGTGTGAGTGTAGATGTGCTGAAAGTGAATATAAAACAAGTGGGGAGTCCTATGAGAGCAAATTTTATTCTAAATTGATCCCTACTTGATTAAAAATAGTGAGGAGAGGCGACTAACAAGCTACCAGGGTTCAAGAGGCGCTCTACTCCTTGATGGTCGACATGTTTCACGCCAGTGGCGTTTCTTCAGGACCGTGAGAAGTGACTATCTACAGTGAATGGGGTGTGCAGCATGCCCCATAGCTAAAATAAAAAATAATAGTGTGAGGATGTTGCCTACTACTATAAGGATGAACAGGATATTACCTGTTATTACTGGGACGAACCTAATAAGTATCAGAATGACGCCCCATCTGTTACAGCATCCCGGTTGCAGCACGAAGGGGTAGGTGTTTAGTGCGGCTTCCAGCGGAAGCAGACATCCTACTACAGATGTCTTTATTTAGTGGTGTAACAGATGGGGCGTCATTCTGATACTTATTAGGTTCGTCCCAGTAATAACAGGTAATATCCTGTTCATCCTTATAGTAGTAGGCAACATCCTCACAATATTATTTTTTATTTTAGCAAAGGGGCATGCTGCACACCCCATTCACTGTAGATAGTCACTTCTCACGGTCCTGAAGAAACGCCACTGGCATGAAACATGTCGACCATCAAGGAGTAGAGCGCCTCTTGAACCCTGGTAGCTTGTTAGTCGCCTCTCCTCACTATTTTTAATCAAGTAGGGATCCATTTAGAATAAAATTTGCTCTCATAGGAATTCCCACTTGTTTTATATTCACTTTCAGCACATCTACACTCACACTAGGTCCCTTACACCCACGGCACCCTTACGGCAGGAACAAAAGATCTCCGGCAAAGAGCCCCTTTATGGGTGCCCGTCGGGTATTGCAGCGCCGACTCGACGAGGAGCAGACCCATATGATGAAGCATGACACCTAGCTTGCTGGGTGTGTGAGGGCCTTAGTTCCAAAAGGAGGATTTCCCTCCTTTCTGGGTGCCTGGGACACTACCTGCATACCGAGGAACTGCGTACCTCTTTTGCGTTCACTCTGATAGGGCAAGTACGCTGGACCTCTTGATTAAGCCCTCTGTCCCCTTTTTTGGTAACAGTATGTAGGATGAAAACATCAACAGCTAAATGATAAAAGACAGTAATATTTGCATATAAATCAAAATATACAATGAACACATTTCCATGGTGTCTGTACATAAATATCATGGTAATTCAAGTGGATGGTAACATCAAATCATTCTGGTTTTTCAAACACTTAAAACAATGATGCTGCAGATGAATGATACTGGGAAGCACCTAACAGGACATAGAAAATACATATAGCAACCATGTTTGAACAGTTGTAGATATGTCCTGGTATTTACAGAGAGGTTTGCTTGTGCATATCCCATTCAGTTTAATCATTGTTAAGGCACGACAATTGTGCAGTGGTAGCATCGAGTTTGTTTAGCCCATCACGGACCGTATCAAGAGAATGCATCCACTTGCACTCGCGTACATTGAGGACTGAGTTTATGTCCCCGCCCCTAATGCCCAATGTAACCTTTTCAAGGACCACCCCTTTGAGACTCTAGTGAGAGACTGAGTTTCTGACAATGTTCGAGCAAAGGGGCCCCCCCTGGTACCGCATCTAACCCTACTGCAGTGTTGCAAGATGCGAACCTTCACTTTCTGACGTGTTTGTCCAACATACATCTGATTGCATGGGCAAATGATCGCATAAATAACGTCAGTGGTGTTGCAATTCGTGTGGGTTTTGAATTCTACACTGGCTGTTTATAACTCAGTTGCCTTGTCTCAATGGTCAGATTGCATGCCTTACAATGGCCACATTTGTAATGGCCCAAGATCTCAGGTAGGTGCCATAATGTCTGAATTGAGGGTTTTGGGGAAGTCTCCAGAAGCGAGCCGACCATATGGTCACGTACGCTTTTGTCCTTTTTGAATGAATGCATAGGTGGATCACGTAACTCAAGATCGTCATGGATCAGCTTCCAGTGGTTATTCCCGATTCGTCTGATTTCATTACTGCGGGTGCAGTAGGTGGTAACACATATTTTGTTCGAGGGGTCATTGGTGCGTGGCTTCGGTGTTAGTAAAGCCTCCCTGGGGTTGAACCATGCCCTTTTACGAGCTCTTTTCGCTAGTCTCCTTGGGTACCCCCTCTCAATAAGGCGATTTAGCAGACCCTCGGATTCTTCAAAATAATCATCTTTATGTGTGCAATTCCTTCGAATTCTCAAGAATTGCCCAAAAGACAAATTGTCCCTCAAGCCTTTAGGATGGTGGCTGCTATATCTCAGTAATGTGTTTCTTTCCGTTGGTTTTCTGAAAAGGGTTGTATATAGGGAATCGTTTTCTGCTTTAATGGAGATGTCCAGGAAGTCAATTGTCTTGGGATCAGAATGCATCTTGAACTTAATGTCCGTCGATCTGTCATTCAGCCATGTATGGAAGGTCTCCAATTCTGTAGGGCTCCCTGGCTAGATGAGCAGGATGCCGTCTATATAATGCTTCCAGAAAGTTATATGGTCAATGTAGGGGTTGGCCTCGTTATAAACAAATGCATTCTCAAAATCGTCCATATACAGAATGGCCAGATCCAGTGCGAAGCTTACGCCCATGGCAACTCCCTTAGTTTGCAGGAAGTAATCTCCTTGGAAGGAGATAACTTTCTGGAAGCGTTATATAGACGACATCCTGCTCATTTGGACAGGGAGCCCTACAGAATTGGAGACCTTCCATACATGGCTGAATGACAGATCGACGGACATTAAGTTCACAATGCATTCTGATCCCAAGACAATTGACTTCCTAGACATTTCCATTAAAGCAGAAAACGATTCCCTGTATACAACCCTTTTCAGAAAACCAATGAAAAGAAAAACAAATTACTGAGATATAGCAGAGATCATCCTAGAGGCACAATTTGCCCTTTGGGCAATTCTTGAGAATTCGAAGGAATTGCACACATAAATCTGTATTTGTAAAGCGCGAACTACTCACCCTTACGGGTCTCAAGGCGCTGGGGGCCATCGTGGAAATTAAGTGAGCTACTGCCCAGAGTCACAGCTGAGCTGCCGCCGGAGCCAGGGATCGAACCATGAGCCCAGTGTTCCGAATTCAGCTGCCCTGGCCGCTGCACCACACCTCTCCACTTATAAAGATGATTATTTTGAAGAATCCGAGGGTCTGCTCAATCGCCTTATTGAGAGGGGGTACCCAAGGAGACTAGTGAAAAGAGCTCATAAAAGGGCATGGTTCAACCCGAGGGAGACTTTACTAACACCGAAGCCATGCACCAATGACCCCTCGAACAAAATGATATGTGTCACCACCAACTGCACCTGCAGTAATGAAATCAGACGAATCATGAATACCCACTGGAAAACTGATCTCTGACAATCTTGAGTTAGCTGACCCACCTATGCATTAATTCAAAAAGGGCAAAAGCGTACGTGACCATGTGGTCCGCTCACTTCTGGAGACTTCCACACAACCCTCAATTCGGACATTATGGCACCTACCTGAGATCTTGGGCCATTACAAATGTGGCCATTGTAAGGCATGCAATCTGACCATTGAGACAAGGCAACTGAGTTATAAACAGCATCACTGTAGAATTCCAAACCCACACGAATTGCAACACCACTGACGTTATTTATCCCATCATTTGCCCATGCAATCAGATGTATATTGGACAAACACGTCAGACAGTGAAGGTTTGCATCTTGCAACACTGCAGTAGGGTTAGATGCAATACCATGTGGGCCCCTTTGGTCGAACATTTTCAGAAACTCAGTCACTCACTAGAGAGTCTCAAATGGGTGGTCCTTGAAAAGGTTACATTGGGCATTAGGGGCGGGGACATAAACTCAGTCCTCAATGTACGCGAGTGCAAGTGGATGCATTCTCTTGATACGGTCCGTGATGGGCTAAACGAACTTGACGCTACCACTGCAGAATTGATGTGCCTCAACAATGATTAAACTGAATGGGATATGCACAAGGTAACCTCTATGTAAATACCAGGACATAACTACAACTGTTCAAACGTGGTTGCTATATGTATTTTCTATGTCCTGTTAGGTGCTTCCCAGTATCATACATCTGCAGCATCATTGTGTTAAGTGTTTGAAAAACAAGAATGATTTGATGTTACCATCCACTTGAATTACCATGATATTTATGTACAGACACCATGGAAATGTGTACATCGTATATTTTGATTTATACGCAAATATCACTGTCTTTTGTCATTTAGCTGTTGATGTTTTCATCCTACATACGCCAGCATCTTTGTTATTCGGCATCAGCTGGTTGACCAAGTATATTTACTAACTTTAACATTGGACAAATGTGCCAATCTCTATGACGGCGCACGATATGCAGACACCTCCTCATTCTAAAACTATTGTTATTACTGCGTGTTTGTTTCTTTTAAACAAGTGTAATCTGCAAAAAAAATGCGATTGTTTAGGTCAAGGTCGCTATCGACAACTGGGGTTCAGACATAAACATGTATTTACTGGCTGACAATATTATAGATGAAAAAACCCCTCTATGTGTATCCTACTCTGACAACTTTGATAATTTGATCATCGGTGACTGCCAGATGAGTAGCACTTTCACAAATACTGTATTGTCCATTCGAAGGCCACGATTACGGGCATGGATTGCCCTAGACTTGCTTCCACTAAACATGATTGATACGTCATTCTTTGCGCTGGAACCCCCAAGTCGGGCAGTCAGTGTCAGCATCCAGCGGCTGATCGATTAACATGCTGATTCATCGCGTGCACATTGATCGCTCTGCTGTCTGTATTTAACAGGCAGCAAAGCAGCCCCGCACGCCAGAGAGCCGGTGTCTTCGATTGTGTGCAGCGGTATGTTTTCACATTGTCCCTATATTGTCTCTGGACATTTCTGTTTCAAGTCTTGAGGAGCCCCTTAAGGCCCACTATCTCTTCTTTTGTTCTTCAATGATAGATCGTTTTGGGATTATTTTCTTTCTGTGGAGTATTCGACTAATTGAGAACAAATCACTCGCCCACTACATAGAAACCACTGACAAGATCATATACCGAGTAAGTATACTGACTTGTGTCAAGCCCCTTTAGACCCCAATATATTTCACGTCGAAGGGCATACAGTTCCTGATATATATATCATTTTTGATTAATTTACAGCACGTCAATAGTCGCAACTCTTTATGCGAGCACTCGCCTCCTTGACACAGGAGCCCACAGGCCCACCACTTCGAGTGGATCCACCAAGATTTTCATGGTGGAATAAAGGTAATGATACACTTGTTTTTTGATTAATTGTATGAATTTATCGTTTCCATCACCTGGAATAATTTGGCCAACATATTTTGAACTATCCTTAGGTGTATCCTCACGTCCTGATGAAGACCCTACTTTAAGGCTCTAACTTCTCTTCATACACTATTGGGATCGAAACGTCGACGGTCTCATTTGTTTGCACCGGTACCAGAGTTACCATCACGTATCGACAACAGCAATTGATTTACTGTGTCTGTGTAATACTATGATTTCTCATGTATATGTAATTCTTAATGTGGCTGGACAGGTCATTATCATTCCATGATGTAAATATTGCACATTGTCTTTTCCTTTCTTATAACCCTCTCCTAAGCACATCCTCGAGCACTCATTTTCTTTCCCTTTGGAGCACCTTAGTGTAAGTATTCAGATACTTTGTAAATCAAAATGCGGGTGTGAAAATGTTTAAATACAATTAAATTGGATAATTGTTCTACTTAAGGTGATGTTGTTTTAATGATTAATGTTTCTCCACTGGAACCACCTTGTTTTGTACTAGCCTCCAGTCTGGTCATGCGACCAGCCCCTCTGCACATGGCGGAAGGCCGTGCACAGTTGGTGGCTAATAATTATGCTCGTAATGAATGAAAATAAGAAATTTACTGAAAAAAACAAAGGTAGAAGGTGATTTATGTTTCTGGCTCAAATGTGGCAAAAAACTGAAATTCGTGAATTATGACTCGCAGCACAAACCAGAACTTGTGCTACCCTTTCTCTGTGTATTACATCATACATGACATTATTAATGACACCACAAGTGACATTCTTAAAGACATCAGCTATTACATCGTCACTCACTGACATTACTGATGACATCACTGCACCTAACAATGAAAATTATGCAACAAAAAAAGAGGAATAGATATAGACTGGGTTGGGTGTAGGGCCTGGCAACTAGGAGCGGCCCGTGCAGTTAAGGGCGGTGGGACTCAACAGACGCGATGAGGGAAAATTAAATAAATAATAAGATTTTTGCCTGACTGCAATGTGTGGAGTACAGGGCATTAAAGCAGGTCAGGCCCTGTGCACAACCCACCGTTGTGCACTGCTGAAGGCTGGTGACTTTTGGCTCTTATGAAAGAAGCTTTTACCCTTGTGCTCTCTCTTGGCTCACCAAGGGGGATATTCACAAGAACGTGTGCTAAACATCTCCAAAAAATGTTAACGCAACTTTACACATCGCAGTCTATTGCGGGAAAACAACCCTGTGTTAACGTGGAATTAACAACACGGCTGTACCATGCGATAGTCTCCCGAAAACGCGGACAATGTCCGCGATACAACAACTGCTACAGTGATAAAAACCCAAACCCCAACGCAAAAAAACATGCGATGGGCCAAACCGCGATGAGGAAATCAGCACTAAGCAGCGCCAGGCCTGCAATACACACACCGCAGACGGGAAAATCACTACAAAAGTAGAAAAAACACACAAAATAACCAACACCGAAGCACCATGGAGGCAGCCGGAGCAGGCGCAGAGGACGAGCGGAACCCCACAAGCACCCCGGACGACCAGCCTGCGACCTCGGGGACAGGGAAGGGCAAGGACAAGAAGAAGAGGAAGACGAAGTTCAGTCCGCAGGAGAAAGGGATCCTGGTCACGGAGGTGATGGAACACCATCAAGAACTGTTCGTCACCTCCAACGTGTCATTGGGCATCAAAAATGGAATATGGCGGTCCATCGTGGACAAGGTGAATGCCGTCGGAGAGCACAAGAGGTCAATGGATGAGGTCAAGAGGCGATGGATTGACATCAAGCGCAAAACCAAGGAGAAACTTGCAGGCAACCAGAAGGCAGCAATGCAGACTGGAGGTGGGAACCCAGCGCCACAGCTGGAGCTGGATGACATGGAGGAGCTGGTGTCGACAGTCATCAGTGTGGAGACTGTGGCAGGAGTTGGGGGAGCGGACACTGCTCGACACAACACAACAGCAACAGGGTGAGTAACCACTATGTACTGGGGGGACGGGGGGAGATGGCCACAATGGCACACATGCACAATCAAGCAGAGCACAGTGCACACCCACAATGACCCTGGATCATGGCCCTGATCCACAGACTGACACAATGTACATTGCCATGCTGTCTGAATGTGAACATGTACCATGCGGCTACATACATGTGGACACATTGTAATACAGCATCTCCCCTTCACATTGCAGGGGCACTGTCAACACCTCCTGCAGAGCAGTCCCAGCCACTCTTCACTGATGACGAGGAGGACACCACCAGCATCGACACCCAAGCCCTCCAAGACATCATTGAACTCATCCGCCAATCACCTCCAGGACCAGGACAGCCCAGCTGCATCGAGGAGACCCCACCCACTCCACAAACCACCCAGCAGGAGGCACCCACAAACCCGGCTGTCTCCCAAGACCCCCCCCCCGAACAACACATGGCCTTCCAACGCCGTGTGTTGGAGGGCCAGAGGGAGATGGCTGAGCAGGTGCGGGTGGGGTTCGACCTCATGGCTACCAAACTTGACGCCATCCATGGGTGTCTAAGTCCCATCAGGGACCACCTCCAGTCCCTAACGGACACCCATAGGCTGCTCCATGGTCTCCAACTAGCCCTGGCTGACATCGCTGGAGTCATGACTCGAAGACAAGAACACCTGTCCACTCAGAGTGACTCCAGCGATCTCAGCCGTGAGCTGGCACACATGCGGAGGCTCATGGAGGACATGGTGTGGATGGAGGCGGAAGGATGGCAGCCACCGCTGCACATCAGCAAAATGTAGCTGGGATCTACCATGCCCTGCATATCCTCATCATGGCATTGCTGCCACAAGGCGTGGAGCAGATGAATGCTGCTGCTCCTACACCATCCACATCTCCGCCCCCTGGTGTGTCAGTGCCTCACAGTGCGGCAGGCATTTCCACTCCGGCACCTGATGTGTCACTGCCACACAGAGCGGCCGACACAGTGCCGCAGCCGGAACTGCACCACCCACAGGTGGGGCAGAGCACACATCCGAGGACGTGGACGGAATTGAGATCAGAAGGAGGCACTAGCATTCATGTCCGCCACCTGGCCTGTTGCTGCTTGGTGCCGCACATGGCCCCATGACCTTCCACTGACCCCCGATACACCCTGCTGCACTCACCTTGGACCGCGACATGGACTGCCATATCCTGTTTGGTGACCAACGGCACGGCGACCAGACTGCGGACTGTACCCTTCCTCTTCCGCTGTACTTGTCATTCCCCGATGGACTCTGGCTGGCCCTCCACGGGCTCATATTGTGAAGTGGGGTTGGCATGGCCCTGTACTGCCCCAGCTGCAAAA
Source organism: Calotriton arnoldi (assembly GCA_963921515.1). Taxonomy (NCBI): domain Eukaryota; kingdom Metazoa; phylum Chordata; class Amphibia; order Caudata; family Salamandridae; genus Calotriton; species Calotriton arnoldi. The sequence continues at coordinate 1,413,454 of CAWUFW010004824.1, forward strand.
CTCCACTGGATGAACATTCAGAAACGCACTGCTGTGTCATGTCTTTCATCATTCATGTATGAATGTGTGGATGAATGTAGGGTCAGTGATTCCCCCTAACATCAATGATGCTCATCTAGTGGGATTCCAGTCACAGTGTGCTACATTGCCGATTGCGTTCCGGGTGCCGTAGACACTACAACAGGGACATATGCATTAGTCACTTCCTTGTCCGGACATGGACTGAACCACGCCGAGAGCCCCCGAGTCATTGTTGCAAGCCCTGCGCTGGTCCGGCGTACGCCAGGCCAGACCACTCCGCTTACGCTCCGAGGGGGGGGCTACATAGCTACATAGCTACATGTCGCAGGTTTACACGCTAGTGGTCTGCAGGTCACTGGTCTAGTTGTCAGCATGTCACGGCCACTCCCTGAGGGCAGGTTTGCGCACACACACCACACCCATCTGGCACAGGCGTCACAGGCCATGTGACCCCGCCAATATAAGGGGCCGACAACGTCACATTCCCCACTGCCGGTGGTGACTGGATGACGGACGTTCCACGATTCTCAATCATAAAGGGCCCATGAGTTGTTGCGCACAGGGTTAGTGGCACCCGAAGCCATGCAGCCGTCACGGGCCTACCACCACGTGGCACTGCCTGGGGTTGCACAGGGTTAGTGGCACCCGAAGCCTTACGGCCGTCACGGGCCTACCACCACGTGGCGCTGACTGGGGTTGCACAGGGTTAGTGGCACCGAAATTGCTGAGCGGGTGTGCAGCCTGCGATGATGACGTGTGCACTGATGTGGTCTCTGCCATTGATGCCTCAGGACTCAGCATCATGTGTGGGACCTGCTGGTCCGCGATGCGGGTCCGCATGATGTGGAGCATGCCATGGTGGCGGGACCGGGGCCTAGAGCTTGCACGGGCACGTGGTGTGCCCACTGGTGGACACACCGTTTGCGGCAGGTGAGCAGTGGGGCCTGGGTGCGCAAGTGCGGACAGCCAGCGCTGGCCGGCGGGAGGGGGTAGGGTGTGGCTGCATGTGTGCGCAGGACGGACAAGAGTTGTTGCCGTGTGCAGTGAGATGGACTCTGCCATGATTGACTCTGGCCTCGATTGCAGACCTGGTGGCTTGCAGTGTATCCCGGCACATGGTTGGAGACACACCGGTGGCAGCAGGTGAGCAGTGGTGCCTGGGTGCGCGGGGCGGCAGTGTCCCTCCCTCTCTCTCTCTCTCTCTCCCGTTCCTTCTCTCTCTCTCTCTCTCTCTCTCTCTTCCTTTCCTTCTCTCTCTCTCTCCCTTCCCTCCTTCTCTCTTTCTCTCCCTTCCTTTCCTTCTCTCTCTCTTTCTCTCCCTTCCTTTCCTTCTCTCTCCCTTCCTTTCCTTCTCTCTCTCTCTCTCTCTCTCCTTCCTTTCCTTCTCTCTCTCTCTCTCTCTCCTTCCTTTCCTTCTCTCTCTCTCTCTCTCTCTCTCCCTTCCTTTCCTTCTCTCTCTCTCTCTCCCTTCCTTTCCTTCTCTCTCTCTCTCTCTTCCTTTCCTTTCTCTCTCTCTCTCTCCCTTCCTTTCCTTCTCTCTCTCTCTCTCTCTCTCTCTCCCTTCCCTTCCTTTCCTTCTCTCTCTGCCTTTCTTTCCTTCTCTGTTTCTCTGTGTCTCGCTCCTTTGATGTGCGCATGACACACGTTTTGATTTGGTGTTTTTTTTTCCAGGCTGTGTCATCAAGGTTGTCCCGGACGGACCCGACAGGAGTCTTCCGCATTGGTGTTTTGTGTTGTATTTCAATAAAGTTTTTGGTTGTTACTTCAATGATGAGAGACTGTTTCTCGTTCTTCTGACCACATATGTGTGTTTCTTTTTGTCATTGTGCGACATCATGTGCTTTTTGTGGCTTTTGTGTCTTGCACGGTATGTGTTTGTCCGGGGGGGGTCTGGGGGGGCTTGGGAGTGGTGGCGGTGGGTGTTGTGGCCCTCATGGGTCTCCGAGCTGCATGATCATTGTCTCCATGGCATCTGTGGGTCTTCAGATGTGGCTGTCTGGGCTCCCTTTCTTGCTGCAGGTAGTCGTCCTGCTTAACACCAGCAAAAGGCAGGTGTTAATTCCCTGCTGCTACCGCGGCTTATCGCCTGTTTTTGGTTCGCATCGCAGATCTGGCAGTTTGCTGTGAATGTGATGTAGTGGTGTTTTCGTGTGTTTTTGCACGGGAACGCCTACTCTGCATCTCATTAGGGTTAGTTGGTGGTGTCACCTGTGGGGGTAAAATTTGCGGCAGTTATTGCGGGAATACTGGCGATGTCTGCAGTTTGCACTCGCTTGTGAATGGGGCGTTAAATCTATCTCCACTTTTGATGCGTTAAGGTGGCGATAACTCGGCGATAAGTCCTTGTGAATATGCCCCCAACAAATGTTTAAAGTATCATGTTAGCATGCAAGGTAGAGATAAATGGACAAGAAAAATAAAATTTGCAGTGACCAGTACAAGTTGCCCTGTGCACAAACCACCACAAGGCAATGTACAAAACCATCTGATACACACACATGCCTGCTAATTAATGTTTCAAGAAGTAAACTGATGTTTTGCTTCGACTCCCATGCTAACAAAAATTATGAAACAACTAAATTAAAAGCTTCCCTGAATAAATTACTGAGAACATCTGATTTAACATTTTAATTTAACGATAAACAATCAATGAAATTGAAATTGTGTTGACTCCATGCCAGACAGAAAGTATAGGATCAATTGTATCCCCAGCCCCATACCATTCTTACATAACAGATATCCTGAGTACAGTGGAAGGAAAACAAATTGGTGCACGGTACACAAGTTGTACAGGACTACAGCTGGAAGGCCAAGGATGACCACTCAAGCCCTTGCCATCCCAGACACTGCCTCTAGTTCTCAGGATTTAACCCATAAATCATTTCTAGCAGGTGTAGTGGTCTCATAAGTTTAATATAATCACACCAGACTACAACATGCAGAATGTTGTAGGCTGTGACATGAAAGCCCAGGACAGTAAAAAGCGCCTATGAGAACATAGACCCAGGTGACCACCTTTTAAGGCAAGCATAGATGAATGTCCAGATACTCCTATGCTCATCTAAGGTCCATAGCACCCGACAGCCATATGAGAGCATAGGAGATCGTTGAGTAGAGAGCAAGACACCTGCTGTATGGGGAAGAGAAATGTAGATCCTCCAGCCCAGGACAAATGTACGCCCTCCATTCGCCTCCAGCTGCACTCCACCAGAGCACACTGTTGCAGGGATTCTGCTCAGGAACAGAACTATGCTTGGGGACATAGAACATCAGGAGTTAGGGACTGAGTCACCATATCACCTCAGTACCATGAGCCAGAGTCCAACTAGCTATAGTTTCTCAATTGCCCTCCTACTCATAACCAGAGGAATAAGTGAATTGACACCCCAGAACACAACACTCCCGACTCTTCTCAAGGATCGCGGTGACGGGACACTCCCTTTCACTCACTCACTTGTACTCATCCACAATAAGACATGAAAGAGACACGAAGGAAGTTTGAAATGTTTATTTAAACTGTTGTGCTCTGAAATGCAGTATACGTGACACAATTAGAAAATAACTGCCTAGCAAAAATACCATCAGCATTGTTAATAGACCGTATATTATGACAAGCCCTGTCATAATATAAGACAGTGTAGCCTAGTCCCACTCCCCTTCTACAGAAGCAAAACTGATTATACTGCAAAGATCTCTAGGTTTAGCAGTGGACCTCATACCTTAGCATACACAGACAAATGTATTACAACTCAGATATGGCCGTGATCGTCTCTCAGGAAAAAACAATCTCTCTCTGTGTGATACAATACTGTGTGTACCTATATGACAAGGTTCACATGTTCATAAACAAGGTCTGCGTTTCTGTGTTGTGTCTAGGTGCGAGTGCCTGACCAGAACATAATAACAAGGGACATTGTTGTTTAACCCTGTCTGCTGTTCAGACTTAATTTCAGGAAAGAACAGAATGAGAAAACAACTGCAGGTACTGTGTGAAAATATAACCTGGCACAGAAACAAACATGATTATGTAGTAACGTGCGCAAAGCTAATGCAGCCTGTGTCGTGCACAGTCAGGCTAACATAGGAAAAACTACAATAGGCCCTGTATTGAACACATGACAATGCTGCCCAAGGCCTCGCCTTGCCACCACCAGTCCGAGAGCCTGAGTGGAGCGAACAAATGGCTGAAAAGCATCCAACTGCAGGATGGGAGTAGTAGGAGGTGGAAAGGCCCAGGAGCATTAGGAATGTAAAGAGGACTGCTATAAACCTGAATAAACCCACATACCCCAGCCCGGGTACAGGCCAATGACTATGCCACACACGGAAAGTAGTTATACCCGTCTTTGTTCTTCAGCGTGTAAGCAAGAACTCAACGTTCTAAACCTGCGTTCACTTCATTACCCTGCAGCACTTACGTCACAGGTCTACAGAGTCCATTAGGAACCAAAAGAGTTCTGTCACTCTTTATTTAAATGACACTACACTGGCTAAGGCAAATACAGGGGCAGTACAAGGCAGAGTAGTAGCTAGAAATAGTGCAGCAGTAAAGTTACACCAGGCCCTAGGTGTTTAAGAGACCCACTGCTCCCCATTTATATCTGTATTTTACCATCAAAATAGAGGATGGGACTATTTAACTGAATCATGACCCTTTGTCATTGGTACAAGGAATGTAAAAGGCTATAATTTAAAAACAAAACTCTTCCCAAAGGGAGTGAAGGCTTCCAGTATTGTGCAACAGAAACAAACAGGATGTATGGTATGTGGAGTCCTTCTTTATTACTTCTAGATAGAAGGTGTAGCCTAATTTAGGGACTGGTTATCAATATTTGTGTTTAAGTTTATTTTATGGCTAAGGTAGGTAACTCCTATCTGTGCAATGAGGCAAACCTCATCATGTAAGGACTGGGACAAGGAGATTAAATGAGGAGGTGATGTCAGATTTCTGCTCAGCTGAAATAACTGATATTCAGATGCCACCACTGTACCAGATGAAGACAGAAATTTTGAATCACTGCTGGCAAACTGAACATCAGTACTTGCTGAACGGAACTTGTGCTTTAATTCTTTAGCTCTCCTGAATGAGTGTTTTCTGTTTAAAGAAATCAGACACTTCTTGAAGTGAATTGCCCACCTAAGAATCCTGTTTAACTACTGTCTCAACAAAAAGTTTGCACAAAAGAATCTTTTTTGAAATGGGGACTCTAGTTGGCTGTGGTTTGCATCCTGTCCAAGTAGGGACCCTCACTCTAGTCAAGGTAAGCAAGTTACACACCTAAGATAACCCTTGCTCACCCCCTTGGCAGCTTGTCACAGAGCAGTCAGGCTTATCTATGAGGCAATGTGTAAAGTATTTGCACACACACACACACACACACACACACACACACAGTAACACAGTGAAAACACTACAAAAGGATTCCACACAGCTTAGAAAAATAGTAAATATTTATCTGAATAAAACAAGACCAAAATGACAAAACTCCACACACAAATCAAGATATGCATTTTCAAAGATTAAACAAAGTTCAGTTCTTAAAAGTCAATGGTTGCGCTTGACTGGACAAAGTACCTTAGATGCGTCGAAAATCAAAGACGCAGCAAGGTGCAGGGGAGGTGAGGCGCCGAAAAAGCAGGCGATGCGTCTGGTCCTTACTGCTACAGGGGAGGTGTTGCATTGGTTCCTTACTGCTAGGCAGGGGAGGTGATGCGTCAGCTCCTTACTGCAGTGCGAAGTCAATGGAGAAATCGGTGCCCACGGATGATGCGTTGAAAGTCAAGTCACGCTGCTTCGATTCCACAGTGATGAAGCATGCGCTGCATCAGAGTCAGAACGATGCGTCACGGTGATGCAGTACTTGAAACTCACGCAGCAGCGGTTCTTCTGATGTGCTGCGCCAGAAAGCTGAGGCCTGTGTTGTAAGCCGTGATCATTGCATCAAGCAGGGACCATGCTCCGGGGCAGGTGTTGTATTCCGCTTTAGGTGTCCGTATATAGGTTTTCCTGAAACCTGTCCTTATATAGGCACAATTCGCATTGCCCTTATATAGGCATAAGATCCCAGTCCTTATTTAGGCATTAGCCCTGCTATCCAAATACAGGCATGGTCACTTACATCCGTCCACCCTAACGTCACAACGAGTTCTTAGAAACCAGACCCTTAAGCTCTTGGGAGTTCCCCTAGCACAGGATTATTGATTTCTCCAAGAACTCATTTATTATGCATGAACCGCTATACCTTAAGGGTTCATTCCTGACGTCTTCCTCTGCCCGACTTTACGTCAATGCTAACATTCCAAGGCACCTACCAGGTATAAATATACCTTCCCTTGCCCAAGCAAGTAGGAGGAGACCTCGACTTTAGAGGAGCCCGTATCCCGGCCTGACGCACTGAGAAGAGATGCTGTCATCCCTGCTTGCAGAGAATCCAGCTTCCAGTGTTCTGACTCCCTTCGCAGGGTGTTAGAGTTCGAGACCCGGAAGGAGCTTCCCACCTCTCTCATTCTCAAGGAATGGAGCTGACTAGAACCTAGAGGGACTCTTGGCATACTAGACTTGGCATACTAGACTTGGCATACTAGACTTGGCATACTAGACTATAGCATACCATACTATAGAATACTTCACCTACTTCTTACCTTGCACTACACTTAGGTTAGGTACACTGGGGTAGAACTAGTTAGAGAAGCATCTTATGAGTACTCGCATTTTTGCTTATGTTACTTATGCATATGAATATATGTGTCATAGCTAAAAGATAATGCTAGCGCAGTATTATTTCTTTCTACTGCTTACGCTGTACATTATATATCTCGCATACTGTCTTGTGATCATAACAGCTCATATCTCTTACACGAGAAACAAGACTGTTCAATAAATCCTTTTATTGAAACGCCCGTCTATTATTTCTGTGTAACTCTGAAGAAACTAAGCATGCACGATTAGCTGAGTGAAACTTATCTATTGTTTCCACGATTCTGAGAGTGTTCCGATTCTAAAGGGAAACAAAGTTGTCATGTTTATGCGGTTGCCAGAAACTACTCCCTTCTTGTTTACAAGGAGTTTCTAGTGGCCTCTGAGTTAGCTGACACAAAGTAATTAAGTTTAATATACTCGATAGGGACATACTGACCTCAGTCCTATGTCAAATCTATAGGGTATATTATTCCAATGCGCAGAGCCTATTAGGGAAATAGGAACTACACTACACAGGCAGCGGCGATGCAGCAAGTTGTGCAGCGATGTGCCAGTTTGGAATGATGCTGGAAGTTGATGTGTATGTTTTTCTTCATGTTGAACCAGAACTCACTTCCAAGGGCCAAGGAACTGGATTTGGCACCACTTGGCAAGACAGGACTCTCAGCAAGAGAGCCCAGGTGCTGGTAGGTGAAGTCTTTGATGGCCCTGAAACTTCTGAACAGGAGACAAGTGCAGCTCATGCCCTTGGATAACCTTGGAAGCAGGATGTAGAAAGCAAAGTCCAGTCCTTTTACTCCCAGGACAGAAGCAGCAGCAGGACAGCACAGCAAAGCAAACAACAAAGTGGCAGTCTCTCCTGACAGCAATCCAGCTCTTCTTCCTAGCAGAATGTGCACAACCCAGAGGTGTTCTGGGTATATGGTGTCAGAGGTCCAGTACTTATACCCATTTTAGCCATTGAAGTAGGCAAACTTCAAAGGAAAGTCTTTGTAGTGCACAAGACCCTGCCTTTTCCAGCCCTGGCTTCAGACACACTACCGGGAGGTGGAGACAGCTTTGTTTGAGGACAGGCACAGCCCTATTCAGGTGTCAGTGTCAACTCCTCCCACCAATCTAGCTCAGGAAGGCCCATCAGCCTGGTGATGGGCCATCAGCATATTCGGGGCACACCTCAGCTCCCTTTATGTGACGGTCTAGAGTGAATGCACAAACAGTCCAACTGTCATCCTGACCCAGATGTGTATTTAGGGGCAGGCAGAGGCGCAGAATGGTTAAAGTAAGAAAATGGCAACTTTTTAAAAGTGGCATTTTCAGACCTGCAATTTAAAAACTAACTTCGCCAAAAGATGTGTTTTTGAAATTGTGAGTCCAGAGACCCCAAACTCCAATTTTCTATCAGCTCCCAATCAGCGGATCCACTTGTAAGATGTTACGAGGAAGCTCCAATGCTAACCTATGGGAGAGATAGGCCTTGGTGTAGTGAAAAAGAAAATTAGCAGTATTTCACTACCAGGACATGTAAAGCACAACAGTACATGTCCTACCTTTTGAATACACTGCACCCTGCCCATGGGGCAACCTTGAGCTTACCTTAGGGGTGCCTTACATATAATATAAGGGAAGGTTTTTGCCAGGTCGAAATGGCATTTTTAAAACTGCACACACAGACACTGTAGTGGCAGGCCTGAGACATTTTTGGCGAGTTACTCACATGGTGGCACAATCAGTGCTGCAGGCCCACTAGTAGCATTTAATTTACAGGCCCTGGGCACAAACAGTGCACTGTACTGGGGACTTAATAGTAAACCCAACATGCTAGTCATGGAGAAACCAATTACCATTTCATGTTGGACAGGGAGCACTTGCAGTTTAGCCCTGATCAGCAGTGGTAAAGCGCTCCTAGTCCTAACACCAGCAAAAACGAAATGCAGCACAGTCAAAAACAGGGGGTCAGAGGCAAAAAAACAGGGAAAACTACCCCAAGGATGCAAGGTCTAACAAATCTACTTTTGTTTGGCGCTGCTGGTATTTTACTTCTTACCAGGGAATAGCCATCTGCTATGCTTGCACCTGCCTTCTGGCTCTTTGTACAGGCAGTTATCTTCCTCCTCCAACAATTAAGCCCATCTGCACATACTTTATGTGGGTGCTTCTGGGCAAAGCAAGATGGCAGGACAACTTGCGAACTTCCTGTAATGCGTGCCCATCTCCTCCTTGGTGTTCACAGCCAGCCTTCCTGTTTATCTGGCCCTACGAGAATTACCAAGCTGCATTCCCACTCTCAACTCCCCATTACTATCACTCTGTGCCTCAGAGCCTCGCCAGCCTGGGAAAGCTGACATCTTCATTGCACAGCCCCTGCTTTAATGCAACCTGCTTCAGTGACTGAGTGTCTTGTGATGGTGCTACCCAAACTGTGACATTTCGTTCCTTTTTGTGAACAGTGCCACCCTCATTCCTGGCCAGCAGCAAATAGGCCAAACGTAGAATATGCAGTGCTAATATGTCTACAAATTCAACATCTTCCTTTCTCACATGTGCAAAATGATGGAATGTTCCCAGGAAACTAGATTTCGTATTATTAGTACCACGTCTAACATTGGGCTTGGTAGTCTAACTGCACAGGTTACCTGTGTAACCATTACTCCTTCCCCTTGCCTACGATATAATGTTTATTATATTATAAGTGCCTGCTGCCCCGTTCAGCGACCAAGTGTGTTCAAAATATCCCAAAGTTATACGTAGACCATTACATTTGAGTTGTACACTATGGACCCGATTCTTAAGAAAAATGCATGCAGACTAACTCCTATCTTTGGGAAAATGCAAAACATTTTTGGAATACACAGATAATTTCAAAGTACTTTGGATAAGTTTTGACATTGACAGAATCCAAGGAGTCGTTCTGAAATGCTTTGTGACTTTGAAGTTACTTGCATGCAACAGCTTTTTCACACGAATACATGTGTACATGCAAGCGTGCCATTAAAGTGCAAATGCACTTCCTAACATTTTTTTCAAATTAATCTTTATTCGGATAAAATATTAATAAAAGAATCATGCAAATAAAATACAAAAGATCTTAGAATTCTATATAAAATTTATAAAAGTGATCACGTAACGTGGACAGTTAATTATACTCAAACAGGCCACCAGACATTTTTTGTTTTTCCATCCACAAGGAAATTATATTTCTCTTGGAGAAACCCTTTCTACACCTCCCAACCAATTTTGATGGTGTCCTCAACTCAACGTATTCCAAGTATTTGTGAATATCCAAAAGCATACACGTTTTGGGGTATTCTCCTACTTATCCCATAGAATAGGTGTGCTCCAGCGTAACATGACACAATATGGTTGTAATATAACAAGTCAGCAAATATATATTTACGAATATAAATTAACATTTTTGAAATGCGAAATGAGAGTTTCCACTTGTAAATGGAGGTATTTGCACACGAAATATGAAACCTGGGTGTCCAAATACCTTTGGGCTCTTTGAGACAAAGGGGATGATTTACATTTAGGCGGACAGAGTAATTACTATAGCCTTGGTGGGGTACTTTGCTCCCACCATGGTGAGTACACTCTGCCTGCCGTATTTAGAAATGATGTCCGCTGTCCCTGCAGACATTTCTTGCATTTCTGGAAATGCACTGTAAGTTTGATGGATGGCTCCATCAACATGACGGAGTCATACATCAAAATTACAACTTGTTTTTATTTTCAAAAAGAAAATTCCACAGTGGGAGTTTCTTTTTAAAAATAAAAAGAAAAATTACCCGCTTGCCATGGAAGTATTCTCCAATGGCATGTGGGTCATTTAAAAGTTTTTACTGCCCCTTACTACCACTTTTTTCATGGTGGTGATGGGCAGTGAAAACTGGCGATGTGCCTACCCAATCTAAATATGGTGGGCGGACACGTGGCCAAACCTCCGACGGTCCTTACTCCATCTCGCTGTCGGAGGTGTGTGTAGGCGGCAAAGACTTAGGAGTCTCTGCTGTCTAAGGGCCTGACTTGGAAGTCGGCAGAGGGAATACTCCGTCACAAACGTGACGGATATCCCATCCGCAGTATTACGATCCCCATAGAATAGAATGTTATGTAATACAGCAGACGGGATATCTGTCACATTTGTGACGGAGTGTTCCCCTCCGCCTACTTCTAAATCAGGCTCTATATTCTGAAAGTCCACCCTACCCTAAAGGAGGTGGACAGACCTGCAGGTTGGTGGAAAGGGTACTCTGTTGCCCTTGCAAGGGTGTAGTCTTTCCGCCAACACTTACATTAGGGCCAAAGTTATCTAAATGTACCTCCCATAGTATCAGTGGAAGCGTGACATCTACTGGCCTTATTCATTTGGACAATACTGTTACAAATGTGTAAAGGTGACTTGTATGATGGTGCCTGCATGTTCTAATAGGTGGCATATCCCTAAAAAAGAAGAAAATAAACTCAATTATGACGTTCAAAGGCTATTGTCAATTATCTAGTGCCGCTTCATCAGGTTAAAAACACAATGGGCAAATGCCAGGCGAAATATTTGAAATTGGTAATAGAGGAGTAAACTTAATCCCTCAAAAAACGCTATGTAATACACAAGAAGAACACTGGAGTGAAAGAGCAAAGGAATTCTTTTACTGATGAACAATCTATTGTTTGCACTTGGCAGGTCCCCGAATCCTGCTGCTATGATAGATGAAAGCAGCATTAAGGTACTGAAATTTTTATGAAGATTAAGATCTTTCATCTGACTGCCATTTTTGTAAAAAATAGCTGTACTAAAGATGTCTTCTGATCCATTTGGAGAGTTTATCCTGCTGCAAGCTTCTTAACATTTGAGCAAAAGTTTGCTTTACAGTTAATGAAAACTTTTGAATCAAACCCATTTATCCAGGCTTTGTTCAGCTTTTATGTTATGCTGATTTTTATATATCACTATATTCAGCACTTGAAGAAGGAGACGAGGCTGCACTGCACATGAACAGGAATATAGACGACGAAGCCCTGGAACTACCTTAGAAAAAGGGGCAGGACGGCAGCAGTGTGTTAGCAAAATATACAATATCAAACATTCACAAGAGCAAACCAAGACTGTGTGTTTCACTTGTAGCCGTTCATGGGAAGTTGAAGAGTAGCACAGAAAATGTATCAGATGTGCACATAAAAAGAGGTGCTCAGAGTATGATACAGGGGGAGCCGAGGTATTGCAATTCAATGAGTCAAAATAAGACCATTAGCAAAGTCAGGAAAAAACTACATTCAAAGCCGCACTGCCAGGGAACAATTGTATTTTCCATTGTTAGCTACCTATTTCATGTGTTTGTGCTTCAAGCTGAAACCAAGCATAAATAAAAGGTTATGTTACACCGCATCCTCCAGTGCTCTGCTGAGCTTCCAATGTCACCACATGATTGATCTCGGGCTACAAACAAGTGGAGTATAATATTTCATGAGCCATTAAAAAACAACCCTTTTCATTCACAAACCCATCGCTCAAGTGCCCCTCACGGCACTAATGGTAAAACTCCAAGCGAGTTTGTTTGGAAGAGGAGTGGGGATCCACATCCTATAAAAGGATGCGTCTCTGGAGCCTGCGCAAATCAAAATTCAAAGGTGTGACCCCCATCAGGGGAAAGAACATCGAATCTTTTGCATAGAGGAGAAGACAGCAAACCCATCTTTCCTGCGCCAGAGAGATTTGTTTATAGTGGGATGATAATCTTCCCTCCGAGTAAACTTCTCGTTTCACCCACATGCTTACATTGTCACTGGATCCATGATTACCACATTCCTGGATTTTCAATAGCTCAGATAAAAATACTCATTCTACAGGGGCATCTGCAGAGAGCTTCTACAACAATTCCAGAACTTTGTTAAAGCTTGTCACCCTCATTCTACTCTCTGGAGCCTCTAGAATCAGGATATCAATGCATCCTTCTGTTTTCGCTTGTTAGCTTCCTGCCCTTTGTTATTGTGGTTCAAGTTAAATTCAAGCATGAATAAAAAATTATGTCACACCCCTAGAGCTCCTCTCTCCATCTCATCTGTCATACATGAGTAGCTGTGAACAAGGTGCAGTAGAATTTATTTTCTTTATTCATTTTATTTATGCAATATATTTATCGCCTAGACCAGACAGGGACATCTTAAGGATTCTGGGGGCCCTGGGACAAACATATGTTGGGGGATCCTTGTCAGAAAAACTTTAGATTTATAAAAATTTTCAGCTCATTTACACCCTCTTAGGCGACTTTGCATTTCCACCTTAATAAATATAGGCGCCCTCATTTTGATTTAATCAGTGGTACAAATTACACATTTTTAAAATACATTTTACCATATGGACTTCTGGGTAATGAAGAAGGACTACAATTTACAAGAGACCATCCGCTTACAAGAGCTCCAACCACAGTTCTTTAAGCATAGAAGACAGACTTGAACATCAGTGAACTCTAAATAAATAGAGGTATTAAGATTTTTTTTTAAATGCCACTCATTTACGTAGGAAGTGAGATGTATTGCAGCCTGTTAAGGATCATTTTATGGTAGCTGGACACATTTTTTCAAACATCTGAATAAACTACAACTTTTTGAGTTAGAGTTAGTTGTGGCCACAACAAAGGTCCCACCTCTGACTTCAGAAAAATGAGCTTTTTTCATATAAATCTAATCATACACATTTAAACTTTAGACAGCAAAGCTATGTCTCAGGTTACCCGGATCTTAACGTAAGCTGAAACTTCACGCAAGAAAGCTATCCTAAAGTTACACTTGTAAAGATTTCAGACTTAACCCGGGGTTGGAGAGATCTTTTAAACTAAGTCTTCTGATCTATTGCTATGGTTACTCAAATTGTTCAAGCTGGGCCCTTAAAAACAGGTCTATTCCACACTCTACACAGATCTCACAGACACAAGCCTCAGTCAGCAATTCGGTCACCTATACTTATTGCAGAAGGGAAACTCTCTCACAATCATTGCAAATATCCTGTCAGCTGTATTACAAGGGCATTATAGCCTATGGCGCTTTTAATACAGTGGACAGGATATTTGTGATGGAGTACCCCATTTGCCAAACTCTACATAAGGCCCACAGTTTTCTTACAGCATAGCTACTTTTGAGTTACATCAACCTTACATGCTCAAGCATTTGAAAACAAAGCAATCCCTCAGACTCAGACATCACACATGGAACCTAAATTTAGGTTACATAAATCTTGCCTTCTAAGGTCTCAGAGAAAAGCACACCATGCTATTTAGAAATCACAGGCTGTGGCTTCATACAGCAAAGGTATACCACAAGGTGCAAATGTCTTATATGTTAGAATCTCAAACTGAGACAGAAGCAATGTCCTACACTGGTGTCCTATGCTCAGTCATGAGAGAGAACATCTATAGTTTGGGTTATACGTATTTTAGTGGAGTGCACCTGCCAAGGATGATGGTCAGCAGCTTAGACAGATTCTCCTGACTGTGTTTTTTGATTACAAAGCTGTCCTTGAAGTACTGTTGTGAGAAATATCTAGCCCCCTGGGAGATAAATGCTCTCACGCATATACAACTCAGTGAAGAATATATTATTGCAAACTATTGTGGATGTAAACAAAAAATATTTCACAATACAATAGATCCACAGCTATAACCCCCCAAAATAACTGACATAGAAACACAGTTTGTGAGAGCTATGTTTCAAGTACATTTTATTAGAGGTATGTGCAGCTGGCATTGAGACACTATAGCGATGGAGCTCCGTGAACGTCCGGGAACTGCGCACCCCCCGCCCCACTTTCTCCCCATCCCTCAGCACCTTGAGACCCGTTCGGGTGAGTAGCTTGTGCTTTACCAACCCTTGATTGATTGAGAGCAGTGCTGGAAAAAGGCACACTGCAGAAGCAACAGTGCAAGTTTCTCTCACAAGCAAAACAGGCACAGTGCAGACAACAGTAGAGCAAACATCTCTTGAGCAGCCCAGGAATGCCAAGAATGAATCTTTCAATTTTTTGGTAGACTGGGACAGAACTTAGGAAAGAATAAAAGAGTGAAGTACTAGAAGGTGACTAAGTGGGCAAAGAAAAACACCTTGTGTTCGGTTTGCAAAGGATTGAAAACTTTGTAAATGCGGTAGGCTGGGACAGAACTTAGGAAAGAATAAAAGAGTGAAGTACTAGAAGGTGACTAAGTGGGCAAAGAAAAACACCTTGTGTTCGGTTTACAATGGGTTGAAAACCTTGTAAATGCCGCATTAATTGAAGTGCACGGACATTGCATAGCCAACACTGCAGTCATAAATTGAACCATGCTGCTCTTACAACATGGGTGGTGAAATGCCATGGGCAGGGAGGGAGGTGATGAATAATGATGGATGGGCTACATATCTGCCTCGCTTAACAAATACAGTGAGTCAAAGAGTAGACAAAAAATTTAAATATCCCCACTTTGAACCATAGCTTTGATAAAACCGAGCAAGTGAAGTAGGTGAGCATGCCCCTCTCCAAAAGAGCTCCCTTGTTTCTTCATCCAAGCAATTATTAATTCATCCTTTCATTGTTCTATTTACCCTTTGATAGCTACCATTTAGGCTTTACTTTCTCTCATCCAGTCTTTCACCAAAATTTCCAATCCATCCATCCACATATCCTTCCATATATCCATCCATTCAGTATCCACTCTTTTAATCATCCTTTCACCCATCCATCCATTTACCCACCCACGCATCCTTTCATCCACACACCCTTTCACTCATATAACCTTTCTTTTAACCTTCCATTCTTTCCTGTTTCCATCAACCCATCATTTTTAGCGTTCATTATGAGCTTTTATCTGCTGAGTTGCAGATAGAAGAGGCCATATGCACTGGTGGTCTGTGCAGCTAGAAAAAGCATTACACATTTTTAGATGCCAGATACACCTCCCGTTATTTTTATTTAACAAAATAGAACTGCAATACATCACTACAGTTCGGTTAGTAGTATCTTCTATCAAAAATATAACTTTGGCCATTTTGTTTGTTGACAATGGTAGAAAAGCCAGGTAGCCAAGCCAACCAAAAACTTTTCGTAATGGAGAGATAGAGCTATAGCCTATGATGATGGCTCAGAGTCATTGAAGCGCAATGAAAGGGTGGAATAATGGTCAATGAAGTATGGTGTTGGTTGGCAAATGCAATGGGACCTCTTACTTTCCTGCCATGCTGCGCTGTCATGAAAACTGCTGGTATACTGTATAAATGAATTATAGCACAACATTGAGGGGACCACCTTAACCATGGCCACCCTCTCGTTAACATTTAGAGCATGAGCAAGAAAAGGAAAGCCTTCTTAACAAACATGCATGGTGAATAATACACGCTTACTTGGGCCTGCAATCTCCACAACATACAGTAGAGTAGCAAAAATCTGTTTTTGTCCTACAGTGACAAAGATATACAGGGGAGAGGAGTAGCTTACTAACAAAGCAAAAGACAACTACAGACTAGTACGGACAGGAAAAAAACAGCTACAAGAACATGAAGTATGGAAAAAATTATAATGAAGGGATAACAAGAATTAAACAAAAATTCGATAGGGGAGTTGAAAAAATGAGACAGTATAAAAAAAATAAACAAGGTAAAATTAAAATTAGCCTAATAATAATAATATATAATTATTATTTTTTAAATTTATATCAGGCGCAACAGCTACCCAAAAGGGTTTCCCGGCGCCAGCCAGAGAAGGAACAAGAAAAGAAACTACTGATTGAACAACCAGGTTTTAAGCGTTTTACGAAAGCGCGTGTAAATGGTTTCACTCCGGAGTGATAGAGGAAGAGCATTCCACAAAGAGGGGCCTAGGTAGGCAAAGGAACGACCGCCCATACGGGACAGTCTAATCCTCGGCACCATAAATTTTGCCTGAGTGGTGGAGCGAAGAGTGCGTGCGGGCAGATAGGGTTTGACTAGTTTTTGCAGATACTGAGGAGCCGTACCCTGCTTGACCCTGAACATATAGCTCAGCGCTTTAAACTTGATCCGGCTCTCGACTTTGAGCCAGTGGAGGTCACTCAAGGAACCCGAGATGGAGGCCGCTCTAGGAACTTGGCAAAGCAATCTTGCCGCAGAATTCTGCACTAGCTGCAGCTTGCGTGTCACATCTTTATTGGCTCCTAAATAGAGAATGTTACCGTAGTCCAGTCTAGATGTTACCAGTGCCTGGACTACGGTTCTCTGGGTGGAGCTGGGCAGCATCCATACAATTTTCTTCAACCATTTCAGGATGGTGAAGCAAGTTGCAGCCACCTTCACGGCTTGTTGACGCATAGTGAGTCGTCAATGATAAAGCCAAGGTTGCGGACATGATGCGAGGGGCGAGGCAAAGCACCCATTTCTGCCGGCCAATGGTGAGGTCCCCAAAGATCTTTGTTTTTTCCCAAGATAAGGACCTCAGTTTTATCACCATTAAGTTTAAGAAAGTTGGCCTGCATCCAGGATGCAATTTTGCTCAGCCCAGCCCGCAGAACAAATGGTTCCGACTCATTCCCCGCAGAGAAAGAGAAAATAATCTGGGTATCATCAATAATAACAGGACTTACTGGGATGAGTTGAATAATCGCATGCAGCGCTGGTTGTGGCATCTCTGCCGGCTCCCGGACCTGCCTCTGATGAACTATCCTCCCCTTTCTTCTTCCCCTTGGGTGTTGATGTAAGAAATTAAAAAGATTTAAAAAAAATAGATTAGTGGTACAATTAATTTCCTCAAAAATATTTTGACAGGCAAATGCAGTAGCATTGTACTTTTCTAAACCAGATCGCCTATAGTACCAGTATCGACTATCGAGTTAGTCACACTAATCCTAATCCCTATTCAATATTTCCTAAACAAAAACTACATTGGGAAAAAATGCATTGTAATGAATGATCTTTGATTCTATTCTCATTTCTCAACCCTCTTGATGGGCCAACTCAGTCTCCCTCTTTGCCAACTCAGTCTCCCTTTTTGCAATGCATAGATGCATACTACACATTACTGTGAGATTACTTGGACGTTTCAGTGGATGAGAAAGATTTAGCCACCTTCTTCAGGACAGGATGATATCTCCTATATATATCATAAAAACAATTACAAACTGCATAGAAACTAAACCCACAGTTACTCAATTGTTTGCAATTTGTTTTTTTATCCTTTTCTAAACAACAATGGCCTACCCAGTTAAAGGTCTCCCTAACCCTGCACCAATGTGGTACCTTGAACCAAATGCACGGGGGTCTCAATCAACCTTATGCATAAAACCAATCACACTCTAAAAGCTGAACCTCCATTTGCATTACACAATCTCCACAATTAAAACGCTCCTATATTATACTTATTTCTAGGGGGGATCCACACCTATCCGTTAGACTCACCCACCTTCTGCTCTTGTGACACGTTCTTAACTCCATAAGTTTGTGTATCAATCTGGACTGGAGTAGTTGAGTTCCACTACGGTATAATAGAACTGGTTGAAGGTATGTCCAGACTACCAAAGGACAGAAATGATTCTCAGCATTCCTCTCCATACGGTTTAATAGTTCTGAGGTTAAACACAAAGGATATGAATGAATCCCATGAAAACATACCCTGTCACTGTGATCCTAAAAGATTAGTAGTCACAAAAGACATATTTGTTCGCCTTGTGTGTTTCTCCGTAGGCATGTTATGCTTTGTGGTTTTAATGGTCGGTTTTTAGGATGGTTTCTGTTTTATTATTTGCACAGCATAGTAATCGTTTTCTGTTTCATGAAATATACATTTTATATCAATTGACCCACTACCTGAAAATTGGTGGTTTTTGCTTCGTTATTTTAAATGTTTTTTAGGCATTTTTAATATTGGTGGGTTTAAAGATCTTCACAATCTAATACTTTTGTGGTATGTATTTACATGTGCACTGGGGGTATAATCCAGTATTTTGGACTTTTTGAGTGACTGTTTGATTCTAGATTTGCCTTATTGTGCAAAACTAAGTACCCAAGGGGAGGTTTTTTGACTTTACAGTCTGGTAAGGTGTCCTGTCCCTTGGACATGGGACCCCTCTCTGTTTGCTTCGTTTCCTAAATAATCAGCCAAAGCGAGCACCGACGAGTACAATTAGGTAGCGCTGTGCACCTGGCTAGCTCAAACTGGATCACATATTATTCTTTCCATAAACGTAACTTATCTCTGAGTGTAAGGAGCATGCTATTCGGAAAAAAAATGTTAGCAGAACACAAACACAACAAATAATTAGTCTATGAGCCCTGCTATTTCGATGCCTAGCAGGTCGATCAGGTCCTGCTCATGGTCAATAATATCAGCCCAGCTATGCGTCAGCTGCTTTTGGGTGGGCTGGGCATGAGTGGTGTGGCGCACATACCTGCGCTACTTCCTCCAAGGCAGCCGGCACTCCTACAAGGGGTAACAGCTCCCAGGCCTGCCGTCTGCTGCCAGCATGGAGGGGAGTTGGTGCTGCACATAAAAAACAAGTGCTGCCATCTCTGCCTCACAAACAAGGACACAAGGCTTAACCCCTTGCGGCACCGACGACCGAAGGTGTGCGGGTAGCTCTAGCACTGGCGCCACCGCTCCCTCTCTTGCCCTGCTCTGTCATGGTGATGTGTGGGAGGGAAAAAAGAGAAGAAACAGGAAAAAGAAGGAAGAACTAAGGAAGTAAAGGAAAAATTTAAAAAAGTACAAAAAATTCATGAAAACAAAAAATTGACAAAAACGTAAAATAAACAAACACAAAAACTCACACTGATACGATTAAGGGTGGAATCAAAAAACAGGACCAGCACCATGTACAGAGCAGGAAACAAAATGTCCACACCCATGCGAACCGGGTGGTGCCATTTGCGTGCGGGCTCCAGTGCAGGAACGTGCTTTGTGCTGTCCAGAACATAGAAACATCACATGAATGGGCGCACTGAGCAGCTCCAACCACTCGCAGAATTCCGCAGAGTAAAGCAGTGTTTTTGGGGTGCTTCGAGGGATTCCATGTAGGAGAACTTCCCGAGCTCTGTCCAGGCCTACTCTTTAGAAAACCTGACTGCTCTGTGTCAAGCTACCAGAGGGCGAGCACAGGTTATGTTTTAAGGTGTATTTAGCTTACCCCGACTAGAGTGGTGGTCCCTGCATGGCCTGTGTGCACACTTCAGCTAACCAGGAATCCCATTTATAACACTTACCTAGGGCTAAAAACACATGCAAAAAAATCGAAAACCGCTTTTACGAGATGATTGGCAAAAATTGCCACATGAGCAATTAGCCCCAAAGTACTCCTGCAGAGATCAGATTCAAATCATGTCCAAGGAGCAAAAAACAAGAGAAATGCACAATCTCAACACAGGGGCAATGAAATATCACAACTACACATGGCAAAATGAGCAAAATATTTAATTTTGGGGGAGAAAAATAATTAGGGTAAATCGCACATCAGAAATCAACTACACAAAACTGACTAATTAGTCACCAGGCTCTATAAAACCATCCGCTGCTGGCATGGCTCGCGGGTGGGGGCGCCTGGGGAGGGGGGGCACGTGGGGAGGGGGGGGTTTTAATTTAATAACAAATACATTTTAAAAAACGTACCTTTCTGCCGGCCGGGTCCTGCGTCTTCTTGGCTCCTGCTCCTGCTCTACTGCCTCCGGCAGGAACAGGAAGCAGGCAGCCAGGCTCCCTCCCCTAAGCCAATTAAAATGCTGCAAGCAGCGTTGTGATTGGTGGGGACGCCCCCCAGCCAGGTCCTTACGGGGAGGCCATGTTCTCCATGTAGGCTGCATGGAAAAGGGCAGAGTGCGCATGACTGGTTTGGGCGGCCCCTGAGGCCCGTCCAAACAGTCTTTACGCACTCAGGAGTGGGCACACCACTCCTCCCCTGCCTGTTGGCAGAGCAGCCCCGCCCACCCGCCCGCCTGCAACCAAACATTAAATGGTAATAACAAAGTTAATACCATTTTATATTTCTGCTTCTTGCTCTGAGAGAAAGCAGTGAGGCGACGATCCTCTGCCATAGTGGAGGAGCTGCCCCTGTATAAAACCAGTCCACAACCACAATATCAACAATTATGTACAGATGCTGTGTAATGCTCATCTTGTGTTCATCCATTGCTGTGCACGATTTCCAGAAACAACCCACGACTCCTTGATCATTTATAGCAGCAGGATTCTATACACCATGGAGACCTACCACCAAGAAATACATAGCTAGTGAGTAGTTTCATACATTTCTTTACTCTCCAAATCCCCACCACCTCTGACAGGCCCAACAGTTAACACGACATTTACAAAATGCCTGTGTATGACACTAGTGAGCAAAAAGAATCTAATTACTTAAGAAAAATACAATTACTAGGCATGACAGGTTTTGTATTACTGTCTCAACATTCACAACAACAGTTCACAAGGATGTAGAATTGCCATTACGAAAGCACATTTTCAAGTGTGACGTACAACTACCATATCTAATGTAGCATCGCACATTCTAATCATGTGCTCCCACGACTTCAGGTGACACTGGTATCCACTCTGATCCTAGGTCATCACTCCAATCCATTACACCAGTAGAGCAGCAGAAAGGATGCACAACCAGATGCACGGTCACACACAAAATACAATAAAGCATGTGTTGGGACACTTCAGGCACGGCACAGGTGCCCACAGTGATCGGGAGGTTCATTGGTCCACACATCTGAAAAGTGTGCAGCATCATCCTCCTATGCTGCAAGCACTGGTACATCTGTGTAAGGGATTGTGTGCTCATGCTTTTGGAAGATGAGGGTGCAAATGACGATCCTGAACGCAAAGAGGAAGAGTCACATCTACATGTAGGAGAAGTACAACAGAAGCAGGATGCCATTGCCTTTGAAATCAGAGACAACCTCATACACAATTGTTTCTAGATCACTTGTGCACCTCTTTATTCAAACAGCAGCTTCACAAAACGTCAGTGATCCGTGGCTTTCATTGCAGCAAAAATGTGCCAGTGAGAAGCTAAGCTCCCACCAATCAAATAACCTGACAAAAGAAACCCAGACAAATATATTTTATTAACACCGAGTGGCCTGCCTACCTCCCAACCACTGCTAAATTGTTATACTTATACTCTACAACTATGACTCCCTCCTCATCTACCCTACTCCTCCCCCACTGAAACCCCTACAAAGCCAAATCCTGTTCCATCTATAATGCAACCACCATGTGACCATTAACAATGTGCCACAATTTTCTTACCCGTATGCAGCACATTTTTTTGCTGGGGTAGGGGGTGGGTGTTGGATGTTGGCAATACAGGTCGACTTCCCCTGACAGGTAAGGCCTGTTGCGAAGAAATAGAAGGCGTACAGGCCGAATATGGTTGCTGCAAAAGCTGGCTGGAGCATGCATTTGGGTGCTGGAAACTGCAGGAAGGGTATGCCACGTAGGTTTGCATCTAATGCCTGCAACATAGCCATCTGCCCATCTGCAATCATGCTCTGCATTGTCTTGGGCAAGCCACATGTAACTCTGAATCTAACTGTGATGTGACGGCAGGATTTCGTGAAAGAAACCTGCTCAATTGAATACCCCTATAATACGTACTAACAGTAAGTAGAGTTAGAA
Source organism: Calotriton arnoldi (assembly GCA_963921515.1). Lineage (NCBI taxonomy): Eukaryota > Metazoa > Chordata > Amphibia > Caudata > Salamandridae > Calotriton > Calotriton arnoldi. The sequence goes on from CAWUFW010004824.1 coordinate 1,435,773, forward strand.
TGATTAATGTGCACAATTACACTACACGTGGGAAGATTGCTTTGCAAATTGCATGAACTAAATGAAATTAATACTTAAATAACCGGAAATGTAATATTCTTGTGTTTAGAATGAATTAAAAGGGTTTGCATGGCAAGGCCGCAGGTGTATTTAGTAAAAAGCATGACATGTGTATCTTTATCCTAATGAATAATGCCGCTTTTCTGCTTATGCTATGCTAACCGTTAACATGAAGTAGAATTAAGATGAGGGGTGAACAGTGAAAATGCATTATCACATAATCAATAAACGTTTGTTTTCTGTTCTTTTAGTAATGGACGAGTTTTCCATGATGTTAAGTTAGCCTCAGTAAGGGCGGGTGAAATTGAGAGCAAGCGGGAACCATGTGACTACATGACTGAACTGCTGTGCAAAGCTGAAAAAAAAAAACGTGACCTGGTGAAGGACATGAACATTGACAAGTGGCCAACGCCAGTGTCCTCGTGGGTACGGAACCCGAAGTTGTTGAATTAAATAAAGTGTTCAAAATAATGCTACATATGAACTCACGAGAGAGAAGGGGTATTGATGACTATGAAAAAATGTGTGGAACAATGGTGTAGTCTAAAGAAAAATGATTTCATGGTGGGGTGACATCCCACCCCCAGAACTCAACCAATCCCTTACCTAGAAATTGTGAACTTAGCAACTATTGTGGGATGGACATGTTGTTTTTAGGGTATAAGAATAGGTGCATTAGGGGTGTGGTTTAGCTGCTGCTGTCGCTATTGAGGGTCGCATTAGGCTAAAGGTCCGAGTGAAGGGTGCGCCGCTGTTCGTCGGGTTGCTGTTGCTGCCCTGATTACCCGAGTCTTTGATCCCTGACTCTTGGTCCAGGGGTCCCCCACTACTACCTAGGCCTGGGTGGTAGTTTTCTCATTACAGATCCCTTGGGTTTGTATTTGATCTAATCAGTATTGCAGAATTATTTTTGCAGTCCTATTCCATGTCTTTGTACCTTCTGTCTCTTCATCTATCCCTCCAAATTATCAGTTTAAACAAATATATTTTACTTGCATCTAATGTCTCTTCATCTGTCCACTCTTTGCAACGTATATATTTGAAATAATTGTTTGTTACTACTATGATTAGATTTTACCCTCTCTCTCATGAAGTTTCCAGTATTTAAATTTATGAAGTAATCCATATGAGCATTTATAATTATTAGATAAAATGTATTAAATCTCACCATGAGTCTGTGGTTATTTAAGCCAGTTTATTGATTAAATGTTTTCCTTTAAAATTCCATTACCATCAACTCTTCAACTAATTGGTCCATCGACCAAGTAGATGAAAAGTTGATTATTAGTTATTCAGATGTGAATATTCAGTATGATTAAAGTTTGAACCTAAATAATCAAGAGTAAAATTAGGACAAAGTTAACAAACTTGACACCAGCGCATCAGGGATTAGGGTGAATGTGTATGGGCCAAAGTACGTAATGTCATTGAATATTTATCCCTGATCAAGTTATTTGGGTTTGCGCTGGATCAGTTTCTTGGTAGCAGAGTGACGGTTTTAATTATTGATTAGTTTGGTAATGGTTATTGATTATATGTTCTTAACATGAGGAGTTAGTGTCATGTTCTATGTTGTCTAGAAGTACAGGTACGCAGTTGCCTGAGGAATCCCGGGAAGGAATTAGCCTGAAGTAGGCAGAAGAAGAGTGTGGTAAAGAAATCACACTGCAGAAGTACTTTGTCTGTTGGAAATAATACTGAAAAGCTACGTAGGGCTGTCAGTGTTATAACTAGGGAAATTTCGTATGTAAGTAGAGTGTCTGAAATAGTGAAGGGTCCACTTTTGAAACTCTGGCAGTAATTCTCGAGGGAGTAACAGGACACCTTTTTAATGCCAAGAAAGTCCTCTTGTGAAACTTCGGCTTTATCCCTAGAGGAGTAACAGGTCTCCCCGGAGCTTGTTAGGAAAGTAAAGATAACGTTGGTCGTTATTGTTACTTGCAGTGTAAGGATCTCTTGGAAAAAGTGAAGACTGTCTCTTTATTTAGTGGAACAGACAAGGTAGCATTGTCTTTTTATGTTGTTACTAACAGAATTTTGATTAAGAAAACTCAGAAAAATATTGCCGTAAGATTTTGTGAAGGAGGGGTCAGTAGAAGGAGTGATACTGATGTCACAAAGTGCCGCGCTGGCATTGGACAAAGCAGCGGGCGTGTAGCGAGAACAGATTGTAAAGGGAGGGTCAGTAGAAGGAGTAAAAACTGACGTCACAAAAGGCCGCGCTGGCATTGGTCAGACAGCGGGTGTGTACAAGGCTCTGATTGGTTAGCTGGCGTAAATCGCGCTAACATTGGTTGAGACTGTAGTTACGTAAGGAACTGTGATTGGTTGGTTGGTGTGAGTCGCGCTGGTATAGGATAGAACTTAGCAAATAGGGAAAGGAGAATTACGGAAAGAATTTTGATATCCTGTTTGTATAGAAATACTAATAGAAGAGTCTGAAGATGGGTTTGATAAAGACAATAAAGAATTTCTTTAAGAAAGACAAACAAATTGTGACGAGAGAGGGAATCCCAATTCCACCTCCAAAAACGCCTGCCTCTTATATGATGATGGAGCGAGGTTATCATACGTGTGTTTGGTTAGAAAACTGGATGAAATATGACGAAAGATGATGGGATGTTAGCTTTTCCTGAGTTTGGAACATTTAATGTGAGAATTTTACAGAATTTGAGAGCTAGGATGAACATGCTAGAGCCAAATCCAAGACTTACTCAGTATGAAGCGTTGGAGGAATGGGAAGTAGAAGCTTATGAGCGAGAAAAAGATCGAAGTGGTAGGAGATTCAGAGGTTTTATGCCTAGATATCCATTTGAGAGGCGAGAAGATCAGATGAAAAGATGGAGAAGAGCAGTAGTGACTGAGGGTCTATATCCAGTTTTGACAGTAGGGAGTCAGACAGGTACTAAGTGTAAAGAGAAAAAGAAAAATATAGAAACATCCGGAGAGGGCTTGGATGAATCTGATGATGAATTGTTGGAAGATATGATGACTAAAAGACCTCCACCATATGAAGAAAATTCAGGGGAGGTGATTCCAAGTGCTCCGCAAATGGTAACTCCATTGACCCCCAAGTTACCGAAATAGCTAGGATAGTGCGAGAAAATGAAATAAGCTTGATAAATAAAGCCAGAATAGAACAAGTACAGAAGCTAAATCAGTTAAATTTGAATGCAGAAGCTTTGACAGTACCAGTGACAATTGGTCCTGTGGTTCCATTATTTGGAGAAAAATCGACTTTGCCAAAAGTACACACATTAACAGTTCCAAGAAATAGTGTAAGGAGTGAAGTAGTGTCAGTAACAAATGAAAATAGACAAGATGACCAGAATACCACACTATTAGACTTACCGGTTGATGATTTATTAACAGAAACCCCGAGGAGAAGTATTCAATTAGACCCAAGGAAAATAGGGCCAAATTTTACTCCAGTAGCAGGGAGTTCAGCAGGTCCCTCTCCAGAAGAATTAACTAATTGGATAAAAGAAATGACCAAGCCAAAAGTTCAACCACAGAGTTTAAATGTGAGCCAATTGAAAGTAGATTTAGAGGAGATGATTATTGGAACAGTAAGTCCAGATAGACTAGGGACTTATAGTGATGAAGAGTTGCTGTTTTTGTGTAAAAGTATTACTTGGAGAACGAAGAATTTTCATGAAAAACTATCGGAAGTTGCATGTGAGTTTGGTGTAGATATAGAAAAGTCGAAAGTGTTGCAGAAAACGTACAGAATGGCATTTACTGACAAGGATTTAGAAAGTTTGAATACATCAGGATGAAGATTGCAGATAAAGGAATTAATGAATATATGAAAGAAATGGGGAACTGTAGAATGATGGAGGAGTAAATGGATGAAAAAGAAAGAAGAGACTACTGGTAAAGGAAATTCCATGTTTCCGTTAAAGGAAACCGAGCAAGTTGAAAGGGCATGTCCCATGAGAGAGGTACCAGGTGGTGGATATGTTCATGTACCTTGGACAAGACAGGATATATTGTCATTTACAAATGACTTCCCCAGATTGAGAGAAAAGCCTGTTGAATGGTATAAACAAGTGGATAGATTTGTAAAAGTTTCAAAAGTGTTGTTGAAGGATTGAGATGGGCTTTTTGAAATAGTGGTTCCGGCTGATTTGTGGACAGAATGTAAAATTACTGTCGACTGGCCTAAGGATGAATATCCTAGGGATGCAAAAACAGGTGCACCATCTGAAGAGGTGATGAAGAAGTACCATCAGGTCATTACTTTCTTGAAAGGGAAGATTTCCCCTAAAGAAACGGATTGGGTTAAGATTGACAGAATGACCCGAGCCTAAAGAATCGGTACATGCATATTATGAGAGATTACTACAGGTGTTTAAGCAGTACAGTGGGTTTGAAAATATTGGAGATAAAGATATGGGACATTTTGTGTATCGGTTCGTATATGGATTGAAACCAGAGATTAGTGCAATGATACAGCAGCATATGCTCTGCTGGCAAAGTAAGTCAATAGACGAAATTTTGAGGTATGCAAAATACTGCAGTGATGATATTGATTCAAGGCTTAAAAAGTTAAAGGAAAAAATGATGTGGGCACAAGTGAAGATGGCAGAACAGCAACAGGAAAATAGTAATGTGCAACAAAGTCAGAATCAGGTTGGTCAGGTAAACAGTGGAGGTAAGGGAAAATTTAAATTGAGTAAGGAAGAAGCTAAAAAGAAATTTCCTTGTCATGCGTGCGGAAAGTTTGGACATTGGAAGAACGAGTGTAGATCTGGACAAAAGGGTAATGAAATAAATCAAAATTTAAATCCACAGATGCAGAATGAGGTGGTTGGGAATCAACAGCAGAAGCAGCAGGTAGTTACTCCACAGTTACAGGTGCCACAACCTCCTATCCCCTGTAATGTGAATGCTCATATGCAGATGTACAGTGCAAGTTCTGGATTCCGAGGAGAAGAGCAGTTTGGTAAGAATCCACTAGTTTCGCAGTATTTGGTGCATTGCAATGAGAGTGATTCGGATATATCTCAATGACGGTGCCTGAGGGGGGAGGAAGAGTGCGTACTTGGCGCATCTTTAGCGGTAGATCAGTCAGGTCCATTCATAGATGGAAAAGTAGAAGGTAAAGATATCACCTTCTTGTTGGACACTGGTGCTACCCGTTCTACTGTGAGAGCAGCAGACATTCCAAACCTTCCCTCTCTGGAGAGACTATACAAGTTGTATGTGTTGCAAATAAACATAGCAGAACTCCTGTCAGAGCCCCGATAGAAGTTCATATTGGAAACTTCAAAGACATGCATCGGTTTGTGGTATGTGATACCAGTCCTGTTAATCTCCTGGGCAGAGATTTGTTGTGTAAAATGAATTGCACTATTTATTGTACACCGGATGGTGTTGCATTTATGACACCTGATGAGGATGTTGAATACAAAGTCATGATGGCCCAGCGAGAGTCAGAAGTGAGTGAGTTATATTCACTGCTCACTGAGGAAGATTTGCCTGAAGAGTTGAAGGGTACAGTGAGATCAGATGTGTGGGATTTGTCAGGAAAAGAGATTGGGTTAATGAAAAATGTAGATCCAAATCAGATTACAGTAAAGGATGGTGCTGTATATCCCAATACCCCACAGTACAAAATGAGTTCAGAAGTAATTGCTGGAGTCACACCTGTAATTGATCAAATGATTGAGCAGGGAATTCTAAAAGAAATAATGAGCAGTCCCTGTAACTCACCCATTATTGGAATTAAAAAGCCTAATGGAAAATATAGAATAGTTCAAGACCTGAGAAAGGTGAATAAAATTGTAGTGCCATGTTGTCCAGTAGTGCCAAATCCAGCAGTAATTCTTTACCAAATTCCTTGTGATGCTGAGTGGTACACTGTCATTGATTATGTCAGGCATTTTTCTCCATTCCTTTGCACCCGGAAAGTCAATATTTATTTGCCTTCCAGTTCGGAAACCGTGTTTTGTCATGGTGCCGAGTTCCTCAAGGGTACACTGAGAGTCCTTCGATTTTCAATCAGATCTTGAAAAAATGTTTGGAGACTTTGGTCATGCCTGGAAACTCTGTGTTGGTTCAGTATATTGATGACCTACTGGTGGCATCAAAAACACGGGAAGCATGTGTAACAGACACAATTGCTTTACTGAACCATTTAGCAGAAGGAGGACATAAAGTGTCACCCTCCAAATTGCAATACTGTAGACAGGAAGTTCAGTATTTAGGTCACAAGATTGAAAAAGGGGTCAGAAAGGTGACGCCAGAGAGAATCAGTGTGATCAAGAAAATGAATCCACCCAGAAATCAAAAAGAAGTGCGAATGTTCTTGGGAATGGTTGGATACTGCAGACAGTGGATCTGTGGTTTCTCATTGATTGCAAAACCTCTACAGAGGTTGACACGAAAGGATGTGAAAGATCCAATTGTGTTGGACGAAGAGAGTATGGAATCTTTCTCCAGATTACGAAACAGTCTTTGTCAAGCGCCTGCTTTGGGAATGTCAGATTACTCTAAAGACTTTGCATTGTACTGTTGTGAGAGAGATGGATGTGCACTTGCAGTTTTAACCCAGAAACACGGAATGGCACGACGTCCAGTGGCATATTTTTCTGCTACCCTGGATTCAGTGGCTGCAGCATTACCAGGCTGTTTAAAAGCAGTAGCCGCTACTTGTGTAAGTCTAGAACAGAGTGAAGCTATTGTGATGGGTTACCCAGTAAAAGTGTATGTACCACATTCTGTTGAGATCCTTTTAACTCGCACTCGGACTCAACACATGACCTCTAGTCGGCTGACTAAATATGAGAGAGTGATTCTAGGCGCTGAAAATGTGACAGTGGTGAGGTGCACTACTGTGAACCCTGCTACTTTACTACCGAATTCAAGATGTGAGGAGGTGAAAGAGGAAGCAGAACATGATTCTCTGGATGTGACAGAACTCTGTACTAAGCCCCGTCCTGATATAGAGGATGGACCCTTGGAAAAATCAGATTGTGAGCTGTTTGTGGATGGATCATGTTTGAGAAATGAAAAAGGTGAATTGTGTGCTGGTTATGCTGTCTGCACCTTATCAGGAGCACTAGAAGCATCCTGTTTGAAAGGGGTAAACTCCGCCCAAGTCGCAGAGTTGATTGCTCTGACTAGAGCATGTAAATTGGCAAAAGGTCTAAAAGTAACAATTTTCACAGATAGTCAGTACGGATTTGGCGTCGTACATGACTTTGGTCCGTTATGGATGCAAAGAGGATTTTTGACTTCCTCAGGTTCCCCAATTCAGAATGGAAAAACTGTAAAGGAATTATTGGATGCTTTGCAGTTACCAAAAAGAATTGCAGTTGTAAAATGTGCTGCACATCAATCAGGAGATGACTATGTGACAAAAGGAAATAGATATGCGGACCAATTAGTGCGTTACTGTACCCAAAATACGATGGCAATAAACAGATCAATTGAAAAAGGAAATACCGAATGCCACCTTATGTTCACAAACACATTTGAGACTTGGGATGAGGTAAGGTAAATACAGGAAGAAGCCAGTGATAAAGAAAAGGAAGAGTGGAGTAGAACAGGTTGTAGGAAAAATGCAGAAGATGAGGTATGGATTTATCTTGATGGAAGACCAGTATTACCAGATTCTTTACTTTCTCACATGGCCAGGATGTACCATGGGCTGACACATGTTGGAAGAGACGTAATGTTAAGACTGTTCAAGCAGACATGGTACAATCCAAAGTTCAGGGTCATCGCAGAAAGTTTATGTCAAAGGTGTGCCATATGCCAAAAACAAAACCCAGGAAGAAAGACAGTTGTAAGTTGGGGTGTAATTGGGAAAGCAGGAGGTCCTTTCACCAGACTTCAGATTGATTTTATAGAGTTGCCTCCATGTAATGGGCTAAAGTACGTCCTTGTTATTGTCTGTTTGTTTTCTCGCTGGGTGGAGGCCTATCCAACGAGAAGGAATGACAGCCTTACTGTGGCTAAGCTATTGTTGAGAGAATTGATCCCTAGATTTGGTTTTCCAGTCACTTTGGAATAAGATAGAGGATTGCATTTCAATAATGAAATAATTCGAATGATTTGTGCAGCATTGCAAATTGAACAGAAGCTGCATTTTGCCTATCGACCAGAAGCATCTGGTATTGTTGAGCAGATAAATGGCACAATAAAATCAAGATTAGGGAAGGTATGTGCATCCACAACACTGAAATGGCCTGACGCTTTACCCCATGTATTGATGAGTCTTAGAAGTATTCCTGACAAAAAGACTGGATTAAGTCCCCATGAAGTGTTGATGGGAAGAGCCATGAGACAAGCATACATACCTGCAAACAAACTGATGAATATGTCTGATGATCGTGTGCTAGATTATTGCAAAGGACTGGCTGATCTGGTGCGTTCTGTGTCTCGCCAGGTTGGAGGAGAAGCCACAACGACACAGCGGAACCAAGCACATGATTTGAATCCTGGTGAGTGGGTCCTAGTCAAGAAACACGTGAGGAAAACTTGCCTAGAACCCCGTTGGAGTGGCCCTTACCAGATTATATTGGTGACGACCACAGCAGTAAAGTGTTTTGGCTTACCAAACTGGATACATGCAAGCCATACACGCCTAATCCCAAGTCCAATTGAAAGACCTGAAGAACAGCAATTGGTAAATCAAAATCAAGAACCAGCAGCTGAAGTGTGCGAAGCTGAAGAGTCTGGAGTGACAGATTCTGATGAACATTTTGACAATGAACAGCCAAGCACAAGTCAAGTAAAGTGGGCACCAGATACTGGGACTGAAAAGACTGCTGTTGAGTCAGAAGAACGTGAGGCTGCCATTGAACCAGAAGGAAGTGAAGCTGCTGTCGAAACAGAAGAAGGAGAAACAGCTGATGAGTCAGAAGTTGGATCAGAGGAGAAGGAGGTCACAAATGAACTAGAAGAAGGTGAACTCACTGATGATCCAGAAAAAAGTGACGAACCTACAGAAAAGGAAATACAAGATAGCGGAGAAAACAGATAGAAAGAAGACTAAATAAAAGAAATGGTGAACAAAACACAGAAGGTGAAAAGATAGTACAGAAAAAGAGACCTAGAAAAGGAGACGATTGGTGAGGTGGAGCAAGAAGACTAAAGTATAGAAAAGTCAAGAGAAGATTGAGAAAAAGACCAGAGCAAAGTAACGAAGTCTCAAGCCAAACAGGACTAGAAAATACAAGAGGAAAAACAATCAGGAAATCCAAAAGAGCAAGAGTTCCATGTAGGAAGTGCAAAGCTCCAGAATGGACATACATAATACTAGAAGAATTTTAAGGTTTAGGTTTAAACGAAGAACATGAAAGTAGTGACACTGAAAAAGAAGATGAGAACAAACTGAGACCACCTTAAAGGGAACTGTAAAAAGATTAAGGTGGAAAAGAAAAAATTGTCAGTTGAATTTGAATCAAAGACTCAAGAAAACCCAAAAGACTGAAATAAAAGAAAGGGGGTAAAGAAGAAAGTCATTAAGTGTAGGTTTACACAAAAATCTATTTTTAGACATTTTTATTTAGAATAGAATCCATATAGATTTTCCTGATGCTTTTTAGGGTTATAGACTCAAAAGGATTGTTAGATTTTTTATTGTATTTTTCTTTTGTAGTATATCAAAATGGCAGAAGTAAAAGTGACTGAACAACCAAAAACTAGTCTAAAACGTAGATGTATTAAAACCTGCTTATGTAGTGTTTTTCTATTAACAATTATATGGATCCTATTATTTGTTGTCATACCTATTTTTAATGTGAATAACATTGGAAATACTACTAAAAATGTGTTGATTGAAGGAATGAAAGATGTTTCTAAACAACTTATGAATACTAATATAAAACAAATGGATGGAAGCATTTTCCATCATGGCAAATCAATTAGTGATTTTTCGTTAAACGTTTTTACCAAGTTGTTGTATGAATATACTAATACTAATGAATGTGAGTGATTGTTATGTTTGCATGAAATTACCTTCATCTGTCTCTGAAGGTATAACCTACCACCACCTTCCACTAACATATGGTGTGTCATGTAGTGTCCTTAGTAGCCTATTTTACATGACAGGTAAACTGGAGTATCAATATACTGATATAGATTTAGTATTTTCAGAAATACCAATTGTAAGAGAACTAAATAAAGTAGTAAGTGGTAAAAATGCATGCTATATGGGAGAATTCTTCCATATCACTAAACCATTAGATGTAGAACATGCCTACAAAAACAATTTAACTTGCAGTTTACATGTAGAAGAGAAATTATTCTTAGACATGATAGAAAATAGAAGAGCAAGTTTCCAGAAAAAAGCTGATGAACAAAAATCACCGACACCACCCTGGGCTTTTAGAGAAGGAAATTATGAGAAGGGTGAGACATATGCTGCGATGTCCCTGGACTGGTCACAGAAAGGGAAACTATGTTTATTTAGATCAAAGACTAACTATAACAATTATTTCATTGGCACTAGTGAGTGTGAGCATACTTACCAAATTACTGGAGGATGGGGATTAAAGGGTGGAACTGATCCCGTTTTCCCGGGATTATATTATGTGTGTGGTAAGAAAGCCTATTATAGGTTACCTGCACATTGGTACGGGAGATGTTATTTTGGGATTGTTTTTCCAAAGGTTTATCATGTAGACCGTGAAGATAATAGTGTCAATGAAATAAGACAAGGACTAATACGCAGAAAAAGAGCAAGTTTTTCAGAAATAGTAGGTGATATCTTTGGAGCACTGATACCCTCAGTTGGAGTCATTTTAAATTCACACAAAATTCGAAAATTGTCCACAGTGGTTGACCGTTTATCAACAGATACTGCTGGTGGTTTCTTGATGATTGATACCGAAATGGTGGCAATTAGATCAATGGTTTTGCAAAATCGACTTGCCCTTGATATTCTGTTGGCAAAGAGGGTGGAGTCTGTGGCATGTTGAAAATTCAACACTGCTGTACCTATATCCCGGATAAAAGTAAAGGGATAGAAGGATATATTAGAAATATTACCAAATTGCATAGTGATTTAACCCAACTGGAGGTTGACAGTGTTTGGGAGAGACTTGGTAAGAGTTTCTCTGCAGTTAATAAATGGTGTTCTACCTTTGGAAGTAGTTTATTATTGAAAATAATAATGCCAATATTTTCAGTAGCTATAGTAGCTCTAGTACTATTAAACTGCGTATAAGTGTTGTAAATGCATAAAAGGAAGAAAAGATGCAACAGACAAAAAGAATAAAAGAAAAGGAATAAAAAGAAAGAGAGAAGTGATAGAGTTAGAAGAAATAAATGAAGAATACTATGACATGATGAAAAGGTTAGATGAGAGTGCTATAAAAGAAGAAAAAGAAAGTAACATCTAAATACATTAAAAGGTGGCACTCGGTATGGTGAGTATTTATGATGGCTCCTAAAAGCCATCAGAGGGGATTGATGGAGCAGGATTTCGAGAAAGAAACCTGCTCAATTGAATACCCCTATAATACGTACTAACAGTAAGTAGAGTTAGAATGATTAATGTGCACAATTACACTACACGCGGGAAGATTGCTTTGCAAATTGCATGAACTAAATGAAATTAATACTTAAATAACCGGAAATGTAATATTCTTGTGTTTAGAGTGAATTAAAAGGGTTTGCATGGCAAGGCCGCAGGTGTATTTAGTAAAAAGCATGACGTGTGTAGCTTTATCCTAATGAATAATGCCGCTTTTCTGCTTATGCTATGCTAGGCTAACCGTTAACATGAAGTAGAATTAAGATGAGGGGTGAACAGTGAAAATGCATTATCACATAATCAATAAACGTTTGTTTTCTGTTCTTTTAGTAATGGACAAGTTTTCCATAATGTTAAGTTAGCCTCAGTAAGGGCGGGTGAAATTGAGAGCGAGCGGGAACCATGTGACTACATGACTGAACTGCTGTGCAAAGCTGGAAAAAACAAACGTGACCTGGTGAAGGACATGAACATTGACAAGCGGCCAACGCCAGTGTCATCGTGGGAACGGAACCCGAAGTTGTTGAATTAAATAAAGTGTTCAAAATAATGCTACATATGAACTCACGAGAGAGAAGAGGTATTGATGACTTTGAAAAAATGTGTGGAACAATGGTGTAGTCTAAAGAAAAATGATTTCATGGTGGGGTGACATTCCACCCCCAGAACTCAACCACTCCCTTAGCTAGAAATTGTGAACTTAGCAACTATTGTGGGATGGACATGTTGTTTTTAGGGTATAAGAATAGGTGCTTTAGGGGTGTGGTTTAGCTGCTGCTGCTGCTGCTATTCAGGGTCACATTAGGCTGAAGGTCCGAGTGAAGGGTGCGCCGCTGTTCGTCGGGTTGCAGAGAGGCCTAGCTGTTCCTGTCCTGTCCCTGTCCTGATTACCTGAGTCTTTGATCCCTGACTCTTGGTCCAGGGGTCCCCCACTACTACCAAGGCCTGGGTGGTAGTTTTCTCATTACAGATCCCTTGGGTTTGTATTTGATCTAATCAGTATTGCAGAATTATTTTTGCAGTCCTATTCCATGTCTTTGTACCTTCTGTCTCTTCATCTATCCCTCCAAAGTATCAGTTTAAACAAATATATTTTACTTACATCTAATGTCTCTTCATCTGTCCACTCTTTGCAACGTATATATTTGAAATAATTGTTTGTTACTGCTATGATTAGATTTTATCCTCTCTCTCATGAAGTTTCCAGTATTTGAATTTATGAAGTAATCGATATGAGCATTTATAATTACTAGATACAATTTATTAAATCTCACCATGAGTCTGTGGTTATTTTAGCCAGTTTATTGATTAAATGTTTTCCTTTAAAATTCCATTACCATCAAATCTTCAACTAATTCGTCCATCGACCAAGTAGATGAAAAGTTGATTATTAGTTATTCAGACGTGAATATTCAGTATAATTAAAGTTTGAACCTAAATAATCAAGAGTAAAATTCGGACAAAGTTAACAAACTTGACACCAGCGCATCAGGGATTAGGGTGAATGTGTATGGGCCAAAGTACGTAATGTCATTGAATATTTATCCCTGATCAAGTTATTTGGGTTCGCGCTGGATCAGATGGTGTGCTGCAGAGCTGTGCTCTTGACGCTGCACCATTACTGGCTGACCAATATTATTACATAGATTACCCACATCACAATAGCATCTGTGGATTCACATGAGAGTACATGCAGTGCCATTTTACTGGTCTGTTGGGTAGGCAGCCTATACTACTCCTACGTAAAATGCTACTCAGGAACTTCAGTGTTCTTTGTTTCATATGTCTACAGGAAGGCATGTTTGTGGTTCCGTTAGCACAGATTTCCTTGTTTGAGCCTGGGGATTCTCCACGCTTAAAGACAAGTGTGATGAGTCTTTCAGACCCGTGCGAGGTTGTAGTTCGATGATGGAAAGCTTGACTGTTGCTTCTTGGAACTGGTATAAGCTGTACTTAAGCATCTTGTTTAACAATTTTTCGGGGCTTCTTTTGATTTACCTTTTGGATAGCGTGTTTTAATTTGCCCCTCCTTTGCTAGTTTTGTCTATGGTCTTCTGTTGGCTTTAAAATTAATTAAATCTTGCCAAAGTTGTTTTTCTTCCTGTTTGATTTTCTGCCCCCTTGTGAGGGTTTCAGCTCAGCTGAGGTATATTTGCATAGGTTTCTAAAGTGGTCTGCCATGACTGTTCTGAATTAGTCCTGATTAATACTGGTTATGGGTTTCTCCAACAGTTCCCAGAAGGAATAGCTTCTAAGTTCGGGAATCTATTTGAGCCAGTTACTTTGTCCTCTATTCTGCGTGTTCTTCCCTGTTGTTGAATTATTGTTAGTGTTTGTGCTAAAGTATATTGCATGCAACCGGTATATATGTTTTTGCATTAGTATTCTGCAATCATGCATCAAGCTGATAATTGTGTTTTTTCGGTTGTTGTATATGTATTGATTCTATTGCTGTCTCCGGTGATTATTTGTGAGAGCTCAGTGTGTATGAACTGGGGCATGACAATGTGTGTTATTGATGAATGCATTGGCCATGCTGTTCAGTTTATTGGAATGAAGGACAGACACTTGTCCTTCCGTTACCCTGCCTAGAAAGGAGTAGAGGGGAGATTGTGAAGGTGATTGGAGTGATTGGTTTTTTGTGCGTGTTGTACTATTTTAATGTAAAGTGGTGATTGCCCTTTAAAACTGAAACCATTACCCTCAGTTGCAGCTAAATCAGTGGTACCAAAGTCACACTGCTACCAATAATTAAATTGATTGTCAATAGTCTGTAGGAATCATCTTTTACGCTCGAATCCAGAATACGCAAATGTGGGGTTTTCATTGGTCAATACCTTTGTGCCAAGTGAATTGGTCCTTTTTAATGACAATTCCTGTGTAGACTGGATTGTCTTGCTAGGGTGTATGCCCTGTAAATATAGGTTTGTCCCCTTCGTTATGCATTTCCCACTGTTTGATTAACTTTATTAGGTGATTTAGATCAAAGAAGAAAGTCTACATGGAGCTTGTAGATTGCATAGAGCAATGGATCCGATTGAGTTTGCATTAACTGTTTAGATATTTTGGCTGAGGTGTGTAGGTGAAATATTTGTTACTGTTTGCTTGCACTAGAAAAATAACACCCAACCCAAAATACCTACATCATCTACATCTTTTTTATACCAGGGGCCATGAACTATCTGTATCCTATTAGACACACTTGAGCAATTCATCAACCAAGCTTTCTCCAAATTTCCTGCAGAATGATGTCATGACCCATCACACTCTGCCGAAAGAGTGAAGTTTTGCGCTTCATCCAAATATGGAAAACAATATACTTGGGGGGCATATATAAGTGACCAAGTGACCCTTTGCGTCGCTCTTGCACCACACAACATGGTGCAAGGATGACGCAAATTAAAAATGAGATTTATGAAGTCACGCAAGGCCACCTTGCGTGGCCCTGAGTAACTTCATGAATCTCGAATAATGCAACGCAGCGATTTGTGCTGCTTTGCATTACTCTGCCCCAGTGAGGCGTTTCTATGGGCATTGCATGGGTGTTCCCATGAAACCCCATGGAGTTTGATGCATTCCCAGATTAACCAGAAGTGGTGGACCTGAGAATGTGCCTAAAACGTACGCCTCCCCAGGTGAGGCGTAACAAGGAGAAATATGGCTATTTCTCCTTGTTTTTTCCTGTTTATATATGTGTTGCATTATGCAGCACACATAGAAAGAGGAAATAGCCTCAGGGGATTGTTTTTGTGCAAGAATATGCCCCTTCCTGTGCAAGGATGCCTGTGTTGGTGCTAGCCAGCCGAAAGAACGCCAGCACACAGGAAAAGGCAGGAATGTGCCATATTGACTTAAATACGGCGCATTTGTGCTCTTTCCCTGTCACGTAGCGCAGCAAGGTGACATGCTGCTCTGCACTGCGTGACTTGCCCATAAATATGGCCCTTGGTATATACCATCTTGCAATCTTAAAAGACTTCAAGGTTAGAGATCAGAGGTTAAGCAACAGTACAAATTAAAATGCTGGCAACCGAAAGTAAAGCTGCGAGTAACTTGATCTCAGACTGCAGCCATGAATTTCAATCGTTACAGTAAATTTACTTTCTTTATAAATATGAGTAGAGGATTATAAATATATTCATAGAGCTATAAAAATCTTAACATAAATCATTTTCAGCAGTGCTTTATTTATATTCAGTGACGCTCATTCTACTCTTGTGCATTATTTGTTTCCTATTTGTGATAAAGTGTAGCTATCCATCTGGTTAAAGGCATGGGTGCTATAAGAGATTTAAAAACCCCAACTGCAACAACTATGGCAATTGTTGAATTTCCTTCATGCCATTTTCCCCAATCGCTGCTTTTGTACTCCTGTTTTTCTGGCCCATTTTGTTGCTGTACCAGTCTCATTTTCCTCACGGAGCTCCAATTCATCTTCTCGGGGTTGATTCTGGTTGGCCCAGTTAATTCTCATATGTGCATTAACACCTGTTATGACACATATCGAAATTACGAATTGTGCAGTAAGCAGCACACCAGCAGCAACGTTCCCCAGGTAAATTTCAGATGGTCAGATTTGTAGAAACTCACTGGGCAAAAATTTAAAATATCCTGTAAATAATGGGACAGGCTTTGCGGCAGAAAGTACAAAAAGCTGCGTGTTGTGCCACATTTTGTAGACAATTACTGTAATTGGTACTATTTATTGCACTTTCCTCCAGGCCATCCATAATGGGACCTTGGTATCTTAGGGTGTTTGATTGCTTCGTTTGGTGCAATCGTTTTCTTTCATCTAATTCTGTCTGTGTGTCTCTTTGCTGCTGGGAAGGCATCCTTCTGTAGCTATGTTGTGGTACGTCTTCTATCATTCTGTCTCTAGTTTGTCCTGATAGGGTTTCCAAAACATGCCTTTCCCACTCTGCGTTTGTGCTGGATAGTCCTTTTTAGGCCGAACCTAGCGCAGCGCGCATGCGCTGCACTATGGGAGGCTTCTTGTGAGCACTCCACACTTCTCCTAAACTTCTCTGTGTGAGTTTGGTAACTCCTACACATTCCATTGGCCTTTGCGTGTGGCTTTCAATAATGAAAGCACGCAAATGGCCAAAGACGGGTGCATGTCCCGCCTTTTCTCTAAACGTTCACTCCCATGGCGTTTGGGTCTCGGGAGCGAGCAGCGGCGCGCAGGGTGCCAGCTGCATTCCTGGATCATGTTACTAATTAACACAGCGCGGTCGCTTTCACTTTCACGGCCGCGCTTGTTTTCTGTTCCATGAAGAAATGGAGTAAACATTAACTTCCTATTGAGGCACAAACGGTGTTACTTTACCCTGTCTGTAGAAAAGTGCCGAAGCTGCATCCCTCGTGGGTGATTTAAATAATTTGCTCGTGTGCCGCGATGCTTACCATGGTGCCTGTTTTTATGTATTTTCTTAAACTTTACCCTACCTCGTTTGAGTTGCGTTTTGCCTGCGGGAGCGAGCAGACATGCTTTGGTGCCGCAGTTACTTTTATTTTTACTCGACCCGTAGTCTTTCCAACATAGGTCCAATGAGTACCGTTCCGCGACGAAGCCGTGACACCAACCATCGCGGGTTGCTTTTTAATATTCTTTTAAAAGAGAGAACAATTGATTGCTCGTTCTCCTCGATGCGGTGTGTTGTAATAAGGCCGATTGCTTTTGTGTTTTTTATCGTTTGGGATATTCCCAGGTGCTTTTGCCAAATGAAACATTTGCTTATATTTTTGGACTTAAGATTTCGTTTTGTTAAAAACGTAAATCAGTGCAAATATCGTTCCACTTTGACGTTTGTATTAAACACGACATGCAGCTTTGCTGCAATATGTAGGAATACGTGTTATTTCATGCATAACTTGTATTTGTGAAGCGCGCACTCACCCATATGTTTTTTGGCGCTGAGGAACAGATTTTATTTTTGGGGAGATCTAGCTCAATGGTACTCATTTGATCGACTTCGGGAGGATGAAGGGCTGATGGGACCCATAGAGATCAAACCTGTGGTCATCGGGTCTCTGATGTGGATTCATTGGTCCATGGAGCCAGTGTCTTTGCCCTATGAAAGTCACTTTGCCCGCTGCTGATGTTCCAGTGTGCCCTGCGGACTCTTACCCTACCTGTATCAGTGCCTGTGAGTCTCAAGTGCAGTCAATCTGCTGGGCATGTATGCTTTGTTTTTTCGTATTTTCTAAATATATTCAATCAACAAACAAGTCACCAGTCGTCTGTTGTTTATCTCGTGTGGAGGTTTGCACAACGCCAAAGCATGCCACCGCTATGTCGCGCCATGATGTTTTGTGTGGGCATTGGACCAGTGCGTTCATTTTATATAATTTAAAAAAGGGATTTTAATTTACCATTCTTAATCCTTATGCAGGAAAAGCGGACGAAGTATGTGTCAAACATTACACAACCCTATGTTGTATTGATAAATGTTGAAGTATAATCATCATAAATCAGGGCTTTAAGTGGGATGAAAAAACTGGGGGGTCTCTCAAAGGGGCGTGGCCAATGTAATTAAGGGCATGGCTTAATTGTCAATGGTTGTTAACTGCATAAGATAAATAAGCAGCAACTATGGCTTGTTATATATAATATTGAAAAGGAGGCCAACGAACAGGGCCCCCTGATAACTGTTCCCAGTTTCACTGTGGTGTTTAAGCATTGTTGTGTAAACAGAGCCCGCCTGTGTTTCTTTACAGCCGTGCGCGCGGATGGCTTATGGCTTGTGGCTGCTGCGCGCTGTGATCTTCACAGCACGCGCTTCCTGGCTGCACGCGGCCGGCAGCCTCGTTGCAAGGTGATGGAAGGGACAGGCCCCCATCACTGTGAATATATTGGCCGCCTTGAGTGAATTCCTCCCTCCCTCTTTCTTTCACTTCCCTGCACTTCCTCCTTCTTGCAGGGTCTCTTTCATCCCTGATTTCCTCACCTTTTCACCGTTTTACATCCTCTCTTTTCCTCCTTTGTTCCCACCTTTCTCTCTCTTGCTGTAGTTCAAACTCTGATTATGAAAACTAAGTCCTGGTCCCCAGAAATAACTGCCGGAGCCCACCACCTGCAACAACAGGCACAAATTGAGCACTTTGTCTAAGTGCAAAGATTAATCCATCCTGACCACAATAATACGGCGGTCCACAACTCCCATCTGTGCTACTGATGTGTCTTCTCAAATATGTCAATGCAACAAAGAAACTTGCACAGCAGGTACTTTCGTTCGATATTTCAGCTTTTGCTTATGCTCAAATACACAACCATCCTTATTTTAGCAGCCACAACGTAAGGCAAGGGGTGTGCAGTAATAGCGTGTATTTTTTGTTGTTGCTTTGCAAGAAAATTATTATGTTTAAAGTGCATGGCTGATTTGTTTATTTTTATTTACCGCTTTTGTTTCTTCAAGCTCTCGGTTCCTCAGAGGCACCCACTTACAAGGTCCCAAAGGCGAGACCTATTGGCTATGCCAATGCTTGTTTTGGAATGTCATTCCTGCCCTGTGTCTGCTGTTGGGTAGATTTCCACAGCAAGTGGTCTATATTCTCTGACTGTCCTGGGGTGATTCCCCACTGAGTTTTGCTGTTTTCTTGTTTCTTTGTTTGTGTTGGGTTGAACAGAATTTCTTTCCTCCTGTGCAGCGGAGCTATTGTAAGTCTCCATTCCAAGATATTTCTTTTCAGTTCATGTGGTGTGTTACTTTTCTGTACCTACACTCTCTTGCTCTGGGTGGGGGGGCATTCCACTTATTATTAGAGTATCTAATGTGGGTATCAGATGTCCAGCTGACTATGAGATAGCACTTTTAGGGGTGGAGGACATATGGTTGATTCTATGATTTGTTTCAGAGGATCTCGCTCCAGAATAGTGCGTTTCAATACTTTTTGATTGAGATACTGGTTGTCCGATCATGTCATACTGCCTTTTTCTCTATTTCAGAACAATGTGCAGTGCACACTTCTGGTATTTGCAGACCTTTACAATCCACTGTATGATGCAGTGTAGATAATGAACACCTTGGTCTTGCCTTGTCACCAGGCTGGAGAGATCTACCCTTGTGGTTTGAAGTATGCTTGCTGTGAGTCTCATTCGATATTCAACTGATTTCATACTTTAGCTTGTGCGGATCATTGGTCTCCTTGTGAATCATTATATACTGCTTAAAGTGGAGTTGTTTATCATTTGTCTAGGTGAATCAGTTGTCAGCTATTTAATTTGCTTGGCACTTTGCCTGGGGAATGCCTGTTTCTTATTCAAGTGCACACATTTCTGATCCATTAGGAGAACAGCACTGGTTGTTGGGATTTGTACTCTTGCCATATCTCCAGAAGAGAGGTGGAATCTGTGTCCTGGTCTGGTGTAGTGCTCTTTACTGCTCTCTTCTTCGTACTGTCGTATAGGGAGGACGTTGCTTTTAGTGCTGATGCAGCTACCGCTATGCTTTTCACTGGGATTATCTCTTTTGGCCCTCTTTTTCCAGCTGGGTATTATTTTATCTAGAGCACACTCTGTTGCAGTTCCATCATCTTTCTCTTGAGCACTATTTTCTTTAGCCTAATTTGGTTCTTGCTGCAGTAATGTTTGCTTCTAGGTGTTTTGTGTACAATGTTCCACAGCCGTTTCAGCTTCTCTTTACCTTGTTTTTCATCCTTTTGTTTTTCTTCCCAAGGTTTTCAGTCTGAGCTTGCCAGTTTTCCTGTGCGGTCTTATGCTCACTTTTAGTTTGTGTCAGCTGACATTCTGCTGCCCTGCTTTGGCGACCTTAAATTGCACAAAGT